>JAGVSL010000015.1:2500000-3750000 GCA_022494535.1 Himalopsyche phryganea
TATGAATATATATATTTTCAACAAAAATATTCTTCTTGACCGTTAGACTGTCATTGAATACAAACAAACTAATAATTAAACAAAATCTGGGCGTCGTTAGAGGTGTTGAGAAATAAGCTATATACAAGATGATCGCAAAGAAGACCCACTAAAAATAACTTTTGCATTTATTCTGGTTATAAACCAGTTGAAACAGCTGAATGATATTTAATAAGTGGTAAGGAATGATACTGGGGTACTTAATTAGAATATTATAATTTTCTTATCTTACGTTATCTGAAACAAGAAACACGGACAATTGAAATTTAATATATTATAGTTAAGTAGGCG
Source organism: Himalopsyche phryganea (assembly GCA_022494535.1). Classification (NCBI taxonomy): domain Eukaryota; kingdom Metazoa; phylum Arthropoda; class Insecta; order Trichoptera; family Rhyacophilidae; genus Himalopsyche; species Himalopsyche phryganea. The sequence continues at coordinate 2,500,331 of JAGVSL010000015.1, forward strand.
TGAGCAGAGTTTTTTTTTTTTTTTTTAAATAAAACACAATTTTTTTGTACTACTTCCACATATTTATAATGATCAGGACCGGTTTCGCTCATCACGAACATTATCAACTGATGAACTGATTTTTTAAAATATAATGTGTTTCCACCAAGAATTGACAGTTAACACCTTAAAAGTAATTAGTGAGCAGAGTTGTTGCCTTATTTCAAATTGATACGACTATTTTACTTATCTAGAAACAAAGAAGTTTTGTATTTAGTGTAACAACAAAAACAATGGCAATTACATCATTGATACTTAGACCTTTTCGTATTTTGAGATGTCTTTTATTCTTGAATGGATTCAAATAACTTTGTTAAAATTATCTTCAAATTTCTCTGAAGTTACAACTATGTTGTAAACTCTTAATTATAGCTAGAAAAGCGTTATTTTTTTGAAATAACACAAATATTTTATAGTAATTTTACAGTTTTATGAAATGGTCTAGACTGGTTTCACTTATTTGATTTTTTCAGTAGAAACAATTGTGTTTTACATATCTCAAGAGATTCAAAAAATATCTGGTGCATATGCAATAGTCTGTATTTGTTATATTAAATTTAAACCGAAACACACGTTTTTTAATCATACAAATACACAAGTAATTTTAGTTATTTTACGACTTGTACAAGTGTAAAACAAAAAATGGAAGTTTTCAACTAGATTTTTCTGTTGAAAATACTTACTCGATGAAAAACACTGTTGATAAAATTTCTTTAAATTGAGGAATTAAAATAATTGTTTTATTCCATATAATATCTTTCTACCAAGAATTAAAAGTAAATTTGTACCACCTATGTTAGTGACAAATAATGTAGACAATAAATTATTAACGATTAATATTACTACTTTCTTTAAGCGTAACGATCATAACTCCACTTAAGACAACACTATTAAGTTTATACATATCTTTGTTACATTTGCTTTATTCTTTGAAAGTCTACATTGATTTAGATTATTCAATTGATGTCACTACTTTGTACTCACCGTTCAAAATAGCCTCTGCAAGCAAGAATTGAAAATGTCAACACACCTATCGATTAACAACCAAAACAAGCCTGAGTAACTATCTCCAAATATCTGCAAACAGTGTTTGGTGAACGCATCACACAAAACACGATTTTTCAATTAAAACGCCGATTATTTCAAGGGTATTTTGAAATAAAGTATACAATTAGTGTTCTCATGCCAATTTGCACATTCAATATTAATTCAATACTAAAATAAATATATCAATGCTGATGTGATATCGTAAAACTATTTTAAAATTACACTATTTAAAAAAAATTGAATGTGCGTCATAAAAAGACGGGATGGTTTCTCAAATATCAATTTTAATTCAGCAATGATACAAATAAATGCAATCATTGATTTTTAATCTAACATCAGATCTTGTTTGTAATCGATTCTGTGATAATTTATCAGCAATATATATAACTAATATTTAACTGGTTAAAGGGAGGTGTCTCAAAATATTATTTTTTATAATATAATACACCTACTAGTCCTTCACGATTATTAAAGATGCAGCTACATCTTGTTTTACGCAAGTATATCATCAAAGAATTTAGCTTGAAGTTTGCATCTAGAATTTGCATTTCCATATTACTTGAAACTGCTTTCAGAGATAATATGATCCTATTATTATTATTGTGAACTGTGCTAATAATTACAAAATAAATTGACATCGTGTACGATAAACTACACAGAAATTCATAAGGAAGAAATAACTGAGAACATAAAAGTAGGGAAGCAAAAACTTAAACACATATAGAAATTATTACCAGATGACAGTGTCACCTGTCTGCATTTGTTCAATACATTTGATGCTAACGATGCGCAGATAGGGACAAAGAAAGTGTGTATGTTTGTGTGATGTGCGTCAAAAATTCTACACTAAACTTACGTTCACACACATACATTCACTATATGCCCATCCGCTAACAGATAGAAAGAGTTTGTGTGCTGCGTTACAAACACATAAATCAAGACACATTAATATTGCAATTGTCATTCGAGTAATTCAATGAATCCAGGGTAATAATAATTGACTTATATCGAGGATCTCGAACATGCAACATGTCATAAAATTAGCTAGAATCCTGCTATATCGCTGCAAATGATTCGTTAACTTAAATTTAAAGACAGCGTACCTGTGAATTCCTATAAATTAATTAAAAAACAACAGATTCTTGCGTTAATATTTACAATCCAGTTTAGGTAAACAGCAAATTGCTATCTGTTTTCTTAGCAGAACTTGGGTTTAATTATTGCCAGCTGTCGTTAAATACTCACTGAATAAAACACTACAATAATGTACAAGTATTTGATATGCTGCACTCTTAAGCGTACATGACTAGAAGAAATGTTTTCTCATTGATATCATTAGTTTTTTATCATATCACTATATTAAAAATAATATTTTGCTAACTCAAGTGCGTATTAAATGATTATTTATACACATTTATTGTTGTTAATAATACTTATGTGTTGATATTGCTACCTAATTTATTTATATGAAAATTATTGCAAGGCTACGCGCCTTGCAAAATGAAAGAATTTTATCTGCTACAATGTTGCAAAGCCATTGAATTTTATGTATTTATTGATATTAAAATTGTTTATAGAAAGATAAATATATCTGTTATGGCTTCGCTGAGCAAATCGTCTATTTACGCAGTGTTGAGGATATTATTTTATTGAATGACAGCTTAAATTTACGATGGAAGTATATTATTTTAATAAGAAGTTTATGTTTCAAGTTTATAGAGTGTGAAATAGATAAGGTATAGAACGAAGTAATCGTTGAGTAATTAGTCAAATTTTGTTGCGTTTCAAATAAAATTAAACAGTCTAAGAATATTTTATAGATATTTAATATGTGAGGGTTAACTACTTACGTTCACTAGAAATATACTGAGGTAAGTCTTGCTCTATCGAAAAGAGACGTGTTGTTGAAGTGATCAATACGGTGCTCAAGTGCACTTTATTGGGAGTCGGGACTCTTTAAAAATAACGAATAAATTAATCCAGATTTGTTGTAGATAAATGAAATTAAAAAAAAAATGAAAACGAATGTCGATAATTTTAATGATTACAATGTATTTAATCCGGTATTAAGAGTTGATATCTGAATTGATATCTCACAAGTGATGGTTGAACGTCACGCAAACTTAATCCGGGTACAGGTTCAGGTGACCTTACATCGTGGTGCAAGAAGTATAGGTGAGCTGGATAAAAAAATGACAGTTGCCGTTTTTGTCTTTATTGATTTAAAATTTACTTTGTTTAGAATAGTGCTTTGGCGACAATACAAATTTGGTACATCACAGTGACGACACATGTTTTACAAAAACAAATATTCAAATCACCTATTAATTATACTTCTAGAATTATCATCTTACATATGAATCATTGAAGCACTGTAGGGTTACTTGAGAATACGTGGGGGATATAAATACATACGGATGGCAACCCAGACGAGATGGCAATCCTAAAACAGAAGCATAGACGCCGGCAGAACGCGCTATACCGTTAGCAGAAACGGATTACAATACTTTCTCACTAGCCGCTGGACGCTTTATTCCTAAAAATTGTAATTAATTATCAACTGTATTAAATCTCTATAATAATATTATATGTTAGGAAAGCGATTCCTAATAATAGTTTAGTGTTTCTTTTTTTTTAAATCTGATGCCTCCTGCTTTAGTTGTTTATTTAGAATTGGATAACACAGGAATCGTTGTAATAGTTTTATGTTATTTTAATTTCTTGACACATACAATCGGTATCAAAATCTACGTCATTCACTTGTAATAAAAGAGCATTTACGTCGAAAAAATCTAAAAGCCACATTAATGCAGGCTTTTAGATCAAAAACTTATTGGAATAATATAAAATATATACATATATATATCAATATCAAGCAATGGCTGAAAGTTTTCTGTTTATAATCCTGTGCTCTACTCATTGGTATTGGTGACATATTCAATACAAGCATTGTAAGCAGTTGTTTTGAAGACTCTCGGTAGATTTCACTTGTTTTATTTTTGAAAATCGTCAATAATAAAGGCGCGAAGATTGCCGCGATAATGTTGCAAAAAATCCTCTTTATCACTTGAAAATGTTAAGTTGAAATATCGCTGTTCGGGAACTATTCCCAGCAGCTGTCGCTCGCAGCTTTTAAACTCTCAAAGCTTCAAGGTAAAACGCTTTGATAACTAAAGGTACAACTAGACTAACCGTGGTTTCTGTATTAAATCTTTTATAAGATGTGGTAAAGTTTAAATAACTGATTGAAGTATGATGTGATATTATATTGCATGTTTACGTTTATTTTTTATTTTCACGGTGTTAAGGTACCGATTGTATTTGGTAATCTAGAGGCTCGAAAAGCTCTAAATTATCTTATAAGGTAAAAAAAAAGGTATTTAGTTCCACAATAATTATGTAATATAGGTGGTATTTTGGCATCAAGTCATTGTCAGAATTTTACTTTCAGATTTTTGTTCACCTGTACATACCTACTGCAATAGAAGACACTATCATTTTATTTAATTTTAAATATTTATTTTTATTTATGAAAGGATTAAAATACAATGCAATGATATTGAAACCTGATTTATTTAGCTGTTATAATAACGCTTTTTAGAACTACTTTAAGAAAGACTTTATATATTGACGAGGACAGAGTTTGCTTGTCGTAAAGCATTTCTAACTCATTTTTAGCTGAAAATTCTCGCGAAGTGTGAAATCGGTCGTGATCAATAAAGTAGTACAAAATAATTGTGTTTTATTCCATAAAAAAAAGAAGATTTAAGAGTTCTTTAATGCACGTTTTAAGGCAGCGTAATGATTCAAAAATATGTTGAAAGAAAATATAAAATTAAATTTGATAACTTCTGTTATTTCACTTCGTTTATCACTAACGTGACGCGTTTCGCCTCTTGAAGCATCTTTAGACTAACCATATCGCAAGGTTATTTTTAGGGTAAACAATGATTATAATTTTTACACCAAAAATAAAGGATGGGGTGGGCTTTATTCCATTCTACTGGACGTGAGGAGGGGGTAAGACATAAACCATTTACAAATCAATTACTGGTACATCAATTATGGAAATAAATTTAATAGTCGTGAGCCGCCTGTTCTATTTAAAATGTTATATACTAATCCTTTATGGCTTTATTTATTTCTAAAAACTCTAAGCTATTCATTTTGATACCTTTTTTATTCAATCGATGGAGTATTTATACGTCATTATTTTTAATACAATTATGATCATTTTCAATTAAATGATTCGCACTGAAAAATTGTTACTTCTGAGACATCTTATATGTTCTTTAACTCTAATATTAAAGTTTCTACGTGTCTGTCCTACATAGACAGTCTTCACAAGAGAGGCGGTATATTCCACACTGTGACAATGATTCTATTCGATCTTTATTGTTCATAAGATTGTACCTAAATTGTTAACTGTATAAAAAGCTGCCTGCAAGTTATCCGGTAAGAGCATTGACATTTTTAATGATGTCTCTCAAAAATAAATGATTCTACGCCACAGTTGAAAGATGATGATGAATACGATGAGAACAATTTATCGTTGTATCAGAGTAACAGCGTTCCTAGTTAAGCTTTGCCATTGTGTAGTGTTCTTCGTCAACCCCTGAATTTCCGTGCGAAAATGTCGGGCAGTTCCGGGCATGCGGTGCACACTCATTCTCGTTTATGGGATAAACATGTAGATTCAAACTCACCTCCTTCCTTTATTTTTACGTCAGTAACTGATGAATACTTTGTTCCCGCTTGCCAAAATCGTATTACACGTGTTTTATACACGTGGATATAACAGAATGCGAAAACAGCCCCTAATTTTGTAACATTTTTCCTCGCATAATACACACTTTTTACACGCCATTCAAAACTAAAATTTAGAAAATTACTACATTTAAAAGGATGATTTTGAATTTGATAAAAAATATAATAGAGTGATTTTTATGTATGAAATAAATAAAATTAAATTCTTTTTTTATCTTCTTCTGAATATTGATGTGTAAAGAATAGTTACTGTATCCTAATATTAATCAATATCGAGAAATATACCAAATCAGGTTTTAAAATCCAATTGATGAATCTCACTACTTTCACGGCATCAAATATCAAGAATCCTTTATTTTAGTTTCATTTCCCATATATAATCCAATATGGATACCGAATGGTTAAAAAAGTTGAAATTATAATTTTAAACATGTTTTTAGAATAATTTAAAAAATAAAACACAATTCATTTGTACTACTTCCACATGCTTATAATGATCAGAACCGGTTTTGATCATCACGAGCATTATTAACTGATAAAAATACAAACATAACAGGCCTATTTATATAAAATTGAGTGTAAAAATGAAGGTATATAAAACTGATGGTTCATGAACTAACACAAGAAAATAATGATTAGCAAACAAATTATAAATAAATAAAATAAAAGAGTCTACAATTAAAATGTTATGGACCTCTTACAAATCAATAAATACCAATCTGAAATCACAAATATAGCTACATTAAAAGTCCATTAGTTGAGTAAAAAATTTTTAATGACGTTACTGATGCATTAAGCAAATAGTGGATTAGGAAAATTATAAGAAAAAATCAGTGAACCATTTAAAAACAATCAAATATTAAGTATGTAATACAAATGAGGTGTGATTTATTTTTTGAAATGTAATATCTGTCCACCAAAAATTGACAGTTAACACATTAAAAGTTTTAGAATGCGTATTTTCTTGTACGCTACATTTTTACTGACGGTGATATTTACCATAGCAACGTGAAAAAATCGAAGAAGTGTTTTTATCATGTACTTTATTAAATTCCACTATACCTTTGCGTCTTTTTTAAAATAAACATTGTGTTTTTTTCATATTCCACAAACTCTAACTGTAAATTCATGCATAATATATTATTTTATATAGGTATACGTATGAAGGCAATAAAGAAATGTTACACGTAGTGAAAACAATCACTAGACGAGGTGATTTGGCACACTTGCTACGTGTTGATGAGCTCTAAATATGTTTTGGCATGGTTTCGCGGGTGTTATGGAAAAAATCCGCTTATTTTGACGCCGGTCTTAGATTTTTTTTAACAACACTAAAAAACAGAAAAAAATATTTCTAAGCGTAACTTTACATTATGAGTTAATTGTAAATATATTTATCGAATCCATTTAGAAGCAATAAATTGTGATTGCTAAGTGTTTTCCCTTACATTTGCTGAAAAAATATCATGAACATATTCTTCTTCGTTATGTGGAACATATGGACAACACGTGACGCATCCATGATTCCTTGTCAACCGCCAATTGCTTTGTTTCTTCCCATGACATACCAGAATCTTTCAGCTCCACCAAGTTTATCCTGTGAATAATACCCGATGGTTTTCTAGTACGCTGGAATCCCACCGGTTGGTAGATGAGGCAAGCAGGATTGAGGCTTGTTTTTTTCACTTTGTGAGAAATTTACAGATTAAAAAACATACCAGACAGCTCCCTGTTACATCAGCGGTCATACGAATGCCTGCTAAATATACCGACGGTGTTTTGGCCAATTTATTTAACCCTCAAAATTGAAATCGTTCAGGAGAGAGTAAAAACTGTTTTTATCAAAATATATGGTGAGTTGCATTATGAATCTTTGAAGTGCACTTCTGTAAATAATTATATTTGAAGATACGGGATAATACGTAGGGAGTATCAATAAAATAGTGGCTTACGTCAAGTGGCCGGGTCAGAATTTTTAAACTTAAAACAAATGTAAAATGTTGTTTCCATTAAAAAAAGGTCAATTATTTTTTTTAATTTACATAATTTGGCCGAGACCTGACAGGTCGTCTTTAAAATGACATCCAATGATTAACAAATTTTGGTATTTTTTGAGTGTTATGTCAATTGGCCAAAACAACATCGTTTATATCGAAGATTAATTGCTACTTATTTATTTTTAATAATATCAAGATTAGTTTTATACAAGTAAAAGTATCAATCGACAGTTAAATAGTAAAACAAAGTTGGATTTATTAAGAAAAATGTAGAATATTAAAGCAACTACATACTACGAAGAAAGTCTTTTAATTTACCATAAAACAAAATATATTATATTTTATTAAAAACCTAATCAGGTATATATTATTTGTGGGTGTAATAAAAAGGCGTTTTCGTTAAAAATGATAGTGAATATTCGTGTCTATCAATCGGATAAATATCAAAATACGGCTTTCAAATATTTTAGCCCCATTTGGAAGTCGGAATCTAAAATCAATTCATTCCCATTAAAACCTCATTCTCCCATCGTTTTCTCAGGCTTCAGCCCTTAGATATTATATCGAAAGCGCCCATTATAATTTTCGTTTTGTGTAACTACCTCTTGGGAAGTAACAGTTCGTATTCGTAACAAAGTAATGAAACGAATTGTGAAGGAAATAATAGATTTCTTTTTTTTAATCATTTCTTGTTAAATTTGGATTATTGAGATTTTGTACACTTCCATGTATTTTGTCACTAACGACCCGGGTTTCGCCTTTCGGCATCTTCAGGCATTCGAGCACACGAATGGACTCGAACTGAGAGACAGTAAACAGTGTCTAACGCTTATATAGAAGATACAAATGCGACAAATATCATTTACGAGGCAATACATTATACGTCTGATAGCCACACCGATACCTGAGTTAAAATTTCGGAAATCGCCCTAATCCTTATTTCCATTCGTCCATTCGTGTGCTCGAATGCCTGAAGATGCCGAAAGGCGAAACCCGGGTCGTTAGTGACAAAATACATGGAAGTGTACAAAATCTCAATAATCCAAATTTAATATTGAAATTCTATCAAGCACCCTCAGTCGATGTCTTAAATCATTTCTTGTTAGTTTTGTATAATCTAAATTCTTGCAACAATCAACCACGATTAAAAATCCAGGAGCAGTGATAACTTTTTTTTACCATGCCCACTCCCAATACAGAGCATATGGACTCCTAATGGAGTTATCTTAACATACGTTTTCTACAGGAACTGATTGTTACTAAGTTACTTTTTTTCGAAGATAGTAGGATAAAAGAATAGGGCTACTACAGGACTAGTGGTTGGCTAATCGCTCTTGCTACGCCTCGTTTTTAGGATTGGATGGGTGGGAGGAAATTTTAGACATCACAGAATTTGAAAAATCGATTTGAGAAATCGAACAAAACAAAATTTGTTTCTTGCTACTTCCACATTTTTATAATGATCAGGTCCGGTTTCACTCATCGCGAGCATTATTGCCAGTTAATAATGCTCGCGATGATTGAAACCAATCCCAATTATTTTAAAATGTAGACGTAGTACGAAACAAATTGTGTTTTATTTTTAAAATAACTCTGTTACATTCGTCTTGATCTACAGTGAGATTTTCACTTTACAGTAACAGCTTTATCCTAGTGATCAGATGGTCTAAGGTTTAAGGCTGTATCAAACTATACTGCAACATTTTCGATTTTTTAAATTTTATATTTGAAGACGTGGGCTTTTGTGGTAAAGTTGATCTCAAGTGACTTGGTAAGAATTCTTATTTAGATAGTCTCAAGATTCCCAAGTGATTTCAAATTTAATATCTGGCGTATTTAGGTTAAATGTCCGCAGAAAAATTTGAATGAAGTTGTAGTAGAGAATTATTGTGAAATATGTTTATTTTTGTGGTCATAAAAATCAAAATTAAAAATCTTTATTTCTTGTGGACGAATGTTGAGGGTGCTAACTATACTGTGACTTGGCTCCACTTGATGCGATTGTTATCTTGCCCGAGTAGAACATTGCAGTTGTACACTTTAAAGACACTTAGCTGTCACAGTCTGAGGCTGTTAGGGTCTTCATGCCATATTTGCGGAGGTCCTCCGCGCCGCCGATGGGTGCGCTGCATGCATATGACGTCATTAGCGCCCTGGGCGTCATTCCCACGAAACGTTCAAACATCGGAGTCGTTTCAAGGGATTCGCTGATATTTCTTCAAGATAACAGGCGGATAATGTGTGATTTTGTTGCGAATGCAATTTTGCAGCGAAATGATGTTGGCTGGTTAAGGATCTGATTGAAAATTATGTTAATTTTACTATAAATACTTTTTTTTTACGAAATACTGTAGAAACAGTGCATAGTCAATCATTAAAAGTTTGTTAATTGCGAATAATAATGAATATTGAATGAATGCATTTTTGTATTATTCTTAAGTATTAAATATTATCGACGCTTAAATAAAAAAAAATGCGTTAATTGGAGTTTGTGTTGCAAGGGGGTGTGGCCAAGCTTGCTTTGACGATTTCTCTTACTTGCACACAATCTGGATACGGTAAATATTCTTAACATGTCAGTAAATTTGATTTGTTTATTATAAGTATTATAAGTACTAAGTTGAATACAATTTATATCTTAACTTTTCCACTGGCTATGAAACTAGGTAAGACGCGATTCGTTTCTTTTAAGATCATCTCCAGACTGTTCATGTAAAGCCTAGTCAACCAAACTGTGGCATTATAAAGTTTCCACTGAATCCATCAACACTAATATATTGTGGTTTTTTTTGGTCACCAATTTGAATAATATAAAAACATACTGTATTATTTGTATACAAATTGTTTCATACAGTGTAAAGTAGAAATAGTATCAATACAATGAGCTTTCTTACTAGGGGTAGTAAATTTCTCACCCTGATTGAAGATTTACTTGCGCACTAAAATTTCCGCGTAAATATAAGTCGTTCTGAATGATTGCGGCGACAGGAGAAAGCTTTTATAACTTCCCTTTTTTTCTGCTATTGCAACAGCTTTTGAGTTTTTCACATATTCCAAGGAATAAGTTTTAAGTGTATTTAAGTGATATGGAACATTTTTTCAGCAGTGTATTTGAACTCATAACTCGCCAATTAGGTATGAATTTCAGCTTACATTTTTTTGTTTGCTTTGGTACTGAAAAAACAATATTTTTTCACGAAATGTATGAACAGAATCAATAATTTTAGAATTCCTTGTAATTATGAAATTTTATTTTAATCTACGTTTTGTTATTTTTTAATTCTTCTTATATTCTGGACATTACTTTACAAAGTATTTAAAACCAAAGGAAGTGAGTAATTCTAAATAAATAAATAAATTAATGTTCAAGTTATAATTATTGTGTGTGTAACGTTAATTGGTACTGTAGATTATTGTAACCCCTCCCCATGGTGCAACAAGTATAGGTGAGCTGGATGATAAATAACAGTTTCCATTTGTTCCTCTGTTGACATCATTTCGCGTTGATTAAGTTACAATTTACATTGTTTACAAGAGTGTTTTGGTCACAATAAAAATTTAGTTCGTCATAGTGGCATCGCATATTTTACAAAAGCAACGATTCAACTCAGCTATAATACTTCTTACATCATGACCCCAACTTGTTAATAATATAAACTATGTTAGCTGTAACCCCAAATTTTTATTATAAGTTCAATAGTTAAGTTACTGAGATTTATAACTTCTATAAAATGAAACTTCATAAAAAAATTAAAATTCATTGTAATACCAAAGTGAAATTTGCAAGGTTTATTCATTGTAATTTTATAAATAAATATATCAGTATAAACATGATATTTTTTCGTTGTAAAAAATGTCAAATCAGGCTCGTATATTTCAAGTTCACGATAACTTTGGTAGGTGTTTCGGAAAGAGCTTGGAAGAGCTTAACGGACCGTGGACGCATAATTTAAAGCTTATAATAAAAAAAAAACTGCAATGGAGATGCCGGCCACTGAAAGAAGCTTATTGACAGGATACTGTTGTAAATACTCTTAGAAAACTATATTAAAGATTTTTCTACCGTATATGTAGTATATCTATGAGGATCCTGTTTTAGGTTAATGAATTATAAGCAAAATAAAATGGAAATTATTTAAATAATCTTTTGTAACATTTGTATACCAATTAAGTCGATTGACCGTCGTGGAAAACAGATGATTTTTACTATTAATAAATAAATTTTGTCACTTTTAGGGTGTTAATTGTCAATTCTTCGTGGAAAGCCATTATATTAAAAAAAAAAAAAATATAAATTTGTCACGCAAAATTCGTAGAGAGGGTTTGTGTGACTATTGATAGAATTTTGAACTGCCATAATAGTACTGGTAAACACATAAATTTATTTTTAAAATACCATTATACACAAACTCATCACCGAATACTGCTTGAATATTTTCATATACTTTGAAGCACTTTTAGAATTCTTCTTGACACCTGAATTACCATTGGCTGTTTGAAGACGAAAAAAATGTTGCGTGTCTAATTTTTTAGCGAGAAATATATTGCAGTTTTGTGTATGTATCGAAAATGCATTATAAAAATGGAAGCATGGAACAATTTCCCCCTGGCAGTGCACTTAGCTTTATCATATTTTTAGTCAGGCATCGGGAGCGATATTTGCATAATATTGCTCGCAATCTATACTTACGCGGCGACCAGCCAAAATATTAAATAACATAACCAAATTCAGCTTTGCGCAAATTGCAAAGGAGCCTCGCGTATGGAAAATGATCAAATCTTTCCCCCAAAGTATACATTGGATGGTTTGGATTAAATCTGTAACGATTATGTCGATTTTGCTGCTTTTTAAAATACAAAAATTTCAAAACGATATATTAAATTGCAGATATTATTGTAACTAAACAAATGTCATTCCAATCAATTTAAAGAATTTTTTAAACTTCTTATTAAGATAATTTAAGACATCGACTGAGGGTGCTTGAAATACATGGAAGTGTACAAAATCTCAATAATCCAAATTTCTTATTAAGATTGTTGAAATGATTACACATGTGTTAGAATTTAAATAAATTTTAATTGTACTTGTTTTAAGCCCGTGTACGCCCCACTTGGTTGTGAGGCAAATATACTCTTTTTTATTTAATTAACCCATTTTGGGATAGTGTTCCCAATATTGGAACATTTAGATTTTATTGTTACCGTGCCAATAAACAATATTCAACATAAATTGAGATTAATCAACGTTTGGAAAGCGTCGGGAGTGTCTGATTCAGTATTCTTTCAGGTTTTAACCTTTCGGAGGGATGGTTTGTTTTTTATTCGAGTTTTTTACAAGCAAAATGATATATAATCTGACAAAATTCGAGCAAAAATGAGCCAAAGACGAAATATATACAACGAAGGTTTTTTTAAAGTCATTTGTGAAACACACTTTTTCAGGGATGTTGAGCGTTGAATGATGAGGTTGCAAAGGCACTAAATGTTACGATTAGTTTTCAAGATCTGATAGAAGGTAAGAGCGGAGGGGGGTATAGGGGTGAGAGAGTGTTGAAAGCATTACAAATCCATGCTATGAAAAACTAATGCTTGAAAGATATCTTTCGGGGATTTTAATCTTCGACCACATTGATAGCCCAAGACCATTAACCACTCGATTGCAGTACCTCTAAAACGTTATATTACTAATATATCACTATATTACATTTAAAAACATATTTGTACAAAAAGACTTTTTTTTTTTTTAGTACCTACGTAATAAATTTTTTTGTAATATTTATATAAATTTCAATTTTTTATTAACTATTGAAGTAATATTGTATAATCCTAATTACCAGTGTAATAAATGTCATGAAATAAAAATAATTCATTGTAAAATTAATTGAATTTTAAAAATGTTCCCATAATCTCCACTCTAAATATTACTTGACACATGTATAACATATTGTTGGTACATATCGTATAGAAAAAGTTTCTTTATAAAATTGCTGTATGCAGCATACTGTACGGCATGACGAGATGATTACAGGGTGCGAAAGATAATGTTGACGGGACTCAAACACAGCACCACTGATCGGTAGTTGCCATGAGACAAAGAAGATAACCGATACACAGCTTTTAGTTTTTCGGACACACGACCACGTGACTATGTAGGAAATCAATCACAGACTTCTCATTGAAAAGAGTTCTTATACAATTACATAGAGACTAAACTTTACTTTACTACGATCAATTTTTACAGTAGGTTTATATATTTTTGGTAATACTTATCAAAGTGCGCTAAAAATGGCGTGGGGTTTTGATTTGAAGTGAAAAGCGTTTAAATATATTGTAATGTTATCGAGAAAACTGTAAAACAAAGTTATTAAAATTGTAGTTGAATAAGCGTTAAAGCATTGACTAATTCAACATCGCTTCTGAATTAGGAAACTTTCCGCGGTGGATTGTACTAGATCAATTTTCTTTAACCGAATTTCCGTGAGCATAACTCTTTTATTGGTATAGTGTTTGCCTGGTAATAAATTGTTTTTTTTTGTACACAATACATAATATAAGGGAGTTAAAAAGTGTTTCATGGTTAATCGTAATGCATTTTCCTATTGGAAAAAACGTATGGAAACTAAGCTTAAATACTCCATGAAATAGACAACAAAATTTTAAGAATCGTTTATTTATCTTGTGTAATTACAGATATTTTAACTTAAGAGTCGCTGCTGTGTCTTGTTGTCTATCAGTGTTGGCAGCTCGTCTGTGTTGCAAATCGTATGTATTCTTTCCCTACAATATGAATACATCAAAAAATGAAAATACCAACAACAAATTTTATTTAAAAAACAAATGACGAGTAAACTTTCTAGCTATAAATAGATGAGCTGGGCAGCCCTTGCAACTAGAGTATTATGGTCAGTGTGATTAACAAATTGTACGATAAAAAATGTTCTAGCAACATTCAAGAACTAACGGCAATGTTAAATACACTAATTATAAACGATGAGCACAATATTACGGCCGAATAAAACTAAAGTAAAACTTATAATGCTATCATAAAACTATAATACTGACTTATCTCTGTTAAGATTTTCTTCTATAATACAAATCCACCGTGGGATTATTGAACAGGTGGTCACCTGGTAATTTCGAAGGTCCGTAAGGGTTCTTGCGAAAGGCCCGGAATTCCGCTGTGGGGCCTTAATTACGGCCAATATTTCGCGACGTGGTCCTTTCTGCCTCTTCATTTTGTCCAATGCCTGTTTTTTTATTATACACATTAAGTGAGACAGTAAGTTGACGTGATCGAAAATGCATTAATCATTTATTTTGTCATAATTTAAAATATGTAATCGAAAACATTTTTTTTTTCACCAATTGCAAATCAATTTTATACAGAATTAATAACTTACGATAGGTACTTATTTGCGTATTTTATCTAGGCTTTAAATGACAATACGGATTACTGATAGAAAAATGTGTATCATTTTGATATTTTTAATAATTTCTACGCTATGTTACGAAAAAGAAATGGTATATATACATATATATTTTTAAACCTTTACACTTGCAAATGTAAAACTTCATTAGCCATTCTGTAGATTACCAATTAACAAGGGTGTCCGCCAAGGTGACACAATCTCACCCAAAGTATTCACATTCACACTAGAAGATATATTTAGACGCATCAACTGGGAGAGGAGACGAATCCTCATCAACGGAGAATACCTCAGTCACCTGCGCTTTGCAGACGACATTGTCGTCTTTGCAGAAAATCAAGAATAACTCAGAGCATGATGCAAGAGCTCGCAAATGAAAGCTTGAAAGTACATTTAAAGATTAATGTCTCAAAGACAAAAGTAATTATAAACCACTTCGCTGACCCAAAAGCGATCTTCATCAATGGCATTTCGAAACCCAGATCATTAGTGACAAAACTTATAGACGTATACAGAATTCGATTTATTAGAATTTGATTTTAAAGCTCCATTAAACAGCCTTAAATTATGGTATATATTATTATCATTTTTTCTTTCTTGTAGCTGGAAGATTATTTTTGATGTATCATATTTTTCTATTCTTATATGGTTGCGAATTTACAATTCTGAAGTTTTTTAGATAAACTTGAATACTCCATATTATATATGTATCTTCCAATTTTTGTGAGACGCCAGTCGCAAAGGCTATTCGACTTATAAATGCATGAATTTAAGTTGTGAAAGTATTCAGCAATGAGAATTATTATTTTTTACTTAATTATATTAGAATTTTTGAAAAATTACGTAGTTGTCAAATGTATGGTTACAGGCGTTAGTTTAATAAATAAATATATTTAAAAAACAAACCTTAAAACACTTATATCGTTGTTGTTGGCAATCATTTGAATGAATGTCAGCATAAAAATAAATTTCTACGTAAAAAAATATGTAAAAAAGTATGAATTAATTGCATTATAATTTCAATCTCAAAATTCTCAGGCCACACACTCCTGTTTTTAATTTAACGATCACAGTAATAATACTATCAAGCTTCATTTTGTTTTATTAACATAATGAATAATCACAAAATAATTGCGAACGATAATGCTATGCCTACAAGTTACAATATTTTAGTAAAGAATTGCGTATACCACACTTTAACTTCTTATGAATTAATTGATCGTCAATTGAGAAGCTAATGAATGTAATGAACGGCTACATTATCAAAAAGTTATGAGTTAATTCGGAAAATTTTGGGTATGCATTATAAAAATAACTGTACGTAAGTATTCTTTTGCAATCGATAGAAAACAAAAAGATATTTTTCTTATACCATTATAGTAAGTAATATAATATTTGTCAATTATGTATTTGAATGGTTTATACGTTTGGTTCTATCTTACTCAATTGTACGGTCAATACCTCAAATCCTCGAACGGGAAAATTCTGTACATTTATATACGGTTTTTGCCAAAAACAAAAATGTTCAAAAATGAACTCTATCGGATCATGTAAACGTGGTGTAGAGAGGTCGAATAACTAACAAATATACCTCCATCTTGCAACGCATTCTGAAAAGAGAGATTGAGTAACCGACTTTCAATTATTCTACCTAAAAATTTTATTAAGATTCATTCGGATTCCATTTATGTGCTACATATTATGATATTCAGTAATTCGATTTTTTGCATTTGGGGAAATGACTTATATCTACCCTAAGGTGACGTGCTGAAACATGTTTTCATTGATTCCTGACGCTCTTTATAGGGAATATAGGGAGGGCGTTCTTAAAGTCAGTCGTCGCCAGTAGTCGGCCTTTTGAGCTTAAAACTTAAATAATACTGGATACATTAAAAAATTGATTTTTTTAAATTCATGTAGGTAGTCTTGCCACTTGCCAATGTATATCTGCACTTTACTGACCTATATGATGCAATACGCAATTCAAAAAAAAACATTTTTACTTTGCAAGTTTCGAAAAATTCATCTTGTATGGAGATCGCTAACAAAATATACTTTATGCTGTCATGCTTTGGATCATTATGTTTTTTATTGTTCTGTCTACTATCAGTTAACTATTTCATGAAGTTTCATAGTGATGGCCAAACACTGGGCAACGAAAGACCGACCATTGGATTTTGGGAGCCGACCACAAGGAGAATTGGCATTTTTGTAAACTTCTATTATTTTATGCTTGGTAAAATATTAACTATTTTGTTTTTAGTTGGTTACATTACTTAATCCTTATTTAATGGAATAACAGTCAAAAAATATGTATTTATCATTCATTGACTTAAAATCCTTTTTGAAAGTACACATGTCGCTTAACTGGCTGACCACTGGCGAAATGACCCTACAATAGATAATGTCACACGATAATATCAGGTAACTTGATGATGCTGAATAGTGGAGAATCATCTCATATTAAATTTTCTCTTATTTAAGTTTGAATATGGAATCTGCCTCAGCTAAAAAATGGCATTTTCTTGCAATATAAACAGTTAATTTATTCAGTCATTTCCTATAATAATATATATTATTAGTATATATGTCTCTTGTGAGTAGATAAAATAATTTTGTCTTACGTAATGAAACATTTTTTAAAACTATTTATAATAAAATAAGTAGTCTTAATTTCTATTGCCAATCTTATCTAAAACGAATTATATTATTTGTTCGACTATTTAACGAATATTCAAATCAAGGAAGCCACATGACTTAAAATTACAGTACACTTAATTGTTTCATTAAAATCAAATCCAAATACAGTATAACTCACGCTTACACACACTCTCTCTATCTACGAATCATGATTCGTACGAATCCTCAGTGTTGTGCTGTGTCTTACAGAGAGACAGGTAAATCAAGACAAATATGTTGCAATATTGTAGTAAGAAAAAAACATTGTACACCTAGTTAAATGACAAAAAAGTTTCTCACAAGCAGAAATTATTTAATAGGGAGTCACTGAATAACCTGTATTGGAATAAATAATTTTTAATATAATGCATGAAAATTGTTAAACAATTAATTGCTCTCATTTTAAACCGATACATTATGTCAATGAAATTTGTTGTTTTAATTTATTGGCGGTACTCAAGCAAGTTTATAATTTTTATCCAGGGTTCTTAAATGGTTTCTTGAGTTTGGGAAAAATAATTGATTAATTGAAATATTTTTTTTAAATGTACCCTTCCAGTGTATTTAGATAATGAGTCGGTATATTGGCAAAAGGCGTTAAGTCAATTTTAAGAGATTTGGTAAGGCAAACATTTTTTTCAGAAGGAAGACACAGTACGACGAGGTAAGGGGGGGTTTTAAGCCAATCTTTCTACTCCTGTTTCAAGTAGTTGTCGAATAAATTGCGTGTATTTTTTTGTTAAATTACTACTATTTACTATTTCAATGAATAAAATGAATTATTTTTATTTTTCAGGTATCGAGAAGATGCCTTATGCTGGTCTGATAGGTGAGTACTCTTATAAAATATTACACGACAACTCCATTGTCTTTGACGATCCTTCACCAATCGCTCCTGCAATCCGCTGCTCTGAGGGCCATCCATGGAGGTCGCTCCAGTGATTTGGAGTCTTCCGTGACCCTTTCTGCCTTTCCTGTGATGACGATCCTCTCGAGATTGTCGGTAGGCTTACAAGCGATGCGGCCAAAAAGTCTAAAGAGAGTCTATTATATACTGTATTTGGGGTTCTTTCTGGATAGAGGCATTTTAGCGCTTGGCCATCCATGGTATACCTAGAATCATTCTCCAACACCGCATTTCAAATGCGTCTAACCGTTTTTTGTCTTTCGCTTTTCGGGTCCATATTTCCACGCCGTAAAGACCTATGGAGTGGACCAGCGATCGTACTAGACACATTTTGGTATGTTTGGCTATTTATTTGCTTTTCCATATTTTCTCCAGTCTAGATATTGCTGCTTTAGCCATCCCAATTCGTCTTTTGATTTCTGATTCACAAAATTTCTGTGATGTATTAGCCGAGATAAACAAAATCATTGAAAATTTTCAAACAAAAGCAGAATCTGTTTAGACAACCCCTAAAAAAATTTTTGATCTTCAATACAGGAAAAAATCGTATGACAATAAAATATTTCTACCAAGCATTCGCTACCTCCATAAAGCGAAGAATAAAATTGCTTGACGTAAACGATGCAGTACATTAATTAAAATGAATTTGAGCACTCATAAGATAGCTCTATACAAGTCATATTCTTTTTAAAGATATATTGAACATAGAATAAGAAATCTATTCCATTGTTTTACATATTTTGAAATGTTTAAATTAATTGTGAAAAGAAATACTTCTCTGACATTATTAAGTATACGATATTTATTTTTTTATATCCGATTTAAAACAAAATGATACTGCAAAAATAAATTTTCCGGTTCGATTAGACCGAATTATTTCAAATCCGAGTTGATAAAAGGATGAGGCGAATTTTTTTTGGAAAGCCCTTTGGTTGTTAAGTTATACTTTGTTTAGTGCAATACTAAGTGATCAATTAAAACTGACCCGGTGCATACTATAATGCAATGTTTTACTTAATAATATAGTGAAACAGAAACTATGGCAAAGCGAAGAGTTGAAAAACAAACCGAATTGGGTCCAATTTCGGCTAATAACGCTTCCAAATTGCATCGCGCCGTCTAGTCTGATGCTGATGGACAATTTTTGAAAAAGCATTACCGAAAAATGGCGCAAAAAATATATTTATATAAAAAGAATCGGCCCTGCTATCCATCAAATCATCTCAAGACTCTAAACCTATAATTATTACTGGCATCGTTCACGTACGATATCGCAGAGGTATTCAACCGACAATAATTTGTTTTAATATGTTCAAATATCAAGATATTTTCTTAAAAAATATTTAAATACTATTTTGGCATCACGGCATCTTTAGAAATATTATCGTGATTCAGTGATGCCTCGGTAGATAATAACTCTATATTGAATAATTCTTTTGTGACCAGATAGTTTGTTACTTTTACCGTCTAAAAGGAATTTTTCGGTAAGGCAAGTAAGAGAATTACATTCATTATTTTTTATACGTAGCTGTTTTTAAATGTATTGATTGCCCATTATTTTATTCAGCCCTTTCATATTTCTATTCATATCTATTTTGCCCTATATTTTATTCAGACATGAATGCAACATAAATAAAATGATATCCAATATATTTCAATTCAATCATTATCACTTTTAAGATGTTCAATTCGTTGTCGAAAGGCATTATGTTTTAAAAAATAAAACAAATTTTGAACAAGCATTATCATCTACACAATGTAAGATCCATGCAATCTTTCAAATAATGAAAAGGCTACGAAAGTTAAGTGTGCAGAAAAAGAATTTTTATTACTTTAAATCACTTTAAGGTGTAAACTGTCAATTCTTTGTAGAAAAGAATTATATTTTTAAAAAATATAACACATTCTTTTTGTACTACATCGTCAGTTGACAATACTCGTGATGAGCAAAACCGGTCCTGATCATTATAAAAATGTAGAAGAAGTACGAAACCAATTGCGTTTTATTTAAAAAATGAATCACTATCGGTAAAAGAGAGATTGCAGTGGTTTCAAAGAATGTAGATATGCAGGATATTCAATACTAACCTTTGCGTAACCTTACACAAAATGGCAAAGCAAGTCAAAGCACTACTTTTTCATTGTTATTGTATTTAATTCAATCATCACAGTGCGCTAAAATATCAGTGCAAGGCAATTTTGCATACGCTCGAGAGCGTACAAACTTAATTTATTTATGTTTCTTGATCACTACTGTGTTATATGGGACTTTATCTAAAATAAATATTTGATTTTTTTTTATCCGATGCAAAGAAATAAGAAGATTTCATCAGGCGATCGCACGATGGTCGATTAATAATATAATATTTAAATTATAAACAAAACTTTAATTACGCCTAGTAAGTTGCATAGCTCTGAAGACAGGGGTTAATAGCCGTTCGAAAAACAAGTCCTTTAAGCATTTGGACGACCAAATCAATGAAACTGATATAAAAAAAATTACGCACCTCTTCGCTGACGTGAACAGTTCACATAATTAATATTTGGTATATAAATTACTAACGCTGCACTGTAATTACGTAATACATATAAATAAAAAAACCAATAATAGCAATGCACTGATATAGATTATTTGTTGGTAATGATTTATATTATTTTTGATTAAACGAATAGAAGCATTTTATAAGAAAGTAAAAATTGTCTTAAAAATAAAATATAAAGTCAAAATTAAATCGTTAAAACAATGCGAAATTCACAGAGGCATTGGCAGGCATTGGAGACTCCTTGAAACAGTAACTTTCATTGTAGGGTGTAAAATACATAAAAATACATTTAATGCTCAATGATGGTAAAAAATATCAACATATTTATTTAGCTCAATAAGAATTTGAAGATTGTAGAATCTACGATTTAAATTTATCATATTTTTCTATTTAGTTAATACATTATACATATAATTTTAATCTTATGTCAATGACGTTTTTTATCAT
The DNA here is from genome assembly GCA_022494535.1 of Himalopsyche phryganea. Classification (NCBI taxonomy): domain Eukaryota; kingdom Metazoa; phylum Arthropoda; class Insecta; order Trichoptera; family Rhyacophilidae; genus Himalopsyche; species Himalopsyche phryganea. The sequence continues at coordinate 2,522,184 of JAGVSL010000015.1, forward strand.
CATTATATTCCTTTTAATGGTTCAATTGTTTTATGTTTGACTCGATTAAACTGTAGGTATTAAATTACTTTGATGATGATGACGATTATGCAGCTTAGGGGAGATGTTTCTAGTTCGACGGGCGACGACAGGATGGTGGTCCCTTCATTTATTCTTCACTCGTGTATTCATCACTACCTGTATTCCTTACGCCTTAATTGTCATATTCGTGTTTTCAAATATCACATCTTATAAATTGCACGTTTGCAAAATCATTTCTTTTACATATTTATTTATGTTTGCATTTAAGAATATCACGTTTCGTAAGTCTGCATTGTCATTTTGATGACTTGCATATGTGTCATGTATCTAATATTTTTCTTTTATAATTATTATAAATTTGAAGATAATAATAAAGTCTGACAACTTTGCCTCGTCTAGATTGCCGACTCGACATAAGTATTACGTTTCATAAATCTTCAGTGTCATGTATCGATACATCGCTACAGATTGTTTAAAATTGCTGAAATGCGTTTATGACTATTTTAGTATTTCGAACGGATCTTTTGTATTATTGATAAAGCTGTTGTAAGTGTTCGCATTGCTTTTAATACACAACCTTAGCTTTTAAAATTGTAATATCTTTCGTTTCTTGAGAAAAAATTGAGAGTTTGAGCTACAATAATTGTCCAAAAATATATTCACTATATTTGGCATAGTAAAAAATTGCTACAGACGTAAGAAGTAAGCTTTAAAAGAACATTTTATAAAGGGATTGTGAACACGTAAAATAAATATTATTACCAAAAAAATTTTTAATTAAGTGTGCACATTATTACACTTTCTCTTCCTATCCATTTAAAATCTAATACGTTCTATTATACTACCCTTCCTCCGACCATCAGAGTCCCCTGAACCACCTTCATCCCCTCAAATTGATAAAGCCACAAGTGTGAGTTATGTATCCCGACAACAAAAACTTGTATCCGATATGACGTGGTAGCTAAAGGGTTTCGCACTTGCAAGCAAAATTTTTGTAATCTAAGTTACTTTGTATAATTTAAGACATCAACTGAGGCTGCTTGATGGAATTTCAATATCAAATTTGGATTATTGAGATTTTGTACACTTCCATGTATTTTGTCACTAACGACCCGGGTTTCGCTTTTCGGCATCTTCAGGCATTCGAGCACACGAATGGACTCGAACTGACTCGAGTCCATTCGTGTGCTCGAATGCCTGAAGATGCCGAAAGGCGAAACCCGGGTCGTTAGTGACAAAATACATGGAAGCGTACAAAATCTCAATAATCCAAATTTAATTTAAGTTACTTTGGTTTGAACTTTTCCTGCTAAAAATGCTCACAAATGTTTTGTTTATTCTTTGTTTTTATGGAATGCGGATGTATGAAAGAAATTTTTGAGCTGTTTTTTTCAGATACCACTTTTTACAAGCGTACTCGATACAAATTAGACTTTGATTAATAGATAATTAAATAACTAACAGCTATCTATACACATTTTAAGTATCAGTCCGTAAAAATGGACAACAAATAGTCATAAATAATTAATTATTTGCTTGGAAAATATTTTTTGCCTGATATTTAAATTTTCGATTCAAAAATAAAACGGTAGGATAAATTTTATTAGAGAGTGTAAAAAAAAAAATAAAACAAAGCTATTTATAAAAGCACAATATATTGACTGGTGAAAAAACCAGTCGCTACATTTATGAGTAGTCTTTCAACATGCACAATAGAAACTTTTTTTTTTATGTGTACTGTCTACAAGTCTACGTGATATAAGTCAAATATTTGGCGCATTAGCGTCAGTTGTAATGCCATGTAATTTTCTTTTCGGTTACGGATGTCTTGGGTTCAAATCCCGTACGGACAGACATGGATGTTTGTAATGTTTAAAATTTGATAAGCACGCCAATAGTCCTGTCATAATCCTTCTATCTCTACTCTCTTTGAAAAGGAGAGGTTGAACAACTGAGTAACACTCAGTTGTCGTAGAAAAAACTTCTATAGAGATACTTCCATTAGGAGTCTATATGCTTCACATTGGGAGCGAACATGGTAAAAGAAATAATCTAGGCACGTGATTTTACACCTTCCCTCATACATTCCCCATTGTCACATTGAGTAACAAAATCTCTTACACCTTAACTAAATTAAGTTACCTTTACGCACTCTCCCAATCCAGAGTTCTTTGATTGACGCAGGGATGATCAATGATGTAGTATCAATGATGTTTTATATTCTTCATAGAAGCCAAAAAAATAGAGTGTATTAGCAGCTATTATAATAATATTACATAATTAAAATGTGATTATTGTTAGGCTTAAATAAATTAACGATACTATGGTTATAATTCATTGTAAACAAGATTACACAAGTTATAAGCCCTGCCGTCTGGTCAACCCCATTTAGCCGGAGATTAGATTCGACCGAGATCGTTCCCGCATTAAAAGTTAACCCAAGCTTAGTTAAGCCAGGCTTTCCACAAAATAATAATCGAATAAAACCCGCTCTGTAGAACGGGCTTACTGGAGGGATTGCGCTTTGTTTACTGCGACCTGCTCGCTTGGCCTTAAGCCCGACTAATTTTGAAATTTGAATATTTTGGAAATTGGTCAACACCAAATTTGTTTGTTTTATTATTTAGCTACACAGTGGTTTGTTTCAAAGTAAAATGTTTTTTTCAAACACTTGAAAACGAAACAAGATTTGAGAATGCTGGAAATAGTATTCCAAATTAACCTCGTACATAAATTTCAATATTATTAATTTATTAATAAGTTTATTCTTAGCGAAATGTAAATTTTATAGCAGTGTTAATAAAATATTTACTATAAATTATAAAGTATTTTAAAATTTTTTCAAAGAAAAAATATTTGATCACCTTTGATGGAGTATTGAAAATTTTAATGAAAAAATGGTACCCCCCGTAATGATTTTAGCAAGGGCGATATTTATATAATTATATTCGTAAAATTTCTCAGGGACATATCATGCAATAGTTGGTAAGAAATGAAAGTACACACAGTCTGCAGATATTATTTAAATATACAAAACACGTGTCACAATTAGTAACACAATCATTGGAATCATAAAGTTATTAATTTTATATTAGAAAGAAAACAGCAAGGAAACTAAAAAATATTGTACCTTTTTCAATGACGTAAATAAAATAAAAAAAATATTAAAAAATTTCAACATTTAAACTTAAAGCGATGAAGTTCAATTTAAATGAGTAGTATAATTTTGTCTAACTCTATACATCGTTTTGCTTGCTTCATAATTTGATATGAGGCGCTTAAAAGCAAAACCGATATGTCCACTCTGCAATATTATTAGCAAACGACGTTTTTGCGAGTCAGGTAAAATTTTTAGTTTTTTTACCATGTCCGCTCCCTGTGTGGAGCATATGGCCTCCTAATGAAGGTATCTCAACAGACGTTTTCTACGAGAACTGCTTGTTACTCAGTTGTTCAACCTCTTTTTTTCGAAGACAGTAGGGATATAAAAATAAGACTAGGATAGGATTAGTGGTTAGGGATGCATCGGGACTTGCAGCCGAGAGTTTTTAGTTTTGGCGAAAGTTTATTTTTTTCATCGTGTTGTATTTACAACTAAAAAAGTATGCGTATTAATTATTAGCAGTGACATATATGCATTTGATTGAAACTTTTAAACTTATCGGATTCAGCCTGTAGTCAACAGTTAAAACATTTCTTTTGTATACTTCTATCAGGTTTTTCAAGTTATTTGTTAATAAATATTGTGTGAAATACCTTAATATCTATGTACGTATTTTTGTTAGATTTAACCAAATGTAGACTTTGCTTTAATCATGAATATTATCATTTTAATATAGATTTGACATCTAAATATCGTAAAAAAAGTATGTGTGTATTCAAAAGAACATTATATAAGTATTTTTGTGACTGATCTGATTCTGCATGTCATTAAAAGCTTAAGCAATTTTTCTCGCATGCTTTTCGGTCAGGTTTTGCAAGTTATTTGTAATAACATATTATGTGAGATGACTTATATTATTAAATTATCTCATATTAGCATTTTCGATGACTTTTACTGAAGAAATAACTTTAATCGGCCACTTTAAATGACTTGTCAAATATCATTACACTCTAATATATCATTTTGTCATATGAATATGATCATGCAATATGTAAATTCAATTTATAGGTGGTCTTTATTTTAGCTGGTTGGTTACCGAGTTAATGTTTGAAAACCAAAATAAGATGGAGCGAGTATTAAACGGGTTAATGCCGAAATTCGACATTTGGGATGGCAGCAATATGATTTATCGCGGGTGCTCCTAAATCGTGGATTAAATTATGGGTTTGCCTTAAATTCTGATTAAGAATTTGATGTCTGATGATAGCATCTGTGTGGGTATGAAAGGCAGATGCGATATTCCAATATAATGTCTGACGCAGATACAGCCAAGTACTCTGCAATAGTGTAAAAAACATGTAGTATTTTAAAATTGATCACTGTTATTTTTATATTTAAAATAGTATTTATTAAAACTCATTCCTTTACTGAAATACGGCAGCTTATTAACCACGCTTTTATACTATATTAATATAACGTTTGTGTTTTATAAATATAATAGGGAGGTTTACTGCTCGACGTTGTCCTTGTTCTATTGAACTACCAAATGCAGACAGACGAAATACAAATATTTTCGTCTGCGTTATTTTGTTGTTAGTTAATAATTGCTGAAAGTTAAAAGTATCGTTACACCCACAAACTATATACCATCAAACGAAAATAATGCTTTTAGTTGAACGATGAAAATAGTGCAGTTGATCTAAAAATGGTAGTCACAATGACACTACCGAAATACACTTACTGTTCACCGCAAAGGAGGAGTTCATGTGACAGATGGACACACAGATTAATAAATTGTCTTGATAAATCTTAGTCGTTTTGTAATGGTGATAATGCTCATTTCCGACTGAATATGATATGCAAATTATCGGAAATAATTTAATTCGGTTACATCCATTTTGATTTTTATTGTTAATAAATAAAATCATGAATGTTGAAATTCTCTGCAGATTAAAATATCTTTTTTTGAAGAAGAATTAAAAGGTAAATTAAAATTTTATAGGAATCATTATTTTTCTGCAAATATATGTAATCTATGGTTTTCATATAAAAACGTTATCTTCTAAAATGGTTAAGATACCTTGTTCAAACAGAAGTAAAAAATAATAACTATGTATAGTGCATATACATTTATAATTAAGTTCTCATAAGATTTGTACGCAAGGGAAAATAAATTGTACTACAAACTACAATTTAATAATCACATAATGAACGGGTATCGTTATAATTTTAGAAAATAAATAAAATAGAGAAATTCTCGTGATTACTATAATATTGCTTCTTGGTGCTTATGCTGGAGAGCAATTGAAGAAGTGGCAAAAAGCCCGGCAATCACTGCATAGCCCAAGGCTCGTCCATCAAATTTATTAACACTTGCGCAACGCGTCAAAGTTACGTGAATAAACTTAAGTTTATGAGTATTGTTGTTTGGTGAAAGCAAATATAACATTGTATTCAATTTTAGTATCCTATCATATATTATGCAGTACATGGTACATGAAACTTTTTTAGTGAAGTTTATTGAGAAGGTAGAATATGTATTTAAATACCTTTTTTTCTTAAGCTTTAACTTTCAGAACACTTAATTTTCATGGTATCTTAGCAACGACAGAGATTTTTTGACATGGGAAATCGTTACCTTCCTTTGAAAAGGTTCTAATTGTACTTGATCATGTTTTGAAGATACGAGCGTTTGAAGTTTTGTATCATATTTTGTATTTTTAAGGAAAAATGTATTTTTAATTAGTGAGTTAGCATGTATTTATATATATAAATATTTTACTTTTTTTTTCATATAAATTATTTTTATTAAAGCCTTTATATTGACTATCTAAAGCATTAATTAGAACTGACAACAACAGTTTGTTTGAAAAGGTTTTATCGAGTATTTCAATTATATCAAACAAAATGTTCTGATTTTTAATATATTTATTAATATTATATTTTATTATGACTTGATGAACTATATAAGCTAAAAATATTATTATAATACATATATACTTTAAATGTTTGAACGAACTCAGTCGACTTTCGTCAATGACCACATCGATAGAACAATAGAAGTAAAGGGTAAAACACGCACCTACCATCGAGCGAAGAATGTTTGACATGACGTTAAAACCTTTTCAAAAAAGCTGTGATGTGTATATTGTTTCTGTGAGATGATAATAAGCAGTTATATCGATTCATAGAACCGTTAAAAATGAATTTATGAAAAAAAATGTGTCGATAGCACTCCGAAATACTGCTAACTCCCTCATTGAAATGACTCTAAAATCAACATATATGGTGGAATGTGGCTAATACAACATTTTCCAATCAAAATGTCATTTTAGGCCAAAACTTCAGTTAGAACCTTTTCAATGTAAGGTAACGAAGTGCTAGTAAGTAGTTATTATATAGATAAATAATTTCATAGTGGCATTGAATACATAAGAGAGAAAGAATAACATTTTAAAATCTGACTAAAAGAATCAATGTAAATTGTTAAAAAGTACTAGAAAAGCAAAATATTTTACCAATCATATTAAGGAAAGTGATCAGGTTTTTTTTTTGCAATTTTTTTTATAAACTTATTGCCTAAATATGAATGGTTTACAGAATTATTGCCTATAATGCTCAGCATTCGTTATGAATGTAAAAACAGCATCTATTTTGTGTAAAAATTAATAACATTTTCAATAAGACAAGATGCTCTTCAATCCTCACACTGATTCCGATAAGATGTTTATTGAAGGAGGAGAAAACGACAATTGCAGGCTTAATCAAAGTCTGTCAATATGAAAGAAACTAATAATATATAGATACAGGTGAAATTTGAATTGATCATTTTGTTATTTCACTGGTTGGGTAACTAGGTGTTTCAACCAATTCAGACCGACTTGTAAGATTTTTAAATGTTACGTAGACAATAAATCTACTTATTTTAATATTCGAAATCATAATTTAATGATGGAAAAATAGAAATTTTTTTTTTACTGATCACGCAAAGGTAAAAAACTTAACTTCTTAAGCGCGTACGAGAGAAAAGAAGAAAAACATTAAAAAAAGCAAGCTACAAAAAAGATACGAAATACAAATATTCATTAATTCATATTCCTCATTGATTCGGTGTTTAGTATGTGGTACCGCATTATCAAATAAATACAAATAAAATGCTTTCCATTGTAAATATAATATAATGCGAGGTATATAATATTTTCAAATCAGTAGTGGGTAACTGTTAGGGGGTTAAATGCGCACTTCACCTGTTTATATGTACACACCTTACTTGATCGACTTTTCACGTTAAAAATGGTGATTGAGTAATGCGCAAGGATCAAATTGAAGGGGCGTTGTCTGAAGCAGAACTCCTGCGGCTGTTTTTCAAAAACGTTATTATTTACTCAAAGAAAACATGTCTGTATATGTCGATACAATTTAATACTTCACATCTCAATAGAGTAAATCTAGCCATGTTTTTACCACTACAAGGTTCCATATGGTAAATAATGCATAAATAGTTAATGCTTAACATTTTTAACAGTTAATGTTAACATTTGTAAAATCTATGATTATTCCTGATGTGAAAATCCAAATGGAGCATCTATAAAAACGGTTTAGTAAGTGACTTAATATGTATTTCTTCAAATTGGACTGGAGACATTGATTCGGAGAGTTTTTGCCAGAGTCAACATTGGAAAAAATCAAACATCTTCGACTCTAATAAAATTATTTAATAATGTGTATTGTATTAATAAGGAATGTGTGAAGGGTGCAAGAATCATAATACTATTCAGTTCCGAAGCCGTGATTCTGTCTCTGCCTTTTTCGTGAGAGTTTCTTGGTTGATGACTGTATGTACTGGAATGATCTGGTATGTATAATTTTAAATATGGTGTTATAATTGAAGATTATTTCAAAGGACAAAAAATCAGTTAATTCTTCTAAATCGGAGTTGGAATCGTATTTTGATTAAAAGCTGATGTTGTAGTCAAGTTTTTTTCACAGCCCTAATAGAGAGAAGTTGGAGCTGAAGAAGGTATAAAATGAAAAGGCCTGTATTTATTGAGTCAGTAATTAATCAAAAAGGTCAGTAATTAATTAGATAAATGGTCAGTATACACGTGGTCAGTTAATAAAATAAACGGTCAGTAATTGATATAAAATGGTCAGTTATTAAATTAAACCTAACCAAAACTTTATTTCATTGGCAATCGGTGCATTTTTATTGAAATCATAAATAAAATAAACATTTCTTAACGTAAAATTTTAAAACAGTTTAATTGTTTACCACTCAAAATGGTTTAATGAAATTTGCACGTATATAACCTAAATCAGATTTATTATTTTATCTTTTTTACTTAGATAACCTAACCTTCCTTTAATATTTACCGACCGTATCTTTAATATTTACTTACCATTAATTGAATTAGATACTAACCAAATAATTAGTTGCCAAATGAAAACATTACATACGTAATATGAGTAAAATCCCTGTGAATACGAATCCATAAATGAAGTGAAGATGGTATAATTCAGTCACTCAATGTCTTTCTTGGGACACGGTAAAAGTATTATATTTAGAAGGACGAAGTTAGGGTGTTTGTAGGTTAATTAATTTTACACTTGCAATAAATTCTTGAATCCCAAATCAAACATTGAAATCACTTGCAAGAATTTTGCTTTACTACTGATTTGGAAAATGAATGTGTTTTGTTTAACATGTAATATATGAATTCAAATTTAAGAAGGTGAAAAGAGAAGAGTGAGAAATACATCAAACTTTGACATAAAAAAATGGACAGCATTAATAAGATAAAAAAATGTCGATAAATATTTTTCAATCTTTCGTATAAAGAGTATCACTTGATAATAATTAATTGATTAGCTTAACTATCTGTGTCCTGAAATCTATGGGTTCATTTATAATTAAGTAAAGGTCATTGCTTTCGATTTAAGGAAGTAATAAACATTTTTTATAATTTATCTAAGTATAATAATTTTAATTTGAAGCTTGTAATTTTGTTACGCGAATAGATAGGGGAAAGTTTTTATGTCCCTACTTAAAATAAGCAATATAATTTTATGTGCTTTAAATATTTCAGTATAATTAACCTGATTAAGTCTGAGTTGGTAAATCCAAATTTGTAATCTTATCGTTAACAACTTTAAAGTCATTTAAAAAAACATAAAATAATATTTGAAAAAAAAACACGTTTAAGTATATATTTTAGATGAAACCGTTATTGAGGGCCAATCATGTTTATCAGCGTTGAAACAATCAAAGTATTAAGCATGCGCTTCACGATTTAAAATAAATATAATGCGAATCCTAAGCATTTGAAATTGCTCAAAAAATTATTTTTAGTGAAAACTTTACTGTTATAAAGTGATATCATTGAAAATAAAAAGTAATACGTGTTACACATATTGTAGATTAATCTTATAAAGCGTAACCTTACAATTGTTGTTCACTTCAAGAATATCGGAATATAATTATACTCTCTTGTGTAAGAAAGATATTTTGGAAATCAATAGAGTCTAGTTAAATTCCTTGCCAATTCTGAATGAGCAGCTGAAATTCCTAATTCTCCGTTATTATATCCTATACGTTGAAACACCTAACAGATGTCATTAAACGTGGAATGATTGTATATATTTACCCTTTCGTCGAATTGCATCCCGTCGAAACCCACAATGCTATTATAATTGTAAAATCACTGGTAATTCCAAAAGAAGTTGGAAAGCGGCAATTCGCTACTCTGTTATTCTGGTGTTTACAAAATAAGGATTAAGGCAATTCTCGAAATTTTAACTCAGGTATCAGTGTGGCTCTCAGACGTATAATATCTTACCTAAATAATATTTGTCGTATTTGTATCTTCTATATAAACGTTAGACACTGTTTACTGTCTGTCAGTTCGAGTCCATTCGTGTGCTCGAATGCCTGAAGATGCCGAAAGGTGAAACCCGGGTCATTAGTGACAAAATACATGGAAGTGTACAAAATCTCAATAATCCAAATTTGATATTGAAATTCTATCAAGCACCCTCAGTCGATGTCTTAAATTATAAAAAAGTTTAATATAATAGAAGTATAAATATATGTATATATGCTTCATCTTGTGAGAGAACATTGTTTCAAAAATATTAAAAAATAAAATTTTGTTGAATTACATCACAAATGTAATTTTTTTTTGTTTCTATATCGTTGTAATTAAGAATACTTGATTAAACTTTCTAATATCAGTAATATAAAAAAAATAGTTAAACTAGCTATTTTTCAAAGCCTGAGTTAGTAAAGAAAAGTTCTTCTGCTATATTGCAATTAGGGCCATCGTGAGATGGTCGCTTTTTCATATTTCGGTCTCTGACTTTCTCAAAAGCACAAAGAAGCTTTTAAGTGTCGATTCATATCGCCTCTTAATGGAGGCTAAACTGGAAATTATTCACGATTAATTATGATGTGTAGCGATCAGACGCTAAACCTGCAATTAAAATTAAACGATCCATCGAAAAATCGATTAAAACGATCGGTTGTCGCTTCGGCTACGCTCGGGCAACTTCGACAATCGAGTTTTATTAAATTGTTTTTATGAACAAGTCATTTATTAATAAAAGGCTTTAGAACATACTCCAATATTAAAAAAGATATAAATAATATAGAATTCCGGTCACAGGGTTAAAATCTACACATATATTTTAGAGATATGATTAATCATTTTTAAATATTAATAATACAGGGCCGTATTCTAAATTAAATATTCACACAAAAAATGCTTAGTATCTAAATTTATGATTACGAAAAACGACAAAAACATATTTGGGAAGACGTATTTTTTACCATGTACGCTCCCATTGTGGAACATATGGACTCCTAATGGGCATATTTCAACAGACTGTTTCTAAGACAACTGTTTGTTCAAGCAATTGCTTAACCCCTCTTTTTCGAAGAGAGTAGTGATAAAAGAATAGGGCTAACCTGTCGATCTCGCTACGCCCCGTTTTTAGGATGGTATGGCTTGGAGGGAATTCTAGAAATTACAAACATCCATGCCTTCAAACAGAAATCCATAAATCGATTGAAAAATCAATTTATGAAACTGTCCTTACCTCGATTTGAACCCGAGACATTTGTAACCGAAGCCAATAACTTTGAAAACTGTACCAAGGACCCGAAAATGTTTGGGAAGATGTATGAAAACATGTAATTACAATAAAAAACAAAAAATATACTATTGTATTTACTGATAGAAAAATCTGTGTAGTAAAAATCACACAAGAGTATTCTTTAAAAAATCGTTAAATTCAAAAACATTTCCCGTTTTTATGTGGAATTAAATAAACGAGTAAATCCTTGTTATGGTTATTTAAGGCGTAACTTTACCGTCTGGAATCTTAATATTAACTTTAAATGTTTTCACATAATGTTTTGAAATATAATACTAGTTTAATAACGCTTAAATTATAAACTTACTTTTATAAAACAGTTAGTTATAATAAAAAGACTTTGATCGCAAAAGTACGTTTTTATTAAAGCAATTTGATGTAATTTATAGTCTCAAGAATGATTCGGTTTAAATAAAGTTGAAAATAAAATGCTCACGCAGTAAAACGCATAAAAACTGATTTACAACAGATATAATCAAAGTGGCGAAATTCTCCAACTTTTCTTTGAAACGGTACCTTGAAAAGCAAAACCGAAGCTTTCAAAACGTTGATTAATTAACTTATGTAATACTTCTTAATATCACACATATAATTTACTTAACAATGACGATTAAAAAACGTTTTATGCAAATTGCTGCACAAGCTTCTTAGGTACTTACACAATTTCAGTGATGCGTTGCGAGACTCGAAAAATAATATAAAATTCATAAAAGATTGAATATTTCTAATATATAATATTTTTAATGGCCTACATATTATTTTGTGATTAGAATTTACTACATGGAAATCAAAGGTTTACTAATTCCACATTTTTTATCATGAGCGAAACTGGTTTCTGATCTTTTTACAAAATGTGTTATTAGCACAAAAAATGCGTTTTATTTTTTAACAACTTAAATTAACGAAATCTTCAATTTAAGGTTCATAAATTTAAAACCTTTCTTACATATTTTATAACAAAATTTAAAATCAGAATGCTATTATATAATTATTGTACCCCTTATTTTTTTAAGACTTTAATTAATGAAACGCTTAATTTAAATTTCACAATATAAAACCCTTCAATCATATTTTATACCAAAATTTAAAACCGGAACTAATTATTTTTTGTAATATGACCTGTCGTCTTTCGATTCCTCTATTATTTCTTAATTGCAAAAATATTAACTGTAACTTTTTCATCAGTTCACATAGATACGTTTATTTGTTTACCAAAGAATGTATTCTTCTAGTATCAGTGATTCACCATTCATGTTGATTTATGAACTTGATTGGTATTTATAAGAAATGTTAAAATGTTCGACAAACCATGACCATTTTTCAAAACGTTAATCTATGTTTCATCGCATTCAAATTATTTTTTTGGCAGTAAATTGAAAAATATGATTAGTTAACATTATATTTTAGGTTGAAAATTTTTCAAGTATCGATGAAGGGCGCTGAAGTTTCAGAAGTTGTGCTGTTGAATTGAATCTAAAGCATCGATTCAGTACAAAAAGCGGACACCGCACGAGTCAAAGGGAGCCTTTCTTATTACTTATAGCATTCTCCGCTCTCAGCATTCTGCTCTTAGTTCCAAAATAGGTTTTGCAGCTCGGCTCAGCGAGAGCTATGTCCATTGTTAGACTTTGAAGGAATTTTGACGTGTGCCACAACTTGTGGCGGGGAGCTTTTTATTCACAGATGCCTAGACTAAAAGCTCGCGAAATCTATTCACTTGTATAAATATTTACCACAAACCAACTGATAATAGGTCAATAAACCTAGTATTTTTGTGACGAAAAAAACTAAAATAAGAAAAATTTCATTGGAATTCTTATATATCCTGTGTCGAAAATGAATTTTGTACTGAATAAACATATTTTAAATTGTAAAAGATGATGTCCTCATACAGCATAGTATTATTTTTACAACAAATACATCGCTGGAATAAATATCTGGGATTATATGAATGTTGAAACCTTTTCCAAAAAAAAAATTTCCAGTGGTGTTAATTAGTTTATTATTATTCGTAAAATATTCCATGTATTAGACATTTTATATTTTTAAAACCATTTTATATCCAAATCGAAATGAAATGGACTTGTAATGGTGAATTTTCACGAAAATAATTTAACTATAACTGTTTATATGTCATTCGTTCTATATACAAATATTGAAAGACTAATATTAAGGTAATCACTTTCTTAAAACCCCATTTTTAGGTCAGGATGGGATGTAAATACCACAGCCATCTACGCTATCGGATAAAAAACTATTGAAAAACCAATTTACTATACTGTACAATATGTACATTCGAGAATTCAAACCATTGATCGCACAATCGATTAAGATCAAATTCTTTAAGCGTTACCACTGACTAAAGGTGTATGTTTTAAAAAATAAAACAAATTGTGCTTTATTTTTTAAAATATAATGTCTTTCCACCAAGAAGTGATAGTTTACACCTTAAAAATGTAGTGTGCATATTATATATTTATTAAAGCAAATTTAAAATATTATGTCATTTTGCAATCATTTACAATATGTAAAATAATATTTTCATCATTTATTTTTGGCTAGTTTTAATTTAAATTCAATATAAAAATAAAAATAACTCTAAAAAAACATTGAGAAGGCATCATTTTTTTGTATCATTGTTTTTCTTTCGGACCCATGACTAGTTTAATCTGATAGAGTCCTGACATGGAGTGTCCACATTCCCTTTGACTCGACTAACATCCTTCGTATGGAAATATTTTATTCAAAACTGAGATCAAAACGTTCAACGAGGGACATGCAACTTGATGCCATTAGCATTTCAAATTAGTTTCTCATTGCATCCAATAGCGTTGCACATAATGATAAATAAAATAATTAAGTTATTTTGCCAAGTATTATTATATTATTAGTTTAAGATATTGACTGAGGGTGCTTGATGCTATTTCAGAAACAATTTTGAAATATTAAAATATTGTACAACGTTTGAACAATTTTAATTTAATATATTGTCAGCATTTTTACACCTTCATTAGCTATGATATAATGACTTTAATGTATTAATAGAAGACTGAAATTGCGTCAAAGACCAAGTGACGGAGGTAGCAATCATTTTTTATTTGGCAGATTGATATTAATATATTATATTGTTTTAAATCCACAGCTAAATAATATCCAATAGATAAAATTCTTGTAGAACTAAATAATTGTTATTTTACCCTATTCCACCATTCAGTATTGCGATGAAATGATATATTTTAATTGTAAGTTTCCTTGCCTTCAAGCCCCGTTAAAATTTTGCCGTATGAAGAAAATATTGTTAGTGCATGTAATTTTTTGCTCAGATGTTAAGTTGACAAAAGCATTTTTGTGAAACTTGTCAAAAAACAGTTACTTTTGATTGCAATTTTCAAATACAAAGTATTCTTATTCATTAAAATTTATTTGTTTCTGAAAGTTACTTAGTGCTGATTTATTTCAATTAGATAATGGACAACTTTTTGTAAATATCGCAATTTCTCAATTATTATTTTTAATGTTATAAATGAAAATGTCTTTTATAATTTGTTATGGTCAATCCATTTTTTGAGATAAGTATCGATGTTTTCATACGATTATTCCTTAAAAATAGCATTCATTTCATTGAACAGTTTGAATCGCAAATATTTTGAATATATGTAAACTCTATAAACTATGAATTTGATGCAAGTTAAAGTAAAGCCGTGCTTATAAAAGATTTAAAATTACTAATTATTTCCAGAATCTCCAACACTAAATAGGTGAAGTATCTACATTAGAGGTCTGCACGGGCCCAGGCTTGGCCCGCAGGCCTTTACTCAGCCCAGCGCGTGGGCCGAGTTTGAGCGGGTAAAGACAATTCAGATTCGGGCCCGGGCCGGGCCTGGGTAAGGAATTTAAATTCCAGAAAAATCTTTAGGAGTATTTGGATTAATGAGATTTTGTACACTTCCATGTATTTTGTCACTAACTAAAAATACATGGAAGTGTAACAAATCTCAATAATCCAAATTTGATTTTGAAATTCCATCAAGCACCCTCAGTCGATGTCTTAAACTTTAGGAGTATGTTCGGGTCAGCCGTAAGGTAATATTATTCGTAACTAAAATAAGTTTTCCTACATGAATGTCGTTGGAAATAGTAACATGTATTGTTTGAAAAGTAACGAATTTCTGTATTGAAAAGAAATCTGCTTTTCTTAAGGCTGAATAAAATAAATTTTGACTCCGGGTCGGGTTCGGGTAACAAGTGTGATATTGAGACTCTGGGTCGGGCTCGAACCGGGTAATTTTATAAAATTTTGCCAGTACAGACCTCTAATCTGCATACAATAAAGATGCTTTTGTATGGAACAAAAAAAAAAAAAAATTTAAACATGTAAGAATACACCCGTTTCTAAATCTGACAGGGAATCCACAGCTAATAGAGAGCTTATATGAAAAAAAAAAATAATTATTATTATATGAACAAAATATTAATTAAAAAATAAAACGCTGTAAACATTTTTAATTAATGGAGAAATATGCGCGACAACCTGTTCTTCTTAGTCGATTGAAAAAACTATTTATCAATTTATCTTTCAATTTAAAAAAGCATTTTTCTTAAAGCAGTCTTATAAATGAATCCAGTTTTCAATGCATACAACAGCAAAGCATTTTATAATAAAGCACTTATGTGATATAAGTCAAATTCATTGAGAAAATTGTCTTGCATTTTAAGTAGATAGAGTAATTTGTACGGTATTTGTTTTGTATAACTTGATAATTAAATCGATTATGTTTTTCTGAAAGCAGTATAAATTCTTAAAGTAATCCTAGGATGCTGGACGCATTTTTGTTGAGAAATTGCATATTTTTTCTTGAGTAACGCAGGCTATGTAATATTGAATGTGCATTTTATGTTCTTATATGAAAAAATTAAACGAAGATTGGACGAGGGTAAACATTATAATATTTCATTATAATTTTGTTTATTAACGTGTTGATACATAACGATATGCCGTTAAGTTTTATGAAATGTATTATAAATCAGATTTTACACCGTTCATCATATTCTACATCAGTTTAATTAAATGTTAATTAGATCTATTTTAAGCCAACGAACGCGCTGGACATGTTTACGTGTCCAAGACTTTATCTCGTATTTCCAGTCAAACTAGAAGGAAACACTTGTAAAAATATGCTTTAAAAAATAGTTCAAACCTTTAGGTAGAGAAATTAGGCAACAGATCATGAAAATATCAAGTAGAACACAAACAAATATATTTTTGAAAAAAACTCTCGATATTCAGTCTTTCATACACACATACTTATGCAGTTATGCGCTTGCTTGTGTGCATGTTGGTGGAGTATATGAAGACTGGCCGCAACAATTTTGTTCGCAAAGTCGTAGATAAAATATTTTTAACCTTGTTCATATTCTTCGATTTATTTTAGCGAGAATGCGACGAGTTTAGTTTGCTTCCTGATGTATCTGAGAAAACTAATATATATTTCACTTTATTTTTTATTGTTGAAATTGATCTATTTTTAGCCATAGTGAGAGTTTTAACAGATCAATTGACTGAAAATAAATTTGTGCAAAAAAAGCTCTCGCTGTAAGGGTTCAATTGTAATGACTTGAAAAAAGATGTTATGTTAATACTAGTTTCTGTTATGTTAGTTCTGACGACGATGTGAGGCTGCAATAAGAATTAACTAATTAATAAAATCTTTATAAAACCAAGAACAAGCAGATGCCAATTCAATCTATAAACTAAATAGTGTTCAATTTACACAGTAAAATTATGTATTTATCCAATTAATCGTAAAAAATGATAACCTATTTATTGAATTTGGTATAATTTAACTGTTTATCCAGCAGATCCAATGGGAAAAGCAGAACTTGGGTGAGCAGCAAGTGCTACAGATTGATTTGTTTGAAAGCTTTCATTCATTACTTGCTCAGTGCGCACACATTATGCGAAAGCTTTAAGCACAGCGTAACTTACGCTCAGTTACTGTTACTGATAAACGTTATACCTGTGCTTTGTTTTGCAAAATAATAATAATAATACTGTTACTATTTAATATCATAAGGAAAATAAATTCGAAAGCTTGATTTAAATTAAGTCATATTACTAAAGTTTTTAGATTGAACCAACTTCTTTTCTACTTAATGTATCCACTACTTCTTTCACATACGAAAACGAAATAAATGTGTCTAATACATATTAAAATGATAGTAGGCGATGAGAAGCAAAATCATTAAAAAAATCCACATTTGGTTATAATCCAACGAAAATACGGCCATAAATTATGGGTCATTTCATACAATATAAATAACAATACAAATATTTCAATCAAATGCTGATAAGTCCAATTTTCTTTTGTCTACATGTATTGCAGTTAGCGGTTGACAGCCTACTTTGATTATAATATGCATACTTTTCTTAATTGTAAATACAAAACGATGAAAAACACTAAGCTATCGCTGCTAAAAATGTTGCGTGGAAAACAAAAAACGTCGTTTACCACTAATATTACAAAGTGGATATATCCGTTTTTGCTTTTCAATGCCTCATATCATTTAATGGATTCTTTGAGTTAATAGTAAAAATATTTAACATTATTATTACATTTATTGTGGACTAACAAAGTTATCAATAAAAAAAATATTCTTGATATATTCGACGGTAACTTTGTGGAAATTCATTTTTAATATAAAATTAAAATTGATAACTTAGTTATTCCACAAGCGAGTAGAGTTCCACAAAGTTACCGCCGAATCCATCTAAAATATCAAAGTACAGTCAGTGGATTAAATTAGTTATCAATTTTAATTTTATGTAAAAAAATATTAGTTTTCCGAAAGACCTGCATATTATCCTTAAGAATCCTATACCATCGATCTGCGGTAGCAAACAGCGAGTGTATGTCTGTAGCAAAAGCGGTCAAGATATTCAATTATTTTTGAAAAAATGGCAAAAATGTGCATACAATGCGGCCGGCGCTGGACTCGAACCCGTGGCACTGCATCACCACGACAAACCAGTTCACTCACGAGTCACCAGGCTACCGCACTTTTTGATTGAAACCTTCTTTTCTATATTTAACAATATATCCATGGAAATTGCAGAAGCACGTCATAAAATAAGTCGCATAATATAAAACTCCATATCGGTAATAATATTGTATAATACTGTACTTATGGAAACGAAGAATAAATACTGATTTGACAGTTAATTCATACAATTAATTTTAAATTATTTATTGAAAATTGATCTCTTAAAGTATAAGAGAAGTGTAACCTCTCTAACAAACATATTTTATTTGTGCTGTATGCAATTTTCACCAAAGACTGTAATTTTTTGTTTTATTGTTATGAAAAAACAAAATTGTAATTTAAGTCCCAAGGACTAACCTTGGAATGTATTATAGAGTGTACAGAATAATACACTTTTCTGTGCTAGTATTATTTGAACCCTCGAGAAACGAAGTGAGCCAAGTGAAATTCTTAGTTAAACGATCTTCTTACATTAATTTAAACATTATTTCATTTAACTTTTTTCAGAGGAGAACACTTTTGCAATCTATTTACTTAGTTCACTTCGCTTTTATGATACTTTATGATATGTAGTAATACTAAAACGTATCTAACTCATTTCTTTTAGAAGATATCAGTTGACTCGCTTCACTTCTCATAGGCCCATTTAATCAGTCAAATCTTATGATATGGTATTATGTGTATCAATAAGTAGAATAAATAATTGGGAAATTACCATAAAATACGTTTTAAGAAACAAATATTGTATTTTATACAAACTTTGTTGTAAATGATTACGATAAATAGGTTGTAGGTATTTTGTAAAGTTGATTCGATCTTTAAATGTAAATTTTGACACTTGAGAAATAGACGGGAGTGGAGAATAATATATTGTCTCTCGAGTATTGCGGCTTGAAAAATTCAAGATTTCAGAATACCTAATACCCAGGTATAGGTAGAATTACTGTGATTACAAGTACCGCTTGCTGAAAATTTATTTCCTCTCCGTGCGCAGGCGCAGTCTTTGTTTGTAATTTATGGTTTATTTTTGTGTTCGCCAAGACAAGTTTGCGAGCTCGCTTCACTCGTCAGTTGCTCGCGGAAAGGAGGAAAACAAATAATGGATTAAATTAATTAAAAAAATGTACACCGCAGGGGTAGATTCGTTAGGAAAGAGGTAAGGATTAAAGTTGTAGTCTGGGCGTCTTTGATAAACAACAGGTTGAATTGTTGTAGTTTTAAGATCATCTTCTTAACATGCAAATCTTTATAATGCTAATTTAAAAATTATGCACCTAAAATAGATAGTTTCAATATTTTCTGATTATTTTATACATGAATATGTATACTTATTGATAAACTTTTTTACATTATACTTTATAAAGATTTTACTGTTTAAAATAGGACTTTTAAACAGTAAAATATAAGATAGGAATGTCAATAAAATAAACTTATGGTTGGAATAAAAGGTTCTGAAATCATATAAAAAAATTATGTTTTCTTAATAGTCAAAAATCTTTCAGAAATGAGATATCTGTCTTCGATATAAAGGAAGTTTTCTGTGGTGTAAATTAATGGTAGTAGAAATACTATGATTGTGATAAACAATTTCGCTTGGAACAAAATTCTGCTTATTGATTACGGGTCCTTAAATGAAAAATTGCATATATTATGACCTTCCCTCTAAATGCATGGATATTTGTGATGTTTTATGTTTCCCTATTTTATCCTATCGTAAAAAGAGCGTTCAAAGAATGATTATTTAGCATAGAGTTTCCTAATTACATTTCGATTGAACCAATTATAGACAAACAACAAGGCAGAAAGCCAAAAAATGTTTCGTCTTATTTCATGCCCCATAAATATATGCAACTATAAACTTTCGCAAAAAAAACTCATCTTTTATCTATTTATCAAAATCATAATATATTAGTAGCCTCTACACATAAACGTATCTACAAAATTTTATCGATTAGAAATTTGTATACATCTTCGCGGAAATTTATAAACTTCATGTGGGAAACGCTGATTTAAATGGTAGTCCTCTCCTTGCGTCATTGTTTTATTCCTAATGTCTGTACTAAAAGTACGGTTGAACGAATGACAGCGATTGTATAATGCCTATTGTTAAATTGCTACATTATGAATCCATAAGCTAGAATTTAAATGATCGTTAAAGATCGTCTTTTTCACTTCTTGATAAATTCAAACGTTTAATTAATCTGACGAAAATGAATTTGTCAATTAAAAATATCAATATATTAACGGATTTTAAGGTACTGTTAATCAAAGCCATGTTTTTTTTCTTGAACCAACAACACTTTAATCGCACCTTCGATAAACAGATTCAGTAGTCATTTATACATAATTTTGCGTGAAGTATCATAAAAAATCTCCATATGATAAAAGTTAGAAAGCGATGAGAGGAGAGATTACACCAACGTTATTTAATTGAAATAATGTTTGACTATCCAAAACAGTATTTTTAAATCAAAATATAAATAAAACGTGGTAATTGCTCTGAATAGATATGAGGAGACACAAAAAAGCGTTAATTAATCATTGTCGGATAGCTTTTTAGCTGTGCTAATAAATCGACTTTTTGAATTATTACTCAAATTTTTTTTCCATGTCCGCTTCCAATGTGGAGCATATGGTCTCCTAATGGAGGTATCTTGACAGAACTTTTTCTACGAGAACTGCTTGTCACTCAGTTGCTCAACCTCTCTTTTTTTTCGAAGAGAGTAGGGATAGAAGGACAGGACTAGTGGTTAGCTAATCGTTCTCGTTGTGCCCCGTGAGGATAGGATTGGTGGGTGGGAGGACTCAGACTACGAACAGAAATCCATAAATCGATTGAAAGATCAATCTATGAAAACCGTCCGCACCGGGAATTGAACCCGAGACATCCGTAACCGTAGCCAGCGACGCTATCAACTGCGCCACGGACTCAAATAGGTGTGAATAATTCTTTAAGTGTTAAGGTACTAGAATAATTGTAGAGGCAGAATAGTATTGACATTAAGGTACAAAGTAAACGAAACGGTATCAACAAATTTATGCTGTAGGCAATAATATGCTACGAAAACGGTACTATGGGCAATCGAAAATTATCCAGCCCTGATCAGCGGCATTACGCAACGTGACAAATGACAGATTGAGTAATGTTTCCAGTAGATTGGACGGATAATGGCTACGATTTATGACGTCAGTGGTCATGGAAGTCCTCGCTGCCTCGCGCCAGCCTTCAATACATCTTATTAAAAGTACAACGGATTTTTTCTGCTGTCAATCAATTTGATTAATTTTAGCCGTAACTGTAATATTTCTTTAAAAGTCGATCGAATAAAATTCATCCTTTCCGACGTTCAACTAATTGTCATTTGCTGGGTTGAATTTCATTATAATGGAAATGTCGAAACATAATGATAGTTTTGTTGTGCCAACTGCATACAGAATTTCACCGTAGTTAGGGATTGCAATACCGGACGACTACGAGAATATCGGTATTGTGAACACCAACACCGGTATTACAAAAGTAGATAAAAATGAGCAAAAAAACAAATACAAAAAACGGCCAATACCGGAGAAACAATTCAATGCCGTTATTTCATCTTAAATACCGGCATTCAAAATATCTAGAAGCAAATTTGGATTATTGAGATTTTGTACACTTCCATGTATTTTGTCACTAACGACCCGGGTTTCGCCTTTCAGCAACTTTAGGCATTCAAGCACACGAATGGACTCGGAACTGACAGACAGTAAACAGTGTCTAACGTTTATATAGAAGATACAAATACGACAAATATTATTTACGATATAAAATATTATACGTCTGAGAGCCACACTGATACCTGAGCAAGATTTCGATGTCTTAAATTATAACTAGAAGCATTAAAAGATGATTTTTATTTTGAATTATATTTAATGTCTCTTTCTTTAACTTAAAATATGACATAAAAATGTTGGTCCATCAATTTAAATACGGCTGACTGTAGAAAAAGTTCTATCAGACTCAACGTTCATTGAATACTTTTAAGGTGTTAACTGTCAAATCTTGGTGGAAAGGCATTGTATTATTTTAGAAATAAAACACACTTTTTTTTGTACGTCTTCCACATTTTTAAAATGATCAGAACCAGCTTCACTTATCGCGAGCATTATCAACTGGTCATTATAAAATTTTGGAAATAGTACAAAACAAATTGTGACTTTGAAAATAAATTAGATAATAATGTGATCTACGAAACTCCATACCAAAATTAACAAAAATGAAATTACAATATCTAAATGAAGTGAATTTTTTACGATTAACTGTTGTCTAGATAAAAAAACACAAAGATTAATGTACTTTCTTTAAATTTATATCATTAAAAATAGTCATGTGCATTTTTTGATATTCTTAAAGAAATAACATAATTAGTAGTTTATGAATATTCTTCTGTTCCTTAGTCCTTAATCAGATCAGGGTAGTATCCTTCTAAAATATCTATGATGTATCAAATTAATGTGAAAAATAATTATCTTTCAAAATTGCGGATGCATTACTATTGGCACGCTATTAGGTTTGAATCATAAATAATGTATTTGTTGTTGAATTTTGACTGATTGTGCAGAATAAAATACTTGAATATTGCATGTTAAAAAAGATAAGTCATGTTCGTTTCCAATTTGAATATTATGGCGACTACACAGTGCCTGGTAAGTACATTGTTTACTGCTTGTTACTCAATCTCTCTACCTCTCTTTTTCGAGAGAAGAGTATGCATGTCATAAATCTAAAATATGAATTAGGGTTACCCAATCGCTCTTGCTACGTCTCGCTTTAAAAATCGGATCGATGGAAGTGAATGTAGACATCACATACTTCCATACATTAAAATACAAATCCATAAATTGACTGAAAAATCAATTTATAAAAATGTACCTACTGGGTTTTGAATCTGTTAAAATCGCATTTGAAGTGAACAACATTGTCCACTTGGCTACAGACCAATCGTATAAATAGGTAAATTTAAGTTATACCATTTAACTACTATCATAAATGTAAAATTCAGTGAGGCATATTTCCGTATGTTTATTGGTCGTATAAGTGTTTTGTAGTCAAACTCTCAAAGCTAATGATCGTTGAATGTTTGTAATAGATGTCGATAGGCAAGTAGTTGGGCAGGTAGGTAATATATGCTAGGATTCAATACCTGTTCAGTGTTCAGTTAGCACTCAGATGGAAAATGCACCTTCGAAGACGTGTGTTGAATAAATAATCGATATTTCTGAGTTCCTCGACCTATGTGGTTCATTTTTTCTATATGACTTCAAATGATGTTTTTTAATACCATTGCAGCATTTTGATAATAACGAAGACGTATTCTATGGCAAACTTATCATTACAAACTGAGTACTGTTTATTGATTTTTGCAATAACTTTGAAAACTACAGTTCATTCATTAATAATAAGACAGATATTACAAATTGTTAACTAGACAATTAATCTAATTTAAGACATCGACTGAGGGTGCTTGATGGAATTAAAATATCAAATTTGAATTATTGACATTTTGTACACCTCCGTGTATTTTGTCACTAACGACCCGGGTTTCGCCTTTCGGCATCTTCAGGCATTCGAGCGCACGAATGGACTGTCAGTTCGAGTCCATTCGTGCAATCGAATGCCTGAAGACGCCGAAAGGCGAAACCCGGGTCGTTAGTGACAAAATACATGGAAGTGCACAAAATTTCAATAATTCAAATTAGAAAATTAATCATTATCATTGAATTGATTGAATTGGCATCTACTTGTTAGAACTTCATTATAATAATATAAAGTAACATAGTTCTTATGATGGATTTAAGGCAAAATAGCTATTAACTAACTATTAAGAATTTGTAGAACTAAATACTTTGATATTTTATCTTATTATTATTTGTGTAATGACTTTCATATTATGCATGTAATAATGTAATTTATAATATATCGGTAGTCATTTTTACTAAGAATTACACATTGACCTAGTACATTTCGTGCTTATTTTGAAAAAAAGTAATGTTTGTTATAACAGCAAATAATCGATGTGGCACCAGATATTTCGGATGTTTTAAATCACTCAAGATCAACACGAGAGAGAAAGATATAACAAACACCCATGTCCAAGATCTCAAATATTAGATTGAAAAGATTTAAATTTTATTGAAATTAGACTTTTCTGGCCTCTAGGTTACAGAGTTAACCAATGGACCACAGAAGCTGACATCACTAAGTGGAGCATTTCTTCTTATTTTTATTTGACGATATATTATCTATCACTATGTGAAATATATAGTTACCACGTGGTGGCAACTTGAAGATGTCCCGTCACCCTCTGGATAATAACGGATAGTTGTCCAGGACGTCTCACTCCCGCTGGTCGTAAAAGAGGAATGCATTGTTCAGCCAATTTCATTGTCTCTTCATGACTACTGACCTTAACAGGGTGCTATCTAGTTCGTTCCCTAATCTCTGAATTCTTCACAAAGTTAAGTCATTTCACTACCAATTTGCGATCTAGGTGTCCATATTTAAAGCAAATGCTTAGAAACTGTAATGAAAAACTCATTCGTTGAAAATTGTACAAATAACTAAATATATTACCTACATTATGAGCAAAGTATTAAATCTAGATTTACATACATTCAGTGTTGTACAGTAAAGTTTACAACACATTTTGATACTAAAACTGTTTTAATTTAAGATATTGACTGAGGGTGCTTGATTGAATTTCATTATCAAACTTGAATTGTTAGAATTTTGTACATTTCTATTTATTTCTTCACTAACAACCTGAGATTCACCAGTTTGAGTTCATTCGCATACTCAAATGCCTGAAGATGTCGAAAGGAAACGAACCTGAGTCATCAGTAACGAAGCACACGGAAATAAACAAAATTTAAAAAATTCAAATTTCATAGAACTGTTTTATTAAAATACTTAAAATTTTTCAAGCATTATTGGCGAAATCCCATCGATGTATATTCCTGTTTTACCAACAGCCAAACATCGCTAAAACAGAAATCATGCTAAGCGTTTCACAATAAAATACGACACATAATTATTATAACAAGAGTTTAATTTGTTTGATTTTATGAAATGCAGTTCAGCATCCATTTTTCATGTGATTAAGTGATATGTAAGTGGCATAGAAAATCTACAACCGTATATAATTAGTCGAGGTTTTCCACAGAATAGTCATTCATAAAAGAATCATTTCTTCAGTATGAAGTCATCATGTCTTGTTTTGTCTGGTCGATAACTCGAGTTGTATGTTTTTAAAGAGTCATTGAACGACACTGAGCAGTGTAAAGAAAATTATGAGAAAATTGAATAGAATAAATTATTGTTAAATATGAGGTAATAAACGTAAATGGATGTGAAATATATTTCTATATTCAAAGAAATTAGTCATATATTTATAATATTGATAAATAATTTTAGATAATGTTGATTCGTACAGTGTTAAACGTGAAAAATGGTTTTTTTAAACTCCTAATGGCAGTGTCTCAACGGACGATTTTCTAAAAGAACTGCTTTTTACTCAATTGCTCAACTTCTTCTTTTCGAAGAGAGTAAGGATAAAACGATAGGGCTAAGACAGGACTAGTGGTTAACTAATCGGTCTCGATACGCCACGTTTTTAGTATCGAATGGGTAGAAAGAATTTATAAATCTATTGAAAAATAAATTTATTAAACTGTCCGTACTGGGATTTGAAGCCGTGAGATCCGTAACTGAAGTCAACGAAGTTTACCACTGCACCACGGAACCGATAAATTTATATTGATATCAATTCTGGAATTCAAATATAAAATTTGAATTTTTAAGATTTTGTACATTTCCATGCCTTTCGTCACTCACAACTCGGGTTTCGCCTTTCAGTATCTTCAGGCATTCGAACAAACAAATGAAATCGAAATGACCATCTGTCACCGAATGCCGAAAGGCGAACCACGGGTCGTTAGTGACGAAATACATAGAAATGTACAAAATCTCAACAATTCAAATTTGATAATAAGACACTTATTATTACCATAAAAAGTCATACCACGTTTATGCATTTTGATAATTGAATTAAAAACTTTTTTTATTGGGCTGATATCAAAACGTTTTTTAAAACGAGGGCTTATAAACATTTTTTTTGTATGTTTATAAGCCCTCGATTTACTTGATTTAACGTATTCTTTACAATACTATTCTTATAACTGTCTACTATTATAGGCGGATAGGGTGTCAGTGGCATCCATAATCAACGACCCGTTATGTTTTTCAATGAAGTATTGGTTCTTCACTCAAACCGTCGAGACCATTTTTTCTTATCTTTGGGGAACGAATCAATCCAGATGGCAACCCAGAAAACATGGCAATACTGGAGCAGAAATATACACACGACCACAAGCCGTACTACCTCACACACGGATGGACAACCATGCTATTTCACTGGCCGTCGACTGCATGGGTTCTCCTGAGCTTCTGGACAAGTCCACAGACGATCTATTCATAAATTAAATTTCTGTAACTATACAAGTAAGGAACACGATTCCCAAATTTCTGTAATACTAATGTTGCATATTATATCTTTTAAGATATATTATATATTTATTTATCATTGTCATTAATAGCGTCTTACGCATTTTTCACCCTGTTCACTTTTTGATGGCTGCACCCTATAAGCTTTGTTATTTAATCTAAAAAAAGGCGAGTAATTTACTAAGAATTAAAACCATAAAATATAATAAAAATTCTTCTTGCTAGTGTTGTGCCCCATCCTTGTTTTCTTACCAAAATAATCCAATATCAATCTCTTTGATGCATTTGTTTGAGATGCGCACATCTTGTCAAAAATTAAATCACCTGCGCGCAGGTTTACGACCGCCCCGGGACTTCCGATTGCCCATAAACCCGCGGCGGGGGATTCCCAATGAAGATTTACTGGATGCATATTTTGACGTTTACCGCGATGCAAGGCGGCCGCAATTATTCGACTAAGTGTTGCCAGTACACAGAAATGGATTTGAGGGAAAGTCTTTCGGATTTTATTTTCCTGTGTGGATGCAACGTTTTCAGCGACGTGCTACCAACGGCTATAAATCATTAGACGTCAGATAAAGCTAAGTGCATGCTATTACATGAAACGTGTATTGAAATAATTTATTTGTCAACATGGAAAATTTATTGACAGCCTACCTATGTTTTTGGTGTAGCTAGTCCTTCTCTTATTTAGTATGGAGAAAGGTCTGGGCTGTGATTATTTTAATACCAAACTCTACAAAAAAAACTTATGAATGATAACAACGTTATAATTTACTAACCAAGTTTTGGGAAGCTGTTTTTAAGACACTCCTGGCAATTACTTAATAAAGTGTAACGTTGATGTGTTGCGGCGTACGCCCACTTAGGTCTGTCAATTTGTAATGGACACAACGTTGAGTATACTCGGAAGATGGAGAAAAAATCTATTTAAAATCAATTTAACCCAAAGAAAAACTGCTTTTAAAATTTATTTCGCCATTGATTTAATACTCTGTGGAATTGAGAAAGTATGTATAATTGTTTTAGTATAATATTATCTGTCTTTTTATGAAGGTTTGCCATCACATATGTAATATATCAATGACTGACGGAAAACAGAACGTCATAAATACAAGTTCTGAGATAATTGTATTTGAAGAATTTTTTTTCTAAAGTACTCTCTCTCCTCAAGTACAATTGTTAAAAAAGATTTTTTGTACATTATAAAGAATATTTTTTTGCACACCAATCATACGACTTGGTATCGATGGGTTATTGTTTTATCATTCTATTTAAAACGGAGAATAATCAAAAATTGTCTAAATGCGTTCTGTCAGTATACCTTCGATGTTATAGAAAATACAAAATATTATTCGGAACTCGATGAAAATGTAATTTAAAATATCGACTAATGGTGCTTGATAGAATTTCAATATCAAAATTGAATTGTTGAAATTTTGTACATTTCCATGTGTTTTGTCACGTTGACATGGACATTTCAACAATTCAAATTCGATGAAAATATATATTAATAAATATTTATATGTTTTTCGTAAGATTGGCGGCGACAACGAAATCGACAGCGATGTCTTTTATATTTCTGTATAATTTAAGCTTGTTAAATCAATTAATTTTACTGCCTTTTGTATCTACATCTCTTAATTGCTGTGCACTAATGTCCTTTAGCTCTGATACACATCTAGTATGAAAGTATACGAACAATTAGATGGTAAGTAAAAACGCCACGTGGAGGATATTTGTTGCACATCCACCCTTAAGTAATAAGAAGGGAGGAATTTGCTATTGTCACATCAGTGAATTGTTAGTATTAAAAATCCGTTTCGTGTTGGCACTCATGAATTAAGAAAAAAATATCTCTTATTTAAGATAATTTAAGACATCGACTGAGGGTGCTTGATGGAATTTCAATATCAAAATTGAATTATGGAAATCTTGTACACTTTTATGTATTTTAACATACACGAAAATGTACAAAATCTTAGTAATTTAAATTTCTTATTTAAGAAATCAAATAAAGTGGGAGATTATTTAATTTGAAATGTTTATTTTTCAAATAAATTTTAAATTAAAAGCAACTAAGTAATTTACGACAATGTTTTGAAGCTTTTTTTAAAAATGATTTCTCTCGGCCCACTCATTCCTAATAGCGATATTTAGTAGAGTCCTAATGAATAAATAATAAATGTTCATTTTTTTATGTGATAAAATATTAAATCCTAGAGTATTTATGATAACTGTTTGAGATTAAACTTAGCATCATCGGATAAAAACCAATAAAAGAAAGGGTATATTATGATTGTTTGATACGCAATATTTGTATTATATCGGAATACACTTACTCTCTTTATGTCAAGCTATTTTAAGGAATGGATTATTATTCTTGTCTTTTTTTTGTTTTTGAGATATCAAAAGGTTAATTGTAATTACTGGCAAGATATTGCAAAAACAGTTGCTCAAAACATGCGAATTATTATTACCATACGAATGAATTGAAATAATAGGGTTGCTTTTTACAGTATATATTTGCAGAAGGGTGATTGTAGTTCCCACCTAGAAGTTTCCCAAATGGAGTAATGTTTTGATTCTCGGAGGGTTGTAGGAAATATATTCGACGGGGTTCAACATAACGCTTAGATAAGGCGTCGGTGAAACACGTCCGAATCAAAAAGTTCTCCCGCATCTTACTGACAGCAACTGTCAAAATTACAAAGTTTTCCCGCGAAAGTATTCTAGGACTTGGAACAGTCTTATTTATTTCAGATTAACTTGTTGGTTATTTCTAAAGTGGTTTGTTAAGCTAATATCAGTGTTTCTTTTATTCTTGTTTAAAATCAAACAGATTTTGATATCCTTTTAAAAATAATTGTGCATTAAAGAAAACTACGCACTTAAGTAGGTAATAAAACCTAAAAATAATGGACAACTTGTTTTGTACTAATTCTACCGGACCGGATTCGCGCAACGCGAGCATAATCAGTTCAAAAATGTAATGCCTTTTCACCATGAATTGATTATTATTAATTAATAAAATGTGAATACTATATTTAAAAGTTAATAAAGTCTTTTGTTATTATATTTATGCTTTATTGATTCTTTTAATGATTCATAATAAAATTATATCAAACTTTTCTTAAAGACTGTAGTATTATTTAAAAAGAAAACAATATCGGTATATTGTGTTAACTATATTTTTTTAAAATATTAATTTAATACTTATAAAAAAGCAATAAAATTATATAATTTGATTACAATATCTAATATAATAATAACCACGATTAGAAATGAGTAATAACGACCACTTAATTATAATTTAATTTAAGACATCCACTGAGGGTGCTTGATGGAATTTCAATATCTAATTTGGATTATTAAAATACATGGAAGTGTACAAAATCTCAATAATCCAAATTAAAAAAAAACTTAATTATAAGTTATAAATATATTGTACTCGAGGGTGTTTTAACATGATTTAACCGTGTGATCGCAATTGAAAATTACCTAATAATATGTTATATCTATAAAGAATATGAACACAATATTCACACATTAATTCAAAATTGGAAATACAATACAATACAATACTTGGAAAAAAAGATTTGTTTAAAACTAATTTTTAATCCCATAGAAATAATACCAATAGTAAAATTATTAAGACGTCAACGTATACTATGGTATGTCATTTGTGACATTATTCTTATTACGGACATGAGTATACGAAGAGAACGTAAATCAGAAATCGACTACCTGTGAATAAACGAACAATTAAACTTTTGTCGGTCAACCAAAACAGATATTATAAAAATACTGTTCTTAATCGTTATTATTTTATCTGTGTATGTCTAGATTTTTAAAAATATGTTATTATAGTCAACAGCATACATGCTTTCTTTAACAAAACTATGTTATCATAAAAAAAATCAACTTACAACACTTTTGTCATCGTTTTAATAAAGACGGTCATTGCAAAATCATATCTCAGAAATATGTAGTAGAAAGCTAATCGCTTCTTCTGTGTCGTGTTTTCAGGATCGAATAGATTGGGTGGAAAAGTTTAAAAATATTTCAAAAATGAATGTATTAAAAACTTGTTTCATTCCAAGATTTGAACACTGGACCAAACAACCGGCTATAACTATAATCATAGAACATTATCATTCACTTGGTAATTTAAATTAACTAATAAATCCACACACACTACAGTTTAGCAAATGCCTATTTTAATTTTTAAGCACAATATTACATGTGTGTGAAGCTTTGTATCAAGCCAAATATATGATGAGATTTTATCACAGTTCAGAAAACTTTTGACTTCTGTGGTCCGTGAGCGATTATTTGGAAATGAATAAGTTGGCCCTATTGTTAAAAACGTTGTGCATTATTGTGCCAAAGGACCTGCTAGTGAAATTTAAATAGACATATATATCATTGATGTCTTCTACAAAACCTTGGGCAACGCTGAATTTTGTACGAATGTTTGAAACTGGAAAAATTTCTATTTTGGAAAATAACTAGTCTTATTTACTTCTTCATTAATTTGTCATATTTTTAAGCTACTGAACGACGACCAATCTTTGCTTCTTTTCTTGATCTCTATTGCGTTGTAAAAGGTGGCAGTGAAACAGTGTCAGCGTACACATATCGGGTGGTGGTAGGACAGCCAAACTTGTAAATGATATTTAAATTCATGCGCAATAATAATTTTTATTAATAACATTTTCTAAGTTATTGTTTCTTATCCCTGGTGTAGAGTTCACAGCTCATTGTGTCAACTGTCAATTGGCCGAAGAGCAAAGTGTCAACTAATATAGAGTGGCACATAACTTATAGCACTGTGTAGTTTCTATTTTTGAATAAGTTAAAACAGCTAATAATGAAACGTTTCGCCTTATAGAAGTAGTATTTTGTCAAATGTTTTATAGTGAAGTGAAACGAATATTTTCTTTAAGAATGCTTTTCTTTGTGCAAAAGCAGTGATGCACAACACGCGGCCTGTGAGCTGCATGACTAATAACATTTATTGCGGCCCACAAATTAAATACTAAGATTTCAAATGATAAATTTTACTATGACCGCTCCCATTGTGGAGCATGTGGCAACCTAATGGAGGTATCTCAAGAGAAGTTTTCAACAGCTTGTTACTCAGTTGTTCAACCACCCTTTATCGAAGAGAGTAGGATGATAGTTCTAGGACAGGACTAGTGGTTAGCGAATAGCATTCACTACGCTGCATTTTTGGGATCTGATGGGAAGGAATTTTAAACATCACATACATCCATGAAATCCTTAAATCGATTGAAGAATCAATTTACAAAACAGTATGTAGGATTTGAGCGCGTGAGATATGTAACCGAAGCCAACGACGTTGACCACTGTACCACTGAACCGACAAATTAGAAGTGTATTTTGATGTCAGCTCAGGTTACAATTTTCAAGATGGAATGATATATCCTGTCTATTATTTGATTATTGTGTTCTTAACTTGCATTTCAGTGTTAGTTCTTCACAGAAGGTTCATCTGTCTTTTTGGAAGCAATAACATTCGGATTTCTAATATATTATATTCATGTAATGTGAGTACATGAGCGCTGGAGTATTTATACAATATAATTATTAAATTAAAAACAATACTATCGGTACCACAATTCGCTAAACTTTTAACCTCTGCGACCCGTGAAAAATGGATAAATTGGCTATAGTGTTAAATAGGTTGTGTATCACTGTGCTAAAAGATTTAATAATGAAATTTAAATTGTAATATTTTATTAATGTGTTCTACGATATCTTAAATAATATTGACCAACCACTGTGGTTCAGTGGGAAACGTTGTAAACTTTTGTACGGTAGTTCGATGTTTGAAACTGGAAAAATTACAGTATTTTTATATAAATGTAGTAGTAATTGGAGGATTACTAATCTTCTTGCTTCTTTAGTACGTTTTTATGTTTTTAAAATACTGACTCACTATTAGTTTATACTTCATATGAAGTTCGTATGTCCTACAAAAAAGAGTAAATAGAGACAAATTTCCGTGTACTTTATATAATAGATTACATTCTAAACGTCTAATAAGCAATATCACGTATCTCATAATAATGTAAAAATTTTGAGATTGTAGCTAATAATTGCCAACGCGTCAGATATTGAAAAAAAAAATGCACAGCACTGATTTAATTCACTCAAGATCAAGTAGAATAGAAAAAAATTTACCCATAACTATGCCAATGATCTCAAACGTTAAATCAAAATCCTGATGATGATCTTGATAGGACTTACACTCGGAACCATCTGATCACTAAAACAGAGCATTTATCGCATGGCCACAGAGACAGAGTAAAGTATGGCGGTAATTAATTAATATATTTCTAAACGAGACGAAAAAATAAAGGCTAGACAATTTTCCTTCTTCGTCTATTAATCTTCGATATCGGATATCATCATGTGGATGTTCAATTATTCATTCAAATTATGATGGCAAAGAAGTAGGGTATTTGTTTACCGCGGTAAATATTGTGTTGAAAAAGGGTCCAAGTCTGTTATAGAACTGAAGAGTGATGTTCAGAAAATAATGATAATAGAGGAACATTAAGTTTTACGTCAATTTGCCATCCATACAACTCCCATACAGGTCGACAATTTTGACTGACAATACGGTCTAGTAACGCGTGTTAACCGAACTCCGCGTACCATTAAAAATTCGTCATACATCGGCGGTTGACAAAAGTTTGAAAGTAACAAACGGGTGTGTGTATTGACAATATACTACTCTACTGGAGGTTTTATCAGGCTTTGTGTACAAAGGGGTCGGTGACCTCACGCGTGTCTCATTCAAAGAGCGGTCAACTCGACAGTTTGAACCTCTTTCGAGTTCTTTGTCACATCCTCCAGAGGTCCATCGGGTTTTTGAAACATAGACTCTGACAATGATGTTGAATAGTACGCAAACCAAATATCGATGAGTATTTTGTTTATATTTTGATTAATATTAAATTGGTATAAGTGAACAATTTTAAATTCTCCGTCTATTTGTGACATCTTGTCTGTAAATTGATACACAATGAAGCATATTGTTTTTTTATAGTAAATGTAATCCCTTTATTTTTTCTAACAATTGATAAAAAAGTTCAAATATTATGTACCCCTTTAACTAACTTTTAATCTGTAGAGTCATCTAAACACATAGTACAAACATATTTTAATCCTTTAAAACTATGTTAAAAGCACTGATCAAATTTATTTGAACTGTAACTATAGCTGACAGCCAATGCGCAAAATACTTAAAAATTCTCATCGAGTCCCGTATCATTTACCAATTTTCAAAGTCACTCATGTCCAAGATCACAAATTTTAATTGAAAAAATGTGACTTGAAACGGTACCCGGCTGATTGCTAGAGTAAAGCTCTTACCGCTGGACCACAGAGCCTGACATTGATGTGTGACGTGATGTCTTTTTTAAAGATATCCACTAAAGTTGCTTGATGGAATTTCATTATCAGTTTTGAATTGTTAAATGATAACGAAAGGTGAAACTTAGGTTGTTAGTAACGAAATTGCATGGAAATGAACAAAATTTTTAATGATCTCGATGTTAAAATATTTACAATCACGTATGAATAGTCAAGTAAAAGAATGCCTGAAGAAATTTGGGTCGTCACTGATGATTATATTATAAGATATAACGAAAAAATCTATTTTGCATAGCCAAAATTTTATTTGAAAAACAATGCCAGTTTTACTCAGCACAGAGTTTTTTGTTAGCATATTTTTTTTTTCTCCATGTCCGCTCCCAATGTGGAGCATATGGTCTCCTAATGGAGGCATCTTGACAGAATTTTTTCTACGAGAACTGCTTGTCACTCAGTTGCTCAACCTCTCTTTTTCTTCTTCGAAGAGAGTAGGGATAGAAGGATAGGGCTATGACAGGACTAGTGGTTAGCTAATCGCTCTCGTTACGCCCCGTGAGGATGGGATTGGTGGTAGGGAGGACTCAGACTACGAACAGAAATCCATAAATCGATTGAAAGATCAATCTATAAAAACCGTCCGCACCGGGATTTGAACCCGAGACATCCGTAACCGTAGCCAGCGACGAAACCAACTGCGCCACGGACGCCGACGTTGTTAGCATATGCTTAGTGTTATTTATACTCGAAAACAATTTTCAATTATTATAGTTAACATCGTCGTCGGCGTCCGTGGCGCAGTTGGTTTCGTCGCTGGCTACGGTTACGGATGTCTCGGGTTCAATTCCCGGTGCGGACGGTTTTCATAGATTGATCATTCAATCGATTTATGGATTTCTGTTCGTAGTCTGAGTCCTCCCTCCCACCTATCCCATCCTCACGGGGCGTAACGAGAGCGATTAGCTAACCACTAGTCCTGTCATAGCCCTATCCTTCTATCCCTACTCTCTTCGAAAAAGAAAAGAGAGGTTGAGCAACTGAGTGACAAGCAGTTCTTGTAGAAAAAAATTCTGTCAAGATACCTCCATTAGGAGACCATATGCTCCACATTGGGAGCGGACATGGAAAAAAAAAAAAAAACAAATAGTTAACATATTTTCATTAAATTTATAAAAACCCAATGGTTTTAAGTAAATTCTTGAGATAAAAAAATCTTTCATTAGTCTTTTTTGACTATTTGTCTTCAAAGAAATCATCTAAACTCACTTTACCGACTTCTTGGAAAAGTATTTTAAGTAAAATAAAATAAGACTCAATTTCATTGATAAAGTTTCCATTTATCACGGGGGCTTACTGATGATGATGCTCACTTAACCCCCTGCAGAGAGTCGAGCAACCTCTCCGCGAGTATTGATGACAGATCGTTTTTTTTAACGATACGGTTTAATGAGCGACGATCAATATAACCATTTGTGTATAAACTGTAGACATTCAAATTATTTAATTTATTCTAGTAATTCAAAATAAAACTTAATTTTAACTATTGAATCTTCTTGTAATTGCGTTAGGATATTGAATTTGAAATTTTTTTATATTGTATTGCCTGGGTAAACGCAGTCCTTGGTGCAGTGGTCAACGTCGTTGCCTACCGTTACGGATGTCTCGGGCTCAAGTTCCGGTGCGGACAGTTTCATAAATTGATTTTTCAATCGATTTATGAATTTTTTCGCGTAGGAATGGATACAAAAAAACGGAACGTAGTGAGAGCAATTGACCAACCATTAGTCCTGTATTAGCCCTATCGTTATTTTCCAACTCTCTTCGAAACAGAGAGGTTGAGTAACTGAGTAACAAGCAGTTATCGTAGAAGTCTCCTATTAAGATTCCTTCATTAGAAGGCCATATGCTCCACATTGGGAGCGGGTATGGCAAAAACGTGATAATCGCATCAGCGTAAGTGTAAGAAAAACATCAAAACATTTTTGCTTGAGCATAGGTGCCTCTCACGTATTCTGTATTTAATTAACTATAACTATAGACAACTGTCTATAGTTATAGTGATACTTGTTTCCAGTTACAATAGTGTACAAAGGCGTTAATTATTGTTTTTTATAGTTACGTAGTTATCAATGAAATAAGTTTCATTAGAGGTTGTAACAATAAATTATTATAGTTTTTATTAAATTATTAAATTCATATGGATTTTTCATAAAATATTTACAGATTTATTTCTATGTCAATCACAAGGAAAAACTTAAAAGAATGTATGAATTCATCAAGAGCTAAAAAAAGCTTTATCCATTAAAATCAATTTGTCTATAAAATACGTTATTTTAAATTTAATTATATGTTGCAAAATGTTAAGCAAGGATAAAATTAAAATACGGTATAACACAAAAAAAAGCGTTGTATATTAATGAAAAATTAATATTTTCGTACAATATAGATCGATTATTATTTCATAGAGACATTTATAAGACGTTTGAGTAACAATGGAATACATAAGTCAGTTAAAATCTATTCTTCAATAACAGTTGCGTTATTTAGATCAGTTACGCCCGTTTACCAAAACGATCTTTATCCACGCTCCAAACTATACAAATTTGCCGTCAAAGCAACAATTTTATTTAAAAGCACGTAAGTCCATCAACACATTAAAAGTAAGGTGCATTGCGCATGATATTTTTTCAAATCTAAGAAAAAAATATTATTTAGCTACAATTTTCAATATATGTAAAAAAAGGTTTTTTAACCAAATTATAAAAAATATAATACATGTCGAGTTTATCAAACAAAAATCTGTAAAATACCTTTAGAAAAATTAATTTCTCTTTTACATCTTAGATATCAAATCAAATGCTGGACAAAACATGAAGCACAGATTTTAACCGTTGACCTTCTGATCTCAAGACTTTTACACCTAGTAACACTATATATTATTTCATATATTCTAAAATATGTTATTTTAATCTTGAAATTGCATAGTTTTATATGTGATAAAGAATTCCTTAAAATCAAGTCGTATTTTTATTATTATTATTATTATTTGTGAAAAAAACAACAATTTTCCAAAAAATATACTGTAACCATCCCTCGGTTTACACGGTAAATATGTTCCACAAAAAAATTCGTAAACAAAATCAATATTATATTAAAGTTTTACTTTAATTTTTTTAATTTTACTTTAATGTGACAGATGTACATAACTATAACTAACAAATAATATACATATGAAATTCTTGAAAATATATTTAGGCAGGGTTCACTATCCAAGAGTAAATATTTCCGTTCTCCCTGAGCTTACCTTAGAAGATTTATGACTGTCGATTCTGAGAAAACCAGCGACTATAGTGTCGCATCATCCTACCAATCGTTATTATTTAACAATAACTAAAAATACAAGTAAACGTGCAGGCGAAAAAATCGTATATTTATTATAATTTGGTATACTTTTCGCAGCCCGGTGGAAAGTCTCTGCGGCCCGGCACTGGGTGGCGGACTGGGAACACTGGTCTATACATCTTTATACGTCAACAATATTGATAAAACGACTAGTGACGTATTATTACGTACTCGATATGGCTATAATATTTACTAACTAGTCGAATACTGATTTCAATCGGAATCATTACAATGTAGAAGATCAACAATTCTTGATAAGAATAATTTGTCCGAAGTGTAAAAATCGTGATCATGTTCTCAGTACCTTCTCTAATGATGATAATGATGTATATAGGCGGTGCTAGCAGTAACTAGCAATTTACCACAGAGGCGAACTAGTGAGATTCATAATAATAATAACCTGAACCGCAAATGAACTCAAACGAGCTTCAAATAAGTTTTATTTTAGGATTATAATTGTGGCTTTCGGTATATTGTATATTTTAAAGCTCTGACATAGCGTTACCTTGCGAAAAGGTTCTAATTGCACTTGACCATGTTTTGAGATACGAGCCTTTAAAGTTTTGGATGATCATATTTTATATTTTGAAGGAAAAAATGTATTTTTAATTAATGAGCTAGCATATGTATATATATTTATATTACTTATTTTTTATATAATATATTTTAACTATCGCCTATATATTAGAAAATAATGAGTATCAACAGCTTTAATCAGAACTGACAACAATAATTTGTTTGAAAAAATTTTATAAAACAAAATGTTCTGATTTTTGAGATATTTATTAATAGTATATATTATCATGACATATAAGCTAAAAATAATATTGTAATACAAGTTACATATAAGCTAAAAATAATATTGCAATACATGTTATATAATTTGATTGTTTGAACGAACTAAGCTAATTATCGTCAATGACCACATCAATAAAACAATAAAAGTAAAGGGTAAAACAAACACCTACCACCGAGCGATCAATGTTCGACATGACGTCAAAACTTTTTCAAAAAAACTGTGATGTGTAAGTTTTTTCTGTGAAATGATAATAAGCAGCTATATCGATTTATAGAACCGTATAAAACAAATTTATTAAAAAAGTGTATGGATAGAACTCTGGAATACTGTTAACTCCCTCATTGAACAATATATGACTCTGAAATCAACGTATATAGTAGAATGTGGCTAATGCAACATTTTCCAATCAAAAGGTCATTGTATGCGAAAATTTCAGTTAGAACCTTTTCAAAGTAAGGTAACGATAGAATAAATGAAGATTTTTACATACACATATTT
Organism: Himalopsyche phryganea; assembly: GCA_022494535.1. NCBI lineage: Eukaryota > Metazoa > Arthropoda > Insecta > Trichoptera > Rhyacophilidae > Himalopsyche > Himalopsyche phryganea. The sequence goes on from JAGVSL010000015.1 coordinate 2,561,142, forward strand.
GCCAACCTGTCGCGTACAGTGGTCAACGTCACTGACTTCGGTTACGGATGTCTCGGGTGCAAATCCTGGAACGGGCAGTTTCATAAATTAATTTTTTAATCAATTTCCGTTCGTAGGAATAGATTTTTGTGATGCCGAAAATTCTCTCCCACCCATCTGATCCTTAAAGCTGGGCGTAGTGAGAGTGATAAGCTAACCGCTAGTCATGTCTTAATCCTATTCTTTTATACCTACTCTCTTTGAAAAAAAAGAGGTTGAGTAACTGAATAACAGCAGTTCTGGTAGAAAAACTTCTATATGCTCCACATTGGGAACGAACGTGATAAAAAAATACTTAAACTTTGTGGAGTCTTTGAAGTGGGTTCTCAGTTTTCTGTATCTTTTTCTCTTTTACTATTACAAAAAAATTCTTTCTAATGAAATAAATAAAAAACCCCTATACAAAAACTAATTGTGAATCTTTAGTTAAAACAAATGTTTAATTATTATCATGAATTGTTTGTGTTTTTAAATTTCAAGGGATTAGTTTTTTTGTCCAGTCCCAAATGATAATCGAAACTGATTCAAAAGCGAGCGCCTTCTGCAAAATATTCTGCTGGAAGTTTTCGTGCACAAACTATTCTTTATTTACTTTCTCATACAGCATTCTTGTAATACCAATGTGATAATTCGATCCTGTACTCAATAAATATTACCACAATATATATAAATGTATTTCAAGTTAATTTATTCAAAAACATTATAATTTGTAATGCGGTTCTGATAAAATGTAATTGACAGCTAATTTGAATTCGAATTGCAGCAAAAATTATTGATGTGATTCCTACCAATCACGTCATCGACAGTGTATAATTTGCATACATCAATACTTCTAGCTTTTTCTTATTTAAATCAAACATTTTTTTTTGCCACATTGCTGTAAGGACAGTATTCATATCTACACTGCTTAAATATGTATAATAATTTATCTCTTCTATGCATTCTGCAGCGACTAATATCAAGAACTCAAATATATATATAGTCATCTTATTATTTGATCAGTAATTAAATCCATAAATCGACACTCCCTACGTATAACCACATAAGGGAAAAATATGTGATTATATTTATGTCGTTTGCATCTTCGTTGTCTACGCACTCAGGTTTATGGGTAGGGATCAAACTACAGCGAAAATTAGATATAAAATAGTAGCACTTTCCCAATTTTTAAGAAGATACATGTAGTCGTTACTTTGCAATTGTGTGATGCCGCGGTCTTCAAAACCCGTCTACAGACTCTTCCTATTGATGCAAATTTAATATGTAATATGTCTGCTAAGGCGTTCAAAAATAATTTGTCATATTTGTTTGTTTACAGTTATTTGTTTACCGTTAGCAGTAAGCAAAAAGCGTGCAACGCTTAGGGAAACGGTCACTTGTCACTCGGCCTACTCGAGGGGTTGACTGTTGGTCGCCGACAAAGCCACGGCTTTGTTCGAAATTGCGACCCTATCGTAAAACCACTTGCTGCGTTTTTAGATTGAAATTGTGTATTTTAAACTCTGTTTGTGTATCTGTCACTGCCTTCGGGGAATTTATTAATATAAACAAACTGCAATTAAAGATAAAGTAAACTGACGGGCGGGTTTTCATACAAGACGAAAGAACCTGTGAATTATCCTTGTTACTACGCCGGACCTGGGGCAGTCAAAGTGTGTTGACGCTCCACCTCCCCGTTGAGTAGAACCTCTCTCATGTGTTATAAATATTTGAAATGCTCTCCTGTAAAATCTTATGTTTGCAGATACCGGTGCCACTATTATACCGGATGTAAGCCACTATTATACCAAAGTGTCGATATAATAGTGGCTTACATCGAGTGGCCGGGTCAGAATTTTTAAACCTAAAACCATTATAAAATGATGTTTCCCTTCCAAAGAGAGGTCCATTTATTTTTCTAATTTACATCATTTCGCCGAGACCTGCTCTGTCGTCTAAATGAGATCCATTTATTAACTCATTTTCGTATTTTGAGGGTTACATCAATTTGCCAAAACACAGTCGATATATATTACGATTCTCTTGACAGGGCGAGCCTATTTTCACTTGAATAAAATGCCGATATGTACTTAAAATATAACATTATACAATACATAAATATTGTTTTACAAATTCCAAACATTACATTATTCTGCAATCCGTATTTTATTTAATGATTATGGTTATATACTTTCCAGCATATTTTCCATTATTTAATATATCCAGCATTTTATGAGATATTCTTCCAGCCATACCGATGAACTATGTGGCAACAATGATTGCCTTTTTCTCTCATTCGATAGAAGATAATATTTATTGTAAATATCACACCGTGCGAAATTCTAAATTTCAAATTAGATATTCGTATGTACTTGTGATTTTTGTATCTATAGTGGTGTTGATTTCGTAAGTATATTTTTAGTTAAATATAAACATAAGCAGATAAATGATTTGACGTGTGGTGGAATATTATCTACCACCGTCATAATAAGGCTTTTATGCATACAACGAACAGTTAAGACTATACGTATGCTTTGATTGGTTATTGTATTTTGATCTCTATGGAAAGCGCGATCCACCTTCGAGAGATTTATTGCAAACATTTTTTTATGAGCACTTATTGAAATCTTTTTTATCATATATGTAAAAGAATTAAATATTTGACATTATACCTCATACCAGATACTTTAAAAAGGTTTTAAATAGTATGAGATATCGATCGTTCAGGTCATTAGTCAAGACAATTTCAAAGATATATAACGATATCCAATAAAACAGCAATCCAATTTATATACGAGTAATTCATTTTTATTATAACATTCTTGATAACATAATCAGTGCTATTAATTTATTTCTTTTGGTTTTGATACAATTACTTACTTACGATGATAGCTATTTTATTCTTGGTGAATAGGCATTATATTTATGAAAACAAAACACATTTTATTTGTATTAAAATCACAATTTTTAAAAAAGATGCCAGGACCGGTTTCATCATATTAAATTTGTGGAATTAATATAATAATAAGAATATCCATTTCAGTTAATAAAAAGTAAATACTCTATAAATTATAAAGCTTATTTTATATGATCACACGAAACAGTTAAGTTGTAAATAAGTGAGTTAATGAAGAAAATTTAAGAAGACGGTGGACGCCTTTTGATTAAAATGTACGCAATGGCGGGACCTGGTTTCTCCGGTCCATTTCATTTCGGTGCACCTGGAGCTGCCTTCACACCGGTAGGAGTACATCCTGCTGCTTTCAACAACAATGACTATTGGATGTAAGATAAATCTACTATCTATTTTTAACATACTGCCAGTTCTCGTTAAAGCAAGGATTTGTAGTAATACGCTCCATATTAGATAAGAATTCATCGATTCAAACGCTTTAATATTATAGATCCACATTTTATTATACTATTTTAAGCTAAAAATATATAATGTTAGTGTAATTTAATCCTTTGCTATTTGTATGATTATTATAATGGAGTTCTAGAAACAATATATAGATTCAACCAATAAATTTCAAAAGATTTTGAGCATAATCTTAAGAATTTTTTGTGCAATCGATTTTCAATATTATTAATTCAAATTTTTCCGATGTTCAACACATTTAATTTTTTATAACATTATATTGTTTTTTAGAAAGAGCTTTTAGTATGATCGAAGGATTGATAATTTTTCACAATAAATATTGTTTAAAACATTTAAATATGAGTTTAATGAATATTCTGATAATTCTTTTGTTTTCATCTGATGCTTCCTTTGTATTTAACGTTATAGCATAGTAATTAAAACTAGATTTTCTTCTCGATTGTTTCAGGAAGCCATCAGTTGACGAGGTCGGAAATCCTACGTCAGTCAATGCTCGGTGAGTCTAAAGTTATTTATATGTTAAATATTAATATTATGCATGTAGAAATAATGATGAAAATACAAAACGGCGTTCGCAAATCAAAATATTTATTTATTTAAAAATATTTGTAAATCAATACGAACTACAGAAGCAACACGTCAAGTAAAAATCGAATAAAGTCGTCATTTTAACACAACCTTGTTAAATGCACGCGCTAGTACTATATTAAAATGAAAAAATTGCTTTACATGAAGGTTTCTTAATTTATTGGTTGTGTAAAACATTTATCTATATTGCTATAACATATAAATGATAATATGAAAAATAGTTCCTAATCAAGTTTTATTCAGACATTTTAAATATGAAAATAATTTCCATGACGCACAGGACCTCATTACGGCGTTAATACATCAGTTTTATATGAAAAATAACGGCGAACGCAATCATGACTCACATTTCGTCACGTCTATTTGAAGATGTGTGTCGTGGTCCGAAAGCTTCCTAATTCCGTCTAGAAATTTTGGCACTTCTTCGCCTTGGGTAAACATGGCTCCATCTGGTAAATCACTTTTTAATGCAGTTTTATTCTCATTCAAAATACAGTTCCATCTGAATTTTAAAAAATCTTACAATTTCCGTATATCCATAAAAATTCAAGTTAAAAAAATGTTCTATCTGAAAAACATACATATTTTACAGTGCATCAAGGTTCCATCTGCATACATAATTATAAATACCGCGTGAAGGAAATCAGTCTTCAAAGTGGTTGTCTCTTTCATTCACATATTTGGATGCATATGTGTATTTCATTCAGAAAGTAAAATGTTCTGGAAGCTTCTCCTGAACAGTTTTAGTTTTTGCAGATAGAACCTTGTTTACCGAAGGTAACGACTTGTTACAATAAGTTTTAAATGCCTGTTACTTTCTTAACGACACCAGTCGTCGTCTATAAACATAAAAAATGAATCTTAAATCAAAATACATACGTTTTTTAATGTATTATATAACTTATTCATCGACTAAACAATGAAAAATATAATTTATCTCCGATCAATTGAATTATTAAACTAAACAAAGAAATAAAAGAAAGTTGTTTTTGTGGTATGCTGTTTGTTTGAATTATACTGTCAAGAACTACTCAAAAACAAAATATACATTAGTAAAAAATAAAACAAAACATTATGCTTTGAGAAATACTGAGATCACGATTTTATCCTACATATGAAATATTGGCAGATTTTTTATCTCAAAATAAAGTCGGTGTATGAGATATAAGCCAGAATGAAAAAAAATCTGCACAAAAACATAGTTGTAAAAAAATTGAAAACGACCTTCTCCTGAAAAAAATATTTGGCAATTTATATGATTAAGTAACGCTTATAGGTAAAACGTTGTTTTAAAATGTATGATAAAAGCTTAGGTGGAGAACTTCATATAAAAAAGAGAAAGAGAGAGAAAAGTCTTTGTAAATTATTGTATTATTCAGATAAAGTTTGTTTGATTAGTAAAAAAACATTTTAATCATGAATATTTTTATAAATATTGTGGCAAATACAACAATTTTGAAAATCTTAACTACCAGCTGATCGTTATTTAACGCATATTTAGACAGAAGACTTCAAGTTGAACATAAATATAAATATGTTAAGCTTCATGTTTTCTTCATTGCTGGTAATTTATTACCATCATGAATATTAAAAAAAAAATAATATCAATTTTTTGCAACGATGCAACTCCCTGTATACACCCACCACCCACCCTTTCTAAAGTCATAATTTGATCATTTCCCTTGCTGCATATATGCTATAAAGTTTTTTTATTGAATTTTAGCTCTATACATAACTAATTTATTTGAGAGGCTTTATAATAATACATAGCAGAAGATACATCTATAAATATGTCTGTCTGTCTGTCACAAGAACTTCTCCCAAACGGTAAACAGTAACGATATGGAATTTGCCCTTGTCATGTGATATTTTCAACATTCAACTTTGAAAATTATTATTAATTGATAGACTATACGTTATGTGGGTGTTGTTTGAGGTATTTTCAGTCTTCAACTTTCAATTTTTAAGAATGTTATTACATAATTGAAGAACTATACTGTGTGAGTGTTGCATTATTTATTGATATTTTCAACTTTCAACATTAATTTGCACCAAAATAACGTCATAACAACACCAACGTCTAAATGTTAGCGCCCTCTCTGATCGGCCGAAACTGGGTTATAAAAACTAGTCAATTGATAAAACAAGATCCATTATGATATTCTTAAAGGATTTACTGGAATTTATTCGTAATTCTTTTTAATAAGATGGTTTGTGTAGTTTTTTTAAAGATTTCATCAAGGTGTTTCAGCATCACACTTGAATTTTCACATTTTCCTTTATGACAAGCCCATCAAAAGGTCGTACAAAAAAACAACCGGCTGCGTATAAAGCTCGATTTTATTTTATAGCCTCCTGATACATTCGATAGAAAAGGTGAATTGGAAAAGGGGCATAAACGTAAACCAAAATAAAAGTGCAGGTATTAGGCGCTCAGAAGGGCTACGCGGTCGGTTAGAGCTATAAGCTAATATGATTAGGGATGATTTTCGGCCAATATTTATATTAAGGGCTGAGCAAAGACGAGGCACAATATTTTAGCAAGGGTGGAAAGTGTTAGCATATGGATGCAAACTGGGCTTTTTTCAACAAAACATTTTTTCCTTATAAAATGTTTTAAGTATTGAAATTATTTGACAGAATTATGATAAAAAATGTTTATGTAAATGTTTATGTATATAATAAAATGTTAAAATGTATATAATTCCTTAAAAAGTACTTTACAGTCGTAAATTATATTAGTTAAGAGTCTGCTCGCTTAAAATTCAGCTAAAGGTTTTATTGATTCAATTTAATACATGTTTTTAAATACTTAGACTTATGAATATATATACCAATAATCGTAAAAATTCGACTAAGAGATTGCATTTTCGGACTGTGGATTCTAGAATTATATAATGTAATCAAAATCGGTAGAGTTTTTAGTAATCGTGTTTCTAATTTTGTATAATTAAACAGATTTACTTCCAGGTAGGTAGTTAATCTGTTTAGAGATATGAACGGAATCGTGCGGCCGCGTGACTTCTGTGTGAAAGAGTATTGACATTTTTCGTCCGTATGGTAGTGAGCGTTCTGCTGCGTCTATACTTTCTGTCAGTATTGCCATCCCATCTATATTTTCAATTGATTAGTTTTCACATATTTATCAGCTGAAAATTCTCAATTTCATGCAAAATTTGTTTTGGTCATAATTTTAAATTTAAGTATAGGAGCCTGAGAGTATGGTCAATTCAATTGTTACGAATGAAACAAAGATTCTAATACTATTTATTTTGATATGGATTGTATATTTGTAAGTTGTCTGAAGACCTTAATGGAACGGACCAAGAAATTCAATACAATAAAAAGTAAATAATAGCTACATATGGAAAATTTTATGGTGTGTATAATAATGCGTGTCAATCGAAAAATAGAGTAATGTAACATAAATATTACTAAAAAGATTACATAAACGAGACTATAGTAGTTAATTACGTTGAGTAATTATTGTATCCGAGAGTTAAAAATGCGTGGTCATTCATGTAAAAATTCAGTAACCTCAATTTTTAGCTCAAAGTGTAAAGACACAAAAACCCAGATAAAACTATTTTATATGAAAAAATTCCTCATCGGTTTTATTTTCCCCCTATTAATTTATACGCGATGTGTTGTCTCTAATTGAGGATTATTTGGAGGGAACGAACCGTCTGCAACTAGATGGCAAAGGGGAAACATTTGACCACTGTCCTGTCGTTAAATATTACCTGGTCAACGCATGGCCTCGGCTTTAGTGCAAATAACGACTTAATATTTTAAGACCGAAGGATTTTACGGAACAAATTGCATGAAAGCCAAGGATTTATTGGAAATTGCGATATTCGTTTTTTTTTAATTTTGTCGAATTAAACAGGATTACAGTACTGACTGAATAAGTAATAAAGTAATAGAAAAAATAATGCAGTGTTTAACATTTGTTATAAAATTACAAAAAATAAAACAAGAAATTATTATTACTGTTAATGTTTCATTTTCAATTTATGACAGCTCTAATGATAAATATTATGTCAGTCGGTCAATCTATTTATTCAGAGATTAATTGGGTATAATTATGAGCTTGGAAAAGGATATAAAAGAAAAGTATTAATCTAATAATTCCTGTATTAACGTTCCGGTTTCATAAATTATGAAGCGGTTGGAGAAGAATGAAAACGTCACAGAAAGCCAAGCCTTGGATACAAATCTGTAAATTACTAAATAAAAGTGTTAATTTCGTGATTCTAACTCTTCATCATTCAACTGATTAGAACGCACACCCGAGAACGTAACAAGTTGCTGCTCAACTACGGCCACTTAAAATATATTTAAAAATGTACGATTGAATTTAAGCGTTTTGTTTAATTTTTGACTGACGGGCGCGTAGCTGTGTCAACAATAGTGTGATGCTTTCGTTAACTCAGCAGTTGGATCATGGGTTTTAATCCAGGAAAAGAAACCTTAATCTTAATACATTGATTATCTCAATCGATTTATGGAGTAGACTGGAAAAGTTTCGATTTCTGTTACTTCTCTACCAATTAGCTAACTACAGATCGTTTAGTACGAAGGTCATCCTACTTTCCTTACCGTCTTAGGTTGAGTGGGTGACTTAAAACAAGTTATGTTGTGATGCTTAAAAGTCACATTGGGAAAGGACATGTAAAAAAAATTTCTACTAACTTATGATAAAGCTTAAAAAATATTTCAGTGGCATCAAGTCATTTTTTCATTTCATAGCGTTTATTTTTACTTTTTCAATATAGCATAGTACTACCCTAGTTTTTTTTTATCATTCGATCGTAAACAATGACGTCTTTCCTTGAATGCTCTTCCTTATTATATTTTATCTCAAATAAAAGGTTCACGATCTTATGAAAAAATCTTTATGAAGCCCTATATTATATTCTTACGTACCTCCGTCGCACGTATAAAGAAAGAACACGTCCTGCGTACGATATAAATTTTCCAACTAACGCAGTAACAAAATATCTACTATTGAGAGGGATGCTCGATCTATTAAACGTTTATTTCCACATAAAATATTTTTAAAAAATTCCAAAAAAAATGATATCATTTTTTCTTTGATTATTTTCGCTTCATATGTGGATCGTATGCCTGGCATTTATTTTTCCGCATTTTTATAATGCTCAAGAGCAGTTTCGCTCATCGCGAGCATTATCAAAAGACTTTTTCATATGTTATGTCAGTACCTCGCTGTCTTGAACGCCGGTCCCATGACCATGAAGAAGAGGAACACTTAACGTGTTCCAATGTTTCTTTATTCCGCTCATTCCGCTATCTTGTCCTTTTTCTAATCTTTATTCATAGTCCTGCTCTTGCAAGAATCTATTTTGAAGCTTAATATACAGTTTTAGTCAATTGCCATGGTTTGCTACAGTAAAACGGCAGTGGTAAAATACAAGCGCTGAACAAAATTAAATTAACTAATGCTGAGTGTTTCAGACAGTACAATAACAATACCAACTACTATTGACTATTTTATGGCGGTCATCATCAGGTTTTTCTTTCTGTAAATCTATAAATTCGTATTCAATAATATTGATATTTTTAATTAATTATCTATTCTTTCCTGCAAACTTCTTTAAAATTCAGTTATAAAATGAATAAATAACTAACAATCATGCATTCTTAATTCATCCATCTAAGCTACACTTTGTTTTAAAAGAATATTACTATTTGACTCACTTCTTGTATTCATTTACATACGTAATTTAGTCCAACTCCACAATATTAACACACAAATCATTGGAAGTAGATTTGACCAGAATTTTCAAAAATCATCTTAATTTCATACATTCAAAGTTTTCATCTGACAGAATCTATATAAATACAGTGCTTAGCTAGAATATATTCAGGGAAGCGATATAAAGACTTAGTCTGTACCTACCCTATAAATAAAACAAACAGGAAACTGAGAGCCCGTTTTGCAGTCTCTACATAATTTCAGTAGGAAAAAATGCGAATATACGATATTAAAACTAGTTCAATGACACAAAATTAGTTCAGCTGCACCGGTTTGAGGTGGACTAATATGTAGAGAATAAAGCTTAAAGGATGCTCCTCAGCCAGCGAGAGAAATTCTCGTACTACCATTTCATTTTATTCCATCACGTACGCCTTAAATACGTGTCCGTCTGCTAGAACGCTCTATTCCAATTGCAATGCAAACAGTTCACTCGCAGAAATATTTAATAAACATAAATATATATTTAGTATGTTATATTAATTAACGAATTCATTGCAACAACCTAAACGAATGTAATACATATGAGAGGACTAAAAGCAAAAACCTCTATATCCATTTTGAAATCTTAATGATACGTTTAAATTATAAGTTTAATCGATGTCTCGCTTATTTTTTCAATTGCATTGTATTTCCACTTGATAAAAATATGCCTTTTTTATTAATCAGATCACCACTAATTTACTTGGTAGTACTCCATTATAATAGGACATAGTTGAGAGCCATTTCGACTTAACGAGAGTTCTGACTATATGATATCCTATTAAAATGGGATATATCGGTTCATGAAATGCGAAAGTGTTTAAAAAATTTGCAAGCTTTTGTCGGGTTTCGTAAATTATATATCATGAAATATTATGTGAAATGACTTAACACCTACGTATTTTTTGTTAGATTTTGACAAAATATGGACTTATCGGTATTTACTTTTGTTCTCTTCATATCTTTCATGGAGTGATACAGTACATAATTTTTATAATTAAATAAAATGTCATTCAAGCATCAGAAATTTTTAATGTTTTTTTGTTGTTGTATGTGCAATAGATTAAATCGTTTACTGGTTCCTTAGACAACTATTTACAATACTTAAATGCTAATTTCAGTCAATATTGTTCTATATATAATACTAGTTACATTATTTACCACGTACAAGTGCTATCAGCATTTGCTCAACACTAACTCTCTTACTCACACACACACTGTCCCTGTCAAGCATCATGATCAAGCGCAGTATTCTGTTCTGCGCTTACGATAGACATACTGATAATTCAACTCATATTAAGTTATGTTATATTGTAATATTTATCAGTTATATTTGAATGTTATTTATTATCCATCAATGAATTATTGAGTACTACATAATAACTCATTAAGTTAGTGTATTGGCGGTCCGGTGACGGATTGTCATTTGAAAAATGGTCCACGAGTCCTGCACCCTTGCTTCCTACCCCTCCTATGAATACCGTTCTAATGCCCGCCGACCCCCAGAGAGCTAAAAGTTTCCCTGATTCTAGGCTACGTCGAACAGCTGATTGGTGCCGGTCGATAAGGGAAACATTTGTTTATGTTATAAATAGACAGATTGAGTGACGATCTGGGTGAAAGTAATTAATGTGATGCTGTTTTATATACTATGAGTATAAAAGTATATTTCACAGCACTATTCCTCAAAGCTTCTCTAAACGTTTTCACTTTTTAAGACAATTTATTAACCAATTTATTATTTAAATTGTTGAGATTTTGTACATTTCCATGCATTTTGTCTCTAACCGCCCCGGTTTCAAACTTCGGCATCCGCACTCTAGCCCACGAATGGACTTGAACTGAAAAACTGTCAGTTCGAGTCCGTTGGAAGTGATATGTTGATGTTTATAAATCCCTTGAAATCAACTCAAGAAGAAAAGACATCACGAACACCCATGCAAAGATCTCAAATTAAAATTTAAAATATCTATAGAACTATCTAAGATAGGGTAAAGCTCTTGCCACTAGACCACAAAGACTGACACAGACTTACGACTTGACTATTGATACACAATTTTAAAAAGTCTCCATACCAAAATCTTATTAAAACAATATTAAATATCTTTATATGTATGTTAGAATCGGCCTAATAATCCTTTTGAGCTGTAAATGATGAGTTGTTTGTTATGTTAGTATAAAATGTTTTATTATTGTGTACGTAAATATAATATGAACCTGAAATACACATATAAATTGTAAAGCCAAAATATTCATAAAAATTTTACATCAACCATAAAACGAGTTACGGTTCAGATCATTTACTTGAATGTGTTATATGTTTTACATATTTTAACTGTGGCCAGATATATTAATATAGGATGCATTGATTTTAACTGTTGGTGGTGGTGATTGAACATCATTACTATCAAAAATTTTCATTAGATACCTAGGTAGTTTTGAATTATTATACTCTCGGGTTCATTTAATAACACTTTTTTTAACTAACTAAAAAATTTCTCATATAATTTAACATTCAAGGTACTTTCTTTTTCCGTGTAAATTATCAGTGCAATATTTTTTGTATTATTTCTTCGTATATAATATGTTTCATTAGGTAGAATTTTTTAGAAGGGAAATTTTTGAATTTTATTTATGGTTTATGTTTAAACATTGAAAATAAATTTTTATCACAGAAAACAATACGTAATTAATAAGATTCAACAAAGTAATCAACAATATTAATAATAAATATCAACTCTTTACAAAACAAAATATTCATCACGTGAAGCCTATCTCTTGGTTTTGTAGGATTGCAATAATTGAACAAAATTAGCACAGTTATTCAGTGGGGTTGTTGATCTCCCGTCATTGTTTTCTTGCATAAAATAATCCTGCTTTTTTTTGCTTCCTGGTTGGTTACATAAATAAGAGGATATTCATAAACACTGTCGTCGTCTTCGCTTATTGCTTTGATTTAATAACTTCAAAAATTGCATCTACAAAATCTTCGATACGTAGTAAATTCTTAAATATTGTAATAATATTTTTTTGTCTCAATTAAACGAAATGGTGTTACGGATAACTGAGATAAACTACTGTAATATTTACACAAGTTTCGTTATTTGGTTTCTGTTTCTTGGGATTTTTTTTTACAATATGTACATAAGTATGAGACTAATTAATTAATCCATATGCGTATATTATTCGAATATGACTGTTTGGCAAACGAATATTCTTGAAATAAACATAATAGTAGTTATCTCTTGAATATTTGTTCTTTAAGTATATAAATATCCATAAATAAATATATTTAAACCCCTTACACTAAAATTTTATGAAACAGTGTTTTCCGTATATATAAATAAACACTACCTGTATAACAAATGAATTTAATTTACGAATACTTTATGAACTGAAATCATACAAAGGTTTGATTTTGATAAAAATCTAGAAACCTTCCCATCATTATCACGTTTGCAAACATTGAATAAAACGTACCAGCCGAGGCGTGATCTTTTCGCATCGACCCCGTCGCCGCCTACCCTGATCTCTTCAGCCCCTATAACCTTCCGCCCACTTTGAGAGGCTTTCACGTTCCGCCCTAAGCCTCAAATTGCCGCCTACTTTGCAAAGGATCGCTTTGTCTCTTTTCAGCGAACACGCCCACTTTGACGCTATTCCTTCGAAGCCTTAATAAGGCTATATTATGTACGTGACTATGTGATACCTATGTAAAAGAGTCTATAGGTATTGCTTTCCAATTTGACGAAGTATGCACGTAAGCTACAGTTGTTTTTATTACCACTACGTTGCGTCTTAAAATCAATGAACCGTTTCAGCTATGATATATTTCTTATGCGAAATAATTACCCAAAACAAATTCCAAATGTAGGTGACATCTTCAAGGTAACAAGGTAAAAAGTTAGCAAGATTATGTTACGATGATATAAACAGTTAAAATATTTTAGATGAATTCGGAGGCTTATCCGAGTCTATTTTTAATTGTTTCGTTAATACTAATTTAACCTTAAAAATGATATTTATCGAGCAATAAATTGATAGGCTTAGATTGATAATTGTCTAGTTTATCTTGAGTATACCAGATAAAAATGAAAGAAACTTTATTCTTACTTTAATTTATATCATTTAGTTTTTAATATTATATTCAAAAGAAAACGGATGCATTGTAAAATATGTCGTTCTTAGTTTTGAAATATTTCTTATTTGCAACAAAATAACTAAAAAACATTTAACGTAACATTCCTCATTAGTAAATAGATGTAATAATAAATTCGGTAGTATGATAAAATTATTTAATAATCACGGTGTTTAAGAGTACAAATAAATTTCTATTAAGAAAATGATGTGAAAAACAGTAAATACTGCATTGCCATATTTTGGGATAATACAGTCTTTTTGATGTAATGAAAAGCTGTTCCAAAGAGCTGTTTATTGTCCAAAAAGAACCTGAAAGCGTATAACCATGTTTCATTATGATTATTATTATATACTTTCTGAATAACTATTCAATAAAAGTTTCTATGCTGGAAGTCTATTAATAACAAGCACAACCTTTCCGACTTCAAAACATAAAGCGCGCAGCCAACAAGTAAAATAATCAGCATGATTCTTATTCAACGCAGAGGGCCGTCCTCTACGCCTTAGGCCGTCGCGACGTCCATTTGAACGTGTTCAAGCGATCTACCACCGCGGAATACGTCAAAACGTACTTTTACGTGCCGGTCGTAGCACCACCGTAGACCACGCCGTAGCTGCGGCGTAGCAAAACCGTAGACCCAGCACGTAACACCGAGGGCATTACACGTCTTCGGAATTACTGCTCGTCTCAAGGCTCGTAGACCATCCCTCGTAGACCGTAGCGAAACGGGTCCTGAATCGACAATCGCGGAGCGTTACTCCTGCGAACGTGAACTTGAAAATGTGGGTGAATGCCGGATTCTATTTGATTCTTTGGCGGATATGTGACGTAGAAAGGTCATAATCAACTAAAACAGTGTACGTAAAAGTCAAAATTTTATCAAGATTCCTAAAGATTATAAAACATGCTACATTTTATTTGTATACTATGGAAATCAAAAAATATCAACTTGATTTCTAATTTTCATTGAAATAAATTTATTTTGTAACAAATATATTTATAGGAACAATATTTATTTTTCACAAATTCATACAATTTTTACTAGTAAAATAACTTCAGTAATAAATTATGCAATATTTACTTTTTTATATTTTCGACTTACTCTTCATTCTTTACTGAGAAGTCACTGAGAATTATAATGTAATTAAACTTACAATGAAATAACTTTTTAATGTGAAATGATTCAATACATATATTTGTTTATTAAAAATTCAAGTACTGCAACAAAACAGGCTCACATTTCTTTCGCATTTTAGTTTTGTTTCTTTCTTTTTTGTGTCTATCTTAAGCTGCAAAGAAATCATGTTGAACTTGAAAATTCATGCGAACGCCTAATCTCAAGTCCGCACTCGACCGTTTACGTGTTTCGTAGAGGTCTACGGCAGAAGTACGTACGTGGTCCGCGTACTGACCGCGTAGCGTCCGCCTCGTAGCGAGTTTTTCACACGTAGAGGGCGCGATATGACGCGGACCGTCACGTGACGGCATTCGGCGATCGCTCCGATCCCATTGACCGGACGATGACGTCATGACGGTGAATCATATGGACACGGGCCGCATGTAAATGGCCAGTATCATGTTGTAAGTTTTACTAAACAGGCGCTTATGATGCAATAGGGGTAAATTGGGTCAGAAAGACGCCAAACTCGGTAAAACAAGACTATAATTTTAACAAACCCTGATTTTTAATATACCTATCATTGTATATTTAGTAATCGTTTTAGAAATTTCTTGTGATTTTTTGTTCTTAGCATATTAGCTTAATCAATTCAAAGAAAACTGTACTAACGTTATGTATTTGTTAGTCAAATCGAATATTGAAAGAGGATCTGGATTTATTAGTCAATTTGGGTAAGTTTGAGCCAATTCTGAGGGTTTTTGTATCTTTATGGTTCGCCATTGCATTTATGTGTGGTATATAGAAATGAACTAATGTCTTAAGATGAAATTTAATCAACCTTAATAAATTTATTGTCATAATTGATATATAAATATAGATAAAATAATTTGGGCAAAATTTGCATCCAAATCGTGTATCTTCGGCCCACGATACAAATAATCAATGTAAATATACTATAAATTTAGTGATTTTAAAATCTTTGCAACTTTCCTTTATGCTTTCATTTATTCTATAAATAATTTAGATGGGAAAAAATATATACAGCATTCGGTTTGCAGATTATTAGCACAAATTGAAAATGTGGCTAATTCCACATATTTGAAGAAAACTTTTTAAATTGTATTTTATCATTCCAAGCTGACAGCTTACAAATTCAACAATAAAACAAATTATGTTGAACAGTAATTCATATTTTTACCACCAGGGGCTATTCAATACCTTTGCTTAGCTAAAAAATTAGTATTATCATGGTATTATAACAGCAACTTTTTCCATGTAGTAGACCAATCTTAAACCTATGGGAAAACTTACCCAAATTGATGGTACTGATACATTTATTATTTTGATTACTTTTAGATAATGCAGAAAAAAAAATTAACTAGTCGATATCTACTAAGTATTTTATATGTAAAGTCCTAATTTTTTTTCTAATAAAGTCTACATATTAATTTATTTTATTTGACGTTATTTCCAGATCATATTTTTCATAATCATCCGTGAAATAGATCAAATTACGACACAAAGTGTTTAGTCTTGATACTAAATCTGCATGTATTATTGTTATTATATTTGTAAATGTTATAGTTAAAAATTAAAAATATGACAGTAAATTCATTTTTTAAAAACGTGTTGTATTTAAATAGTGTATGCTAGTTATCAACAACTGTTGTGTGTATCATCATAATTTGTGTGTGGTTTAAAGAAAGCTTCACAAAAAAATGAATATGAATTCTTTCTGTTAATAGTGTCAACGATTTATTACTAATCTACTATCATTGCTCACCTGGCGATAGTGAATTTGAAGTGGCTACCACATCTTCCTATGCAAGTTCGAGACCTCACTCTAACATATAAATAGAGTATGCATGAAATGATCGACCACCCTTCACTCGGACGCTCGTAAACTTCTTCCCATTGCCACCAATGCAAGATCTATGCAAGAGGGTTCATTTGACGGTGTCTTTCAGAGTTTAACAACAATTGGTGTGAAGAAGCTACGAATGAGTTGTAACTATGTAATGATACTAAATGTGCGTTAGTAAGAAAGAGTTTTCTAGAAATCAACAGTATTTTAATTTTATTTCAATATATTTTTGTGATTAAATAACCAGAAGTTTAACCATGAATTTGTTAAGCACATGTGATGATTACCCAATATGAATTTAACCTTTTAAATATTTTGGATCTCTGAAATTCTTTTTTATTATAAATATTTTTCAATTTTATATTTTTAAAGTGGTCAAGTTAAAGCAAACGTATAAAATATGAGATGCGATCATGATTTGAAAACATAATAATTAAAGAAATTAAGATATGCCGAGTCTTTTGAAAGTGATATTGAGTTACATTATAAAGTAGTTCTAGTACGCATTAGTTAGCAGTGACACCTGTTAACAGTAATGCTCATACACACATTTTTATCTGTCTCACACTCTGTATCGTGCGCAATCGCAGTGCTGTGCTAATCATTACAGATCGACAGATAATACAAGAAAAATAGATTATATCACAACGACCCATTGATAGCTTTCATATTATTAACTCTCCACGCATTAAAAGTAAATAATATAATTTAAAATTAAAATTGATAGCTTAGGAATTTTACTTGCTTTCTCACTAACGTGACACGTTTCACCTCTTTTAGAAGCATCTTCAGACTAATTCTTAATTTATTAACTTCTAATTCTTAATTTATTGCCTTTGGGGTTTTCACCTCCAGGTACCAGTAATTGATTTGTGATTAGTATATCGGTACTTATGTCATACCCCCCTCCTACGTCCAGCAGAATGGAATAAAACCCACCCCATCCTTTATTTTTAATGTAAGAATTAGAATTATTGTTTACCTTAGAAATAAATAACCTTGTTATATGGTTGGTCTGAAAGAGGCAAAACGCGTTACGTTAGTGATAAACCAAGTGGAATAACTTAGTTATCAATTTTAATTTTATATTAAAAATGAACTTTCCCAAAGTTACCGCCGAATTCATAGAAAATAGTAAATAATATAAGTGAGGGTCGGTACTTGTGGTTAGCTTATCGTTCTCGTTATGCCCTGTTTTTATATAATCAGATGAGCGGAAGGGAATTCAAACACCACGTACATGTATACTTTTGAAAAAAATTCACAAATCGATTGAAATATCAATGTATGTGTCCGAATTAGAACACCACAACCGAAGATAACGGCGTTAATCACTTGGCGTGTATCTGAAAATTTGAGGACTATGCAATTTTACAGCTTCATATTGTTGGAGTATTACCAAGCTTATATTTTAACTTAAGACATCAACTAAGGGTGCTTGATGGAATTTCAATATAAAATTTGAATTATTGAGATTTTGTACGCTTCCATGTATTTTGTCACTAACGCCCCGTAAATTATTTTGTCAAGAAATTTTGGAAATCAATAGAGCCCAGTTAAATTCCTTACCAACTCTGAACGAACAGCCGAATCTTCCAAACTTCCCGATGCTGTATCCTATACGTTGAAACATCTAACAGACGTCACTAAATGTGGAATGATTGTATATATTTATCCTTTTGTCGTATTGCATCCCGTCGAAACCCACAATGCTATTATAATTGTAAAATCACTGGTAATTCTAATATTAGTTGGAAAGCGGCAATTCGCCACTCTGTTAATGTGTTTGTTTACATAATAAAGATAAAGGCGATTCTCGAAAATTTAACTCAGGTATCCGTGTGGATCCTAGATTTATAATTTTTTATCTCGTAAATAATATGTGTCGTATTTGTACCTTCTATATAAACGTTAGACACTGGTTACTGTCTGTCAATTCAAGTCCATTCGTACGCTCGAATGCCTGAAGATGCCGAAAGGCGAAACCAGGGTCGTTAGTGACAGAATACATGAAAGTGTACATAATCTCAATGATTCAAATTTTAAGCTTATATTAATTGAAACATTTTTTTAGGCAGATTTCAAACACTATCACAAACAAAAACAGATTACGACTGTCATTTGTATGTCAATATTTTAGAGGTTTTGATCATAAATGATAGCTTTTGGTAAAGTTTATGAAAGTTAGTGCACCCCTTGTTGTTAAGAGTATGTAGTTGACGCCAGCCGATGCAGGGGATCAAAATTATATTACGGCATGCGTCGATAAAATAAATTTTATGACGTCGGACCGAGTGGTCAGTAGTTGCGGCATTAAATATTCACCACTCGGTAAGGTAGGTAGGTGCTCATCGCAAGTGCTGGCTACATTCGGATGTTTTATTGGTCTCGCAGACAAGACGAACTTTCGCTCTTGTTCGGTTTATGGAACTTCTTATCTCTCGTTTTGGGAAAGTTTGTGGGGTGGGTGTATTTTATTGTAAACACAATAAGGCGGTCTTGTTGTTGATTGTTTTTTGGGTATTGCATGGTGAAAGTTATGTATCTATTTATTTTATACAAAAAATATCATTTCGGGTCCGTGATGCAGTAGTAATCGTGGTTGGCTTCATTTAATTATCTCACGACAGTTCCACAAATAAATTTTTCAATCTTTTTATGGATTTTTGTTTCTAGACATGAATTTTTTGAGTTTTTAGAATTCCTTTCTACCTGTTCTATAATAAAAACGGTGCGTATTGAGAGCAATTAGCAAACCACCAGTCATGCTTTAGTTCTATCCTAACCATAATATCTTCGAAAAATGGAGTTTGTGCAACTGAGTAACAAGTAGTTCTCGCAGAAAAACATCTGTCGAGATACCTCCATCAGGAGTCCGTATGCTTCACATTTGGAGAGGAAATGGTAAAAAAATTATTACTGTACTATGATTTAGTATAGAGCTGACGATGTCGTAATTTCAAAACAATAATCAACTATACATTTCTATTTTCAAATTTTTTAAAAATGTTTTTACTTTTATTATGTAATGCCATGAATTGTAATTCTTAATTTACAAATGAATAAATAAAATAATTCTTGTGGATCCAAATACTCAATTAAATTTATTACCTCGTCAAAACTATTTAATAATTTAGTTTATTGTTAGATTTACATGCATTCATTTTAACAGCTATATGTTAACAAAAATTTAAAAAATACTTGTGTTTGTGATTGACAAACAGATGATCAGTCTCTGTGGTCTAGTAGTAAAATCTGCACCCTACCGATTAGATAGGTTTGGGCTCCTGGTCAAATCAAATTCAGATTTTTGCATTCTATTATTTGAGATCTTTTTTTTAATCTGTGATGTCTTTTCTCCTCGAGTTGATCTCGGATGACTTAACAACATCTTATCAAGCTGGTCTCATTTAATATCTGGGACACCGAATATTTTTTATGCTTACTTTAAATTACAATATAAAAACTGGTATTTCCAAATTAACGTTTTGCGTGATCGATGAATGTGAATATAATATATATTATGTTTTCATATAGAAGTTTCAAATCTACTACAAAATAAAATATATGCACTTTTCTATATTTATGAAAAGACAATATTTTTTATGAAAATTACACACAACTCTCACGTGCAGAAAAAAATTGTATGCAAGTGTTTTATTCGTAAAGTTTTCCTTTTACCGCTAGTAACTCTGTGGAAGTATTTCAGAAGCCAAACAAATTGAACTTTCTCAAGAAATGCCTATAAAGTTTCCCTGCTTTATGTAGTATGAACACACTACCAAGCTTTCCAGGATACATTTTATGACTGTCGCATATTTTTCAATTCCCAATATTACATTATAAACGTTTCAAACGTGCGTAAAAAACAATATTAAATAGTATGTTGTTAGTTGTTATGATTAAGTATGTTTAACCGCATGTTTATTACTTGACTAATAAAAATATCAAATGCTGATTTTTACGACTCGATCTTTAATTTATTATTTAGGGCGACCTTTTTGAATCTGGATGAATTTTTTGAATTCGCCTTGAGATTATATCAAGCAATTATAATTTCAAAAATGGTGATAATGAAATTTATTGCGAAAAGAATGTTGCAATTAGTTCCACAGCTAGTAAAATAACAATGTTATCAAATCAAATATTATATTCAATTAGGAAACTTGTTGTCTTGATAAAATTATAATCAACACTGTACTGGCAGAAGTTGAAAAGTAATAAAATTGTCGTAAACTAAGTAAGTGCACAATGAGATTGATGGATATCAACTCTTTGTCTGTAATAACTCAATAGGTGCATTATTTTTGTATTAGTTTGGATAGATACGGTAATGTGTCTATTGATCCGTACCTCGATTAGTGTTAGATTGGCATAAATTCATCTTTATTTTGATATTATAACTATCTATGTAACATAAAATACCAAAGTTAAGGACTCTATCTTTACAAGCTCAAATTTTCATTCCCTGCTTACTCAGAGCTGTTGATATGTTACTTACCAAATTCTTCCGGTATGGTGACGATATATTCTTCGAAATTAAATCTCATTTAATGCAGATATAAGTTGGGATAAGAAGAGTTAACTAACACAAAAACAATTGAATATCAATTTATAAAAATACGTACAATTAAGAAATGTAGTCGGTATTTAAAAATAGTATTACTACTGCGTAAGCAAATAACAGTCAGTTTTAACAGGTTGGTATGTAGTAAAATAATCAAAAACCGGAAGCAATGAGCCACAAATTTATTTTAACATAAAATACATTACACAGTGTTACTTAATAAATGTCCATTAAAGTATAGCGCGTTTGAAGGATGATCACACATCCCGCCATGTCCTGTGCAAATTTCCTCGTCTGAGGCAAAGCAAGCAAGCGCGCTCTGTAAGGAGGCTTCGAGTACGTGATCTGCCGCTTGGCATGTTCCTCACGTAGAGGCTACCCGCCGCCATTCCACCCTCAAAGCCTGACGAGTGAAAGAGAGGCATGATACCTCCTCGGGTTAAATACACCCCATACCTCTAACACAAAATGCGGTTACCAAACTACTCTTAAAAAAATGGGACTGTATCTGTTTTTTTATTCATTCAATTGAGTTCAAATTTACAGTATTCACATTAAATAAAATAGTTCAAACATATTGTGACGTTGATTAAAATTATTTTTGTCGTTCGGCTTATATTTTTTTATACCGAAAGCATACATGTTAATAGCATTTTCATTCATTTCGATATTAAAAACTATGTGTACACAATATATCATTTATCTCCCAGCAAAGATAGACAGTGTAGATAGCTTAAAATCAGTACTCATTAAACACACTCTTCAAAAATGGACACAAGTCCACACAAGTTACACATTATGAGTGGTCATACTATACGAAAGACAAAATGAAGAAAACGGCTTAATAAAATTAAAATTGATAGTCATAATTTAATAAAATGTTCATCATATAAATTATAGAAAGTCATGGTGAGGCAGGTAATAACCGGTCCTTGATGTAAAATTAGTAACTTTTTCAATAAATCTTTCCTAAGTTTATTATAACTAATTTTGAATAAGAGTCGACAAAAAACATCGATTCAATTGTTTGATCGAAATTATAAATAAGTGACGAATAATAAATGGCGTTATTTCATATAAGTTTCTGGAAAAGATTGTTCCCCAGCAACCTCGAAGCCTCCAACGTGACCGAAGCCTTTCCAAGATGGCCGCGGGTGGGTTTATGTGTGCCATCCGCCATTCGCGTCGGCTGCGAAGGCGATCTGAATACAAAATTAGGCACCCGGCTTTCAGGAGCGTTTATTATTTGGTGCGGGAGTTTCCCAAGCGCCGTTTTTTTCTCTCTCCGAAGCAAGCTTTCGTTATTTTTATCTCAACGGATGAACCCGGGGAATACCTTGATACACATGACGTTGTTTTCGATTAAAAAAAACATAATAATCTGTGGAAAAAAAGTTCATTACAATCAAAGCAATTTATTTTCCATTATGCTATTGATATGGATAATATCGGATAATACAAAAAACGTCAGCTGGCCTTAACTTTCTTTAACAATACTGTTATGACATTTTGTGGCAGTTAATCATAACAAAATCAATATCAACATCACGCGTCAAACATGCTATGGCCCCCATTTATTGGGTCGGCAACTGTTTCAATTTTTGGCCAATAACACGTAGTCAGTTAATAGAATAAACAGTCAGTAATTTATATAAATGGTCAATTATTAAATTAAAAGTTCAGATATTTACATAAAACGGTCAGTTTTTTAATTAAACATAACCTAACCTAACCTGACTATTTGGCATTTATTTACTGACCGAACATAATTATTAATTGACCATATATTATTTCCTACTGAACATTTAAAGAATTAGTTACTGACCAAATAATAAGTTGCCTTATAATAATAAACTCAATAGCTTAGCACGTCATCATTATTAAAAATATTACTTAAACTATAACATCAATCTATACTAGAGAGCTCGTAGACATATGGGGTAATTCTTTGCAGTACAAAGTATAAACGTAATTGCTTTATAAAGAAATTTTCTCATACATGAACCATATTATTATTCCGTTTTCATTAAACGAGTTTTGATTTCTTTACTCATAGCTTATTATCATTTAATTTATATAACAATTCAACGATCATAATGCACTAGCCATTAAATCACAATATTCCATATAACAGTGACATCGTAATTATTTTTTCTACAAAAGATCTTATCCGGAACTACGTCATTTTTGTCTATCCACAGAAAATTGTAACTCCCCATAGAGTCAGTACCAAGCACTCAGCAAAAGCGTCGTTAACGGCGCTCTCACATTTCGTTAAACGGCACCTAACGGCCGTCGGTAGCGCTGTTATGGAATGCGTTAAACGAGAACAAATTAGCGCTCTGCTAGCAGGAAGATACAACCCTCGCGAGATCTATTTTATAAAACAACTTTTTCTACCGGATTATTAAGGATTCGTTTAAATATGAACTATATTATGGTCGGCTGAGCTTCGATTTCAATTCAAAGTACTGGCATGGAAATTTAACATCGGCTATCAGTTTAGCCTGACGAGCATGTCTATTTAAGACGTCTTATCCAAAGTGAATTGAAAATGAATTCCGAACGACTTTGCTAAAATTGATTTAAAATATCTGACACATCGATAATTTGCCGTAATCCCAATATGCAAATAAAATACAAATATTTTTGAAATTACTTATTTACGGATTTCAATTAATCAAAGAAAGAATTTTTAAATTTTGAATTACTCTTTCCGTGCTATGTTTCAGCTGACGTGTATCGATGGCCTAACACATCAAGAATACATATTTATTAAATTGATAATTTTTGATTTGAAATATCCATTTCTGAGGTTTAACGATGAACCAAAAACTTTAACAGTACTAGCTTCATTAAACTGTGTTACCGTACAATTTTACTTGGGTGATGGTAAAGCAAGAATTAATTTGAGTATATTTGAGTGAAGATAAATTAATATATTTTACCTTCTTAGAATCGTACTTCTAAAGAAATTATGACTTTATTCTGTGTAATATCTATTTATAATTGATAATGTAACATGGTGTTTTTTTTCTGTGTCTTCTATGATTGTATTTAAAAATTGAACAAAACTCATACAGTGATAGTTCACATTTCTGACAAAAGGTGTGATGCCAATCTGCTTTACAACAACGATTAAAGAATTAAATGCATCACTATTTTGTAATCTTTTGAAATGTTGTTCAGCCAATTAAATCAATTGTTTAAGCTTGAATACTTCATATTGTAGATTTGATTGTGATATTTTTAATCATTTTTTTTTATAAAAAGTAAAATAAATAAAAAAATGTCCAGACTACTGATTCTGAACGCAGTAAGTTGAGATCATTTATGGCAGCGCTAAGTTGTCCATTGCCCGCGGCTCTTCAACGGCTATCTCTGTACTCAAATCTCGACGGGGCAGCATCCAAAACAAATACGATTCCCCGTATCGCGGATCTACTATCATGCATTGAATATCGAGTATCGACACGCTTCCACAAGAAATCAGATAAGAGAAAATATGTTGCCAACGCCATCTCTTCAAATTGAGATTTTTAATGGTATATCCGCTTCCAAAATCGAGCACATATCCAAAAAAGTACAAGTTGATTTAAAAGGAGTTTTAAAACAGAATGAGCTTTATTATAAACAAGTCTTTTTACAAGTTTTGTTACAGCAACGAGAATGAATTATTAATAATTAATATAAAGTTAAGAATGGCCACTTGCTATGTAACTAGGTGTGACAGGTGTTTCGCTTTTTTTGTAAGCATCTTGTTAGCCAATAAATTTCTATACATGTCTCATAAATGGTAAATTCCTACTTCCCCATTCACAGCATCAGAAATGTGTATTAAATTTAAGGACTTGGAAACTAGAAATAATAGTCAAAAAAATACTACACATAATTTAGTTTGAAAATTCTTCTTAGTAATAAATAATGAGCTTAATAAACTTACTAAATTTAACCACGGTTCTCATAAAAAAACTAGCATTCAATTGAAAAAAGTTAAGACTTAGCTATAATCAGTTAACGTCGTTGGTTACGGTTACGGATGTCTCGGGTCCAGGTCCCTGTACGGACAATTTCATAAATTGATTTTTCAACCGATTTTGTGGATTTCGTAGGCATGAATGTTTGTGATGTCTAAAACTACCTCCCACTCATCCGATCCTAAAAATTAGGCCCAGAGAGGGCGATTACCTGACCACTAGCCCTCCTCTAACCCTATCCTTCTATCCCTACTTTCTTTGAAAAAAGTGGTTGAACAACTGAGTAACAAGCAGATCTCTTAGACAAAACGTCTGTTAAGACACCTTCATTAGGAACCCATATTTATGAACCAAATTGGGAGCGGACATGATAAGAAAATAATTTAAACCACATTTGGGTAAGATAGAAGACAAGCGAACAGTTTTCAGGTGGGTTACAATTTCTCTCTTTGTGTTGAAAATAATTAAAATTAATTGAAATAATTAATGTGTTTTACAAAGGTTAGACTAAAGCTCAGTATTACTATTAGGTTACGTATCCGGAAACTTTTATAGATCGATCTAAATATGCCGTTGACTTGGCAACACTGATTACTGACGCCGATTTTATCAAAATTGCAGATCGGTGATGCAGTCTCGTTCAATTCGCTTTATGGCAAATATAATATTTACATTTTATCAGATCATATTTGTAGCGTTAAGCTGGGAGGATACAAAACGGTAGCGATAGTAATTTAATGGATACGTAGAACTATGAACAATATATGTTGCAAAAACAATGAACGTATAAGGTAGACGTACCAGTGGTTGACCGCTTAAGAGAAAAATTCAAAAAAAATAACGATTAACGTTTAGCATTAGACTGAATGATGACAAAGCATGTGTATCCATAATGGAACAAATGTCTTAATTAATATAAGACAAAAATTAGAAAAGAGTTTGATACAAAAAAATTATGTTTAATTTTGAACAACCATACCTAATCAGAGGGTTTCATGACAACCTTTCATCAGAGCTTCCTGTAAGACCACTCTTGGTGGAATAAAGTAGAATGTACTTACATTCACTGATATGTTTAACAATTCTCTTAAGATATTTTAAATAAAATACTTAGTGCATAAAGTGTTTTTAAATGGCGGTTATGACACCGCAATGACTTATATGGTGATGAGTTAGTTTCTCAATCCGACAAAAGATGGTTTCACTTGTCTGAAATCTAAAATTTAAAGCAATCCCAAGTATACATTTCTTATTTTGGGCACTTTTATCGAAAAAGGTCAACTACTGGTACATTTTCCTCACGTAAAAATAGTGTAAAATGTAATTTTTTTAGTAGCAGTAATGAAAAGTGTATTTTTTAGATTCTAGTTTTGAAATGCAAACCTTTATTCCTTAACGAGGTCTACCTACGTTAATTAATATAAAATAAATACGATAATACGAAAATCAATAAACTATTCACCAAACCATATTAGTAAGCAATTAAAATAATGTAGTTTCCTATTCCACAATAATACCAAAGTACTTTTTACGACATAGAAACGTTGTGTATTTTCCGAATTCTTTTGTGGCAATCTCATTATTAACGAATCTTTTTTTTTACTTTTAGGAAGTGAAGTAACGTGCTTTGCAAAATAACCAAACAATAAAGTCCTTCAATATAGATAGCTATATAGTATTCTGAGTACAAATAATATGAGTTTAAATTTAAAAGTGAAAACAGATTAAGTAACTGAGTAATTATCTGAGCGTTTTACATAATTTTCTTAGGTTTTATTTTAAGAAATGAATTTATCTCTGTTTTACCCGTGTCGGGGATGTTCTGATTACACATGTAAAGGAAAAAAATACGCTAAACTACATTAAAATAACATGAATTGAAAACCATAAAAATAACGACCTCATGTGTGCTTATGAAAAGAGAAAAAACTATTTCTTTTGTGGTTTCGATATTAATATTTTTTTCTTTTCTCAATGATTAAAAAAATACATTGTTCAGCATAATAAGCAGGTCCATTCCTATTACTTAGAAGGAGTGTAATAGTTTTGTATCGTGTTTGTTAAATGGATGACTTTCCTAATAATAGTATTTGTAAACAAATATGTCCTTTTGTAGAAATCTTTTGCTAACTGTAGGGTGACTTATAGTTATAACACCATAAGAATATAGTATTTGTTATCATTTATTTCACAATATTGTAAGGAATTTTTTTGATAAACTATTTAAAGTATATTTTACATTATTTCTTAAGATAATTCCTGCTGATCTCCTGTTTGATTAGGCATGATAAATGTTTGAAGTATATTGAATGTTTTACTAAAAAAAAATATCTCAGAAATTTTATCCGCTTTCAACAAAAGAGTAAGTATTGTTGAGTTATTATAAATTTCAATTTATTTAACCGAAATAAAACTTTCATAAATATTAATAAAAATTATATAGCATTATATTAAGAATTTAATAATTTACATATCAGATAACATTTTTTTATTTACTCGAGATGAATGAAAAATAACCTCTGTGAATGTCTAAGATGTTGAATGAAATAATTTGGCAAACACGCTTTAATTTAATCTTGCAATATATCAACCATATGATCTTTTCATCGCTAAGTAAAGAATTTTTACTACGCTG
Source organism: Himalopsyche phryganea (assembly GCA_022494535.1). Lineage (NCBI taxonomy): Eukaryota > Metazoa > Arthropoda > Insecta > Trichoptera > Rhyacophilidae > Himalopsyche > Himalopsyche phryganea. The sequence continues at coordinate 2,589,192 of JAGVSL010000015.1, forward strand.
CGGAAGACAATCTAAAGTAAGTTTATTTAACGACTTAAATAGTATTAAATAAAACATTTTCTTAAATGCTGTCACCCCAATTCCCAGTGGTACAGTGCGTAGGTACAAAATTGTCCCAATTTGGTACCGCCTGTCCACTAGTGTCGTATCTCGTCCTCTACCTTTGGAGCGTCGAGCCTTTTATTATGTTCATTTGTGTGCCGGTTTTCATTTTTTCAATTTTCAAGAGCAACCTGTGGTACAGTTCCATTTTTTGTACAAAATTATATTTTCGATAGTGTTCAGAAAAAGTTTTGTTCACAATTAAAGGAAATGAAACTTTGATTATTATTTATTATAATCTCTGTTTTTGTTGAAAAACAAAACATTAATTTATAAATGATTAAGAGATCAGTTGTTGTATTCTCATATATATATTTTTCGTAGTTGTGAATATTTGGCAAGCATAACATTTGAAATATTTTCTAAGCTTAGAGTCATCGATATATTTTTACAATTACAAATAATAATAAATTGATGCGACTTTAAAATTACTATTCATTTATTTAATGGTAAAAATTTACAAAATAAAACTAAGCTAAATGTTAAATGAAGTTTGTTTCTCAGATTTTTTTGTTAATGTATTTTATTATATGTATGCAGTTAATAATTTAAAAAAAGCACAAACTTCTTTTTTTTTAAATTTATCTAAGTGAAAAATCACTACGTTTACTTGGAAAAGATAAGTACGTTTGGTACGATATTTGGCTTCTCAATATACTCAATGTATGATTCATGATTGTATATTGTATACAATTTAAAATAGCGTTATCTAGTTTTATTTCGACATTAAATATAATTGAAGAATCGCAAGCGGCTCGTGAGTCGTGGTTGTCGATCGCTGCTCTGGCCGGACTGATTTTATGGGATATGAAAAGTGGGGTATTGATATTATATTATAAACAATTTATAATTGACAGCATATAATAATAAGTGGTCTATTTATATGGATTCTTCCTGGATGGTGATAAACAATTATTAATATTGCGATAACATTGGTATCCAATTTGAAAGTTGTAAAAACGAATAAAATTAACTGTAGACTTGATTAAGTGATAATGTTCCAACAGTTCCATTCTTGTTTGATTCCACTCAAAAAACTGAATTCTCGAATTGGCAGCCAGTTCTATAAATTGACTATTCAATTGATTTCTGAATTTGTCTATTAAGGTATGAATTTTAACGATTTTAATAAACTTCCATATTCTACGAAATTCTGCAAGTAAATTTATTAATAAGAGTTAGAGAAGAATCTTGTATACAATAGCCCAGACCGCTGCATAGACGCTTTATTATCATCACATATAACATGCAGATATGAAATTTTCTAATGACGTACAATGCACACATAGTTTCGACGTACCAACTACTTTATACATTCAGTATTTCAATTTAAATACCATCATCTATGAAGGGTACGGTTATACTTGTTATTTATTAATTATAAGAATGACAATTCGATCGAATCATTCTGTTTTACAGTCCTAAGCGTGTTATAAAATCTCAGTCGATCACTATCGTACACTATCTATCTAAATGTAATTATTGAATAATTTTATTTGAATTACTGAACATGGCTGTTGCTAGTACTCTTTTCTAGTCAAAATTATTAAGTTAAAATTCTTAACAGTATTATTTAGTACAGCTATAAGCTACAGTTTAATTTTTTTCAGACAAGTGACACAATCCTCTTCTTTCGATATTGAATTATAATTCAATTTATTTTTTGGAAACGCATAAAAATCGTACATTATGAATAGTGATGTTTTAATTTTCTCCAGAAATCACGACGGCTTATTGTGGTTGCAATGATACTACGAGTGCCGTGTTTCAAAACAGGGGCATAGGAAGCTTAACAAAGACCTTTGGTTTACGCATAATATGTCTCCATGTAATCCCAATCATAGAAACTTGACCCGCGTACGGAAACTCTTTCAGTGCCAATACTACGAGTGCTAGAAAAATAGTTATTAATTTAAAAATCAAGAATGCAACTGAATACACATTGCTTTATTCATTATCGTTCTAACAATAAATAATGCTATTTGTGAGTAAATTTTACTTAATAAATACTGTTTTAAAAAATTGTTTTTGTAGACAAAAGAGCTTGAGAAAGAACATAATAATCAGGCAAGAATACCGTAAATTAATGTAAAACACGACTTTGCCAATATAGCGTTTCATTTCTGAACGTAGGTAGTTTTTATATGATACATTCTTTAGTTAGAAAGGAATGTATATTTATGTATTGATAAAAATAAGGTAAGATGTATACTTTGCTTAATTATATTCTGACACACTTAATAATGAGTTAGTATTAAACTAAAAATGACAACATTCTTTGTCCACTGGTAGTCTATCTTCAAAAAAACTACATACACATGTTAAATAATGTAGAATTTAATTTCTATAAAGATGTAAACAATAGTATTACATATAAATAGTATATTGAGAAGCCAAATAACCACTGAGAACTATAAGCATGCCTAAAACAAAAATAAATTAAATTTACGCAAAGCGACCGCAGAATCCATAGAAAATAAATTAAAACCGAATTAATTCAAATCTTTATCGTATAATGCAGATCTGGGCAAACTATGGTCCGCGAACTATAATCGTATTTACGATAAAAGTTTTAATTTTTTTCTTTGACGTTTTTTTACGTATATAAGTAATGCATGATGCATGCATTAAAGACTTCATCGACTAGTATATTTTTTTATTATTTCTTATTTTGTTAATTTTAAGAAAGGATTTAAATTTCGAGCTAACTGGACCAAGCCGTTGGCAGCACATTGTATCATTTAGGATGTTAGGTATTCGAATACTCATTTACTCTTATGAAGTTAAATCAAAACATTTTACGATCAAGAATCACTAATGAATATTTTCAAGCTTTTTTACGAATCTCAACTTCAAAATTAACAATCAAAATTAAAAAGATGTTAAAATATACAAAACAGCTCCATTCGTCTCACTGATTATGAAAGAATCATTTATCTATTACCATTTGGGCCCGACTATATGTCCACCCTGATTATAAGGCGCCCCCTATTTTTAATCCGCCTTTTGGGGAAAAAATCCTTGACTAACTATAATTTTTTGAGCTCTTCGTGTTTCAATATGGTCACTCGTGATAATTTATGGGGTGTACAAAATATGTAAAAATTTGTTTGAGACTTGAATATAAGGCAACTCCCCTATTTCCATGCCACTTTTTAAAATAAAAATCTAGCCTTATAGTCGGGCTAATACGGTATATAAAAAATGCTGAGAAATAGTATTCTATGACACACCCTGGTTATTGTTAAGTATACGTGTCATTAGTGTCCAGAACTGAAATCACCCAGCAGCAACAGCAATACTTCGCAGAATCGGCCCAAAACTTGTTATCATGTCGTTCAATAGCCGCCGGCTACGGCCGCTGGACGAGTCCATTTTTACGGAAGGAGGTAGCTCCGACGGTGCAGGGGAGCTTTTTAATTGTATTTGTAGACGGTCGATTACGATCTGCCGAGTGGGACGAGCTGCGGTCTCGTGACGGCGGAGGTGACGTGACGATGTGAATTGTTTGTTTTTTTGATTTGCATTGGACTCATTTGTATTATAACTTAAAGTAAATTCAGTTGCTAAGCAAATGTAAATGTAGAATCAATTTTATGTGTTAGGATTTATATATTTGTGTAATGTAAACCACTGTATCTTGGATGGAAAAATAAATAAGTTTTGAACCGGATTTGAAATGTTGTTTGTCTGAGATCACAGCCCTTCCAGGACTTGTCTTTTTTAATCTTATATATAATAGCCCAAATCGGTCTGTAGGAGTAGATGTAGACGTTTTATTATTATCACTTATCACATGTAGATTTGAAATTTTTCATGATCTAAGCGTCCGCGGTGTATATAAACAATACACACAGTTCTAATGTGACGCAAATTCCGAGAAAAAATAACAACATTAAGTATGAAAAGTAAAGAACAGCTAATTTAGACATTCAGAATTTCAATTTCAATACCGTCATCTATGACGGGAGTTCCCACTAGTTCTTAATATAAGCCGTCTGCCAAAAAGATCGCTCGTGCGTGATATAACACTTTGAAACCACAGGGACACAATATGTACTCCGTATCGATATAGTAAGCAGTCGCTAAAAGTGTTAAGAGTTATAGAATAAACATAAGCCCTCATCTTTGGCCTGCTGTAAAATTCTCGCCACGTATCGGGTCTTGAAAGGCAACCACTAATGCTCCATCATTGTGAAACTGGCCGTGAAATATTGCCGCGTATATTTCTGGTGTCACCGTGTTGGCTTTCAATTTTCTCGCCGCGAATGGGGCCCAGTAATAATATCCATGACAATAACCAACGAGATACTTTTTCATCTGTCACTAGAATTGTATACGTTTTTATAATTTCGTGTCCGAACGGTGTCTACTTACTACGCCTTGTGTGAGAAGAGTTTTTAAATAGTGTGAGACGCTAGTATCAATACTGCTGCTATACTTTAAAAGACAGCAAACGATAATTGAGTCACTGGTCGCCAAACACGCTTCCGAAGGTTATTTAGAGTTTTGAGTAAATCACGAAAATCTGTTATGGGCAGTATGACAGTACACTGTCGTTTTTTCAGAGAGCATCGACCTTGTAAAATGAGGATCGAGATCTTGTTAAAAACGACACTTTTATTTCAATCATGGGACGAAATAGGAAGAAATTTCAGACTTGCAACTGGTCTTTATGATCATTTTTATTTCAATTTCATAAACTTATTATTACTTAACTCGATTAGCATATTAATAAAATTATCTGTGATCATTTCGAGGACCTAAATCGTTACAAGCGCCTATTTTCAAGATGTCCGATATTGATCTTGCGAGAAGTTGAACGAGATACCTTCTGATTACGTAGCAGAAATTTTGTAGATATTCCTGTAACCTGATGTTTTACTTATAACAACACTAAAATATGTGTATGTTATTAAATACTCGTAAAAAAACAACCTATATCTAAATAATGTAATGTTTTTTTCACAATAAGTGTGCCAACGGTTGTTATTGAGTTAATATAAGTAGATAAATTCAGATAAGCCATACAAATAAGGTACATTTGATAGATAATATGTCGTACAAAACATTGCCAGTATTTTAATATAAATCGTGATATAAGACATTCCGGAAGCAATACAATACCTTCAGAAGTATTCATTTCTTTCAATACTTTGTATGTAAAATAGGGTACGCATTGATTCCCACTTTCGAATGCAGCGTCTAGACTGGTTAACTGAATAATATGTCATATGTTACATTTATAATTATATTCATAATGAAATATCTCTTACCACTAGACTTATATCGAGTTTATCTCAAATGAACCGCGTTACTAATTATTATGGTTTGTTTTTAAATTACATTTTTACTGACGCCAATGTGTCATACATTATAGACAATTAAGGAAAGGCATAAATAAAGATATTTCTTAAAAAATGTTTTTGGATTTAAAAAAATAGAATAGAGAAAAATAAATATTTATATCACAAATCAAATCATTTTTTTCAAATACATTGCTTAGAATAAAATGTTGAGTATTGATAACTATTGCGTATGTCAGTGTACCTTCGATACTCTGTAAAAATTCCTCCTAAGTAGAAAAACAATACTATAACATTTGTTACGGTTATGAATGTTGTACCCACCACCACCAGCTACTACGGCGTTAAACCTTTTTTATATGTAGTACTAATGAGTACCCGACATGCGTTGCAATGCCACTTAAAGAAAGAAAGTGTTTGTGTTTTAATTCTGTTTATTGAAGTGCTTTTGGAAGCACAATATTTTCTGTTTTCTGTCTGATTCGTACACGAATAAATCAGAAGATTTTCCGATATGCCACTATTTGTACGAATTGATTCTATATTTTATATTTTTTTTTAGATTCTAAATATATCTGGATTGTGAGATTGATTTTTATATACAACTAGTGAGTACCCGGCATGCGTTGCAATGCCACTCAAAGAAAGAAAGGGTTTGTGTTTTAATTCTGTTTATTGAACTGCTTTTGGATTAGAGGTCTGCACAGGTCGAAATTTCATAGACTTATTCGGTTCGAGCCCATCATCTTCAGGTCTGGCCCGACCCGAACCCGAGTTTCAATATCACACTTGTTATAACACAATATTTTTGTTTTTCGTCTGGTGCGTACACGAATAAATCAGAAGGTTTTTCCTAGATGTCGCTGTATGTACGTGTTTGATTCTTTTTTTCAATTTCAGATTTTCATTTTTTTTTCTTCAGAACCCTTCACGGGTGTGTGCACAACAACTCACCGAAATCGTATGAATGGTAAATGAACGCGTAAAGGACAAACAAACATTTATTTTATATAATATTTCCCGGCATGATCACAATAAGTCCTTCCTGAAAGTTTCGTCGCGATCGGTTGAGTAGTTTAGGAGCCTATAAGATCCGGACAAACCAAAAAACCAACAAACAGACATTCATTTTTGTATATATAGATAAAACCTACTGTAAGTTAAAAATCAAAAAGTTGAGAGTCGGACTCGGGCCAGGCCTAATTGTACTATGCCTATGTTCTTCGCGCAAGTGCAAGCACTAACTTGCCACAGTTTTATTGGTATCGGATGAACGGTATGGCAGTGCATAAGATACGAACAAACATGCATTGATTTTTATATATTAGATTTTGCAGAGGAAGATCATTATTCGTGTTTCAATATTTTTACTCAGAATATCATGGGGAAATTCCTCAAGATGCGTTCACTGTGTGCAAAAACAAATGATAATAGGATAGAAGAAATATTATTTGTTGAGATTCACTCGCTCTGCATAAAAGGCTGTGAACTCTTGAAGAGAATTTCAGTAAAAAATGCTTATATAAGTAAGAGTTTCTAGATTTGATTCATATCGTAATAAAAGTTTCATTGGTCATTTTAATACTGTGCAGCTATTGTTATAGGTATAACAGCACTAATGACAACAACAACCTAGTTATATCATTTTTTAAATATAAACATATATTTGAATCCTGATTATTTGTATAGAAGAGAGTTTAAGTGTATTACAATGTTCAAAAAAATACTATAGAATATTCTGTATTCCTAGGTTGTATGTAACATTCTGTCACCCTATCTTTTATACCTTTTACTCGACTTTTTGCTCAATTCTGAATGTGCGCCAAATTCGATTCGATTTTTAAAATATGGCAAATCGATAGAGCCGCTTTTTCTTTTAATACGAACAGATACCTGCCATCTCCAAATGAACGATTTTTTTTCATGTAGTAAAGCTGATGAGGTGTGAAATTCAGTGAGCGATTATTGTTATTGCCAGTTCCTATATCACGGCACGCGCCTTAGAATTCTCATCAGAAACGTACAAAGTTAGACTATACATAAATAAAACATGTTTGACTGTCAGTGCTCTATAGTCTATACTCTATAAATTCTTTGTAAAATGTTATGATGAAAATTTTTTTTCACTTATTTATCTGATAAAGATCGAAGGCCCGCATCAAATGGATATAGTTTATGTCAGTTTGTAAGACATCAAATTATTTATCAATAAGAAAAATTGATAAATATTTTTTGACAAGTATTTTTGCCGCTCTCAATGTAGAGCATAATGAATAATGAATGATGGAGTTTAACTCAACAGAAGCTGTTCTACGATAACTGATTGCTACTCAATCTCTCAGTCTCTCTTTTTCGGTGAATGTAAGGATAGAAGGACGTGGCTACGACAGGACTGAACTGAGGATTGAGAGTGAACATCGCCAAATTTTTTTTTTCTACTTTGTGGGATCGGCATAGCTTTGATTCCTCGCTTGATTCAATAAACGACGTGCTCTCGGTATTCGATTATACAAAGGATACTTAATAGCAAATATATTTAAGTGGCTGAGCTAGTAATTTTCTCAATCACACTAGTGCACAGTAAAAAATCATTCCCGTGCAGCTCTGCTAGGGTTGTGAATATGAGGAGTAGACTCATTGTTTATATCGATAGTGTTGTGGAAGGCGACCATGAAACTTTGGCTGTACATACACTGTCAACGGTTGGTAATGGGCAAAACCAACTTGTACCTCCACTTTTATCTCTCAAACGAAATGGAGTCAATATAAAATAAGTCCTTAAAATTGTCTAGGATTAAAATTAATTGGAAAATAAAAAATCTGTACACTGTCAGATTCCATAGCACTGCTTAGTAGGGCAGAATTTCGATTATTTTTAAAATGTGTTAGTAGTTTATCGAATCTCTGTTATTTTATTCATGTAAATGTTTTCTAACGCGTACGCATGGCAAATGATTTTTTCTTGAAAGAGATGCTAGCGACAAACAAAATAGTTCTTTGGAACCAATTCGGCATCCATTATTATAATATGACGTTACGTTTAGAGGTTCTCAAACACTTTCCTATTTCGATATACTGAAGAAATAACATTATATTTTAATGGTAGAAAGAAATCACAATAGTATTATAGCAAACCACCTTTTCAAAGATGTTATACATTTAGAGATATCTAGATGTTACTCATTACTATCAAATTGAAAAAAAAAATTTAGTTAATTTACGAGTAACATTAAACCGTCTATTTTCATATACATACATATCTGTGGCGTTATGGCAATAGTTGATATGTCAGTTTTTGGGTACATTTTTCAGCATGTGGTGGCGAATTTTTGTATGCAAGTCATCATCCATAAAGAACTTAAGTTGAAGAAGTATACACTTCTTTAGTAGGAATTTTCCGTTTAATTTTATTTTTTGATAAATTACCAAAGTACGTATTTCTGTTCTTGTTAACTGAATTTCTGCAATAACACCACATATAGCTAAAATTATTAGGAATTAAAAACAGAATTGAACACTTTAGTTTACTGAATACTCACAATCAGTTGTTTTTAGTGAGAAGTTTAATTGGTGTTAAATTGCTTTCCACATAAAAATCTGACAGTACTTAGTAATTTACGTCAGGAAACTTAAAACACGCTTTGTAGGCTCAACACAGCTAGTTTAAATAAGTTTATGTAAGATAAGAGAAGTTCATATTTTCAATTCGGATTTAGATGAACAATTGACGGTTTAGTACAATTTAATTTTTACTCCCCAAGTCAGGCAGCTGGAATCTTAACAGTTTCAAACTCGCTGAGAAAATCAGAGACGGTAAATTTCTTTGATGGCCGGCGACTGTTGACTTTTGACAAACACTCAGTTCTCGTGTTGACTCGCTTAGTACAAACTGTGACACGGCTTACGAAATATTTCTATCCGTGTTTGTCTACATACCGACAGAGCTCTTTTCTTGTTGATTTTTGATATTACAACTACTGAAATGTCAAGTTCGTTCTCGTATCGCTTGATAAAATCATCGTTTTAATTCTACTTACTCACTGTTAAAAGCATTAATTAACGAATTATGGTGTGTAAATATTATAATGTTATTTAAAAGATAATGAGCGTAAATACGCCATTGAAAATAACTCTGCACGACATCCGTCAACAGACCAACTTTCCTAACTCTGTTCGTGGCAATTAATTGAATCGCTATTTATTTTTTTGAATGTAAAACTAAACATGCTGACTCGATGATTTTTCCAAATGGTTTTCAACGAGGCTGGCAATAAAGGCTATAAAGCCTTCCGGAATATGGAACATATTTTATTTCGTATTTCGATAAAAATATTTAAAGGAATCTGTTCAATTTAAAAAAAAAACGTAAAGCTTTATGACTACATTTAATTAGAAAACGCTGATTAATGGATTTCATTCTAGTCGGTTTTGGTATCAATTTTGTATTGATTTCTATGTGCAATTTTTATCCTATCCATTCACTTTTACTGTTCCTAAAAACAAAGCATAGATATAGTTACTATGCTTTTACAAGTACTTCATTTGCCCCAATTGTTAGGCTTTAACCCCCTAGACACATTACGAGCGATTACCGTTTAAAAGTAAATGCAATTTAAACTCGATATTTAGATAAAAATATAATTTATACATACATACTGCCGTCCTGATACAGGACGAAAAACATTGTTTATTCTTTTAACATCATTTGGTTGATTGCGATTAAATTTTCTTTCAGCTGTCGTTTGGTAAAGTATACGATTTATAAATTTGTAATTTTTACTACTTAGTGTATAATTTAAGACATCGACTGAGGGTGATTGATGCAATTTCAATAATCCAAATTTACTTTGTGTATAATACACAGAGCATGTCATTGTATTAGTATGTATGAATCTCGTATTCCTAGAGCCATGTATAGATCCGTATCGATCCCGTAATCCTAGATTGCAGATGTTGTTTGAATATTTTATTTAACTTAAAACTTTATAATCAGACAAGTATTATTATGTTCACATGTCTTAAAAAGCATTTTGTCTTTCACGCATCGATATTAAAGTCATTTATTGAATGTAAATTATTGCATTCAGGTTTCGTAATCTTGATTGGCCACTGCAAATTAATTTTTCCTCGCATTGTTGTTGTCCGGCAACTCCTCATAAAATAAATTATTTTAAAACAATCGAGTCAATGCATCGAGCAAGAAACGCATATTGTTCGGCGTTAATTATCTTTTGTGAAATTGTGAACAGGTAATATGTAATAATTCGCATCGAACAATCGCCAGGAGAGGCTGGAAATGTTGTGTATGTAAGTACACCTTGGTCCCAGAACCATTACGCTATTTTAGTCTTTTTAGTATTTCGATAAACGTTTTTGTGTGTGTTACGACTGTATTTAGACGAGAGACGTATTTAGACGACTCAAATTAATGAATTAATAAATATCAATGTATAATTGGCTTCAAGTTGTATTAGAAATATAAAAACTACGAGTCAATTTGCACATGACGTAATATATTTATTTTTATCAATTTCTACACAAATAGTAAAAACTCCCGGCGCTTTTTGTTTTCCATGATTAATTATGGGATTAAATGGTAAACTACACGAAAATGTTTGCACGCAAAAGGCGCCTTCAATTGACATCGATAATTAAATTGATTCAATTTTTTTGCTTTGAATACAAAATATGACTATTTATCGTGTTAACTAAAGTCAAATGACAATTTTGTTTGTACAAGGTATGTTTTTTTGTAATATATATTAATTTTTTTCGTGTGAACGGCGGTGAATTCTTAAAAGAAAATTTGTTAAATTTTTGTAATTTTTATATAATAATAACTATGAATTAGAAAACTAATATACAATAACCTTTTCTCACACTCAATTATGTATTAGAAGGCAATACTGTATACAATGTCATAGTAATAAAATACCGAGTGGTAATACTGTTATAGTGTTTTGAGCACACTGTTGTTATGTTCTTCAGTACTGAATAGTTCTGGGATGGCCGTTTGTCCATATTTCATATTGCGTCGGTAAGGATTAATAAGCCAACAACATTTGTACAATATTTGTGCTTCAAGTGGATATCTCATGGGACCACCGAGGGAAAAAGCAAATGGAGCACTGACACTATATATTGTTACATTATTTTTATAATAGTACGGCTATTGCGACCAATGTGGCTTTGCTCGTTTTTTGTTATGGTCAGTTTAACTGTCTCACACTATTTTCATTCATTTATCTCGGTCTTCAGGCTTCCTCTGTACACTAGTAAATGTGGATATAATCATCTTTTCACATCGTTCACCAATGCAGTTGACACCTGAGATCTCACATATTCATTTTAAAAGGTCTCACAGTCACCGAATAGCTGATGCCATATGTATTTTTTATAATATTAGTATGTCTAGCAAAAAAATGTAAAAGTTTGCTAATCGACTTCTTTCAGACTGACTATAGGAATCGCACGTGATTCACAGGGGTCATAATCACACATCTCTTATAGATTCATTAAAGATAAATTATTTTTGGCTGAATTTGATTTGAAAACCCTAGTCTAGTCTGGCCTTTGATTTCAGATGAATTTATTATTTCAATAGAGTGTGAATTAGAATATATTTATAAACTATAAGACACTGGGATGTTAAGGTTGATTTTTGTTTGTTTCTGATGAACTGAAAAATATATAATATGGATTTTTTTAAATCCATGTCCACTCCTAGCGTGGAGCATATGGCCTCCTAATGGAGGTATCTCAACAGAATTTTTCTATGAGAACTGCTTGTTACTCAGTTGATCAACCTCTCTTTTTTTTGAAGAGAGTAGGCATAGAAGGATAGGGCTAGAACCAGGGACGGCTTTTGCAAAGGAGCAAATTGTGCAATGCACTCCCATGAGTCCCATGTACATATTCTATTAATAAATGATATTCAAACATATTAATTATACTAATTCAGTCATTTTAAATTTCCCGCTTGTTCCCGATAGGAAAATATTACAAAAAAAGAAATTATTCCGCGCCAATTCAGAATACGCATGAAAGTCGGTTGATGACGCGTAAGGAGAGCATAACACGCTGTGCACTCCCAACCGAGACACAGACGGTTAAATTTAGTATGGTATTTGTGACGTCATGCCAGTATGAACCACGTGACACATAATTTTTGTATGCAAAAGTTGGTCGACGTTGGAGCATTGCACTCCCTATAAGCTAAAATTTTGGGACCGAAAGAACGAATGAAATTAACGAAACGAGCGTTACGATGAGTTATCGACATGCTTGCAATAGGTAGTTGTACGGATTTTTACCTTTGATTTCAATATAATTCCCTAACTACACGTACAATAATAATAATATATACCTACAATGATAACTTTCTGATTGATCAATAATATTTATAACATTATAGCTATGATTGTGTTTCACAGTTAAGGAGTTTTTTTTCAATATTTAAGATAAGACAGCTTAAAATGTTTTTAAGGGCTGGCTACAGGTATTTCATAATGTTCAACTGTGTATTCGGCTCGGTCTTATAATATGGATTCTTCTAATATTTGTATACTTCAATAATGAATTCTATAAATTACTTACCCCATTATATTATCCACTATGTAATATAGTAAGCGATAATATATTGGATCAAACCAAAAACCATTTCATTTGCCAAGGTCATTTAATTACAGTTAAATTGACTTCCAGTGAAAAATTTCCGGGTTAACACAGAATTTTTCCAATTGCAGAGTTTAATGTCAACTTAAAAATACGATTTCATGGTAGAATTAATCTTTCACGAATAAAATCGTACAATCCAATGTCGGAATTTAAGGTTAGCAACATCCAAGAAGAGGAGGATGGATTTCTTACACAAATAGGTGAATCTTTTTTTGCACCCCCTTAAATTCTTGTCACCGGCCGCCACTGGCTAGAACCGGACTAGTAATTAGCTAATCGCTCTTGCTACGCCCCGTGAGTATTGGATGGGTGGAAGGGATTTTTTTAAACATCACAAACACTCAGACTACGAACAGAAATCCATAAATCGATTGAGAGATCAATTTATGAAAACCGTCCGCACCGGGATTTGAAGTATTGGGAAAGTATTGATTTCTTTTATTAGTTGGGGCACTTAAAATATCTAACAATATAATAAAGTATTAATGACAGAGAATGTTCTCACCATAAAATCACTTTACGAAGTATACACATGGTGAAATGACTATAATATAAAATCAGATTAATCACTGGATTATTTTATACTCTCGACTCGAAGGAAAGCTTCAAGCTGCATACTAGAGACAACCGGCTGTTAGCTATGGCATTAAAGTTGCACTATCTTGGACACAATGCGAATACGTTTCGCATCTAATGGGTTAAAAGTGTGCGGTCGTTCAGTTAAGTTTTCACCTCATCGCGATACTCAAAGTGTTTTTATTTTCCTACTCCAAGCGAGATGTAAAGCGATTAGCCAACAACCATGCCTCAAACCTCACACTTATATCCTAACAATCTCTGAAAGAAAAAAATGACAATTTGTTTTGTACTTGCAAAAATTCCTATGCAGACAAAAGCATTCTAAAACATAGTTATGGGAACAAATCGAAACTACAAAATACATTTTCAGAAAAAAATAGATGAGGCTTTTTTCGGGAAAATTGATAACAAAAACTTTACCAATATTGAAGTGGAACGATTCTTAAAAATGTTGTTTCTTTCGTTTTACATGAATTTAAGAATATGTTTTTTCCTATCAAAATAAAACAAATTATGTTTGTTACTCAACTGGTCGACATACTTTACACATATAGTTAAACAGCCAATGTAATTATTGAATTATCAATTTTAACTTATTGTTAAAAATGAATTTCCACAAAGCTACCACTAAATCCAACGAAGACACATTCATTATTTGTGATATTCATTTTTAAAAATTACGTATTTACAATTTTGTCTTTTTGTACGATTAAAATGAGAAATAAAAGATGCATCAAGTCTATAGTATGAATTATTGTGATACGATTTTGACGCAACACATGTTTTGAGAAACATTGGATTTTAGTATGTCGAGAGATAAATTTCATCGCTAGTGAGGTACAACCCCTTCTGACAGCTTCCCTATTGCATTTATGTTTCTCTTGTTCTCGCTTCAATCCATAACAAAAAAAGATTTATCCATGCTGTGTATAATAATAGCGAGTATTTTTTTCATTGTGCCAGATGATTGCTAACGTGTTATTGTTTGGTCAGTAGATTCTGCCGTATATTGTTATTTGGCATTTAATTTTTAATATAAAAATTCACAGACTTATCGAAAGCCGTAATTCTCTAAGAAGCTAGTTCCACCCCTTGGTGTTGCAGAAATGTGTGTTATTTAGCAAGCCAACCGTTTTTAATTTTATATAAAAAACTGTGTAGTATCACTATTTTGAAAGTGTGTTTTGGCTACGATTTGTTTTACATCAGTTACGCTTTATATTTTCCTTTTCAAATAATACAAGGATGAAGTAAGACAAGTGCTAGTTATAATCCAATTGTTACTTATCACCTTAACGATGGTGGGTTGGGTACAAAAGACAGAAATTATCACAGATAATTAATCGCTAACGAATTTATTGATATAATTGAGAACAACAGCATAGAAAAAGATATATTATATTTACATTAAATATTTAAACAAGAAAAAATAATACATAAACTACTAGTTGAATATGTGAACATATTCAGGCAACGCATTGATCAGCCGGACAGCCCTTAAAATATTTGTCTCATATGACCAACGTAATTAGCAAAAAATAAACCAGCCCACCGTCCAAGGAAGCAAATTGCAATAGGTACAATACATGTGCAACGTTCGATAGATCAAAAAAATAAAAGAATAGTAACATAACTAAAAGATTAGTAGATAGTTTGTTATTATTAGTAATTGTGATCAGTATCAAAAAAACAATATTTACAAAGTACATAATATAACAGTTATCTTTCGAGAAAACATTCATTCATTTTTGTCGCAGTATATCCCGTTTCGCCGCTTTCTTAATTAATTTTCTGTCAGCATATTAAATTTACGTTCGCCTCACAAAATACTATTAATAATTATGCTTACTTACACAGTGCCTCTTTTACTTGTGTTTGTTTTGAATTAACCACTCAAAATTAAAATAAACAAACAAAAACTTGTTAAATGAACACATATTTTATATTGGTATTGCATTAAAACCATCAATTAGCCGGAAAATATTGTTTACTTTAAATTAAAATGCTCATTATGATTAGGTAATTTTAAGTAGTGGAAAATTTAATGACGTTAATTATTATTGTGTAATTTTTAAGTTATCGTGGTGATTTTAAAATATATATATATTTGACATAACCGTTTAAATATCTGTAAATGAAATACCTTTCTATGCTAAGTCGGGATTTCTGTATCTACCTATCCTGCAGAGCATACACAAACGCATTATAAGGTCATCCAGGATTTCCTTTCTTCGATATTTCCGCTGATGGATAATGTAATAAAACAATCATTTACGAATGGCTGTAGGGCCAGATATATGGCAGTGTTAAAATTAGTCTAAGAAATATCGTCAATCAAGTATTAAAATGATTCGTTATTTTTTTTCGACTACACAAACGATGAAAATAGTTTAATATAAGTATATTTTACAATATTCAACAACAAAAACAACTGCAGTGCGAAATTAATAGTAATACACTTGTCATATAAATGGATGAATATGATACAACATAACCTCAAACTTACCTTGCATGTGAATCAATATTGTTGGTTGGAGAGGTATATTTGTCATCAAAGTAACTCTAATCATCCTCTAAAGTGTGCACAATAGCCGTTTCACTTAAATTTAGACTCATGTTTATCAAATTGTTAAATGAAAAGAGTGTTTGATAGCATTTGCCAGTTTGACAGTTGAGTGGAAACGAAATCTTATTGCACTGAATTTTTGATTAAAGCAAATAGGACGTAGTTACTTTCAAATTTTCAATGAAACCATGCTGTTCCAAAAAACATTTGATATGGAACTTTGTTGTCCTACAAATTTTTTAGCGTCTTTTAGCACAGTTTTAAAGATAATTTATTTATGAATTTTGATGACAAAAAGTAAAAAATTATCAAAATGTTACATGATAGCTTGTTTTCCTAAGGTCACGAGTTATTAATGATTATTAAATTAATGTCTAATGTGTTACAAGTTATAATCGATTTTCTAGAGGTTTGTAAATAAGAATCACGTGAAAGTATTTGTAGATGGAATGAAAGAGAACTCAAAATTCTTCAGGATTCTACATAACTTTTTTTTACCATCTCCACTTCCAGTGCGGTGCATGTAGACTCATAATAAAGGTATCTTAACAGACGCTTTTTTACGAATACTGCTTGTAAGTCAGTTGCTTAACCTCTCTTTTAGAAGAGAGTAGGGATAGAAGAATAGTTTGTAGACATCCATGTCAATTAAATGAAATCCATAAATCAATTTATGAAACTGTCCATACCGAGGCCTGAGCCCGAGACATCTGTAACTGAAGCTCGACCACTGCACCACGGACCCAAAAACTCAACATAACTTCTGTATAAATGCGTCAGATTAATTGGAATTGTATTAAGATTGAGTTGCTTGAGATAATAGAGTCGTAAAATATTTTGTTTCTACAGCAGTAAATTTCAGTGTCGATAGTTTTCACGCAGTAATTTGACCATTTCTTAAATGTTTTTACAGAAAGTTTCTTTGGAAGATTGTCAAGTCAAATAAAATTTATCTTATCTTTTTTCAAACCCGGAAACAAAACAATAAAGCTATGTCGAAGCACCAATAATTATTCACTGACGATTACCATACACAATAAACAAAATATAATTGTTTTAAAATGTACATGTGGTGGGTGTACGTAAAGTATTAATTTCGTTGAAAATAATTGAAGTGACGAGTGGATGGGTATTAATAATTATTATAAGCGATGGGAAGGTATCGGCCGCGACCTGAAGACCTTTCGCATGCTAGGGAGAACCTCATCCAGGACAGTGCGTCAAATATGTTCTGTGGAATATTTATTTCCGTGGATTTTTATAGTTAATAAGCATATTGAAATACTTTTCAAAAATACATGAATGCTCTGAACGAAAATTACCATTTTCTTATTGACTAAAATTTGTTCTAAAATATATAGTGTATTTATCACTTGAATAATATACAGAACTTCTATGCTTTAACATATTTGACTCCAAAGCCAGTTTTACAGAAAAAATCTTTGCTAGTGGTAGGAATTTTCTTTCGGCAAAAACAATCATACTTTACAGTCGCAAACATATGATTTGTAGAACTTCTAGAAAAAATTCTGCGGCTCCCTTGCCAATGTTAATATTTATAAATTTCGCTCATTTTGAGCACAGTGCTTAGCGAATAGTACATAAATTATCTCAACAGTTAGTCAAAATAACTAAAAAGTATAATATAGTTATAATGAATGAATCAAACGTAATATAAAATTTTAATTATTTTTCGAATGCCTCTTATTCTGTCGATCTCTTCTATAGTATCTCAGGCATTTTCAACGTTATTTATAAATTAGTTACGCCACTGATATAAGTAAATCATGAAAACATCAATTCGAATGTGATTAATAAATTACATTTCTTATTTCATTTCTTATTTCACCAACTTTTCTTATGTTCGAATAATTGTAATCAGATTAATTTTATTGAACGAATTGGCATTTACTTGACAGAACTCCATTATCATAGGATGAAATATCAATATTTTACAGAATCAAATACTTTGATATTAGATTAATTTTACCTTACGAAAATCAATATTATTAAATTATAAATACTGTATACTGAGTTTCGATTACGAATTACAAATGATCGTTTCTACGAATAAGTGCATCAGAAAAGTCTAAAAGATTTAAAAAACTACCATAGTTCTAACGATAATAATATATAACATAGTACAACGTCAGTATAGTGGCAGAAGGCGTTATGTAAAAAAAAACCTTCGATAATCGACTTCATGAAATTAAAACCTTTCTATTTGCACACCTTAACCAAATTAAAACCTTTCTATTTGCAAACCTTAACCAATATTTATTAAACTAACCAAATTATGATATTCGTTAATCATTTACAAATTATCATATAGACTTTATACATATCGATTTCCTAAAATTACGTAAAAAAATACATGGAATATGGCTGAGACCGTTTTTTCAGACGATGGGTCGTCTTCAAATCTATCGTACTGCATTCATAACTCAAAACAGCCGATTTTAGAATTATCGCCTTGTGCCACTATACCGACAATGTGTAGTATTTACAAAGTCACCTTTTTAAATTGTAAATTGAAAATAAATAATCATAAATTGACCAACAAATCAATTAACACATTGAATGAATTTTTATCAGCGCACATTTCTGTGACTTATGAAAATAATTACCAACACAATTTCTGTGTTTACTTCTTGTTAAGCATTTTGATAAATATATGCAAAATTTTAGCAAGTTTTACCTGACATTCACGTTTATTTAGCACTGCCAAGTGAGTAAGCAAGGGTAATAATGCGTACCTAAGATGTGTTAGCCGATCTGTATACACTCTTAACTAAGCGAGACCACACATGCGAAGACAAATCTATCAATTACAGTATTACTTACCTACAAACTACCTGATAAATAGCACGATTCTGGAGAAAACAGATTGCAAGTGAATTTTACTATTGCGATTATATTCTTGTGACATTATGTGGGTGCTGTGGAGCTGGATTTTTGGAGTCATAATTATTTACGGTGGCTATTTATTATAAAATACGGTTTTTTTTTTTAATATTTAGGAATATGATTCTAATGTTGAATGCTTTACGCGATTAAACACTACGACGGATGGTGATGATCACTATAAAGCAGTTCAGAGTAGATGTTTCACGCTCAGCGAGTGGCGACAGAATGATAGTCCTTTTTCTTTATTCTTCACTGGTTTTCTCTTTTCTTATTTCAACTTAGTCGTCATATTGTGTTTTCCAAATATGGCATTTGATAATTCTCTAGTTCGTAGACTGTTCTCTTTTACAATCACATATTTAGGAATATTACATTTTGTAACTCTGTTATGTGAAGGTATGAGTTGATATAAGTGTTATTTTATGGAATCTTTTTTTTTAAATAAAAATTATTATTAATTCTGTTGATGTGACGTAATGATCTGGCACATAACACAACTTTTCCTCGAATATCACATTTCGTAAATCCGCAACGTCACTGCAGATATAGAAAGGAAACGATATTTATATCAATTATGTCACATTATGCCAGGTCCGTGGTACAGTTGTCAACGAATTTGGCTTCTGTTACCGACAGTTTCATAAAACGGTTTTTCAATCGATTAATGTTCGAAGAAATGGATGTTTGTAATATCTAAGCACCCTCCCACCCATCCGATCCTAAAAACCGAACCGTAGCAAGAGCGATTAGCTATCCTTTTACCCCTATTCTCTTCGAATAAAAGAAGTTGAGCAACTGAATAAGAAGCAGCTCTAGTAGAAAAACTACTGTTGAGATCCCTCTATTAGGAGATCATATGCTCCACATTGGGAAAGAAATGTTTGTATCTTAAATCTGATTTTTGAGCATGTGATTACTTAAAATTTTACTTATACTTGTAAATTGAAAATTAAGTGAGTACGATTAACTACAAAAGGCAATTTCTATTTTTTTACAAAATTGTCGCTGTTTAATTTGTATATGACCCGCTGCTAGTCAAATCAAGCTTTTCGTTGTAACACGGATACTAAATAATGTTTCTTTGTGTCCAGCGTGTTGCATTAATCTAAGATAATGTGATTCATTTTTTTTTATCATTTTATTATCATAAAGGAATCGCAATGAACATAATTAATATAAGTGTATGTATTCATATTTGATAATCAAAACAAACAAACAAAACGTTATACAAAATTAATTTAATCTCAATTATTTTAATTTGATATTGAATAAGGGAAATATTAAAAATGATTTGATTATCAGTTGAATTATTAAATCGCAAGACTACAATACATGAAGCAAATAATTCTGGTAAATATTCCATGAATAAATGCATCCATCCTGACCGCAGCACCAGGAATACCTGCATCTTAATAATACGACGCAGTGCAGGCGAGTGTGTGATGCAAGAGTCTCCCAGACGCATGTCCTCCCAGCGTGACGCCGGCAGTGCATCATTTGTCAGGGCATCGAGGACTCCCCGTCGTCTCACCGGACATTTTTCTATAATTGGTCTTCTAATGTTTACATTGATGTGGAACAAATTACTCCACGGAATAAGAGTTCCGATACCCCATTGTATATAAAGATATCCATTATTTGGTTTAATATTCTTATTATTATGCGAGAGGTTGAGCAACTGAATATCAATCAGTTCTCGTAGAAAGCTTCTGTCAGATACAATCCATTGGCAGTCCACGACAAAGACAAAGAACAGAATATTGACTATATAAATACATATTGTTTTTAATTAAAAATAAATATATATCCGGCATTACAACTTATAGCCAATTTCGGAATTGCGATATTTAAAAAAACCCCTATTTTAAGAACCAGCTCTCCGAACCAAAATTATTTTAGCAACTAGATCGGCAGAGGTCACTGCATTAGATTAATATGCGGTTGCGAGTCGATCCTTAAACTACCCATTTCGGTTACTACAAATACAGAAGGCATTACATTTTTTTTATATATCTAGCATTACAGCTGACAGCCAATGCGCCAAATATTTTGTAAAATGGAAAATCATACGAGATAAACTCGAAAAGAAAATTTTTATAAGTCACTCATGTCTAAGATCACAAATTTTATTTTGATATTGACCTTGCTAGGACTTGAACTCTTGAGCTCTTACTACTAGACTACAGTGGCTGACAAATATAATGACATCGTCAGAATTTTACTACTTGAAGATTGTCCTAACGATGGAGTGATGGCGAAATAGATATTGATTTATTCTTCTTCTATGGCGTTATAGTCCGGGGTGAATCTTGGACGCCTCAATCAATCTCCTCCTTACTAAGCATTACTGTGATGTTGACAGTCAATGAATCGTAAACAATTCCCAATTCACGCACTCGTCAGATAATTTGCCTAATCAATAAATTAACTCATGATGATAAGTAATTTCACAGATTTGGCGTAACATAATATAAATATATACAATTTGCTTTGACCAATACAATTTACGAACAATTTGGTGGTAAGGAATTTTCGGTGACTGGATTTAAAAATGGAATAGAAAGTTGAACGTCACCGATGTCATAAAATAAAATAAAATTCAAATAAAGAACACCAACGATTAGTATCGATATCTCAATGTTGCCTGATAAATCTATTACGTCCAGCAATAGGGTAACGTCGTGATTTTTTCGCCAGTTTCTTTTTTGTGTCCATTTTATTTGAACGCACGTTTCAATAATAGTTCTGACATGTAATTTGGTTGTAATGATGACAGTTGAATGTTTCCATCGCTTAAAAAAAAATGACGGTGGCATAATTAATTGCTTACGCTCAGTAGATGGATCATTACTCATTAGCCATAGATAATTAATTGGCTGTAGTTGGTTCTCATTGAATTGTTAATTATTTAATTTTAGATAGATTTGAAAATATTCAGCCAAAATTAGATTCGAAATAGTTTGCCACATCAGCTATTTTGGACTAGACCGAGGGTCGTATGTTTTCAATATTGAAAACAATATAATTTTAAAAGTTTGTATTTTTTGCAGTTGTTACGGATGTCTCGGGTTCAAGTCTCCGTACGGACAGTTTCATAAATTGATTTTTCAATCGATCTTTGGATTTCTATTCGTAGGCATGAATGTTAGTGATGTCTTAAAATCCCTCCCACCCATCCGATCCTAAAAACGAGGCGTAGCGAGAACGATAAGCTAACCACTAGTTGTATCAAAGTCATATCCTTTTACCCCTAATCTCTGCAGAAAAGAGTGACGTAGGAACTGAGTAACACATAGTTCTCGTAGAAAAACTTATGTTGAGATGCCTACGTTATGAATCCATATGCTCCACATTGGGAGTGGGCATGGTAAATATAACATCTTTATTAACATCAGTCATTGGTTGATTATTTTCATAAATAAATATCTGAAAATTAATAAGTACTTTTTTTCAATAAAAGTTAAGATTTTTTTACCATCAGACTCGGCGAGCCGCGTGTTGAAATGTCTTAGAAAAAGTAATTACACGATCGAGTATACATAAATATTTATATGTTTATTATATTTTTTACATATAAATACATAAAAATATGCAACATAAATGATAATGATATTCTTACTAGATTAAGTGTAAGTAAATAGTTGTTAGATAACTAGTTAAGTATATAGCTCCAGCGATAGCGTGAAGTCGAAATAGATATCAACTTTATATCTATAATCCTTGTAGGAATAAATACTTTGTCATGTTCACTTTATTACATTGGGATTCTACAAAGTAAATCTCAATTTAACGAATTTATTTTATTAAATGTAATATATTATTACAACATCAAATAAACTTATAATCAATATTTGATAAAAAATGTCTCTTCACAGTGAGAACACAAATAATTTCAATGTCAAAATATACCATTGATGTGGGATCAGTATTATTTTGTGTATACATATTACTTAATAAAGATTTAAATTATTCACAGCTTTAAAGCAGTGATGCATGACCCTTTATAATTGAGAAATTGATTATTATTTATTTCGATCTCAACTCCGGCTTAAGTCCCAAAAAATGAAAAACGTGTGTCATACTATCTGCAATGCAGGTTTAGTCTATTTTTTGGTTATTGCTTTTTTCAGATGCATTTTAGTTTTAATTCTCCACTAAGAGTTGTGCAAGTCTTTTCGGAAGCAATTACATTCCATTTACTTAAATATTAGCTGCAAATTGTGCCGAGTGGATCACTGCTAAAGTATCTGGCATGTGGTTATTAAATTGAAAATAATACGATTTTCGTTTAAACTCGGGAGAGATGATATCAAATTCCCAGAATCTTAAAGTGCAGGCTGTAAATGTATAAAATCGTAATTTACCATCAGATATACGGTCGCAATTGAGAAAATACGCATGCCAATTGTCAATATTCACCACCCTCGATGACTTTCCCAATGCGATATTTCCCCCCAAGAACCCATCCAATCCGTCAACTGTGCATAAGAAAATTCCTAAGTCCCACGAAAATAAGTTCAATAGTAAGGGTAATATCAAATTTATAAGCCATTTCTATACAAAAATCATATCACAGTGAGACTCGATCGATAGTAAATTATTGGAAAATTGACAAATTGGCCCAACCGCTCAACAGGTTGAGAATAACTGCTTAAAAGTAATACTCCATTACGTATCTTTTATTGTCTCCAATATAAATATCCTGGATTTAAGCAAGAGAAAGCTTTTAAGCTCTGATTGAAAACAATATTGCCTCCATAAGTAAAATGACACATAACGGCAATTTTGATGAATAACCTATATTTTTTCATTTGTCATTCATGACGATATTATAAGTCGTATCAATAAAAATATTTTGTTAAATTAGACCATATCCACTCCCAATCTGGAAAATATGAACGAGGGATTCCAACTGGAGTGTTTGATATCCGAATATTACTATATACTATACTATTCGATAGATGAATATTTGGACAACTATTCAAATAGTATATTCTTCACAATGAAATATTTTACAAAATCGAGGAGAGATCACGTTACAATTTCTCTATATTTCAAGGAAAATAAGGAATACTCCAGATACTAGTTATTTTTGCCTTCACCCAACTTGAGCGCTTTCATTTTCTTATGATAATACTTGAGTTTGACGAATGACTCTGGGCTAAAAAACCCTAAGGAACATGCCGTTATTTCAGTATTTTTTTTACCGTGTTCACTCCCGACGTAGTTGCATATATACCTCATAATAGAGGTATCTCACCAGAAGTTTTCTATGACAACTGCTTGTTACTCAGTTGCTCAATTTCTCTTTTTTCGAAGAGAGTAGGGATAGAAGGATAGTGCTAGGACAGGACTAGTGGTTAACTAATACTTCTAGCTTTTGAGGATGAGATGGGTGGGAGGGGGGAGTTTTAGACATCACAAAAATGCATGACTACGAACAGAAATCCGTAAATAGATTGGAAGATCAATTTATGAAACTGTCCGCACCGGGAATTGAACCCGAGACATCCTTAACCGGAGCCAACGACGCTACAAACCACGCCGACTATTTCAGTATACCGTTGTATTAATCGAACGCAGGTGCATTTTTTAAAAATATTTTAACACAAGGGAAAGGTATTGGGATGTGTATTTAAATAATGGTATGTTATTAATTATTCAAATCGAATTTTTAATAGTATTTTCATACTTCAGAAACTAGTCGAATATACTAATATATTCGAATTGCTTCAGTTTTACTATTCTATATTCGAATAGTTGATATTAACGAAAAGTTGGAGTCTCTAATATGGACTCCTAATAGGCGAAATAATATTAATAAAAAAGAAACTTTGTGGAAATTCGTTTTTTGAATTCATTGAAGATATAACTGCATGATAATTATTGTGAAGTATGGATAAACTATTTCATAGTGTTCGAAATAAATCCACCATCATTTCTGCTATGACTTTTGAGTCAAAAAATCAACATTTACTCTGTGTGCGCATTATCGAGGAACGAGAGAATATTATTATTTATAGTAATTGAGAATCCTGATCATATTTCTCATGCAGATTTATGACAACGGTGTGTATGTTTAACCTCTGAACTCGGAATATAGATATCTTTATCTTTTTGCGGATACAAAAGTATGTTTGCAGTTACAGGTAACGATGCGTTTTTAAAGTGTTCAGTTTTAAAATTGGTTTCATGATAATAATAATAATAAAAAATAGATTCGTATAATAATAAAATAAAATGTTTGGCAACAAATAGCATATTTCCGATGCGCTAAATGGTTTACAATTTCAAATCACATACACCCATTTAGGATCTCGATCTCAAATTTATTATATTTAAATTATCGGTATAATCACTTTTAAGGGCCGAGTAGTCAGCGACATCAGCAGCGTTCTTTGGCTCAAATCCCACTACTAACACTTTCAAAAATTGATTTTTCAATCGACATGTATATTGATTTGTATTCGAAATTATGGATATATGTGCTGAGTAGATCCCCTCCCACCAATCGGTACCTAACTATCGGTAAACAACCAATATTAGTGATAACCGTTAGCTAATTACTAGTCCTGGTTCGTAATATAGAGATTGAGCGACTGAATAATAAGCAGTTATCGTGGAACAAGTTTCGTTGATAATGCCCATTAAGAGACCACATGCTCTACATTGAGAACGTTTATTATTTAAAAATACATTGATCTTATCACGGTCAGTAATTTTTATAAAATGGTCATTAAATAAATTAAAATGTCAGTTTTTTTAATTTAACCTAACCTAACCTTTCCTAACTTTTATTTATTTGTCAATTTTTTACTAACCAAACATAATTATTAACTGAAAATTTATGGATGACAAAATAATTGATTGCCTATGAAAAGTAGCATTCTTAATGATATAAATCTTGAAACAAAGATATCCCGTTAAGTTAATCGTCTAATCGTTTCATACGTTCGTTGACGACGTTTGCCTTCTTTATTGGATTATCGGAATGAAATTATTTAAAACTTGACGCCATTTGAGCGCACAAACATGCAAGCGATCAATTATAATAAAAATATAAGTGTGGCGCAAATATAAGTGCAATGGTGATTCCTTAATTTTTTTTATTTTTTACCAACAACAAAAATGAATTTAAACAGATTGCAATGTCACCCACCAAACGACTATCTCTTCACTTAACATGGACACAAGAAGTAAATTGCAGTTATTAATAATATCGAAATATTTTATTTTATCCTGTTATATTCTGAAGTACGACATTATTATCTCGTCTATTTAAAATAACTTTAACAAAAGAAAATGTTGATTATTTCAACTTTTCTAGCAACATATTATTGCAAACTAAATTTCGGGTCAGACTTTTGAAACAAAATACATTATTATGTATGTGTTTTGACCAATTGATGTAACCTCGTTTTAAAGACGACACAACAGGTCTCGTCCAAATAATGTGATTTAGAAAAATACATTGACCTCTTTTTGGGAGTGAAATATCATTTTACATTGGTTTAAGGTTTAAAAATTCTGACCCTCTACCCACTTGATGTAAGCCATTGTTATATTGACACTTCCTACGTATAATCCCTTATCTGCAAACATGAGAATTTGCAGACGTTCATTTAAAAGATTCATAACACAACTCACTGAACTCACCATACAATATTTTCGATAAAAATAGTTCTTACTCTCCCCTGAGCAATTTAAATTTTGAGGGTTAGATCAATTGCCCAAAACACTGTCGATGTACAAAACAGCTTTAGTCTAGATATCAGGCTATTCTAGGTTCAATTTCCTGCAAGGGCTTCAATAACAAATTGAATTTTAAATCTTGACACAGGTTTTTGTGATGCTTTTTCTTCTCGAGTTGATCTCAAGTGACTTCTCTGATTCTCATTTGAGTTTATCTCAAGTGATTTAAAATTTATTTGGCGCAATGCCACATATATTTTTTTTTATTAAAAACTAAAATTAAAGAAATTATTTATTTTGTTAGTGGAAGTAGTAGTTTTAAGACTGTCTGTTATTTACAATTTGCACAGTCAAGTCGGCCTGTTTAAAGTTCTATCACTTGAGAATAGTATGCAAATGTATCGAAACTGTCATTCTAAACCTTAAGCCTTCAACGGCTTCCACTAGACAAGACAGTCGGTACTCCTATTGAGGGTATCAAGCTATCGCTGCCATCTTCAGTACAACATTGTGGATTTGTCAGGAGTCATGTGGAAATAGAAGCTACTTCTTTTGTGAGTCCTCGTATTCAAATTGAGTTTTTAAAATAGCCACTGCGTTTTGCATTAATTGAATTGCGACTTCAAACGCATTGGCGTAGGTAGAAGGATTATTCTTTATTGTTAATATTTTGGTGTTCATATAATATATAATTAACTGTTTAACAAATTAGTTCTGTCATAGTTTGTCTCATAAAATTAATCAATGCGATACTGTTAGGCGGCGTCAAATGAGATTTATCGCGTAGAATGTAGGCATATTGTGCCATCGTTATTTCCTTCGTCGCCAAATATATAATCATGAAAACCGAATGTAAGCAGATTACTATTAATCAATATAAATTAGTATTCTTCAATCAATCATAACAAGTTTATAGCAATTAGTATTATTCAACCCCTATTAATCTTTAAATATAATCTGAAAGCAATTGAGAAACTCCACACTAATATACTCTAGCTTAGAAGCAAAATTCACTAGAAAATACAATAATAGCAAAGGCACACAGATTAGAAATGATTTGAAATTTTTATTGCTATTGAAAAAAAAAACATATTGAAGTTCAATTATAATCGTAAATCTTCTTATTTCATCTATATTTAAAAATATTTATTACTGTGTAGTCCCCAAAGTATAATGTTGCCTAGGTAAAAAATGCGAGCAAATAGGAAAGTCAAAATGTTTGTTGTAACTTCGCTGTATGTAAGATTAATTCTTCAGATATCCGCTTATAAGAGTATAAACAAATTATTATGAAAGATGCATAGTTTCACTGCAATGAAGTAGTTAATAATATAATGTCTAAAAAATGCTAGCTGCAGATTATATATTTATTATAGTTTATACTTATATTTGACTATCTTAAGATGAAGACGAGTCACTCTCACTCATTATTGTATTGCACCACACTGTAAGCCAGTGATACCTGAATATTGCAGTGACTAGGCTTTGGAGTGATATTTGAATGGAGCGCAGTTTGTCTATCCATCGAAGGACTGCCAGTTGGACAGATGATAACTCGCATCGCGCAACCAGCTTTATATATTTTTGCATTCATGCCTTTACCACATTTTTTTTGTTTGAAATTTATTTTTTGTGAAGTATCTATATATTGGAATTTCGCTAAACAGCGCTTACATTTATTTACAATTGAGTACTATATTATCAACGAATTCGGGGTTTTAAGCACGGTAATTTACTGACACAATCATAATAGGTTCTCAACTCGCAAAACACCTCATAAAAGAATCACACAACACAACCTATCGTTCAGGCCCGGTGTGCCTGTATGTGTGTGATAAAGCCTTTA
Source organism: Himalopsyche phryganea (assembly GCA_022494535.1). NCBI lineage: Eukaryota > Metazoa > Arthropoda > Insecta > Trichoptera > Rhyacophilidae > Himalopsyche > Himalopsyche phryganea. The sequence continues at coordinate 2,617,867 of JAGVSL010000015.1, forward strand.
GGCTTATTTTTCTTAAACATCTAGAAATCACTAAATATAATCAAGGTAGTAACCTTCTTAATGACACTAATTCGTCATCCAGCATCACAACAAGCTCGCGTAATTATGCATAATCAATAAAAATTCAATTTATTTACTTTAACGATTAATTATTAATACTATGTGTGTTCCCTTCCCTAGAACAACTCAAAAACACAATGAGTAGGTTAAATATTTTAATTTAAAATAAAAGTTATAATGTTTGGAATAAGTGAGATGATATAATATCGTATATGTCTTCTAAAACAGTATAAGTTTAAACATAGTTCTGACGATGGCGTGAAGCCGACATAGCTCTAAACAAACTGACAAAATTCTTGTGGAACTGAATACTATGCTATTTTTACTCTATGGTTTTTCATTTTAAGCATATATCAAATTTGGATTATTGAGATTATCGAGCTCACGAATGGACTCGAACTGACAGTTCGAGTCCATTCGTGAGCTGGAATGCCTGAAGATGCCGAAAGGCGAAACCCGGGTGGTTAGTGACAAAATACATGGAAGTGTACAAAATCTCAATAATCCAAATTTGATATTGAAATTTCATCAAGCACCCTCAGTCGATGTCTTAAATTATATTATAAAATTAAGCATATATGTTATGAATACCACTTATTTGTGTCACTACAAATAATACGTATGTCTCTTTTTCGTAAAGTATTTAATTCTACAAGATTGTTTACCTTAATATAATGGAGTAAGTACTACCAAGTAAATGCCAAGTGAATAAAAAAATCTTTTGGCGTACACACTAACCGATAATTATTTTCTATAGATATATCTACTACTGTACCTTCTCTACCTCTCCATTGTAAAGCTTTATATAGCCTTCACAGAGTATCCTTTCTTTTTAGACATATTATCCAGTGCAGCGAGTTTCATTGAACGGTGGCCGGATAACGAATGTGTCGCAACACATGTCTAAAGATACGAACCGACCTTCTTTCTTTGATAAGCCGACTTTGTATCATTGCGCGTGCAATAAAATTTGTACAATTAACAATCTCTTCATAATTTTTTTTAGTGTTTTGAAAAATATCAATTAAATGTTATTTTGAAGAAGAATTTTACTTAAAACCGGTTATTATTTAGTAGTTCTAAACATTCTTTATTAATGTATTAATGGGTATTATGACACCCATTTATATTTCGTAGGGTTGTGCCTAAAAAGTTGAAATATATGTTTTCCTCCCTCGCGTTGATAAAAGGCAATCAGCCCCTTTATTCTTAAAATCGTGGGGTGTTTTTTTTTCATTCTCTATTTTAGAATTCACAAAAATGAGAGTATTATGTAAAAATGGGAAATCGTGATAGCATATTTATAAAATATTTTTTTGAAGCAATAGGGTGTCAACTTTTTCCCTTGAATGACTTATGGAAATTTGTATGTAATATTCAAGAATATTTTATTCAAATAACTCTTTTAAATACCATTTTTATAATATAGCATTTCTGAAAAAAAATGTAACGATAAGGGATTCTCCTTTAGTAGTCCATATGCTCGTTTTTTGTGCAAGAATTGTTAATAATGTAGTTTATTTGTTGTGGTGACATTGCACTATGTACTATGCACTATTTAAAGAAATATTTTTCTTTCACTTGATTCGCTTTATTTCATTTTAATCAGTTTACAATTATTTGAAACGAAAATCCAACTTTTCATCACAAGCTATTTAGAAATCGTCTTTCTAATATTCTACAATTACAGAGATTGAAGAATATTGCGGCCGTCGACCAACCGCGGCTGATGGCCAGTGAGAAATTTATTACGTCTGATTCTGCTGACGGTACGGCGAGTTCTGGCCGTGACTATGCGCTTGTCAGTATTGGCATGCTGTCTGTGTTACCATCCGTAGCGATTAGTTACAACACAGCCATTTCAGAATTCCATTCCGTTTGATTATGTATTTTAAATATATTTTTATCTTTTTGCGCACATTTGTCACTGGAGTTTGTGAGGATTTGTAGATGTATGATCGTCTAGTATCGCCACCATCCGAATAAAGCTTTTTTAATAATTTAAGATATCGACTGAGGGTGCTTGGTGGAATTTCAATATACAATTTGAATTGTTGAGATTTTGCACATTTCCATGTATTTCGTCACTAACGACGTGGGTTTCGCCTTTCAGCATCTTCAGACTCGAACTGACCCGGGTCGTAAGAGACGAAATACATGGAAATGTACAAAATCTCGACAATTCTATTTTTTTAATAATTTCAACTCCCAATGTGAAACATATGAAGTATCGCGGAAATAAACGCTTAACAAGAAATAGTTGTAAATCGTTCAACTTTCTGTTTTGCCAAGAGAATGACTTATAGCTAATTCTGCTTTCCGTGTCCCCTTTTCAGGAGCAGATAAGAGTCGGGTGGATTGAAATGAAATCATCACAAACATCCCAGCCTTAGAGCATATATAGGAATTTGAAGCCTTGACCACTTAACCGAGCAGGGCGCTACTAAGTTACATGATCACAATATGTTTAAGACATAACTGTCGTTTGCTAAAAAAGCTTTGCTAAAAAGTTTGCTGCGTAAGTTAAAAAGATTTACTTAAGTATATTATTTTCATAAAAAAGGAATCATGCACATCGTACAATATGTTTCCTACTCATTTTATTTATTTGAAGCCCCATCCAAAAATGCATAAGTCCAAAGTATCGAAAACGAATAAAAAATGGGGGAAAAGAGCATGCTACACTTTTCTATCTGAGAAATTCATTTAAAATGCATTGAATATGTCTATTCGTAGCAAATTATGAAATATTGCGGTGCATTATTGGAAATACAGAATTTTGTTTCGGCGGTGTAAATGTATGAAGAAAAAATTAAATATTTACACGAAAGTTTTTGGAAGTAAATTATTCTTCTCGGTATATTTTCTTGTATTTTGATTTATAAATAATGCATTGTTGTTTCGACGAATCTTTTTCTTGAATATGATATATTACATACGTTAAGAATTGATTGTAATTTTTATAATAATTATTATTGCAACGATACCACACCATAAGATGTAATAAAAAATGGAGCTTATTCAATTCGTTTCATTATATTGAAAAATCAGCTCACAATAGCTCAGTTTTTAAGTGTGTTTTTTTTAATATAATCTATCAGGATTTTTTAATTGAAAAGTAAAATTACTTTGTGAATAAATAATATTTAAAAAGTACTTTTATAAGCAAATACACACCAACATTTTTCCGATAATCAACTTTCTCACTTATGCACTAGGTATAAAGGTAATAATGCATTATAGAATATAAATATAATAACAAGAAAATGTCTCTATGTAAGGAGGCTGGGGGTATATTGCCTATACTGTGATTAAATGATTATGAGAGGGTGTAGAAAACGTGACTTAGTTAATATAATATTAAATAACAGAGAGATTTTTTGTGACGAAATGTGACATTCAGGTAAGAAGATGGTGCAATACGTTATTTTAATTAAATACATTACGATTATTCATATATAAATGAGAATTTTATTTAAACTTTACATTAAATTGGTTTTATCAATCATTAATTAAGTTATTTATTTTTAATACTCTTATATTTGAATTCAGTAATGATTTTTTTAGATTTTTGAATATGCTGATAGACTTGTTATATAATCATCGTCAACCAGTTTTATTCAGCCCGCTATTAATGATCATTTATAATAAAATAATAAAAAAATGAATTTCTATTGAACGTAAGATAATAATAATGGGGCCTCTTTATATCAAAATAAACTATATCAGAATAAAATTGAAAAAAAAGACACCCCTGTTTTCCGCAAATCTCTTCATCCCATGTAATGCTGAAGTGGGTTGGTCAGTTATGGTATTAGTGATGACGTCAACTCTGGATTAAGTCGATTATGGTTGGTCGGATCAGTGTGCGGCTGGCTTAATCTAAAAACTCACTCTCTTAATACGCAGTAAAACGTAAAACTCTTTGAAAGAGGAAAGCATTGTATAATATAATAATATATATTGTTATTATTATCGGCTATGACAAGCTTAACGGTATACTATTTGGGCTGTACAAGTTCGCACGTACTTTGGAATTGCTTCGAGGTTAATGCTAAACAAACGGATGTTCGTCCTCATACGGGCCCAACAGGCCATGTTGACTTGATCTCAACGATGGCCAACATTGAGGCGTTCAATAAATTTGCAACATCACCTAAACTAAGTGACTGAGCAAGTCATATTTTTTTCATTTTTTAGGCACAACAGTGTACGGTTAAAATGATCCAATGCAGTTCTGTATAGAGCCAAGATTTTGATGAGTAAGTTTTGTTTCTTTCCTTACTTATTATTACGTTATGTAAGGCGGCCGTGAAACAGTGTCTGTATTCAAATTACGGATAATGGTGGTTACTTGTATTATTATTAATAGTAAAATCATTAAAACCTAAACAGTATAAATAGTCACTACTTCTTAAAATGTTTCCATACGATCATAATGTCAAATTCACATTATGAATGTTTAAACACAGAGAAACACAAAAGATCGCTCTTTAAAGCGTATGTTTATAAAATAAAAAATATGTTTTCTAATTTTGCATTCATCCACCATCGTGATAATAATCGTAATTATTAATAATGTAAATATAGTCTAAACTTAATATATTTACTGTGATCTCTTTTATGTCGGGCGTAATGTTAATTCGTGGCACGGCCGCCATGTCGCCCGTGGCGCTATCATTTATAATCTAATTAGCAAACACGAACATCTCGGAGGCAAAAATGCATGAACACAGGTCGCGTGAAAGAGACAGATTGATACAAATTTCGTGTGAGGGGGCGGGACAGCGAGTGACGATAAAGAAGTTTTCTTTTTTTTATGGAATTAATTTCAATGTAATTATTTAAACCGATGCTGCGGTTTGTGTCTTGGGATTTTGGCTTTTTTATTTGACGTATTTGTAAAGGATGACTGTATTTAATAATTTAATTATGCAAATAATATCAACGGGGAAGGGCTAGATTTATTGAGATATCACCATTTCAAGAATGTATAATATGCAAAAGGCGACGAACACTAACTTAATCCAATGCGCAAAATAAATTAAGAATGGCGATGTTCAAATTATGCGACATCTACTTTCTGACCATGATTCATTATTTCAAAAAAAGAACATGGTATTATTGAAAAAGAATTGCAATAAATTTTCGATACATTTTCGCACTTTTACTCAGTGACGTAATAATATGTTGGTGCTCTCCCGCGAAAGTTTGTTCCTTTATTTTCTATTCAACACTAGGATATTGCAAATATACTATATTCCATTTATGTTGTCTTTTGATGTCGTCAGACATCAATAGATTGGATGTCGATAGTGTTATAGACTTTTCCTCACTTTACTGAAATGTTACCTATATTGGCTAACAACCAATCCTCGTTAAATGACTACTCGTTGGAAGCAGTCATTGGTTGGCATATCATTTGTCGGGTCCGTGGAGCAGTGGTCAACGTCGTTGACTTCGATTACGGACGGTATAATAAATTGATTTTTCAATCGATTCATGGCTATTTGTGATGTATAATATTTCCTTCTACTTATTTGATCCTAAAACGGGGCGTAGTAAGTGCGATTAGCCAATCACTGCTGTTGTCCTAGCAGTATTCTTCTATCCCTACTCTCTTCGTAAAAGAGAGGTTGAGCAACTGAGTAACGAGCAGTTGTCATAGAAAAACCTGTATGGTAAAAAACATATCATCAAAACGTTTACGTTTTCCATTGTGGGAAGATATACATACCGAAATATTGAAAAAAAAATGCACAAATGAAATATTAAAGAATTTTTATTCAAAACCATCCGATTTTGTTCAGCTATTGTGAATGATGATTAAATGAAAATTGTGTTTTTTGCTTTCATATATTCATAAAAATTATTGACAATCTTCCTGGAGGTTGGCTATCGCTGGTTCGCATCGACGAGGGGAGTAAAATTAGGATCATCAGCGCAAACAAGATTGCGTCCTCCTTACAAGTTGTTCATTAAATTTGTTGAATATTCATGCACCGCTTTATTTTATTACTGTGAGAAATTTCTTAGTGGATTTCGTCTTAAGTCTGTTCGTACTTTGTCGTTAAGTCATCGTTTCTCCTTACAAGTATTTTGTAAAGGATAATTTATCATGCCGTGTTATTCACGACATTTTAGTTTGATTAGTTTTATATTTTAGCATCATTTTTAATTTATACTTGTATATAAATTTTTCACCTCACCCAAGTTTCAACGCCTTACCGCAATAACTTTTAAGGTATTCACTGTCAATTGTTGGTGGAAAGGTATTATATTTTAAAAATAAAACATAATTTGTTTGTACTACTTCCACATGTTTTTAATGATCATGACCGGTTTCGCTCATCACGAGCACTATCAACTGATAACGCAACGCAAGTCCAGCCCGATTGTGCTATACCCTAGTACCCAGTTGAGATAAGCTCCATTAGGAGTCCATACATTTCACAATAAGAGCGGATATGGAGTCAGCCATAAGGCAATACTATCCATAACTTAAATAATTTATTTCATATATGGTATGAATATGGTTGAAAATATGAAAACAACAACATAATATTATTTGAAAATATAAATGAATTTCTATATAGAAAAACTGAGAAAAATAAAATTGGTTTTCGGGTCAGGTTCGGGTAACAAGAGTGATATTGAAACTCGGGCTCCGGCTGGGCCGGGTCTGAAGATTTTGGGCTCGGACCACGTAATTTTATAAAATCTCAACCCGTGCAGACCTGTACTTAGCATTCACCATATAATATAATCGTGACAACGTTGGTTCAAATTGGTCTTACTTACCTTTTATTAAAATCGTAAATGGTATTTCGCGTTATATGTTTACATTTAACATGTTATGTCACGCCATTTTTTTTATTTTCTAAGTGAGAATGGTGCCTTCAATTTTTAAAAAATCTTCTTTTGAGCTATGACATGTGATATTAAGTTAAAGCGGATAAAAAATTGAATTGTTCAAATTTCCATGTGTTTCGTCACTAAGTACCCCGGTTTCGCCTTTTGGCATTTTCAGGCATTCAAGTAAACTCAAACTGACAGTTAGTAAATGTACAAAACTTCAACAATTCAAATTTGATATTGAAATTCCATCTAGCACCTTCAGTCGATATCTTAAATTATACGATCGCAAAAAAGCTGACAACTAAGAAATAAAAATAAATGAACATCAATACTCGATCAATGCGCCTTTAATAATTACTAGTTTATTTAAAATAGGGAATCTGTTTATTTAATTTATTTAATTTAGATTCAAAATATATCTACTCTTATACTACCTATTATTACCATCACTCGTTGATAGTCAAAATACTTCTCTTTTTTTACCATATCAACTCCCAGTGTGAAGCATATGGTCTTCTAATGAAGGTATCTTAACAGAATTTTTCCATGAGAGCTACTTGTTACTCAGTTGCTCAACCTCTCTTTTTTTGAAGAGAGTAGGGATAAAATGATAGGGCTAAGACAGGACTAGTGGTTAGCTAATCGCTCTCCCTACACCCCATGAGGATCTGATTGGTGGGAAGGAGGAGTTTTAGACAACACAAACACTCAGACTACGAACAGAAATCAATAAATCGGTTGAGAAATCAATTTATGAAACTGTCCGCACCGGGAATTGAACCTGAGATATCTGTAACCATAGCCAACGACGCTACCAAATGCGCCACGGATGCCGTAAAAATACTTCTCTATAGATGAAACTCCTTGTAAAATACTGTGCATTTTGTTTATAAAATTACAGTGATATAAAACCTATTTCTCTCTGTACATGGCGCATTGTTAAAAACAAATTTTAGCTACATTATGTATATATGCATATAATTATATGAAACTTTCATTAAAAATGTTATTTCTGCTGCGTTATGGCAAAAGTAGATATGTCTGTTTTTATCATATTGGGATTATTCTCACAATAAAATATCTGTCAGAACGTGGTGAAAAAATTCGGTATGCTAGTCATTATTCACAAAGAAGATCCATTGAAGAAGTATATTATACATTTAATTTAAATTTTTGATAACTTACCAGTCTTCATATTTATCCTTCTGGAAGCTAATGTCGGCTCCGTGGTGCAGTGGCCAAGTCCCGGTGCGGACAGTTTCATAAATTATTTTTTCAATTGATTTACAGATTTCTGTTCGTAGACATGAATAAAAACACAAATTTACATTATAATCTGCTCATCACTTTTGTTTTCTACTATGAAGTTATAATCAAAATAAAAAATAAAATACACCTTCAATTTAATTGCAGAATATACAATATACTTATCGTCGTATAGCCTGATGTTAATTATAACTGAATAATTTCACAAATATGTTTTAAATGTAACTTATCAGTGGTTAAATTGGTGAATAATATTACTGTAGATATATTTTAAAATTGTACCTGCATATATGCAGGATTGCAACCCTAAGGTGCTCTGCATTATTTATGATATTATAAAATATCGAGATTAACTAAATGATAGTAAAAATCGAGACATGAAATTTGCATGGCTAAGTAATTTTATCGATTCTCGGCCAGTTATAGTAGTTATTGGCTGCGCTTACATTAACAGTGGGGTGGAGTGATGATGTTCATATCGAATATACAAAAAAAATCACGTAAAAATAATAACTTTCTAATCCTTGACTTATAAATATTACTTTGGTACGACACCATGTTTTGACAGTTGTTAATCACCCGAAGTTTCAAATCCTTCGTACTGTATTAAGAGTTTCAGGACATTGTGGTTTATCACCATATTCAATCATTGGTCGTCGGTCGTTGGCCAAGTTTAAATCTGCAACAGTTTCGAAACGTTGCATTATTACCACTAAAAGAAGTATGGCGACATACCTAAATAATTTTTAATATAAATTATTATGATGTAAAAACTTCGAAAAAAATAATGATTGAATTGACATCTACTTGGTAGAACTCCATTATAATATGGTAAAGTATTTAGTTATACAAAATTTTGTTATGTAGTTGATAGCCATTTTGGATTAACGCCATCGTCAGTACTTTGATACTTTACCCCATTCGAAAGAATTAATATGCCAATTAATTTATTTGTAACATTACTCTTGTAAAACTAAACACTGACCTAATTTAAGATCATAAAGTTTTGCCAACTCAATCAATTATATTTATTACATTTTTTCATATACAAATACGATAGAAACCATTATCTTTCATTTTCATGTCGGCGTCCGTGGCGCAGTTGGTTTCGTCGCTGGCTACGGTTACGGATGTCTCGGGTTCAATTCCCGGTGCGGACGGTTTTCATAGATTGATTTTTCAATCGATTTATGGATTTCTGTTCGTAGTCTGAGTCCTCCCTTCCACCAATCCCATCCTCACGGGGCGTAACGAGAGCGATTAGCTAACCACTAGTCCTATCATAGCCCTATCCTTCTATCCCTACTCTCTTCGAAAAAGAAAAAGAGAGGTTGAGCAACTGAGTGACAAGCAGTTCTCGTAGAAAAAATTCTGTCAAGATACCTCCATTAGGAGACCATATGCTCCACATTGGGAGCGGACATGGAAAAAAAAAAAAAAAAAAAAAAAATCTTTCATTTTATTCCCATGTAAAGTATCGTATTAGGCGAGGTTTTTATTTAAAAAAGCGACACGAAAATAAGGGGGTCGCCTTATATTCGAGCCTCGAACAAATGATTTTACTGCCTCGTGATGAGTTGTTTTTTGTGCTGTGCAACGTTTTACGTATTCTTTTCCCCAAAAGGTGGATTAAAAAATGTGGGTCACCTTATAATCAGCTCTTTAGTCGGACCAATACGGTATGCTAAAAAGCGTGTATACGTAACACAAGTACTTATTAATAATTAAATTTTATCTACTAAACTTTTGATTTCATTACAAAATAAATATTTCGTATAATCCTTATTGGTTGTTTAAATGCCGTTATATATAAGACCGTGGTGGAAAAACACTGTATTCATTTGAATAAAAAATATTGTGATAGCATGCAGTTATTCCACATTTGAGCTGAATTAATTTTTATGAATTGTCAAAATTTTTAGGCATAATTTATTGAAAATATTTGTTTTAAGCGGCTCTTTGTTATGAGCACGCAAACGTTCTAAATAAAATATTGATCATGTGGCAAAGAAAGGATCCGGCAATACCTGAATCAAAAAAATATTCAAAGAAGATACAATATGTGGGAACTAATCAATACAGATGGTAATACTTACTTGAAGCATAGACATGCACAAAAACACACACTACCATACTGACGAAAAGTACGTCAATACTCTGTCACTTAAAAAACCCGTCCATACTCCCAGACAGGTTCATATAATTGTGTTTAATACTACAAAATTTGGATCCCAATTCCTAAAAATATGAACGTAAACGTTAGAGAAAAAGAAATGCATTTTTATAATGAAACGATATGTTAAAAACAACTCCACCCCACAACACCGACCACATGAACAGCATTTGCCCATCGACTGTTTGATTTCATTGCGGAGAATAAAAATATCACTTGCCTTATTAAATAATATTGAGATAATTGTTGATCTATAAAGTGTTGTGTGAACCGTTTTTTATTTGCAAAATTTGTGTTATATAATAAAATATGTAAATAATATACATCGTAAAACAGTGTTATCGAATGACTATATAAAAGGCAAAATAGTTTTGAAATATTTGAATTGCACCATCACACGTTATAATAAATTTACGGTTTCTGCACTTACTGTAATAAATAATGACTACATCTTGAATACGTATTATTTATTGTGCGCTTAGAAAATTCAATAGAAGAATCACAGTCGAATTTCGTTCAATTGTTTTATACATACAATAAATAGTGTTTTTAATTAGACAACTAAACAGCTGAAATCAGGTTGTCAGGAATAACACATTATTATAATCATTTGTTTTACCATTTTGTGTGTTTTTTTTATTGTGTATTGTGTAACTTTCCGTATTTTCCATCGATTAAAATATTTAATAAAATCACAAAAACGTTCATCTCGTCTAAAAATATCTTATGAACGCAAGATATCTTCCATACGATGAGAATTACTTTTTTATACGTGTAACCATTACACCGGATTAAAGCGATCGTGTTGTTTTTAAGTGAAGTGGTATGGTAACACGGTGTAGGTACAGTAAATGCAATTAATTTCAAATGAAAATACGTGTTGCAAAATACTGCATTTAAAAACCTACAACCGCTCTTAAATTTATTGTTATAAAACGTCAAAAATAACGCTATGCCGGTAAATATTTGAAATGTACACTATATTATAAACAGTTTACTTTTCGAAATCTTCAGAACTCAATTTGTAATAGAGTTTAAAAAAGCATTCTTTTATTTCCACGGGTGTTTTTGTTATTTGTATTTTTATAGTATCGCTAATTCTTTTGCCATCACACAATTATCATTTCCCATTATAATGTGAGGCATATAGACTTGAAATTGTTTTTGCGAATACTTGTAGTAATTTAGTTGCTAAAGCTCTCTTTTCGGAAAGATTAAATATGTACGGATTTACAAGAAATTACTAAGAAAGCTGATTCATAAAATGATTGCGAAATCAATGCATGAAAGTGAAGTTTGGGAACTTGAATCCGTAACCGAATAGATTTATCTGGGGTATGGAGTGGAGTCTTCTAACAAAAAATGCGACTTCAACTCCAACTCAGAAATTGACCAACAACCCGAATCAGATTACGACTAAAAAAGTCTAATTTTGTCAGCTTTTTTTCCCTACCTGTCCTATTTATGTATAATTGGTGGTCAAATTAAACACCAAGCAACCAATCCAGCAAATAGCCAAATTTTTTATATTATACATATATATGTATATTGCAGGACTTGTTATAGGCATAATTAAAAATGAAACAAGTACATTAATACACGCATTATTATGTAAAGATTAGTCGGAGTCGTTCGTTTTTTACAATTCCAACTTCGCGGCCCTGAGATGTATCTATGAGGATTACGACAAGTGGAGTGATATTTCAATAGTTTATATTTCTATCGACAGAGAGTGCTTGATGAAATTTCGATATCAAATTTGAATTATTAAAATGTTGTACATGTCACCACCAATTCGCGTTTTGCCTTTCGGCATCTTCAGTAACAAAAAACGTGGTTAGTTTATGTATTTTTACGTATATCGCATCATTTAGGATATGCATAATTTATATTGACATTGTAATCGATTGCCACATTAACATACGTTTTAAATTATTACGTCTCCCATTATTGTAAATGTTTCGAAATTTGCAAATACATATGTAAGATAAATAATTATTCATATTTTTTATTATGTCAATATCCGTTTCGTATTTCAGTGTTATTCGTTGTTATGCAACACAAGCATATTTTTTGCTATCTCTTTACATTCAAATCTTCTTGTTCTTCTCTTTTGCTCCTTATACAATAACTTATTTTCAGTAAGAGAGTTCAATGGAACTCTAATAAAGAAATGTATGGATCGAAAACAGGCACGCGCCAATACATGCGCAAATACAGAGAGTTCGATAAAATTGAATAACTTAAAATAAAAATTAATTTTTAATTATTATCAGCTGGCCCAAAGGCCGATTGGTCAATACTACTAATATTTCGTCTAGTTGATTGCGGATGAAAGTTTACCAATACATCTATAAAAAATATCTGATAAATTTTAAATCGATTTATGGATTTGTATTCAATTCAAAGCAGACAAGGGAGTGATTGGTCATATTGCTGAATGCATTTGACATTTTTTTTTTCAAATCATCTCCGCATTTAATGTGGAGCGTATCGCCTTCTAAAGAAAGTTATTATACGAGAACTGCTTGTTACTCAGTTGCTCAACTTCTGTTTTTTTTTCGAATAGAATAAGGGTAGAATGATAAGACTAAGACCGGACTAACAGTTAGATAATCGATCTCGCTTCGCCTTGTTTTTAGGATCGGATAAGTGAGAAGGAATTTTAGACATCAGAAAAATATGTATTCCTGTTCGAAGGCACGGATGTCTGCGAATTCTAAATTTCCTCTCACCTATCCTGTAAACAAGGGGTAGCAAAAGCAGTTAGATAACCACTTGTCCTAACGTAACCGAATTCTTCTATTATTTTTGTTAAATAAAACTTAATTTGTTTGTACTAATTTTACATGTTTAATGTAATGCCTTTCCACCATAAATTGACATCCTTAAGAGCAATTCTTCATACTCTTTCGAAAAAAAGAGATTGAGATATTTACTGAGAAAGAAGCATTTTTCACACAAAGCTTTTGAAGGGATACCTACATTATAAATCCATATACCCCACATAGGGATTTGGCATGGTTAAAAAATAAATATCCAGAAAGTTGTCTTCAAAGTAAGCAATTTCGTTATTGACAATAGCATAAATAGTATTCGTTTATCAGTCGACTTTTTCATACATTTATTTCCTCACATTTATACCCTCGTAAACGACTCAATTTAGTGGATAGTGTCGAACTATAATTCGAGGCGTTAAAAGTGAGGTTAGATTATGTTTGAGTTAGGCTATGATGCTTTGTATACGCTGATGAAGAAGTAGCCAACTTTTCTATGTTGTCCTTATCCATACCAATTATTAAATTGATATGTTTTGAGCTTTTATTTTTTGGCCGCACTATCTTACGCACACATAGAGGTGAGCTAACGTGACATTAGCATATACATTGTCGGGGCGTATGAAGAGAAAAAAATGGCATTTCGATGCAAAAATTCCAAATGGTAATTGCAATGCCCCGAAAACAAAAGAATTGGACGAGAAAGAAACGAAATAACGGGCGGCACGCTTCGACAATGAAAGCAAAACGCAAAAAAGACAAGCCTCGCCGAATAATACAAAAAACTGAATTAAACAAAACATTTTAAGGAACTATTTGCAAATAATTTAAAATATATGAAGAAGGAATCGATCTTATAAGTCGACATTATTTTTTAGCACGTTTGAAAGAAGATACGTTATGAAATAATTAATATAAGTTTGAAATTTTAAAATAACTTACAGCATTTAAGCTATATTGATTTTTTTGGTAACCTGAAACAGCAGGTTGGATATTTGAGTCTTGATTACAACTAAATGTCATTTTTTCAGTATTTGCATTCTTTTTGTGGTGTTTGATTCACGGTAGTGAATCATGGCAGCTGCCAAAAATTGTATACTGAGTTCCGAGAATAGGTGCTTGCGTCGGATACTGGGTGCGAAGGTGGTTTGACTTTGTGAAGAATTCCGAAATCAAGGAATGATCATGGAGAGACGTTGGAACTCAATCCTGCTTGACTCGTTTTCCAACTGGTGGGATTCTGGTTTCCTGGACGATCATTTGATACTATTCACAGGATGTACTCGGCGGAGCTGACGGACTCTAGCATGTCATGGAAGGAAGAAAAGCGACTGGCGGGTGACAGAGAACCGTGGAAGCGATGCGTGGAGGCCATATGCTCCTCATATCGAGAGTATGTGGTCAAAGTAGAAGAAGAAGATGTTGAACGTTTTTTTTTAATATTGTCATTCACCCAAAACTATTGCATATCTAATGTTTTTATACAATATACAATTAGATTGATAACTTTTTTATTGTACTAGTTGTGCTATTTATTGTAATACAACCAGTGGAATAACAAAGTTAACAATTTTAATTTTAAATTAAAAACGGATTTCCACAAAGTTAACGCTGAGTTAATTGAACATATTAGTCTTTATACAAATCATTTGCTGAGCCTATGACCTAGTAAATTTGAAGCCAGTATTTACATCTTTAAAGATATTTCGTTTCCATAATTTACTGAAAAACTCTTATTCGATTTCAAAATATCAGTTTTAAATGTTAATATATATATATAATGTTGACATTTTAATAAAAGAGATGATTGCCGTCAATATAATGATTATTACGTAAGACTATCATTGGCCTGTTATTATATTAATGTTAATATTCAGATACGATTTTTTCATCTTCATTTCAGCACCGTAGAAAGTTTTGTTCCCGATGCGCGAGACCCATCATGTTGATTATAAAAATGTAGAAGTAGTTGAAAGTAGTAAAAGAAATTGTGTTTTTTTAATATAATTCCTTTACATCAAGAATTGACTGTTAAGACCTAAAAGTTGATAAAAAAACCATCACTTTATTTCATTTGAATATATGTGTAGATGCACTTTTCTTATGTGTTTCGTGTAATCTTGTACATAATTATTGCACTTATATGCAAAGAAAAACATGATCATGAGCATTTTTTGTCAACACAACGTTTTGAACAGTAAAAAGGGTAGTGTGGGTGTTTTAACAAATTTAAAAAGCTAATTTGAATCGGGACGCAGCGCCGCACTGCGGATTACAAAAAACGTCTACCGGGAGTCGAAACAAAAATAAAAATGTATCGCGAAATAAGGAACGTAAAAAAATGTTAGCCAGGCCTGTTTAACGTATGGAATTAAGATCATTGATCGATGGATGAAAACAATAAATACAATTTATATTCTGTTGCGATGTTCACTAGTTCAAATCTCAGTACTTACACCATAAATTGCTTTAACAAAAGATTTATGCATTTGCGCTTGGAACATTAATGTCTGTGATTGCCAATTACATCCCACTTATTCGTCCTCAAAACGAAACATTGTGAGAGTGATTAGCTAACTGAGCTTAGCCCCATTCTTCATACCCAGATATCCTGGAGTGAGTTTATAAAACATTTTAAACAATCACAATCGTCTTATCAAACTATATTAGTCAATAAAAACTAACTATTATTAACAATTGTGATGTTTACCACTTATCATACCATAAAATAAAAAAACATCGCATTGATTTGTGTTGATTTAACATAATATCTGCATTAATTACTGTTACGTTTTGATTGGAGGTATAAAAATAAAATATAATGAAATCCCATTGTGTTGTTTTTTTTTTTTTTTTTTTTGATAATGCTCGTGATGAGCGAAACTGGTCCTGATCATTATAAATATGTGGAAGTACTACAAATGAATTGCGTTTTATTTTTTAAAATATAATATCTTTTCACCAAGAATTGACAGTTAACACCTTAAAAGTGATTGGTGTTGTTTTAGTATCAGTTACAATTATTGTTCAATGAATATAACGAAACCTAAGAGAAAATCGAAACCATTCCTAGTCATTTTCAGCAAAAAAGTTGGTTGCGTTAAAATGTGAATAATTTTAATGAAATTCTATAAAAAAAAATTCTCTATTGTTACAGGTAAGTGAAAATCCATGAAAACTCTTCAATATTATTGTGTACAAGATTTTAATAAGTCATGAATTTTCTTAATATTATGATATATTTTTAGCTTGAATTTTGTTTAACAACAGAAATACTTATGATGATATATTACAAAACTTCATGATTTGATGTTAAAGGTACTTTGGTTTGGTCCCATCAATATTTTTTTTACATTTAAAATCACAGAGAAATTACATATTTTTATATTATAAAAAACACCCAAGTTTCGATGCAACGGTTTAGAGTCCCTGGAATTTTAAGGAGTGCCAAATAATTAATGCAGTAAATTGTGTTAATTAAAAGGCAGTGACATCTGGAGGAATAAATAAAATAAACTAGATTCAAGAGCTTTGGCGGAAGGTCAGAGGGCAGAGCTTTAGCAGCTTTCTTTGTACCTCGCTCAATTCTTTATGATTATTTTTTATACGCACGTTTCATTACACAATTCTTCCATTAGACGGCAACGCTAGCTTTTGCTTTCATACTATATAGATAGTTTTATATAAATATAGCACAGTAAATTATATATATTTCTTTCATTTTATTATTATCATAACTGATTAATAATATCAATTGATGTTCTTAAAACGTTAAATTAATATTTCCTGATAAGCGTGCTTATTAAATATGTAATAATAAATAAACTAGTAAAATTGAATTCCTTAAATAATTTTGCAATTCTACAAATAGTATAGTAAATGTTTTCTGTCCCGTAACCAAGTGATCAACGTTGGTATGATATCACACTGTATTTCGAGGTCAATGGTTCAAATCCTTGAATGGAAACTTGTTTACTTTATTGATTTTTCTAGTTTGTACAATTCTTTGAAAGTTGCGTAGAGTAAGTGATCATCTTATTTTTGGTGTTAAAATCCATTTTTATACATAGTCGTTATTTTGGAAAAATATTAGTTTTGAGTAATTGGACTTTTTTTCAAATGTTAAAATGCTAAACATTTTTCATTTAGTTTGTTTGTACAAATCTGTTTTTAAGTAAAAGTATAATTTATAAAAATAAGTGTGTCCTTCTATACGGTAGAGATTGAAATTAGGAACATTTTGGTATAACTAACACAATATGTAATATTTTTCCATTTATTGTCTTCTTCTAGAATAGCGACAATATTTAATTTGAAAATATTGCCCATAGTTATTGTAGAAACACACTTCTGCTCAAGGTGCTACAATAGAAGTCTCTATTCTACCTATGAAGAGCCGACATCGTTAAAAAAATAATTAAATGACATGTTAGCTCTTGATATCGATATACATCACAAGGAGAATGCGATGATAAAATATAAATGGATGCATAGAATAAGTTTTATTTACATCAATCAGAATAAGTCGACCACAGAATTATTAATTTCAGTTTACATAAATATACAATTATTAATCTTGATTATTGAATTACTCTGAATGGCTATTAAGCTACAAAAAATATCGGCGATGGATTCGGTAGTAACTTTGTGTAAATTCGTTTTTAATATAACATATAGTTTTACAATTTAATACAATGAAACAATATAACTACATATGTACCTAATGTTATTTTTACCAACGAATTAAAAAAAAACATCTTGACTCATTGTAAAATCGACGAATTACAATTCGAATTACTTTTAAAATTCAAAAATAAATTGCTTTAATCATTGTCCTAAATTAGAAATTACCCGCGACTGCAGTGTTTAAAAATTGCGTCGCCAATTGAAGGGTGGCAAAACATCCCTTCGAAATGGCCCCTACCTGACGCCTCCACTGTCACATCCTTTGTCTAGCACTCGAGCAACAAGCGCCTATAATAATGAACTGACAAATATGCAGTAAGATATAAAAACAGGCATTTTACTTCTGTGAATTTTGTACAGTTAGATACAATAATTTCTCTACAAAAGAGTTGACTCAATTCAATTCAACAGGGAAAATTATTATAACAATAATTATAGCAAAGCTGGACA
Organism: Himalopsyche phryganea; assembly: GCA_022494535.1. Lineage (NCBI taxonomy): Eukaryota > Metazoa > Arthropoda > Insecta > Trichoptera > Rhyacophilidae > Himalopsyche > Himalopsyche phryganea. The sequence continues at coordinate 2,636,137 of JAGVSL010000015.1, forward strand.
ATATTAAATTTAAGTTTTGTTATTTGTTTTTTAACATTTTTTTCTTTAATACTGTAAAACAGAGATGTATTTTTAATTGGGTCAATTATTTATCAGATCAGTATTCAGTCTGTGATTTAAGACTATAATATAAATATAAAGTAATAAAATTTTAAGTTGATTTTAAATTCAATATGTCTGCTTTTCTTACCTATCCTACTCCTGAGAAGATAATAATAATTCTCGCCTTACGCCTCTTTTTGTATCCTTGTAAGAAGACGTTAAGTGATTCTTTCTAAAAAATCATAATTTTTCGTTGTTCCTTGAGTGTTGATATGTTTTTTGATTATTAAATACAAGATTCAATGTTTCTTACCATACTAAGGTTTTATTTATGCAAAACTTGAATATTTATTATTTAAAACTTGAATTGCTAATCCGTGTTTAATTCAATAGAAACAATAGTCGCTGACTGTACTTCGTCTAAGCAGTAAAATTTTTAATTCATTTTTTTTTTGTTAAGACTTTTTTAATTCGCTGGCAGCTTTAATTTGTCGGCAGCAAGTTGCGCATTTCATCCACTCTCGCCCCCCGCAGTCAAAAATCAACCCCCGGCTGAGGCCACGAACCTTTTATATGCAAATTTTAAGCGGTGCGCTATTTTTCGAAACGGTCGTGCCGAATTTAATCCACACCTTTGTTTGGCTGCAATTGTTATTTGAGAGGAGAAGGAAAAAAGTCAAATATGAAGAAATATTTGCTTTTATCGACAAAATAGGACAACATTTACTTAATTTATACCAGTTAAATATATGTTATATTATGTATTATTCTATGAATAAAAAACAATGATTTAAATCCAATAATTAGATTATTCTGCCCATAATATTTCCGATAAGTAACACACACATTGAAATGTTAAAAATCCTTTATATTGAATATCTTTTCTTTATATAAACAACCAACTTTTAGAAAAAAAACAGTGCTTTTATTTTGACTTTCTAGCATATATCAAAAAAATGTCTGTCTAAATATATAATTAATTGTCTATGCGCTAGAAAATTTATAATTTTAGCTTTATTAAAGGAAAGTTTTAAGTTACTCAAACGAGTACTACGGAAAAAAACATCAAAAACACTAAAGCCATGCTCTTGATATCGAAAGCAGCACTTGTTCTTCTTCTTTGACTATATTCGCTCCGTTTGTGTGGCATATGGCCACCACGCGGTGCCTCCATATTTCCCTGTCACCCACCAATCGCTTTGCTTGCTCTCATGACATGCCAGAGTACATCCAGTGGATAGTGCCCGACGCCAGAATCCCACCCGTTCGAAGAAGAGGCAAGCAGGATTGAAGTTCTCCGAAAGGTATGAACAGCACGGAACTCAGCCAGTTCCAACGTCTCTCCATGACCACTGGCGTAACAGGGCGCTCATTAGTACGTTCCCTGTAGACTGTAGACAATACTGTATAGCATAAATATTTTACTGTTGATTTTTCAATAACATTCCCTTCACAAATCAGATTTTCAACCTATACACATCATACTATCATTTTTGAACTAGATTACCATTTGGCCTTCGTTTTTTTGGAGCATCAAATGGAAGACGATGGCATATAATGCTTTCATAAATTAGAATTGTGCAGTACACACTATTAAATTTATTAATTCTTTTGCGAAAACTGGCACGCACCGATATGCTTCGAGTTAAATACCCGTCTTTATTTTAACAAAACGAACGTTCTAGAATGAAAATCGTTAACTTACTAGAATTTATTTTACAATTTGAACATGAATATCGAATTCAAATACCACACTTAAGTCATTGCTATAAACGTAAAAAGGTTGTTAAGCATTAAAACAAGACAAATGTATGTCTAAAGATGCTGTTCAGAGAGGTCAAAGCCGTTCCACACATCGCTATACAGCCAGTGGAATGACAGAGTTATCAATTTCAATTTAATGTTCAAGGTATAATTTATTTGCAAGAATTACATATAAATGATTGTAAAAGTTCTTGAAATAATTATGTCTACTTAATTGGATTTATAATATAAAAAAATTGACGTTTCCATTTGACGCGGGAATATTTTATGAGCGAAGTTTTTCCATTCGTAAATTTGATTTACTTTTGTATAACGGAAAAGTGCTTAAGTACATTTCGCCGTAGAATCTCATTACATTTGTAGAATCCACTGGCTACAGAGTTGTGTTTCAAATTTCGTTAGCTAGGTGTCGTAATGCAATCAGAGTTTTTATCTCTCGATGTACACAATTTTATGGCCCACTATGGAACGTGTTTCAGGAAATCGGAATTTCAGCAGCGCTCGTAAAAACTGGCAAATGCTAAAAGTTTGACCGTCGTTACTGCTTTGCCTTGGATTATATAAAGTGTTTCATGGCTGTTGTTAATGACACATCGAGTAATTTAACATAGAATTAGTATAAAAACTGCACTATTTCACGCATATCGTAGATTTACAATGTTCAGAATATTTTCATTTATATTTGAAGGCTGATATCGTTGCTATGGAAAACACACACTTATTTTTGTAAATTTTACTTTTACTTAAAAACGGGTTTGTACAAACAAACTTAATGCAAAAGGTATAGCATTTCAAGCATCAAAGTTAGTGTCTTCTTTCAGAACAACGATGGTATAATATATTGTTTTAAATTACATTTTATTGGTGTTCACTGTCAATTCTTGGTGGAAAGTCATTTTTGTTCTGTACTACTTCCATATTTTTATAATGATCAGAATCGCGATCGATTATGCTAGCAGTTGATTATGGTAAATTATTTACAATCTGTAATATTATCATATTAATATACAATAGGTGCGTATTCTTGATGTTAAGATAGCAACGTAAATCCTTAAAAATAAAGCAAAATATAAATGTAGTAATTCCATTTTCATTATTATTAACACGATTGGCTTCGCTCGGCGAATGGGTATTTTCAAATACTGAGAAAGTTTTGGGAACCTCTGAATTATTAGATAAACAGTAATTAAAAAATGTCATGGAGCGTAGCGAGAGCGATTAGCTAACCAATGGTCCTGTTCTAGTCCCATCCTTCTATCCCTACACTCTGAGAAAAAGAGAGGTTAAGCAACTGAGTAAGTTATCGTGGAACTATTTATGTTAAGATACCTCCATTAGGAGTCCATATGCTTTACATTGAGAGCAGACAAATCATACAATGCTCTAGTATGATTGATCTAAAACTGAATACTGTTTTAGATCTAAAAATATTTTGAAAATGAAACAAAATAGTTTTCTATTCTTCATATTTTAAGCATATTACTTTTAAATCTGTATTCATGCTCTACTAATAAAATCATTAAAAATATTACGATAGTGAACTTTTTAAATGTGTAATTATTTAATGTTTCTCTTCATAGTATAATTTTGCCACAAATCTATGAAGCATTTTATAATCCAATCAGCTATGTTATTTGAAACGGGATTAGCATATCAATACAAAAAAGAAATAAAACAAAATAATGTATGCGAAAAAATCGTCGCCAAATACGCCACAGGGGGATTCGTCAAATATGCTTTCTTGAATCATCCCCCATCTATCAAAGTCTCCCTCCGCCCTTGCTTGTAACTTAAAGTGAGGAATTACGGAAAAGGCTCACCTTTGTAGCGGGTCGGTAGATTGGACCTGAATTCTCAGGCCAATCAAGAAATGCAGATGAGATGAATTAGTGAGACAACTTCTCGGCGATAGCTTGTGGTTTAAGGAAGTTTGCAATAGGCGAATCTACAGTCAAAGTATTTGCATAATCTAAGTCTTTTAAAGATATAAATTTTATAATACTGTGGATACTAACTTGATTAGAAATATATTTCCAATTGTTGAATGCGTCACGCGATTTGATTGTATGTATGGATGATGATTATGCTGTTCCGGGGAGATGTCTCCAGTTTAATGGGTGTTGTCAGAATGATGGTCCTTTTCTTGATTATTCACTCGTGTTCTCGTCGCTATCTGTATTCCGCTTTAGTTGTCATATTCGTGTTTTTAAATATCGCATTTGATAAATCTCACGTTGGCAGGATCTTTTTTTTTAATCAAATATTTATTTGTATTCGCATTTAGGAATATCACGTTTTGTAAGTCTGCAGTGTCATGTTGATGACTTGACGTAAGTGTTGTTTTATCGAATCTTTCTGTTTTATAGATATTATAAATTTGATGATAATAATAAAATTTGATGAATAAATATTATTTGTCAATTTTGCTTCGTCTCTATTGCTGACTCGACATAATAATATGACACAAAACAAATTTCTTTCTCAGTATTACGTTTTGTAAATCTGCAGCGTCATGTAACGTACTAAACTTATATGCTGCGTTACAGGACTCGATCCCTTGGCACAAAAATGAATGTCAATCGAATCTCTTTTTTTGCAGTGTTACCATCGATATAATCAAAATATATATACTATTTATATTACAACATAGTATAGTTTGAACTCCCAAATATAAATAATGTACCAAGTAAATAATTTATTCTTTCGTTTTATACTTTCGGGTGATTAGCGGCCAAAATGAGAGTTCTGTCAAAATTGAGAACGTTGAACTATGCTTCTGTCACTTTGACATCCTTTTATCACTTCAAATTGTAGAGCCTATCTGTCAATAGTGATTGATACCACTGAGAAAGGTAAACACTTTTCAGTGATATTGATTATTCCGCATGGAGGAATTTAGGCGTTTTTTTTTCAAACAATTATTATCATCTTGTTAAAATTACTCAGTAAACATCGTTAACTATTTTAAAACATTATATTTCGCTCTTATAGCAATGAATCTAAATTGTTTTTTTTGTTCAATAATAAAAATCATCAACTAGCTTCAAACGATTTTCAAGAGCGTCTCGGGAGTAAAATTTTGATAGAAAATACTTAATTGCTATGCACTGAAATTTACATACTTAAAACAAAATGATTAAGTGTATAAAAATTTTCAGTCGAAAATTATAAGATAGTTATGTTATAACTATTATAACCGTACCCGTCATAGATGACAGTTTTGAAACTGAAATACTGAATGTCTAAAGTAGCTAGTACGTAACTGTGTGTGAATTGCATAACTTGTTTTATATACACCGCGAACGCGTAGGTCATGCGAAAATTTCATAGCCACATGTGATATTTGATAGTAATAAAACGTCTACAGAGCGGTCTGAGCTATTATATATATTAAAATAACTATTTCTAACCTTTAAGTCTGACAAGGCGGCTTGCAAAAAGTTCCATAAACCTTAAACGTTTCTCTCTTGAAAATAATTTAAATATATTTTAAGAAAAAAATAAATATATAATTTCGGTTAGTACTAACTTTAATAATAGTTTAATATTTAAAATCGCGTAGAGCATCTCTTCGTTTTGTGTTTCAGAGATAAGATAAGCACGACACAATTTAAAATTTTGTGTATCTTACAAATTGCTTGAACAAAGAAAGGGTGACTTTGGGAGGAATCACAAGGGAGAACACTTATCATAGTCAACTCTTCACTCAAATTTACCTTGCCTATGACAAGATGACAGCAGTAAACATCATCAAACTCTTACACGGGTATTAACAGTTTCTTGAATATTCGTAATGAATTAAAATGGCACGCAACCAATTATTTTATATGATTTATTCTTCAATGCAATATTTATTATGTGCATTAAATTTTTTTAATACATAATTACCATTGAGGTATTTGACAGCATACTTATATACTGAGTTTTGACAGCAGATGCTTGCGTAGGATATTGTTGGTGAGGTGGTTTGACTTTGTGAGAAACTTGAAGGTTTATATTTAGTGCAGCAAAACGTTGGCAATATTGGAGAGATGTTGTCATTGACTGCGTTACGTGAGGCTTCAGGTCAGCGTCAACCCCGAATGCCTGTTTTTTTCAACCAGTGGAATAGGATTTAATTTAAGGATGCTAATGTCATGGGAGGAAGAAAAGCGATTGGTGAGTGACAAGGAGTCTTGGAGATAAAATAAAAAGGGTTATCAAGACTGTCCCGACTGCTTATCAGAAGCAAACACAAATAACTTTTTGACACAGATAACTTTCAACTAAGATGGTTTTTAAAAATGTTTCGTACATCTATGAGATTGAACAATATTGATGATAAAGATTTCTCCTGTATGTTTTTGTTTCATTTTTTATGATTATGCAAATCGGCTTATTAAAATGCGCTTGTCCTAACATCAAAGGGAGTTTAGCCCCTTGTAAAATATTTCATCGAAACTAGTACTGCCCAATCTGTGGGAGCTGTTGTAGTTAGCAATGGGATTTGTTATAAAGATTATTTCATAAAATCTTGATTAACACATTTATATCAATATGCAGAATACATGAAAATTAGTTACTTAATATCAAATCGTATAAATATAAATCGCAGTTATGACTCTTCATCCAATATTGAAAAGAAACGACCACTAATGCTAATTTTTTTCAGTTTCAAGATATAATTAAAATACGCGTAGAATGACAATTTTAAATTCCAAATTTATTGGTACATGTGATTTGTAATCCAATTTCATTACGTAATCAAAAATCAAGCAAATTTATTTATAAATTTGATATTAAAAAATATATTTTTCCTAAATAGAATTACAAAAAAACTGTTTATTTGAAAATTGTTTAGTAAAAACACTGTGCAAATTAATATAATTGTATCACATTAAGAGTTGAAAACGGCCATAGTTGAAAAAATCTTTCTTATTTCTTTAACCCACTGATTGAGAATCAGTGTCGCAAAGCTAACTTATTCAACCTGAGGGTATTTTGTATAGGTAATGTTTTTATGAATCGAAATGTGATTAGATCTCATGTAAAATGGTGAACCCGCGAGATAGTGCGTAGACCCTCTTGTCTACGAGCTAGGAAGCTACGCCGTAGCTTTGTAGGAAATTGAATTAGCATAATCTTGAGGCGGAAATTATGTAAGATTGACGCGACGTTATAATGGAAATAAACTAAGCCAAATCGCAGCCAAAGGGATACATTATAATTGATCGCAAAGATGTATAGCACATTTAAATTTTATCACTATCTAAAATATTCACCGATAGATTTCTAGTACGGTCAATCTGGATAACTTTGAGCCAGTTTTGAGAATTTTTATAGTTTTATGGCTCGCCATTGCATTTATGTATGGTATTGTTCTACATAGAAATGAACCGTCTTAAGATGAAATTTAATCAACATAAATAGATTTATTGTTATAATTAATATATAAATATAGATACAACAAAGTGGGCAAAAGTTTCATTCAAATCTGGTAACTTTGGCCGAAGATACAAATAATCACTGTAATCACTATAAATTCAGTGATTTTAAAGTCTTGGCAACCTTTCTTTATGTTTTCATATATTCTGTACATAATTGAGATGGGAAAAAATATACAGTATTTCGTGTACAGAAAATATGGATAATCCAATTTATTTCAAGAAAAGTTTTTAAATTGTCTTTTATCATTCCAAGCTGGCAGCTTAAAAATTCAATAATAAAACAAATTATTTTGAATGTCAATTCATATTTTTACTCAATACCTTTGCTTAATTAAAAAATATTCATATGGCATAAGTGCTATCATGGTATTTATTATAACAGCACCATTTTCTACGTAGTGGGCCAATATTAGCAATACCCAAAGGCATAGGCAAACTTACCCAAATTGATGGTACACTGTTTCTTTGTTGTCTGATTTTTTAATGGAAAGCGTGTTTGTATATTAATTGATTATTTTTAAAACAATTGAAAACAATTTCTAACTTTAATCCGTATTGTTCTTATTCGTAGACTACATAGCTGGTGTGAAGAATATTATAGCTATACGATGGCTGCTGGATTCCATGTATTCTTGCAAGTCTTGCTAACTTCCTCTACTTTCACCTGATTAATTTCGTAAATAGTATGTATAGATTTTCAATAGATTACCATGTTTAATTAACGATTTGTATTAAGACTTTCGCAAGCCTTATAAAATGAAGTATATTCCAATTTTTGGTATTATTCGTAATCAGCTTAACTAGTAAACTGTTTATCTACATTTCAGCAAAATGTTCAGGAGAGCATAAAAACAGAATAAATTCACTCTTACCAATACCAGTGTTATTCTATGAATTTTACACATGTGGAATTAAAAAATAATATTGGTTAAGACTGAATTTATACAGTTTTTAAATTTGAGTCTGTAAAAAACATTTACAAAAAGTGACATAAGCGATCAAAGGAAATTGTCAAATAATTTATATTACACGTCTACAAATGCAAACAGCAGTGAATATCGAGATACACGAGCTATACGATGACAAACATTATATTTTAATATTAAAATTTGAATCACGCATTTTTCAGATTTTAATAAAAGTTCACAGCGCCATTCTCCCTTCGCATTCATCAATATGTCATTTGATTTCATTGTTCGGAAACTAATCAAAACTTCTAACGACTCTGCTACATTACGTATTTCGTATTAAGTCTACGCAGCTTTGTGCTTGTGAGATGTTTTCAAGGCGTGGAGAATCTTTTTTTTATTTGTAAGAAATTGAAAGATTAAGATTATAAAGAAAATTTGAACTTAATACACTCTCACAAAAATTTGAAGTAGACAAAAGAATGCATTTATTTTATAAATCACTTTATTTAAGATAAAGGTAACTAAGTTATATTTAAGTCTTAAAGTTTATAATTCTTTAAGCCATATCCCAATAAGGCCACCTAATGAAGGTATCTCAACAGAAGTTTTTCTAGGAGAACTTCTTATTACTTTTAATATAAAATTAAAGTTTACCTTGTTATTCCACTGTCTTTGTCATTAACGCGACGCGTTTCGCCTCTTTAGGAGGCATCTTCAGACTAACTTTATCGCAAGGTTATTTATTTTTAAGGTAAAAAATGATTCTAATTCTTAAATTAAAAAATGAATGGTACGGTGGGCTTGTTTCGTTCAACTAGACGTGAGGAGAGGGTAAGACATAAACAATGACAGTATAATTACCAAAACATAATTAATAAAAATAATAACATAGAACTACTCCATTAGTTTAGGGTTTTTAGATTTTTTTTTTTTTTTTGGATATCAACTTGATAGAGCGTTAAGTACTAAGGCGCGTTAGCGTCATAGTTCTTTGAGTCTCCTCATCTCTAATACTATTTTTTTTTTGTTTCACTTCCATCATTGCAGATAAAAGGGCGTGATCGCTGCAGACCTAAGCAATCCACAAAATTAATAAAAACGTTAACAGTAATCGATGTAAATCAACCGTAAATAACATTTCGAGTAAGTCAAGTGGCTCACCATTATTAAATTTATTTTCCTAGGAATTTTCACCCACAAACACGAGTAATTAATTTGTTGATTTGATTTTTTAATTTGTTAGATAGTGTTTTTTGACATTATTCCTTCGTGCTTAAGTGCTATGTAATATTGATAAAATAAAACTACGCTAATATTTTCGATGGATTCGGTGGTAACTTTGTGAAATTGAAATTGATAACTAAGTTATTCCACTGGCTGTGTTACTAAATGTGACACATGTTTTGCTTCTTTAAGAAGCGTCTTCAGGGTGAATCTAAGTTATCAATTTTGAATACGTGAGCCGCAATTGTGTGGAATTAAGCCGCTGTGCGATGGTTCTCGATCCGCGCCGAAGATGTTATTAGCTCTCGACAAATCTGATATCATCACGTTTCATGTTTACTAAGTAACACCGTCTCTAAATATAATCAATACCCTGCTCACAGTACACACCGATACATAGGAAAGCGAGAACTGATTCCATCCAAAAGTGGAGACTTATCTACATGACGTGTATGATTATTAGAGACATACATATCTTCGAAAGGTCGATCACGTTTCGTCTTTATTGAAATGTACAAACGTACATAAGACTCATAGGTATATAATTTACTATAATATGCACCTACGTATCGTATTATATAATAAAATAATCGTCTTTAAATAATTGATAAACAATATTTCACCAGTTTTTTTTTTTTAATAAACCACCATTTTTTTTACTACTCAAAATTTCATCACGCAGTGTTCCATTATCGTAATATTATTTAAATGTTATGTTATATTTAATAACCCAGACCGTCTGTAGACCCTTTATTATTATCACATATCACATGTAAGTATTAAATTTTCTCATGTCGTAAGCGTTCGCGATCGAAACAATGCACACACAGTTCCGACGTACTAACTACTTTAGACATTCAATATTTCAATTTCAATACCGTAATCTATGACGAGTATGGTTTTACTAGTACAATTATATGAATTAACAGGACACGTATAATATTTTCAACTTGAATACATAAATGTTTATTTAATTCAGTCATTTTTAGTCATTACTCTCAAAAAGTGAATTCAGAATATTTATATCAAAGTGAAAAATATATAAACATAAATGGTTTGATTGATATCTAAGCGTTCGTTATCAAAATTGATTATTCGCGCAATTCGCGCAATTTTTAATAATCATGAAAAATGTCTCAAGATGCTCTGTCATTCATATAAATATCCAAAAAATCTAGTAACGATTTGCTTTTATTTTGGAAATAAATTGCATCGAAGTATTATAGTAGATATTTTACATGCACTTATCTTTGCTACAACAATATTTCTTTAAGGGAATTCTTTATAACATTTAGAAAATAAATTTACAAATTGCATTCAGTTAATAGAAGTAAAAACATTAATTCCAAGCTATTTAACATGTTGTCAGCAAGCAGATTTAAATGAAAATTTCCAGCCGATTTAAAAATTACCGCTCCAGAACCGTTTTAAGTCTCCCCTCTATTACTTGATCTTAAAACGTATTATTGAGTTCACAGTTAGATGTAGGTTGTTACTATTTTATGCATGCCAATCTAAAATATAAAATACATACCATTAAATGAACTGCTGTATAGATATATAAATAAAAACACTTTTCATTTTTTCCGGAGAAAAATGGATAATAATGAATTCAATTGAAATTCACAGAATCATCCTTGGTTTATTTAATTGTTACTTTCTTCTTTCTTTGCGAGGCAATGATAATTCAAGACTTCTTTTGTATTTACATAACAGCTGTATTTAATTATTTAAAATATGCAATCCATCTGTACAAATGATTTAAGTTTCATAAAAATTCTTCATATATATTAACCTTCGTATTCTGGAAGTATGTGAGGTATCTTAACAGAAGTTTTTCTATGAGAACTGCTTTTACTCAGTCACTCAAGCTCTCTTTTTCCGAAGAGAGTTGAGATAGAAGGATCCAGGACAGGACTAGTGTTTAACTAATCGTTCTTGCTACGCCCCGTTTTCCATCCGTAACCGTAGTCAACGACCATAGCAATTACTCCACGGAGCCGACAGGAGAGTTAGTGTCACATAACTAGAATTATTTTCTAAATATGTATACGCTTTATATAACATCGTACTGGTAAAAATCATCCTAAACGGGCAGAGATTATTTCCATTCGTACTAAAAAAGCTTTAAGGCATTCGAATCATTTTTTTTCCTCATTAACCACTTGTTTATTCTTAATTCAGGGTTTTGTATTTAAAGAACTTTTTGTAATAATTTTTATAATATAATATGTAATATATCCCTAATTATTTAAAAAAAACGATGTTTTCAATGTTTAATTTCTGCAAATTTGAATCAGTTAAATTTAGTACATTTCGATAAGTTTTGTCACCAAGAAAGTCATCCAGAAACCCTCATGGCCACACACTGGCACACAACAACTCACCAAAGTTTCATCGAAATCCGATGAATGTTAAGGGAATTCATAGAAGACAAACGAACAAACATTCATCCATTTTTTTATATAGAAGACTAGCGAGTATCCGGCATGCGTTGCAATGCCACTCAAATAAAGAAAGTGTTTGTGCTTTAATTGTGTTTTGGATCCATAATTTCTTCGTCTGGTGCGTAGAGTACACAAATAAATTAAAAAGTTTTCCGACTCGTGTTCGGGCCACATACAGCTGTCCATGCTAGAAGCACGTATGTTTCATATTTAGTCTACACACTTGTAGCAATTTTCCCTGTGCTCTGTTGATGGTCATTGGAAATGCTAGTCGTACCGGAAACTGCAGATAGTGCAGACATTTGAATTCGACTGGCATATCTGTCGGAATCATTGGGATGAGTGGCGACAATACATCTTGTACTTTAAACTTTCCATTTCAGACCGACAATTGGAATTTAACAATTAAAACCACTTGTTATGTCACACACAAACGATGTTTAAGGCTATCTATATTATATTTAAATTAGAATGTATTAACAATACAGAATCTCTATAACAAAGTCTTCATAACTTAAATAAAATACCCATAACATAGTGTACAATAATAATCCCTTCTAGAAGAGTGCCAACAACTTTTCCATATATCAACATTAACACACAGAACTTTAGTATCATAATACAACTATATCCCTTTCCTTTAAAAGCTAAACAACCAGATAAAAGCCTTCTCATAAAGGCTTCCCTACTTAACTTAACACGTCTTTAAAACAAATTAGTAAAATCTACGGAGACTAGCATTACAAAAGACCGTGAAAATTTTGCTTCTCGGAAGATCTTCAGTCACTTTAGTGGATCTTAGTTCAACACTTAAGGGATATAGAGCCAAAGAAAGTCTAGTGTAAGGCTTACTGCTAGCACATTAACGTTTGTCAGTGGCCGCCCATCTTGCTTTATCAAAATAATTAAATGTGAGAATCAGTGGTTATGTATTTTTACGATAAATTCCGTTTCCAAACATTCTATTTCTAAGATTTCATCTCAGTTTTTTTAAATAGATATAAAATAAAATTTATGTTTTTTATAGAATATTAATAACTTCAATTGTAATTTTAAGTGGATTGAATAGATATAAGGTTATGGAAAGAACGTGTTAAGTTGTCGAAATCATTTGTTGCCAATATTTTTACTTAGCGATATATTTCAATGTAAGAACGTTTGTGCAATAGTCAACGTTGTTGGCTTCGGTTACAGATGTCTCAGGTTCAAATCCCAGTACGGACAGTTTCATAATTATTTTTTTTATCAATTTATGGATTTCTGTTCGTAGTAATGAATCTGATCATAAAAACAGGGTGTAGCGAGAGAGATTAGCTATCCACTAGTCCTGACCTAACCCTATCTGTCCAGTAGTAGTGAGTAGCAATCAGTTCTCGTATAAAAACTTCTGTTGAGATACCTCAATTAGGATTCCATATACTCCATATGAGAGCGGTCATGGTAAAATAGTATTTAACGGTTTCTTCACACAATAAAAAGACAATTTTCTTGAAACGATTCATGAAAATATTTAAAATTAGAGTTCTCTCAAGTACGTTCAGTTCATATTTTATTACCTGTTTGTTATGAATGATTCGAAAAAAGTTGTGTATTTATTATAATAATAAAGCTAACATAAATTTGTATTTTTTGTCGTGGAACAGACTTATTCTTACTTAACCCAATTTTCCTTCAGTGTTATGTTGTGTTATTTACTGCACGTCACTGAATTACTAAGAAAGTGCTTGCATCTTACAGTGATTATGCAATATCCACTGCGGGAACATTCATTGCCCCTTTTATATGTTTTTAAGACCACTTTGGGAAGCCAGACCACATTACGAGGTCGCCATTAGGAGGGGACGAAAAGTTCTGACGTCTTCCGGTACATCATCATACACTATGTCATCATTGATTACATTCACATATCATTATTTTATCACAATCTATTCATAAAAGCTCAGAGATCAAAATGATTCGTTAATTAACTAAAATAAAAATGTTTTCGTCGCACAGTCGCACTGATATCTGTTAAATTTTTTTATCCGTAATTCAATATTGTGGGTGTAAAGCAGCTGTTAGTAATAGTGTCCAATACATTACGAAATTTTATGTAAATGTTATCATATATGTTTTATTTTCCATTTTGGGACTCAATGTATATTATTAACAAAGAAATAATTGTCTTAAATAATCTGCCAGGTTTTGTTGGATTGTACCAAAAAAGCACATCCATTGAATCTTTTGGTGTGGTAGTGTGAGCAAATATTAAAGTATCTTATATTGATTTCAGTTTTGAATTTCTGTGAAATTTGAATTAAGTGAAAATTTTACATTTTGGCACATTCAAAATGTCGAAAATCTAAAATCAGGTGTATGGAATGTTTACCTGAAGAATTAGTATCTAGACTATCAATACAAAATTAGGAAGGTACGTATTAATTTTATTGTATTCATCATTTTATCTCATTTTATGATTTGCTAAACGTTTTCAAAGTATTTTAATAAGCTTTTTAAAAAAACTCTTCGGATGGGCAGTGTACAAAAATCTATCTTCCACAGTTATTAGAAACGTAATTTATACTATCGACTGAGGGTGTTTTTTTTTCTTCAACTTTAATATCGTCAGCATAGTAGCAAAAGGCTATAAGTTGTCTTATCGGAAAATCGACTGTTTTCAGTTATGAATGCTGTACGACAGATTTAGAAACCGTATATCTTCTGAAAAAAACAAGCTCAGCCATAGTCCATATATTTTTTTACGTAATTTGAATAAATCAATACGAATTAAGTCAATTTTGTTCACAGTTATTAGTGGCAAAAAATATAATTGACATCACTATAAAAAGAATCACTAATAATAAATCATGATCATAAATGATTAACGAATCTCATAGAGTGTTCAGTTTATTCAATAATAATGGTACAGGTGTGTTACTAGAAGTACTTTAATTACATGATTTTCTTAAAAGTCGATAATCTTCAATTAAAGTTTTACGCGTAACGTTTTCTGCCACTATACCGACGATATCATAGCGAAACGATGAACAATAGTTTTCTTTGAGTAAATCTTTCATATAAATCATCTGATTTGGATCCCATACATTATACTATTCATACATTTTCTTTATTCCGGATTAACGCCATGTAAAGATCTTTAATCCGGTTCAGTTCTCATTCAGTCCGGTACTAAAGGTCCTATGCATTGTTAAGAAGTCGTAAAAGATTCCGTTCGGTAGTAAAAGTCGGGGAAGTAAGTAATTTGGATGTTAGTTATGGAGGCGACCCTTATGGAACTCTCCCCTTATGGACTACTCTCCCTCTATACATCCCACAGTGCTGAGCAATACGGGTCCACGGTCCTTGCGTGCCAAAATTACTTAATATGTCACTAGATCAGATACTTTTTATAAACTTTAAAATCCGTGTTCTGAGAGGTAAAGCCACTATTTTGGAAAAGATGCAGATTTAGGCATTTATGGCCTAGAATTGAGATTTACTCAAGTGATCAGATGGTTCTTGGTTTAAGTACCAACAAAACTAATATCAAATAAAATATTTGATATTTATTCTAGAGTCAGCCTCGTGTGACTTTAAATAATACTCTAATCGAGCTTATCACATATGAATGCATGCTTTCGAAATATTTGGCGCCTTTTCAATTATTGTTTCTAATACCAGTTTTTAAACTAAAATATATGAAACATAGAAGTTTTTCATGTATAAGTAACTCGCATTTTGTTTGATACAAAAGAGTATCGCAATTAAATTTGATTGGGAAACGTTTCTTTTAGCTGAGAGCGTGAAAAATATCAAAAACTGTTAAAAAAAAATATTTAAGAAAGTTTATCCTTAATAGATGTATCTCAACAGAAGTTTCTCTACGAGAACTGCTTGTTACTTATTTTCCCAACCTCGCTTTTTAGAAGAGAGTAGGGATTTAACGATAAAACATTATATAGATAATAAAACAGAACTAGTGGTTAGTTAAACGTTCTCGCTACGCTACGTTTTTAGGATCGGGTGGGTGGAAGGGAATAATTTAAATCCTAATATAAAATTGATCAAATTTAAATTCTTTAATAAAAAAAGCTCGCAGTAAACAGCATCATTCAGCACTACGTCATTTCTGCGATAAATGATAACCATGTATTTAGGATAAAATTTGTTTATCATTTAAAATCAAAATGTTGCAGATACACTAGATGTGCTCGATTTATCAATTAGACTGAAAATTCTGTTTGACATCCATATGGCACTTAAAGCGAATATTTTTGCTTAAATTATCGTCTTACTTAAAAAAATTTTACAGCATTCAATCAAAAAAATCTTCTATTCCTAAAAATAGTTGAATATAATCAAAAAGTTCATGACGGATATGTTTTGCGTTTCGATCCAATGCCAGGAGTTGCGCGGCACTATTTTCATCTTCCTGAGGGGTGATCAATTCTTGACCGAAGACCTCTGTCACCTGAACCCTTGGGAAACCAAAGATCCTGACCTGACGATATCAGCTGATGGAACCAAATCAAACTGTCAATTTCATCCGGTCCACAGCGTCAAATAATAAACATGGTAAATAATCGCACTTATTCCGCTCATTTTGAGGTTACTTTACCTTTTCTATACGACAGAATCAATATTGCCACTTGTTTTATATATTTAATATAGGGGTTTGTCGTGTACCTGTGGACATGTTTTTATTTCCTACATTCATAATTTTTTTCTCAGCAACGAAACATAATAGAAAAAAAATGTTTATTTATTTATGTTTATCAATCAATTTCCCGTTAAATTCATATTTTTTATTATTTAAAACATCGTCCTACCCTTCAGTAACATCAACTTTCCTGAAAAAGACTTTTTTGTCCATAGGTATAAGCTTTGCATGTATCTTTGGAGACTAGCGATTGTACCTGTGAACACGCTAATTGAAAACATTATAAAGGAGACAATAAAAAGAAAAATTAATATAAAATCACGCTGCTTTATAAACTACTAGTGAGTGCCCGGCATGCGTTGCAATGCTACTCAAGAATGAAAGCGTTTTCGTTTGAATTCTGTTTACTGAAGTGCTTTTGGATTAGAGGTCTTCACGGGCTGAAATTTCATAAAATTACCCGGTCAGAGCCCGTCATCTTCAGGCCTGACTCGAGCCCGAGTCTCAATATCACACTTGTTACCCGAACCCGACCCGAAGCCCAGAATTATTTTTACCTCAAAAAATGCCCGATTTTTTTTGTAATAGCGTAATTCATTTACACTTTTCAAACAATATATATTATTGTTTCCATATTTTCAACGATATTCATAGCAAATGTAAAATAATTTTTTAAAGTCTAAATAATGGCCCTATGGCTGACTTATGACTCGAAGATAGTACGAAATATGCGTACACGAATAAATGAGAAGACTTCGCTGTATTTGATTTTTTTTTTTTGATTTTAAATTTTAAATTTTTTTACAGAAACCTTTACGCACACCTTTACGGGTGTACGCACAACAACTTACCCAAGTTTCATCGAAATCGGATGAATGGTAAAGAAAATCATACAGGACAAACAAACAAACAACATTCATTTATATATATATATATAGATTATACAAAGTAATCCTTTAACAAATCATATGTACTATTATTTTAATTTAATGAGTTACGACACACAATGTTTATTTTATCAAAAAATATTACCTAGTAATAACATCGATCACATCATTCTGAGTAAATTTCTCAAGGCTTGAATTCTGCATAATTACGTTATCTTAATAGGGACCTACATATTATAATATTAAATGAAGCAATTTTCTTTTCCCAGATAGAATAATCTGCCCCAAAATCACTTTATGACATTTTCCTTCGGACAATACTTCCCTTTAGCTATCAATGATGTAAATTTGATCGTTTTGATCTCCTTATAGAAACATAAGGGTGAATAAACCACTTTACTTAAAACAATGGGGTCGCTTTACTGTTTTTGTATTGCATTTTTATTATCTGAATGGTCAGCCGTTATGGGTCAAATATTGGATATTTTATTGTATCGTTCTATTGATATTCTAAATAAAACGATAAAAAAACAAACCCGGTGGTATCTATTGCTGAAAATTGTAAGCTTTATAAAATACGCATTAAATTAGTAAAAAATAAATAGAGTATTATAGACTGTTCCTCACAGCCACCATTGTCATATTGTAGGTCTTATTTATGTCTTACTTGTCATATTTTCTTAACCATCAGTATTAATAAGTGCAGCATTAATATTAACCTCTAAATAAAGCTTCTGTGCGAATGAAATTTTGATAATAATCATTAATACTTTAAAATGTCATTAATTATCGTAAATAATTGTTATAAACTTACCAACTATAATTTTGTCAACGTTTTAATTAAAAATGTTTACTCTGTAACTGGGGTATCGGATCAATAATTTTTTTTCTAGGATTACTTGATTATTAATGTACCTAAATATTATTTGATAATCTACTCCTTTTTTATTTTGAAAATATTTGCTTTTTATGTGTAGCATATGGTCACCACGACGCACCTCTATGAATTCCTGTCAACCGCCAATTGCTTTGCTTCTTCCCATGCCATGCCAGCATCCTTCAGCTTGGCCGAGTACATCTTATGGATAGTTCCCGCTGGTCGGAAGAAAATTCAAACAGGATTGAGGCTCTCTTAATGCATCCGCAGCACGTGACTCGGACAGTTCCAACGTATTTTCATGATCACTGACGTAACAGAGCGATACATAAGTCATCTCATCCGCGAACTCCTCACGAAGTCAAACCACTTCACCCCCAATATCTTATGTAGACATCTATTCTCAAATCTTAGTTTACCGTTTTTCTGATTGTTCATCAGGTGCCATGGTTCACTACTGTAAGGCAGCACTTGTAGAATGCATTTCATTCTAATTATTGACACACATATCATACTATGAGACATATGTCGACTAATTTTCATTTCGATGAGACTAATTTTCTTATTCGAAGGTTCAAATCTAAAGAGAAAGAATATAACCAATTTATGCCGGGCTTTGCAATGGACTACAAAATCTAAGAAAAATCTCCAATATCATGATTAGTATTTTAGTCGTCATCAATCCACAACAAGTGTATCAAGTAATCTCTCTCATTTTTATCATTAATCATCGTTTATTTTCACGCTGAAGTGTTTTATAGTAAAAAAGTTCTTGTGATTATACAGAATCTGTAAAATACTATAAGATATTAAGTAGCTCAATTTGCCCAAAAATAGTCAGTCACACAAGCAATTTGTCCTCTATTTATATTGTTGTCATGAAAATACGAATTTTTCAAGACGCATTCTACTATAGTTGCTTAAATCTATCTTTACCAAACAATCAATGTCATAAAATACCCAATACGGCCGGGGTCGCAATCATCCTAAATAAAGATATTGGAGAGATAGGCCGGACCGCACCGGGCGCCACTTTTGGATGGGCGGAATTCCCCCTCGAAACGATCACATTATGCAAACTTGTGCCACAGAGGTCACTGTTCAATCCTTTATTGCGATTGTGTTTTTCCTGTCTATTTGCTTTGTAATATCAGAAACATAGCCTTAAAAATGACAGTTTTATGCAAATTCTGAAAAGAATGGATTTTTCATTTTGGCGATTGGATTATTCTTTCAGAAATAATGGATTAAAAATAGCAACTGATTTGATTGTTCAAGAAACTAAATAAAGTCACTCAATACATTTCTTCACACCCTATGTGGAGCATGTGCCTTGGGCCTCCGAATTTTAATTTCTGTACCTCAGAGGCTAACGGTCCAAATATAACAAAATTGAGTTAATGTCACATTATTTAGAATTTTAAGATCTATAGATGGGTAAATAAAGCTTTGACGTATGTGAACTGGATACCGAAAAACCCTATCAAAATCAGTCGTATGTCACAATGCATTTACGGGGTAAACAATCATGTCCATTAAATACTAAAAAATCATGGTTTCACCTCTAAATGAAACTTTTCACGCCCCTTATCTATCCAACTGCAAAAGAATGAAAACAATAAGAGAACAATTATGTTAATTGATATAAAATAAAAACCGTTAGAAACACGTTTTTGCTCCTCCTATAAAGTTGTTAAAATAGAGATAGGACTATTAGCCTCACAGGTACAGATTTATGTACAACCCAAATTATTTCAGCATTCAATTTTTATTTTTATTTAAAAATAAATTCTTATATGATTGCAACAATTGCCTTTGTTGAATTAATAACTGATGCAATGTTTTTAATTTATGTTTTAGTTTTATTTAACGCTTTGAAATAATTATTTTGATGACGAGATGTGATTATTAATAGAGATATGATAATACGTTATATCGACACTCCCGACGTATAATCCCGTATCTGCAAACATGACCTTTTATAAGAGAGCGTCTCAAAGATTCACAACGCAGCTACAAAATAACGACTGGATCTATTTTATTTAAAATTGTGACAGTACTATTATTTTGAATCAAGTTATGCTGAAAAGTTAATAAGTTTTGAATAATACAAACATGACATTGGATTTTAGATAAAGACTTTCGTAAAAGTGGCTAGTTAAGTGTTTATACTTTACCAACAAACGGTGAAGTAGGTACTTTTACCAATGTTTTTTATGCTTATCTATAGAACTGGGTGCGTAAATAACGACAACGCAAAAGACGTATAATCACGTATGTGACACTTACGTCATTGTACGTAGGGAGTGTCGATATGAAAATCTGCAATAAATTTTGCAACGTTTATTTTATCCGAGTAACAGGCCCTCTAAATTATATTGCGCCTGGGGCCTCCCACTTGATCCCCCACTGCCTTATATAATATATGTAATAAATAAATAATTTATTCATGCAACATTTCAAGCATGATAATGAGTTGTGTTTTTATTTCTTAATGCGGCACTGCGTTAATCCATCTTCGTTAATCGGATAATTGTGATTATGAGTTAGAAGCGATGTTTCAACAGCGCTCGGTGATTTTTGTTGTAAGCCCGCAACCGATAATTATAAATCTTTCCTGGAAGTATCGAGACTTTACCCACGGTGGTGATGTATCCGACGATGATATAATACAGGCGTATTGGAATAAGCAACCTTAACCTCACATGAGCTAAACTCTTTATAATATTTGAAACAGGTTTACTTTTTTTACACAACATCAATATGTAGCTTATATACAGTTTGAATATTTTTTACCATGTCCACTCTAAATGTGGAGCATATAGACTCCTAATGAAGGTATCGCAACAGAAGTTTTGTCTACGAGAACTGATTGTTAGTCAATTGCTCAACATCTCATTTTCAAAGACAGCATGGATAGAAGGATAGGGCTAGGACAGTACTAGTGGTTACCTAATCGCTTTCGCTAAGCCTCGTTTTTAGGATCGGATGGGTGGGAGAGAATTTCGAACATCACAAACAACCATTCCTACGTACAGAAATCTATAAATCGATTGAAAAATCAATTTATTAAACTGTCTGTACCATAACTTGAACAAGAGACATCCGTAACCGTAGCCAATGACGTTAACCACATCACGACTGAGTCGACATAAATGTGAAAGTAGTACAAAAAAAATTGTGTTTTTTTTACCTTATTACAAAAGACACTGTCCTCGTTAAAGAAAATTTTCTTGAGAATTCCATATATTATTTTTCACATCGGGTGTGGATATATTTGAAAAAATATGTTTAAATAAACTGAATTAAAAACAATATACTCATCTGTAAGATTAAAGTAAGTATTCATTTCTTCCCCATCTTTAGTCGATTTCCATTTCTTGTCTCCGCAGCGGTCAAGTAATGACGTCAACAGTCCTTCTTTAGTGGCAATAATAGAACCTTCCGGAACACTTTGATGGTCAAATAAGACATAATATGTGCGATTGGAACCGTTTGTTCGAGATGGTCGATCGACTTCTTCAAGGGGTCATTTCTGGTAAGCCACAATACTGTTTTATTACACCGGTACTGAAACTTGCTTCTGATCAAATATCAACGTATAATTCTTTAACGACTGACTGTCAAACGCTGTATTAATATTATTTTACAAAAAAACAATATCATGGAAGAAAATATGTTTAATATAAAAATTAAAATTTGTAACTTAGTTATTCCACTGGCTTTGTTACTAATGTAACGCGTTTCGTTTCATTAAGAAGCATCATCAGACTAACTATATCCCAGAAGCGAATCGTGTTACATTAGTAACATTACCTGTGGAATAACTTTTTATTACTATACTATTTTAGATTTTTGTATAAAAATGAATTTTCACAAAGCTACCGCCGAATCCATCTAAAATATTAAAATATGTTTGTTCATTTATTTTTAAATAAAAAATTACAATACATTGCATGACAGCTGACTATAATGCGATATGTATTTATACAGTCGTATAACAAAAATAATACAAATTAAAAAAAAACATTTATAAAAAATTATAAAATAGAAAAAGAAATATTATTAACTTACAAATTCATACAAGAAAAAAATATCCAAAAAACAATACCTACAGTTGCTGAAAATTTCCATCTCTCTAGGCAACGCCAAAGTTTTCTTATTAGATAGGAACATGTCAACTATGTTTGTTATAATTCAGATTTCATTGTGTTTTGTGCGCAATCTATAATACATTTTAGAAAAATGCGATAAGTCAGTTTTTCGATTCGCGAAACTGTGCTACTTTAAAATTGTCGATATTACCAGTTTTCTACTGCAACAGAGGTATAAATCATCCTAAATATCAATACTGAAATCTATCAAATTATAATAATTTTGTTAAATAGAGCGATCGGCTGACTACTCGTCCTTTCTTAGACTCGTCTTCCTATCCTTATCCTCTCCAAAAATAGAGGTTGGGCAACTGAACAACAACCAGTTCCGGTAATATCAACATATTTTATGAATGCTCCAAGCCGTAAGCGGACTTGGTTGAAAAAAATTGTGATCCTCGTATGCGAAAGTTTGAGAATCTCCTCCATATAAACGGATAACGATTCCGTGATATTAGGCTTCCAGTACTGAAAGCTGAGAGTCCTCGAAGTGACGTCACGGCATGTTTATGCACGACTTTTATTGAGATCCGAAGCCACCTGATGGTTAAGCTCGGCGTTTAACGTGAAAATAATGGCGATCGTAAAATCTGCTTCATGAACGTCAAGCTTTATGATCCGGTGGTTGGACTTGGTAATGGATTGACATTTATACAAGTCTGATTTTATTAACGGATTTCCCTCGAAAGGAGGCTATATTAACCGGTATGTTTTTCTACTGAATAATTCAGCCATAAATAAGCAAAAACGGTTTCCGTGTTTTTTGCAGATTGCTGTAAAAAATCTATAATTTTGAAGATTGTTATAACATTGTATAATTTTAGAGTTAAATAAATCGTATTTTATTATTTCGATTCATATTATAATTTATACAATAATTAAAAACGAAAATCAGTTTTCAATGATTTCATTATAAATTATCTAGGCACATACATTTCGGGTTCCTGTTATGCATATTTATGGCTGACTTACTATATTATGATCAACCTCATTAACCCTTATAGCGCGAGTCGTTTTCGAAGGAATTTATTTTCAGTCAAAAGGATCTGTTAAAATACTCACTATGGCTAAAAATAGATCTATTTCAACAGTGAAAATGGATATTTATGTGAAATAAAAATATATTAGTTATCCCAAATACATCAAGAAGTAAACTAAACTCGTTGCATTCTCACTAAAATAAATCTAAGAAAATAAAGACGCTGAAATATTTAATCTACGACTTCGCAGCAAAATGACTACGGCCAGTCTTCATATACACCGCCAACACGCACACAAGCAAGCACGTAGCCGAATAAGTATTGAAATACATAAGCTGACGATTAATGATGCGTATTGGCAGCTCAATGCTGAAATTCGAAAGACTGAATATCAAGAGCTTTTTTCAAAAATATAATTCTTTGTTTTCTACTCGACATTTTCATGATCTGTTGCCTAATTTCTTTACCTTAAAGCTTTGTATTATTTTTTTAAGCGTATATCCACAAGTTGGACATGTAAACATGTCAAAGCATTCATCAGGTATTTGTAATACATAGGGTGACTGCTATAGTAATTGGACGGCGATAGTTATTGGACACTTCAACTTTAAACGTCCAAAATAAGAGTAGCTATATATGCTTGTTGGTGTGAAGGAAACAAATATATCTAGTCTTTCTATCTCTATGTAACTGTAGCTTTAATTATCCACTACTATATGACAATACTGAGAAAACTTCGTTTGTATGTGATGCCTGGTCAAAATCGTGTTTGTGTTAGCAGACCCTTTAAGATACAGTGATATTTTAGTGACATTTACTTTATAAAAGTTTCGTGAATTTCGTAACGAAACCTCTCAGGAAAGCGTGAGAGACTACAAGCTGTCAATATTCATTGAGATTTAAATAGTGATACAACAACTAACCTGAAAAGTAAATGTGTCCTATTACTATGTTTTTCCATATTTTTCAGTCTAATACAAATATCTAAAAAACTTTTTGTTTTTATTATATTAATTTATTAGTTATATTAATATTTATATTAATTTCCTTGAAGCTCATTAAATTCCTCATCTCTACATATCTTACATGTTTCCTACATACTTATTTTTTTTTTTACTTATACACTGCTAAAGGAAAGTACTTGCTTAAATGTCCAATTACTATAGCAGTCACCCAATTTGAAGTCCAACGACTGTGTTTTAACCAAAGAACGATTTACAAAATTTTAGTTTAAAATCCTATAGGTCCATTACGGTTTGGTGAAACAAAACCGTAAAGTATGTAATATCACTAGTCAATATTTTAATGCAAATTTTAATATTTTATTACAAAGTATGATTATGTTACAGGTTTACGGAACAGACATTTAAAAAATTTTGTTCTTCAATAAACTTAAGGATAGTTAAGTTATCACGTGAAAATAATAGACAAAAAAGGTATCATAATCACCCATTTTTGGAATCTCAAATCAAATGGAAATTTTAAAAATTCATCATTTACTATTTGAGCTTGTCAGTAATTGAACCTCGAACTTTTCATATAAACGCAATCTATATCTCTAAGCTAAGGACTAACACAGGCATGCAAAGAACCAGTTTCTTTAAGAGGCAAATAATTTTATTTACAGCTAGTATAGTTATTGGAAAACAATTTTTTTTATGTAACGTTTCTATCATTATTTTATGCTATTTAATTTTGCATACTTGCTTAGCTAAAGGTAAGTTATACTTGCTTTTTCGCTTCATCTAATGTCGTGATTTCACAAAAAAAAACAAACATCGGTAAATATTACAAGTTACAATCGATATGCAATATTGCCACATGGAATAATATCGTCATTAATTTAATGCTGTATCTTTTCGTAAATACAAAAGTGCTTGAAAGTTTTATTGTATTTTCAATCGAATAATTGTTTATCAAAAACATATGGCCATTGCAATGGATCCGAACCCTCAGTTCTCACGAGGTGCATAAAGGTCGCAGATGATGACCTCTGGCATACGCTTGCATATGTTATATAGCTGCATTCATACTTTAAGTCGTCGATTCACAACCATTGGCAATGAACTCATCAAACTTTATTTCTTTAACATTTTTTTACCACTTGTACTATTAGTGCTTATGTTTTTTGTATGGTTTTTCAAATAGAGCAACGCACAAACTGTGTTAAAAAAGGTACAGTTAAGGTCGGAAGGATTTAAACCTTATACCTTACCTACGTCTCACTAAATTGTCAATTTTATAATTTGATGGTTTTATTTATTTGCTTCCAAAAATCAGAAACATCACAAAAAATCCATACCCACGAATAGAAATTCATAAATCATCCTGTCAATCAAACTGTCCGTACAGGGACTTGAATCCGAGACATCTGTAATTGTAGCCAAGACGTTGACCACTGCACCACGGACCCGAATATTCCCTCCCACCTCTGCGATCCTACAAACATGGCATAGAGATAGCAATTACCTAACCAATAGTTCTGTCCTAGCCCTATCTTTCTCTCCCTACTCTCTTCGAAAAAGAAAGGTTGATCAACTGTTAGAAAACCAATTTAAGCTCTTTCATATTCAACCTGGAAATTTATATTAATTCAACATAAAAAGTGTCTATAATTTGAAAATCTATCAAGCATAGTATCAATCAAACCTTAAAAAGTGTTGCATTTATTTTTGTGTATTGAAATGCCTGCGTTATTTATTATTTTTTTTAAAATGCTTTCATTATGTTGTATGTATCAAATAAAAAAGGTTTTTAGCATCTGTAATAAGATAGAAAAGCGTTGTTTTAATGCTGTCTGTAGCTGTGCTTATTATTTTATCGCACCAAATCAATACAACAATAGAAGGAAGTATTGTGGATTTAATGGACATAGAGTAATAAAAGGTTGCTTTCGACACATAAGAAATTTCAATTATACCTATAAATTATATGCTAATGATTAACAAATCTAAAATAATAACTTCAGCGATACATAAACGTAACTCTGTTCATAAATGAATAGACGAATTTCAAAACAGCCTGTGCAAACTAAACTGAAAAAAGGATTTATTTTTCTATTTATTTACACTTAAATACAACAAGCTGTCAGTAAAATACTGATGAAAGCAGCCATTGTTTAGATGTTGGTTTTTTTTAAATGTTTGTTATAGAATCTATCAATCAGTATTAATTTAATTACTTCGATGTCAACTAAAAAATATTTTGATTACCATTTTGAATTATTTGCAAAAATTTAAAACGAAATCGTATAAATTTATTATATGACCTATGAGTTATTTAGCGACGTGTGCAATAAATAAACATATTTTTTAAATTGATGCCCGCTTCTAGTGTGGAGCAAATGGTTTCCTAAAGATATGAACCGTGGTTGTTTTTTGAGCTGTGAGTGATATTCAGGCACTTAACGTCCTTTTCTGTAGAGGGTATGAATAAAAGTATGGGCTAAGAAAGTGCTAGTCGTTTATTAAGGCTTACAATTAAATGCGCTTTTGTATAGATCATATTCACTTTTATAAAAATAGTTTTCACTTATAACAAATATATTCCACAAAAAACAATTTTTTTCACTAAAAATAAAGTGATCCCACATAATAAAATATATTTTAACATTGAAGAAATTTATTATGCTCACGAAAAAATAAGTTTTCACTTAATATAAATACTCACACTTTGGAATCGATAGTTGCACGAAGCCGTAATGAAATGTTACTTATTTTTCTACTCTATTGGCCGCCGTTATTGTCTTTGCTCCACGCATTAGAATACATTACACAAACCAAACCATACCAACCCTAACGTAATCTACTATAACTTACTCATTTTGCTAAAAGAATCCGTGACTAAGTGGAAACCTATTAAAATCAAAGTTTGAGTTGACCAAGTGAATACTATCTAATACAAAGTGCAATTATTTATAACCCGTTTGTTAATTGCTCTTGCTACGACCCGTTTTTAAAATCTTTAACCAACTCGTAAAAATGAATCTTGCAATTTTACGTATCCCATATATGAGCCTCTGAGTCGCTAAATACGCTCCTGACGATTTTTAACAAAATAAGTTTTTAATGTACGTTTGTGCTCTATCGACTGATTTATCAATTTTTCCAGATGCGAGTCTAAAATGTCTTCCTATTTTGTTCCCTGTTCGAAATTTATCATTTTTTCAAACATAAAAATTTCGTTTTTTTACACGATCTCGATCCTCGTTTTACACGGTTGACGCGCTCCAATAAAACGATAGTGTAAATGAATATTTTACTTTACGTTACACTCCGGAAGATATAAAATAACTTAAATTATACTTAAAACTATCATACTCTGACCATAACGGTTTTTCGTGATTTTCTCAAAACTCTCAAAACCTTTGGGAGCATGTTTATCGACTCAGCGCTTCAAATTATGTATACCGTATAACAGACAAATACCGTAACTTGCCCTTCGAATCTTGATGCGTGAATATCCATACAAAAAGGGGAAATATGTCTAATATATTATCAGGTATAAATAAATGTTGCATGGTGGGGTATAGCACTTATTCACGGTATTGGTATGCGAGAATTACCTCGTGCCAAAAGCTAATTTGTCTGACGTTGTGGGGGAGTGGTGTAGTGTCAACATTGCTTTATTAGTTTAGTTAACATGCTAGTGCGAATCCGACGGGAGAATCATTTGTAAATCATTTCAACGTTTTGCATATGGTTATTTTAAGTCACGCCATATTCAAATTGATACTTGTTTTACACGATTGAAACGCTGAAGAAGTTTTTAATGATATAATGTTGTGGGAATCCACAACATTAGTATTTCCTACAATCATTGGTAGTTTAAAATTATTTTGTATTCCCAACCATTGTTATGTTTATCAGCACCAAACATCCATAAACACAAATAAAACATGTCAATCGAATATTTGGCTTCTGTATATTTGTTAATCCAATTGTCTCATTCATGAATTAGGCAATTTATCTGCCGAGTGCGTGAATTCAGGAGGGTATGGAATTATTAAACTGCCAATATGACATTAGAAAAGTAATTTTAATACGGATGTCAAATTTAGCTTGATTTATTAATATAGGGGACAGTCCCGGGTTTAATTTGTGTCATTGATTGGAATATCGTGTCATTTAAGTAAATATTCGCTAATTACACTTAACCTAACCTAACCTAACGCACGATACAAGTCACGAACGTATCTTTTAATAAAATTCTTACTTCGTCATACTATAGTAAATTTCTAGATTATAGTTATAGAGTGATACATTTTTATGTAATCAATGACATTTGGTTAAGTTGCAAAAAACATCACCAGAGCGCTACTATCTATTTTGCTCAGTGCATGAACTAGATAGAAAAATTCATGCCGAATTCACGCGCTCCACAGATAATTTGCCTAATTCATGAATAAGGCAATGGGCTTGCACTTTTCATGAATTAGGCAAAATTTTGCCCATTTCATGTAATAATCAATTTCACACATTTAGTGCAACATATACAAAAATATTATTGGCATAACCGGGTAGACGTATTCTTTATCTACCTTTTTTTATTTTCTGTTTATTATGTCACTATAATTAATGTTTTCATCACCATTCGGCAGCTTTCGTTTAAGAAGTTAATTTGTATTATAAATTGTTACTCTGACAACACTGCTGTCAATAACATGTAATATATTTTTAAATCTTGCTAAATTGATTATCAATAAGCCATAGACAATAAAGAAACATTGAAGATGAAGTATTAGAATATAATTAGAATAATTAAGTTGTAATTTTATTGCAATCGCAACTCTAATAATCTATCATCAGATATCGGTGATCGAAAATGTTAATTAATTGATTAAATAGTATTTCATTAGGTAGAATTCCATCCTAATAAGATAAAAATATCAATATAGTATGTATTTCGGTTTCTCGTCATCGTCAGAAATGGTACATTAATTATCGATTATTGTGTTTAGAGGAAAATGACAGGATGACAGTCTTCCAAGCATGTTGACTGAAACCAGAAGTGAATGGATTTTTTTGTATTCGATCTGTATTAAAATAGAATGACAACATTAAAAAATTTAAAATATATTATCGTAATTAAAAATTTATACTCATGTGTATTTTTTGTTTTTGTTTCAGGTAAGTGTAAATCTTTGTTCACAGAACATAGAAATTACTACAGCATACAAAATTATTTGTTATGACATTATCAGGTGAGTTGTTTTTATTTTTAGAAATTAATAGTTTCACAATTATTCTTCATGGACACTTTAATATTTTTGGTTGTTCAATATCCCTTTTATATATTATTTCAAACATTAAGTTGTAAGAACAATTAGGCAATAGTTCAAATCTTTTAATTTATAGCGTTATATTATATTCGACCGTTAAATAATGGCTGTGAAATCAGTGCGAATATGTCAATAATTTAATAAATAAGTGATAAGAAAAATAATAGTATATAATAATAATATAATAAATATTCCTTGTAAAGCCTAAATTTATTATATTTTTCGTATATGATTATCAGTAATGGTCTGGCAGCTCAGAGTGGGTCTTACCTACCATCTTCATTTATTGTTTCACCTGATTCGATGGATAATAATGTTTTGTAATTCAACTTAGTTTTTAAACCATTTCTACTCTTGATGGAGAATTTTTAGCAGTAAGCTTTTAGATTAACGACTATTATAACATTTAATGAATCATAGATTGATCATATTGACATTTATTTTCTAGAACTCCATTGCAACAAGCTACTAATAGCAAATTATTGAGTTCTACAATAATTGTTATGGAAATGGTCTTCGTCAACGTACTTGACCTTATTAAATATACCATATCGTCTAAAAACTGACATATAATCACGATACTAACAATACTGACAGTAATACGTCTTTTGAATCATTTAAAATCATTTAGCATCGTCAGAATAAATCAATTCAACAAAAAAAAGAGTAGTTAGTATGTTTTTATAATATTCAGTATAAAATAAAATACCTTACAGCTGCTTTAGCAAATTTCATAACGGCATTAGTAATTTTCACAAGGTGTTACGGAATATTTCAAATGCCTTGTTATTTATATGCATATTATCCACACTCAATCGCAGTTTTCAAAGTGTACTTACAACGAACATAAAGGGGATGAAATTATCGAAAGGCTCCGTCCGTTAGGCGGAAAGCTCAAAAGTTGGCAACATTAAACGCATTCGTCATGCGAATCAAATAATCGTCAACCTTTCAACTTGCTGGGCGGCGGATGTCCTGTTCTCACCCTGGATTTGGATATCGGGTACTCCCCAAACGGATGAGAGCCTCCGACCTTATTAGACGAGACTGAGTGAGCCCGCTTTGAAAGGAGTTTTGTGATAAGATATTATTTTGTTTTTGTACTTTTTAGTACGTTGTGATATTTTGAAAATTTGCGTGAATCAAAATAACGGTACAAATTAATACAGTTTAACAGAAACTTTTCATTATTTTTAAAGCCTTGAAATTTTTACCAAAAAATATCTGTACCTGTGAGGCATACAAGTCCAAAATTTGAATAAATCAGTTAATCATGCCAAAGTATAGTTAATGATCATGTTTATAAGTGGCAGAAAGATAAAATTTCTTCCGTAAAAGAATAAAAGGATTTTCGTTTTTATAGAATGCAACAACCATAATGATTAAGACTTGCATCGGTATGTTTCTTTGGTATTAAAAAAAATAAGAATCACATGGATTCATTTGTTTTCAGAATTTATTTATTCTTCTATAACTTTTTATTCCGTTTAACGTAGTTTTATTAAATTGTGAAAACACTTAATATTCTTAATTTTATAAATTATATTAAATACGATGAATGAATGAATGATACTTGTATGAGAAACATAAACCCTTAACCCAGCCTTGTGAAAACTACGGCTTGCGGACTCGATGCGTATTTATGTGCGGCCCACTATAATATCAATAAAATGTTTTATTATTAGATAATCAATATTTTTTTAAATTCTTTTTTCTCAGTAATAAATAATGTTTATTTAAAAATAGTATTTTACTTACAATTTTCAATGTGATCCTTCTTTCAAAAAATTTTCCCTTGTCTGCTTTAACCGATATCTGATAATTACACGATAATTAATTATTTTATTTAAAAAGTTTAAAAAAGCACAGAAGTTGAATCATTTCAACATATCTTGTTAAAGAACAATTGATCGTATTAAAGTTTGTAAAATGTATAATATTACAATTTACAGTGATTGCAAATAAAAATTAGTTCACAAACTTACACTAGACTCGTTGAGAAAAACCCATTCCAAAGTCTTAGAATTTTTAATTGAAAGTTATTTTGTAATATTAAACCTTCCTGGACTTGAATCCGGAACTTTTTTTCCTTGTCGCTCAACTATAAATTCGACTACCTAGACCGCAAAATAATACAACGTTGATTTAATTAATATCGCCTTTTGTGGATTGGTGTCCATAATAGCAGAATGGATTCGTAAGCTTTAACAACGAAACAAATAAATTGATACAATTTCTTCCACTAGTATTTATATAATGAAAATAATTCAAATAGTATTATAGCGGATACGCCTGATAATTTCCTAATAACCACCCCTTAGGCGCTGCACGTTCGCTTCTGCAGCATAGGTACAATGCTGCAGATAAGTAATAAGTAGACATTGCTCACATATCCTGGCATACGGCAGACGCGAAGCAATATGTTGGCATCCATAAATCATGGTTAGGAATGACTAGCGCCCCCCTCCGTTGCATTGGGGGTAGTGGGAGGGCTACCCCTGTTTCCTTAGACGCTACCCTCTTTCCTCTCGAGCAAAGATTGCCAACATGTTAACAGTTTTATACTTACATAATAATTTTACTTTTTATATAATAATTCTGGCCAAGTATATACGAATCATACACAACTTTTTATATAATTCTTTCCGAAGATCATTTGGATGAATTCTCGAAAATCAATAAAAGCTTTGATAACAGTAAACTCTCAGAAAATAATATTTCAAATACGACACGGAGCTCTGAACTTATCTCTTTTAAGAATTTCCCATCACATTTATTAATTAATTCCTTCTTCTCTTACACTTTTTCGACAGTAAATAACGTAAATAATTAAACAGTAATTAATTTGGTCAGTAACTAATTCGATAAATGGACAATAATAAATGATCAGTTAATAGTCGTGTTCGTCAGTATATAATTAAAGGTTAGGTTAGGTTAGGTTTAATTAAAAAACTGACCGTATTTTATAGATTACCGACCGTTTATTTTATTAACTGACGACATGTATAATAACAATTTATTGAATTATTTTCTGACCAAAAATTGAAATAGTTACTGACCAAACAAATGCAGGCCGGAAAGCACCATTACAAAAGGTTTTTAATATATTTAATAACTCTGGGATTAAAGTCAATACTTGTGAAAAAGTATTTTTTTTGTAAAATATTTATTCTGAAAATGCTTCTCAAAGAAG
The DNA here is from genome assembly GCA_022494535.1 of Himalopsyche phryganea. Classification (NCBI taxonomy): domain Eukaryota; kingdom Metazoa; phylum Arthropoda; class Insecta; order Trichoptera; family Rhyacophilidae; genus Himalopsyche; species Himalopsyche phryganea. Next base: position 2,668,961 of record JAGVSL010000015.1, read on the forward strand.
TGAAACACATATCATGATATGTGGAATGCAAGAATAAATGTGGAAGTCAAGTCCCTCTTCAATTTAAGACAATTATATACATAATAATACCAAAAAAAATACCAATATTACATAATATATATTTTATATAATATTGGTTGAAGTATTGACAATAGGGAATTATTTATCAAAAAAAAATTTCCTTCATTCTATTCAAGAAAGTTGATTACAAACCATTCTCACACAACAGAAATACTAGTGAAAAACCATTTTTCCATACGCATTTAAGGACAGCTGATCACTTGAGTTTCCAAGTATGAGAATCTCATCGTAAAACCTCTTAGACTAGGCTAGCCAGAAATATTATGTCATTTATATGTAAATGCAAAAGTAGGCAGCAACTATTAGTATTATTATCATTATTTGGTTATGCCTGGTATCCAAGACAATGTTCTGATGAATATCTATTATATATTGAATTTTCACCATGCAAAAGTGGAGAAGGGGCGATTGTTTGAATGTTTTATCGGAAGTCTTGATAACCAAAAATTATTCGTATAAAAACTAATGTCTTCTTACAAACATTATTTCTTTAATAAATATTTATTGGATCGAATTGTCGGGTTCACTTCCCTAAACTGACACTTTTATATACTGGATTTAAAATCAATTTGTATACCGCTCAAAGGCATGGATGTTATCAAATTTAAATTCCCTCCCACTCATTGAAAAGTGGTGTAGCGAGGGTGGTCAACCAACTACTAGCCTTTACCTAGTACTTTTTTCATCTTTCGGGTATCACAGGGTAAAGACAGAAGGATGGGACTGGAATAATAATAGTATTAAGCTAGTTGCTCTTGCTATGCCCTGTTTTTATAATCAGATAGTTGTAAGTAAACCCAAACATCACAAATAACACAAATCGATAAATCGTTTATAAAATCAAATTGTATTTTTTTCGGACGGGGATTCGCGTCTGTGAACGCTGCATCTGAATACGACATACACCCGAGAGCGTTTACTACTTGACTACAGGACGATCATTTATATAATAAATGAATATTGTTTTTTAGTAACAATTTGTACGCTATACGCTACGATTAAACCAACATAACTATATACCCTTGACATGAACCGATGGCTTACTTAATAAATTGACAGGTTCGCATCTAGGGTGCAAGCCGCCACATCGAACCGCATCGAGAGGGGAGGGCGCCGCAAGTTGCCCCCTTACATCCTTGTGGCGTAAGTGGTATTTATATGGTAATGCGTGACATATATTACAGCTTATCTCGAATGTAAGGATTGACTTAGTCTATAGGAGTAGGGATTCTAGGGCTCGGTATATAGATTACAGTGTGAATATAAAAATGTATCAAGTCTATACTAAATTTCATTTCAGTTTGTTCAGAAGGCATTCATTATATTAGTATTATGAATAAGCTTGCCAACCTACTACCGCCAGTAATATGTATGCTACGTTCCATGAAACAGTAATTTAAAGTCTCACGCTTTGGCCCGTTGCAGAATGGCACGTATACCATATTTTTCATTTAAGTTTTATTGTTACTTTTCACATAAAAAACATAATAAGTTTATTCCTTTTACCATGCTAAAATGAGTACATTCTTAGTAGATACAAAATTTTTAATGACGTCTACTGGAAAAGTTTCGACAAAATTCACTAAGAAAACATTACTCGTGTAAACTCACTCATGTCCACCCGGAATATGTCAGCATACGAAGAAATATTGTCGACCAATGTTAAAACTATTTTCGATGGATTTGGCGGTAACTTTGTCGCAATTCATTTTTAATATAAAAATTAAAATTGAAAACTTAGTTATTCCACTGGCTTAATGAAACGCGTTTCGCTTCTGTAAGAGGTATCTTCAGACTAACTATATCGCAAAGCTATTTATTTATAAGCTAACAATGATGATAATTCTTAAATTCAAAATAAAAGGTATGGTGGGTTTGGTTCCTCATTTTTAATATAAGAATTAGAATTATTGTTTACTTTATAAATAAATAATATTGCGATATAGTTAGTCTGATGATGCTTCAGACAGAAGCAAAGTGCATTATATTAGTAACAAAGTCAGTGGAATAACTAAGTTATCAATTTCCGTAATAAAAATGTTGAAGCTCTTTTTAATGGCATCACTATTGGCAAATTGATTCTACACTTTAAGAGAGGAAACAAATCATGCACACATTAATTCTAAAGAGATTAAGAATACCTCGCTTAGAATACGTATTTATAACTAAATTTCTTAAAGGATACAATTTGACATATTTTGTTAAAATTCAGACATTTGGAGCACCCTGTCTTAGCATATCTTTTAAATATTATTAAAATTCATACATCAAAATGGCACGTATTGATGTGATAAAGATAATAGGAATAAATTCAGAATATCATATTACAAAAGAAAATGTTTAATTCTTTATATGATATGTATGTGATTAATTTTGTCATTAAGTGGTGCACAATAATTAAACATATTTTTTTACCATTTCCGCTCCCAGTGTAGGCATATGGCCTCATAATGGAGCTATCTCAAGAGAAGTTTTTCTAAGATAACTGCTTATTGCTCAGTTGCTCAACCTCCCTTTTTCGAAGAGAGTAGCGATAGAAGGATTGGGCTAGGGACAGGATTAGTGGTTAGCTAATTGCTCTTGTTATGTCCCGTTTTTGGGATCGAATTGGGTGAGAGGGAACTTTAAACATCACACACATTCATGCCTACAAACAGAAATCTTGAAATGAGTCTTGAACCCGAGACATCCGTAACCGTAGCCAACGACGTTAACCGCTGCATCACGGAGCTGACCAAAACTATGTGGGGTCAATAAAAATAAATGTTTGTAGGGCATGTAAAATAATTTAAAATAATCTTATGTCTCTATTATATAATTATCTTATATGTAAAAATCAATGTTTGTTTATTCGTATCTTATGGCATACCGTTCATCCAATTCCGATAAAACTTTGTCAAGTTATTGCTTGCGCCTGCGCAAAGGTTATAGACATAGTACAATTAACTTACAGTAGGTCTTATTACAAACAGAGATATTTCAAGTAGTGTTAATTGTTAAATTCCAATTGCCGGTCTTAAATGGAATGTTTAAAGAATAAGTACTGTTTCCACGCATCCCAATGATTTCGACAGACATGCCAATCGAATTCAAAGATCTGCAGTTTACGGTGCGACTCACATTTGCAATGACTATCAACAAAGCACAGGAACTATCGCGACAAGTTTGTGGACTAAATATGGAAAATCCATGCTTCAGCACGGACCGCTGTGTGTGACCTGCTGAAGCATCGGTAAACTTTCTTACTTGTTCGTATACGCACCAGACGGGAAAAAATATGGTTTGTTCAAAACCACTTCAATAAACCGAATTAAAACACTTTATTTCTTTGAGTGGCATTGCAACGCATGCCAGGTACTCACTAGTATTTAATATTTACAAATATTTTGCTATCACTGAATTTCGGATTCGAATTCCCATTTAAATATTCCAATTTGCCGATTAGTATCGTATAATTTGTTCAAGTTTATTTTGTTCGTGTGTTTTAAAACATTCAGATTATATTCATATATATATATATATTAATTAAACTATCACAAAATTGCCTGAACATTGATTAAAAGAGCAATATTGAATACGCATATTCCATGCAAGTAGGTTTATGGATTCCGGTTGAGATGAATTAGGGTGGTTTTTCATATGATTTAGTGAGTGGAGATTTTATTGTCATTTTAATATACCCCCAATTCATTTTGGCCCACATTCCTATTTTTTTAGAAGTCAAACACAATAAGGGGCAAGTATAATAGACTAAAGCAGGGGTCAAACTGGAAAATTTTACATTAAAGATTGTTCAAAATCTTTCGTGATAATAAATTTACAATAATAATTATTATACCGAATCGAAAACTTTTTATGGATTGAAAATCAGTCAAACCAAACATTTATTACTAGGACAAAGTATTTTTTGTAATTATTGCTTAACCTTTTCCACTCTGGCCACTTTTTTTCAAAACTGAAACAGCTACTCTGATTAAAACTCGTGACATTGTCGGAAAAAGTTAAAAGTAGAAAATTTGTTGAACAAATAAAAAAATATAATTAATTACCACTCCAGTTAGTGAGAAACTTAAAAATAATTGACTTTTACACAAAAATCTTTTTTAAAAAATGCTTAGTTTTAAAATTAGTTATTTGAGATAGGTTTCATTAGATTATTTTGGCCACTATATCTCGTCATTTGTATGACCATTATGTATATTATGGTATTCAAACACAGTACATTAAAAACAATATTTTTGAATCAATTAAAGTTTTTAAATATTTATACGATTCCTGTAAAAATTATCAAAATGATTAAAAAAAAACATTACCATGGCTGAGCGGGAACGCACTATGACTTCCAAATCAACTTCAAGGAAACATTAACATAATACTTATTGAATTTTTAATCGATATATGAATTTGTATACAAGTTCAATGATGTTTGTTATGGTTTTATCCTTTTAAAACTAAAATATACAATCCTGGGCGTAGATAAACGGTCAACTTGTTGTTTCCTAACTCCATCATACTTTTTTATTATTTGTCAAAACATGAAGAGCGATTCACTTAAAACCAGTTCTTGTTAAACATACTATATTACAATGCTTATTTACGACTTGTAACGAAAATAGCAAAACTTTAAATATGCTACAAAACCGATTTAGTTTTTGTTAATAATTTATTCGATTTAAAGAATACATTTTAAAAAAATGGCGTACGTAAGATATTATCTTTTCTGCACACTTCTAAAGACCCGGTTTTGTAAATAAATTATCTCCAAGGAGTTGATAAAGTTGCCCAAATAAAAAAGTCAGCATGCGAAAATGTGCGACTTTGTTTTTTTTTCGGTTGAAATATTACTGATTACATTCCCGATTGCAATGTCTCTTGTCTGTTCTTGTACCCACTGTAGATGAAATATTGTCCAAGATAGTGGTATAAATATGATACAACAAGGTAGTCAAAGAATATTTAATTTAATTACATTTTTTTAGAAATATTATTGATTTTTTTTATTAAATAAATACAATACCTAGCATACTAAAACCTTGACAAGATTTTTTGGTATAACACCACAGTGAAAAAACCAGGGGTGTGTAGTGACCAAAAGTGTGGGTGGGTGTGGACCCCAACAGTGACCAAAAACCCAACTCCAACTCCGAGTCAGACTCCGTATACCAAAAATGATTTTAATTAAATGTTCTCCAAATTAAAAAACAAAAGCAATTTATAGTAAGCCACCGTTTTTGTTACTGTAATAGGTGCAATATCTAGTGTCCCACATAAACAAAGCACAAGTGAAAAATATGCTTGGTTAATAATAGACTGTTTTTTGTGATGGGATACGAAAAAAATACAAAATTCGATGCATTAATAGCGACAAGAGGTTTTGTCGTGTGTTATACGTGGTATTTTTTTATCATGAGCGATATTCATTTTATTTTGTTAACCATGTTTGTTCTCAATGTGGAGCATAATATGGACGTCTTGTTGAGCTTATCTCAAGATAAGTTGCTTTACGTTAACTGCTTGTTAATCAGCCGCTTAACCTCTCATTTTTGGAAAGAAGAAGGATAGGAGATAGCTAACTGTTCTTATGCCCCATTTTCAGCATTGGACGTGTGGGCGGGAATTCAAACATAACAGAGATCGATCCCTTCGAACATAAAGCTGGAAATCGATTGAAAACTCAATTTACGCAACTGACACCAGTAACGATGACCACTTGGCTACAGGTCTGGCTCATACAGAATATACAAGTTAATTACATTAAAACAACTGTATGCCTACATAAGCATATAGTGTTTAATGTAATTCACATCTGGCTCTTGTCGGTTCTCAGTTGTAACAAAAGCCTAAATCCATTCCTCCAGCTGTAGCCTTTCTGATAAAAATAATTTAACTACTGATTTAAAAACAGTTCTCGTTAAACCCACTATAAAAATCTCCAGTAGCACTGTAAGCGGATATAGCTAAGAACTTATCCGCTTAAAAATATATCTAAGCTTTTGTATGAATAAAATTTGATTCCTAACATTTTATTTTGTTGGCAAATTAGCACATATTTAATGATCTATTAGATACTATTTTCCTAAATTTAAAATTCAAATTTAAGTGCCCAACAAAATATTATTAGATGTTATTAAATCAATCAAATTCAACAAATTATTCAAAATCCCATTCATCAAAATTCATTCAAGCTCGTCCCTAAAAATGTTCAGTTCTCCTCTTGAACTTTTAATAACGCCAAAAGGACTCGTCAATCAATTTTAGCTCTTATAAGAGTGTAAAATTGTGATTTATATCCGATGAAAAGCTGTGGCGTGTAGGCTATTTTTTGAATGGATGCAGCTTTTTTAATATGTTTGACGCCCGCGGCTATTCGGCCTTCAATATTAGGTGTTATTTGTGATTCATCCAGTGCACGAAGTGACTTTAATAATAATCACAAAATTCTTTAAAAGATTACATAAATTAAACTACTATTTAATAATCAATATAGTATTTACTTACTTCAATTCAATTTATGGAAAAAAAACATTATCCGTTATGCTCAAAAATATAAGAATGTTAACAATGTTAAAACTTGCGTGTACAAGCTAATTATTGAATTAAGATATAGCCTGATTTATCCTGATAATCTAATTAACTTTTGAAATAATTTCTATTGAAATATCCTTTAAACGGTTCAGCAGGGAACGGGTTAACAGGATATTGCTTTTGCAATGTGACAAGTTAGAAAATATCGAAGTCACACAAATTATAATCACATATAGTTTTTAAAAATAAAACACAATTACAAAGTATGACCAGGACCGTTAAATTAAGTAAATCTGCTTATTTTTTCGCTGAGTACCACCGGTCCTGATCATGATTTACAAATTATTCTGAAATACTTTTTGTTTGGTTTTCCATGTGTATAATTATTTTATAAATTAAATAATACGTTTTTATGGTCCATTGCCAACTCACTCACTGGTTTCGCCCCACATTCAAAATTGAGCATAGCGCATTACCAAAGCAATAGGGGATGAAAATTTCACGGGGTTACACACATAATGAATGCCCTGCTAACGCCCCCGCTACTAAAAATAAATGCACTGAAAAAAATAAGTGAACATTATTTTACTGAAGGAAATGTAAAAGCACAATAATGCAATCTGCAACGCCCGGGGCAAAAATAATATTATTCTTTTGTGTAGTTCTCGCTGCTTCCTGACATCTAGCGGAGAGTTTTTGAAACTGATTACGCCAGCGAGCTTTTATAGTTTCGGCCAATAGGTGGCAGTAGTCTTAGTTTTCTTTCCTTTGTTTAGTTTAGTTTTCTTTCACACCGGTGCACTACAAAAAATCTCCAAAGAAAGATGATTCAAGAAATTTAATTATATTACGTTTGAAAAGCAATAGGCTCAGCCTTTGTTCTTTAATATCACACTGTTTCGCGTTTTTTATTAATAAATAATATACATATTATTTTATTAACTCTCTTTGTTGAACCTTGGGCTCTGCAGATTCTTTTATAATTTCTGCATGTTTTCTGTTACTTACCATGCCACTCAATTCGAATCAACTTAAATATTTCATAGATGTATCATTCGGGTATTATCATAAAGATTGTCGATAACCTGTCTACTTTTTAACTCCCCTGCATCCATTGTCACATTTCGTCACACAATATTTTCAAAATAAAATGTTAGTGGCACGCACAAAAAAATGACTTCATAGGTATATTGTTTTTGTTTTGTGACGTCAAATTCTCTAAACCCCTCTATCTCCTTCGTCAAATTGCGTTTGATATCAAGAGCATGGGTGTCTGTGATATTGTTTCTCAACATTTTTGCCTCAATTGATTTTTTGAAATTTGAAAACATGAACAGTATACATATACAATACTGACAATCAAGTTATTGGTAGCTTATTACATATAAATGTACGCACGTTGTAATAAGTTGTTGGCAATAAGTATATATCGTCGGTATAGTGGCGGAAGGCGTTAAGTCAAAAAAATTCTTATATTAAGATATTCGAATTTTAAGAAAATCGTGAAATTTTAGACATTCTTAACCACTATTTATTAAACTAACCACTTTATGAGAATCGTTTATCATTTACGAATTCGACTTCATTATTCGTATTTTTTTTATATTAATTACAGTTTGTTGCCACTAATTACTGTGAACGAATTTGAATAAATTCATACTGATTTCTTCAAATTATGTGAAAAATACATGGAATATGGCTGAGTTTGTTTTTTAAAACGATAAACCGAACCGTTTCCTTTTGAAACTATTCATTTTGAATAAGTGAGTTCACTCTACCAAAACACTCTGTAATTAAAATTATCAAAAACAGACCAGACCTTTCAAAGTGAAAAAACAAATACTTACCAATAAAAACGGATTTTGGGCAATCAGCTAATGGAAGCTTCAATTTTATTAAAATTAACTGTAATTAAAAGAAAGGGTTGCGTGTCGAATTGGATTGTTATTCAATATCAGGGATCGCGCAACAAAATTAGTATTATCAACTTTAGTCAAAGTAAAAAATATTGGTTTATTGAAATAAATACTGCTACATTTACCATCATAATACTAACTAACGTATCTCCATTTCAGGAATGTACGAAAGTTTGTTTGGTACCTAGTTATTATTATTATTATATTTCGAAAATTAATGTCTTGATAATGGCTATAAAAATATAGTAATAACAAATATCATCGTAACTTGTTGTTATCAGAATAATTTTAATTGAAATTGGACACCAGAATATTTTTTCAACACAATTTGTTTTGTACTACTTTCACATTTTTATAATAATCAGAACCAGTTTCATTCATCGCAAGAGTTATCAATTGATGACTTAAAAAACACTGACAAGAGACAAATAGTGTTTTATTTTTAAAATACCGCCACCGTACTGGCAGAATTTAAGTAAAATATTGACAGTTCTGAGTAAGTAGCAAATTTAAATTTTAACTCATAGAATAAAGTCTTTATCCTTAGTATTTTATGTTACATAGATAATTATAATATCAAAATATAAATTAATTTATGTCAATCAAGTCAGAGATCTATAGACAATTGCATGCCGAAAATCTGCAATAATATACACCAATAAATTGCTATGTTTTTTTCCAAACTAGTATAATTAATGCATCTATTGAGTGATTCCAGACAAATAATTGATATTCAAGAATCTTGTTTTGCCCTTACCTAGTTTCCGTTAATTTTTTTACTTACCAACTTTTGCCGGTACGGTGACAATATAAAACCTTTCCATCAAGAATTTACAGTTAACTCATTAAGAGTGATTATAAGTTATAACTATTGTCAATATTATTAAATATGCACAAACAAAAACAAAATTACGAAAATATAATTTAAATCCTTAAATAATCAAACGTATCTCTCATTTTTCAATGATCTCTATTATATTTAGTTTTATGCAAGTTTTTACACTGTGACACTAAACTTGGAACGTAACCCCTTGTAAAAAGAGAATTGATTATCCTAAATTACATTTATAATAATAATAGTAATAATGAAAAGTTTGTTAATAAAAAAGATACATGAAAAATAACCACTTTTTAGTGTGGAGCAGTTTATAATTACAATACAAGTTTTTTTACTATGGAAATCTTTTTATCACTGGCCGTATTTAAATACAGTAAGTATCACAAAGCTCCCAACTTCAATACACTTACCTTATCCCAGCTGGATACCCAGTAAATTTTCCACTTGTTATTAGATTTGCTCCGCGGAACAGTGGGACAAACCACCACGGCGGAAGTGTAACAATAATAATGGCCAACCAATTAGAAATTTCCCCCGCCTCCCACCGCTCCCTGTCTCCTCAAAGGGACGAATTAACCGCCCAATTAAGCTCGGAGTTAGTCGACCGTAAAAGAAGAAGGTCGGATTAAAAGTGGTTAACTTTGTGGCGAGATGGCTAAAATCACTGGTTTATATTGCATTAAGTAAAAGTGCCTATTAGTTTACCTCAAACTATTGAAATGTCATAAATTTTATGTATAAAATAATATACCATATTCACTCCCAATATAGAATATATCGAGTGTATACTGTCAGAACACAGTGAGCAAATTTTTAATGATTTTATGTTTTAAATGTCAAAATGTATGTAATTTAACACTCTACGTACTGGCAGAACGCATGAAGACAAAGGATATAATGGCTTATCATATAACTATAATTCATCGACACCAAATTGTATTATTTGTATGCCAAAAAGATTATTCTTTAAAATGTACAAAGAATCATCTTAAAAAACAAACAATTGTACTTGAGAGCGACAAAAATTGTGCTTGAAATGCTGTCATCTCAGAAGATATTTTGATGACTCAATGTTTTGTTTCAGTATACAATAGATATGACCATCAATGAAGCATTTTAACAAAAGTTAAGTAACGATGACTGGATATAATGCCCTCAACTTATATTTTTCAAATATGGCTAGACGTAAAGCTTTCTTCAAATTAATCGCTCCATCACGTCGTGTATTTCTGTAAAGCTCGTTGAGTCCTAGGCCGTTACCACTCGGACACGGTTATGTATTGCATATTATCATGACAATAAATTACTTATCTTACTAATGAAGTGTAATTAATAGCATTTTCATCGACTGAAAATGATACATTGCTAAGCGAAGTTGGTCCTGATAAAATTGTCTTATTTATAAAGATAATATCTTTCCATCAAAGACTGACAATTGACATCATTCAAGTGATTGATAAAATTTTGGAATAATTCCTTCATTATAATTATGTAATGTACATATCGATCGTCTAGTTCATTAGTCGGACAATGCCATCGAAAATTAAATTTGTGTTATTTAACATTTATGCAGTTATGTATAAAATGCTGCCCTCTCTCTGATTCAGTATTTAGATAACTCAAAAATTCTATCAAAAAATGCTATGGTAGATAACCTTGTAAAGTCTAAAGAATTGAATAAAATATTAATATAATTCTAAATATCCTTCTGATTATCCTAGAAAAGTACCTGATTGTTTTACATCTGTTTATAAAATGTATAAAACTCGGATACAAAGCAATAATATTAGATTTATGGTAACCATCATCGACGTGCGGTAGACTTATCACTATTTCTATCGCACAATCTAATTTGGGTATGAGCAAGAAGGATACAAGAGCATGCGCCGCATGCCCTTGCATCTCGCTTGCACCTGCACTTTTCATGGTGGCTTGGTAACCATCTGAAATTCCTTTTCTCATTATCTAAATATGAGTTATTTGAAGATTTCTAATGAACTGGACGATCGATATGTTTATCTATATTTCACTCTTGGACTCGCATTAGACATTTAAGCAATAAAAATTTCTGTTCATATTGACATATTTCTATTAAAAATAGATATTAATTTATATATAAATAATATTCTAGGGCACGGTAAATTTATCAATTATATGAAAGACGAAAAGTAGGTAAGTACAATAAAAGATAATTTTAGAAATTTCAAACTTTTGTCACTAAACGCAGAAGAAGAATTGCATTAATTATTTTAAGTGGGCGATGTAAATTTGAATAAAAATCATTTCTTACGAAATTTGATAAAAACTTTCATTATATTTCTATATTTATAATATTCAAATGATGATAGAAATGAAACAAAAACGTCTCTTTTCTTCAGATAAGCAATAAAATTCTTATTCACACACTAACGGATTCGAATAAAAAACTATTAATGTGTGTAACTATTAATAATTGAATATCATTTAGATTATTTTAATAAAGGAAAGTTTCCGAAATAACAAAAATTATGAAAAACAGCGTAAGAAATAAAATTTAAGAAAACAATTTATTTTTAATTTTTGTAAAACGTAGTGTATCTAATACGTTGACAATAATTTTTATTGGATTTCATCTATTATTAAAATATATACAACATCGAATAAACACAAATCGTTGGCCTAGCTTGAAAAATACGTAAATACCAATAAAACCCATAAAATTTAAGATGAATTGATAATAGTTGTTCATTTTTTACATAATAAAAGTTGAATCAATTCTACTTCCAAAGTGGATCATATTGCCCCCTAATGAAGTTATTCCAACAAAAGTTTTTATACGAGAACCGCTGGTTACTCAGTTGCTAAACTTCTCGTTTTGGAATAGTCTAGAGATAGAAAGATAGGGCTAGGACAGAACTAGTAGTAAGCTAATCGCTCTAATGGGCTCTAATCCATACTGGGACTCAAACCGTAAACACTGTAACCAAAGCTTGCGACGTTAACTCCTCTACTACGGACCTATATACTTGGATTACATGTTCAACTATAGATATCTCTCCACCACTGAACGAAATGTATTCCAATACAAACCTAGTCAACATCCATAATCATACGTTTACCATGATCCAGTCATCGAATGACAATCTAAGACGTATAGTTGATGCTTGTTTTTAAAAAATAACATGTTTTATTCAACAAGATTGTAAACTATTTTATTATATTAAATTGACTGGATTTGAGTAAATTTGAAATGAATCCAAAATAGCTATCATTCTTCTAATATAAAAAAAACTAACCAAAATCATCATACTTTTATTTCCAGTTTATTATAAACTAGTGGGTACCCGGCATGCGTTGCAATGCCACTCAAAGAAGGAAATGGTTTGTGTTTTAATTCTTTTTATTGAAGTGCTTTTGGATACACAATATTTTTGATTTTTTCGAGATGTCGTTTTTTGTACGTATTTGATTCTTTGTTTTGGATTTTTTTTTCGTAGATTTTAGATGTTTTTTCAGAAATCGTTGTGGGTGTGCTCACAATAACTTACTAGAATTTTCATAGAAATAGGATGAATGGTATAGGAACGCATAAGGGACAAACAAACAAAAAGACATTCATTTTTATAAATAAAGATCAAAACATTTTGAAAATAATAAATAATTTTAAACAGATCTGTTCCAAACGTAGACCTCTTCTAAAATTCGTTCGAGTATGTAAAGATTATAGGGTTCGGGTCCCATCAGAATCACTATTCCATGAAGTTTATTGTTGATCCATTATAGCTTTACGTGATGGTTTGGTTTCATTATAAAACCATACACCAAAAGGATGGTTTTGTGATACTTTAATATATTGACCTAAGTGAAAAGTGTATTATGAAACGTATATTGTACATTATTTCATATGAGCACTACAAATAATATTTGGAATTATTTTCTGTTTTTTTTTGTTACCATGCGAAAATGATACGTATGTTTCGTTGAATGAAGTCTTTCATAAATATTGTCCGTTTGTGGTGGGAATTTTTTTTATGCTTTTCATCGATTTTTATGGCCCAATATTTTTTTATCGTGGTTTTTCGATGGGAATTTTTTAAATTATAATAATAATATGCAGATCGTTCAGTAAGAAAAACTGGCCAAAACCAGTTCTCACTCGAAAACTTGAAAATGAAAATTTTTGTTTCTAAGTATGTCCAAAATCATCGTACGAGGTCAGCGTTCGTCTACCAAAATTTAATACAAAAACTATACACACAAGATAAATCACTATCCAAAATTGAAAATATTAAATGGAGCAACTTTTCCTACATATTGTATAGCAAAACATAAACCATATTTTCACAATAACCGTATTTACATTTATTTGAGTCAACTTCAAAAAAGAATGAAAAAAAAATTGCCACTTTATTTTAATTTACGTATTAACATCAATCGTTCCAACTGCATATCATGATATATACATAAATTATTTGAGATGTTTAATCACATTCATTAAAAAAATGACGTTGTTTTGGTTATTTGCCACCATCCATATGATGTATTCGGTGGAGCTACGGGACGCAGGGATGATCTAGCAAGAAGAATAACGTGGGACAAAGATTACTTTAGGCACCGCGTGGTGGCCGTATGCTCCGAGTAGGGATCGAATATGGTTAAAAACAGTTATTTACTATTACATCTTGAGTGCAAAGTGGACTATTTCTTTAAACATAAGGGAGATTTTACTAATTTAAAAATCATTTTTAGGGGAAGTTTTTGTTAATCGAAACATAAAAATATATATTTAGAATTTTACCTTGTTACATAAAACTGCCATGTTACTTTTCCAACAATAATATTTTCAGTGCAAAAGAAACGTAAATAACTATACTAAATTAATAAAATAATACACATGCCTAAAGTAGTCATCGAAAACTTGGTTAAGCATGTAAATATGTTTTTTTATGGGTTATAAATAATTGCACTTTGTGTTAGATAGTATTCACTTGGTACATTTGATCTTTTATTTCGATAGTTTGCAGTTTGTATTAGATAGTATTCACTTAGTACACTTGAACTTTTATTTCAACAGTTTGAACTTTGAATTAGATATTATCAACTTAGTACACTCAAACTTTGATTTTAATACTTTCCACTTAGTCACGGATTCTTTTAACAAAGTGAGTTAAGTTGTAGTAGGTTATGTTAGAGTTGGTCTGGTTTGGCTTGTGTAATGTATTCTAATGCGTGGAGACAATATAGACGGCCTAATATAGGGTAGAAGAAAAAGTAACATTTCATTATAGCTTCGTCCAACTATCAATTTCAAAGTGTGAGTATTTATATCGAGTGAAAACTGTAATATATTTCTTCAATGTTAAAATATATTTTATTATGTGGGATCACTTTATTTTTAGTGAAATAATTTGTTTTTTGTGGAATGTATTTATTATAAGTGAAAACTATTTTTACAATAGTGCATTTAATTGAAAGCCTTTTTTTATTAACGTGATAATCGCTTCCTCTTTTTCATTGTTTGATTGTTAAATTTTTACTTCACTAATTAATTAATTAACCATGATTTAATACCAATTAGTTTTATATATTAATGGATATTATTTTTACACATTATACTAACTGAAATGCCATTTTATTTGAAAGGAGGAAATGTTTTAAAACCCGTTTTAATTTCACACGCTGCGACTCTCTCAACGTATCGATTTTTTATTTCACTAATTACATGTTCCCCATTCTCAGAGTTCAAATTATAACAACGGATAATCCTGGATTAAGATTCACCTGCAGTACATTTAGTTGAAAGTATAACAAAGGAACTACGGCTTTATAATCACTCTGAATGCGACTTGCACTAAGAGCTTAACCTTTTGGATATTGCCGTTCTTATATTCGTTCAAATTCAAGTTTGGAACCCTTTTAATTTTATTGCAAATAAATTAGGGTTACCACATACGAATTGTTATTTGATTATATGTTTAAATACGATATAAATAAAATTTAAATAAAAATAATTATTGAAATCATTACTTTGATAATCAAGCACGGTGAAGTTTTTGTCCAGTGCTTTGCATACGCACCTAAGGGTTTTTTTTACTTTTAGTTGTTGTAAATAATGCATGTTTCATTCATCACTATTTCAGTATCATTGTTAAAATTCGCTTCCGCAATCCTATCAGTGGAGGACTTTAAAACAGTGGAAAAATGAATAATTTTAGATTTACTGATAAACATTGTCAATTGCAATTTCAAGAAAGTAAACCACAGCATAAATCAGACTTCATATAAGCTCTTATCATAAAATGTTTGAACATTAATTTTCATATAACAAAATTTTCAACAGCTGTTTTCATTAAGCTGTGCTTTTCCTTTCTTGAGATGTAAAACTATAACCCATTATGACAAATTTTACTGCACGACTTTTTGCTAGTATAAATAATCACACCATATTTTCTCTGTAATAAAAAAAACATTTTTGATAAGTTTTGAGTTGTTATTATTTTAAAGTAGTAATAAATACATATTATTACTACAGTTTTAGAACAAGTTTTAAGGCATGGATATTAAAATTAACAGTACAAAGTCTTTTCCCATAAAAATACGTTTTATAACTACCAATAAGTGTTTATTTTGTATTGTTGATATAATTCAAAATAACGTTCTAAAACAATTTATTGTTTTGAAAATTTTATATAAATATTTTGGCAACCCTGTAATTTTGTAGTCGACCAAAAAACGGGGGTTGTAAAAAATTAACATTTATATAGCTGAAAAGTTTAAAGCGGAATCATACACTCAACTCTTCTACTTTGATCTTCTTTAAGAAGCTGTTCTTGGTGTTCTTAACGGTCGGGCATTAGGGTGCAACGGGTAATGTTTTTATGATTATTTTTATGGTACACAAATGTGTCGTTTTCGCGAAGCGGGACGATTTGATGGCACTTCCGAATGCAAGTGCCCCTTTCTTTGCCAACTCCTTTGCAATTTGGATTATTTCGTGAAGTGAATCTGTTATTTATGATTTTTGAAATATTCAAACGTGAAAAAATCATAATACAACTCTTCTTAAATTGTTTTCCAGCATAGTTACTTTTCAAAGAAGCAAACATAGTAATATTCTTTTACTTATTCTTAGTCATGGTATGAATAGATGGCATTAACCTTTCTGGGAGTATGGACGTACTTGTACGTCAGTATGGTAATATGTATTTGTGTGTGTGATTTAAGCTTGAAAAAGTATTACAATGTCGTCTGTAGACTTATGGGTATATTACTTCATCATTTAAAAATAGGTTCGAACCTTATAAACTGCAGAATTCTACTTTTCCCAAAGCAACAAAACATGGGTATTGCATCATTCATCTCACTCCTCATAGCACGGCCATAATTAATAAGTTACTCCTGGAAAGATTAAGTGGACAGTTTTTACGAACAAGCTAATAATTTTCCATTAACGAATCAATGAAGTCTAATAAACGGAATTTAGTTTCAACTTTTAATAATATATTCAAGAAGACTTGTCGTTAATCAATAAATTTTCAACGAAACGATAGTACACGAATAATAATTCATATTATGAGACGTTAAAAGTCAAAAACTTTGCAAAATTTTTAGTTTTAGCGATAGTTTATTTTTTTCTATCGTATTGTATTTTCGATTAAAGAATAAATACATATTATCAGTAGCCAATTGACTTCTTATTGCAATAAATATAAACGAGCTAAAATTGGACATATCGGCATTAGATTGTTACTATTAAACTTATCGGATTCCGCACTTTAATAATAGTTTAAAAATCTTTTCGTACACTTTTGTCGGGGCTTGCAATATTATATTAGTCATAACATATTACTTGGAATGATTTAGTAATTTTGAAAAAATGGACTTTTGCTTTAAATGACCTCATATTATAACATTTTTTTGTAATAATTTACCATGCGTTTCATCTTCTAATTTTCCTCTGTAATGATTTCGAAGTAGTGAAACTATCACAATATTAGATAAAATAATGATGATAAATGATTTCTTTTGATCTTTGTACGTTAGATTTTATCAACTTCTGTACATTGTTACATTATATATATGTAAAGCTGTATAACTCTTAGGTTTGCTTCGTACTCGGTTTACATAATACCTTACATAATAAATATATTTTTACCTGTCATCGAAATACTCTATAAACAGTTTATATCCTATAAATTTCAATTGCTGAAATTTTGGACATCTTTATGTATTTCATCACTAACGACCCGGGTTTTGTCTTTGGTCATCTTCAGGCATTTTAGTACACGAATGAACTTGATTCAAAGTGACGAAATACATGGAAATGTACAAAATTTAAGCAATTCAAATTTGATATTAAAATTCCATCAAGCACTCTCAATCGATATCTGAAATTAAAACTGGAAATGTTTAAGTATAATTTATACAAAATATAAAACATGAGTGTCAACTTGATTTTAAACTGGAATAATAACTGTGTTTTGTTTTACTCGAGCGATGTTTTCTGTTGGTTTATAAAACTAAAACTATTGTCGGAAGAAGAGGCAAGAAATTCTACACAAACAGATTGAGCTTCCTCCTGTATAAGCTTCTTCTGGCAAAGAACGACCACTTAAAACTTTTTAAGGGGTAACAGGGAACAATAAAACTGTTTTAAAATCCGCATAATGACCCCCTGGATTTAGTCGCGAAGGTAGAATCCGCACAGTAACATCGGTGTTGTATTTACCCAAATATATCTACCCTGAATAAGATGTATAAAGCGTTCCCTACATCGAAGTTTATCCGCATTGCACGGAAATATGATTTTTCGTTTCCTAAAAACTGTTGACACACTCAAGGAGGTTAAATGCAATGATAAAAACAGTTAGAGAGGAAAAAACGATTTATTTTCTCTGCGCTACTTTGTCAATTATTTTTGTTAAATAATAAACATGTAACTATTATATTAAATTCAAATATTGTAACCGTTTAGGTAACATTGGTTCTAAAAAGTTTTTTATTTATTGATTAAATTGAAATTTCTTCGAAAAACTCCATAAATTAGAGATAAAAAAGTTGCAAGAATTATGTAACATTTTTTCCACCATGTCCGCTCCTAACGTAGAGCATATGGTCTCCTAATGGAAGTATCTGAACAGAAGTTTTCTATGAAATCTGTTTGTTACTTAGTTGCTCAACCTCTTTTTTTTTCGAAGAGAGTAGGGATCGAAAGATAGGGCTAGAACAGAACTAGTGGTTAGCTAATCACTCTTGCTACGCCCCATTTTTGGGGATCGGGTGGGTGGGAGGTAGGAGTTTGACATACCAACAAATAAATAGCTTAGCTCTTGTATAACTAAATATAACACTATGCTATTTTCTCCCTATATCTACTTTATTAATTCGATTAAATGGTATAGGGCACCAATTCATTATTATATAAATTGTAATTATAACATTTAAAATAATGATATTTGTCTTTCAATATATACACAAACACTGTAAAATAAGATGGATAATCTAAATAATTTCAGCAAGAGTATTTGATTTTAATGAAAAAAATATCAGTTACTAATTATATATATTTAAGCACTATCCAACACCGAGTTAATAACGCCGATCCGCTTAGGTGTGGGGAATCCTTTATGATCTTGATGTGCACTAAAAAGGATTAATAGTAGTAATACAAATCTAGTGTCATTGTAAACTTTAAAATCTTCGACACAATTTCAAATAGAGCTGCTTTTTAATGCAGTGCTTGAGACGGTTTTTTGAATCTTATAAAAACGTATCTTATTTTATTTATTTGTATTCACATACTATATTAGCATCGTTAGCCGCAGGTAAATCAGAATATTGTAATTAACGTGATTTAAAGATGTTGTTAATATTCCTTTTATCACACATAAAATAAAGTGCAAATTTGTGACAAAGAGCGGGAAACTGACTGTCCAAAATCTCAACATTACAGGACGAGCAATGAAGTTTGTAATATGGGGTATGATTTTTTAAGTAAAGTGACATAATATATTATGCTTGGTCTCATTGAATTGTAGATGGCATTATGTATGGTAGTCGTGTCAGCTTACGACAATTAAAACCATGAAATCTCAATCGAATACAAAAAAGGAATATTTTGGACATTAGTTTTCAACTCTTTACCACAGAAATATTATATAAAAATAAAAAAATCCATTAATAATAAGATAGGCATATTCTGATATTTAATGTCAATATGGTTTTAGGAACAACTATTAATAACACATGTTAATGCTACATTCAATATATGTAGTAGATTTATTTTTTTATTAATTTCATAATATTAATCCTATGTCGCTTAGTTCGTATAGAGCAGGGTTTCCCAAACCCTTAAATTTTAACCGAACACCTTGTTTATTTTGTTGGGTACAAAATATGAATATGAAGTCAAACATTTTTGAATCTCTTGTAGCTGCAGCAGCATATAAAACCATCGCGGAACACCTTGTCACCAAGGGGTTCTAATAAATGAGACTATACTCTACCTACAATTTATTTTCAATTTAGTGCTTAACGATTATACGATTAAGACTTTGTATTTCATTGTGATCTTATTTCCTCGGAACAGTCTCATTTATAATAATGCAATATGATGTCATATAATTTACATGAATATTATAATTAATTCAATTTATAAGAGAATTATTTCTTTGGAATTATGATATTAAAAACAATGCAATATAAAAAAAACACCGTTGACAATATGGTTCCAAAAATAAGCTGTCAAGTTTTTTTGGACTAGATTAAATATTCTTGACCTGGTGCAAGCGGGGCGTAAATACCAAGAAATCTTTCTTCCATCAACACTCTGCCTGACGTTTTGACCCGTTTTTTTATATCGGTTCCTAAGAATATAATAATTACGTAATGCGAGTAATAAAGCCGTTGCTTTATGACATAACATGCGTTGAAATATTACGCAGTGCGTTTTTTTTATCTCAGTTACCCATCGCTGAGACGACAAGAGCCGGACCACAAAAAACGCCCCACCTCAGTTTCTTGCAATCATCATAACAACCAATAAAAAATGTCACCGTATCACAAAAACTAGCGGCTACCGCCTGGACACTTTTCAAAGACTGCTCAAATGTGGGGTCGCTGTAAATCAATCGAACACCCACTGTCACATTATTTTCGCTATCTCGGCATCTTGTAATACCGTATTGGCTCGACTAATGGCGACCTTGATTATAAGGTGACCCCCATTTTTTTAAACGAATGATTTTATAAATATTGAAAAAATTTCACTACTTTCTATTTGAATACATATGTAAACAATGCCATCTGTTTAACATATTGTGATGGAAGTAATATAGTAATCTCGCTCATCACGAGTCAGTGGGTTTATTGTTCATTTGTTTGAGACTCGAATATAAGTTGATCCTCCTATTTACATGACGCTTTTTTTAAATAAAAACGTTGCCTTATAGTCGGGATAATGCGTTACTTGCTTTATATTTGAAATGACAGTTTATATCGATAGAGAAATATAACGTTTTCGATGGTAACTTTGTGTAAATTAATTTTGAATATAAAATTAATTTAATAGTTTTGTTAATCGACTGGCTATATTACTATATTATTAGTACTATTATCGTTTGTGTCGTACTTACCCCCTCAACTTTAACTTTTAAGTCGAGAATTAGAATCAATTTTTCCCTTTTAAATAAATAAGTTAGTCTGAAGATGCTTCTTGAAGAAGCGAAACATGTGTAGAAACGAAATCAGTGAAATAGCAAATGTATCAACTTTAATTTTATATTTAATAGAACTTAATAATATTAAAATAGTATGGTTGAAAAGGACAACAGATTTTATATATAGAAATGTAAAAAAAAAATTATTATGTATTTAAATAAATCAGTATCATCAAGCAGCAGTTGATGAAAACACTAGATTTTGAGAAATATGGAAACAATTAAGTGTTTTAAAAGTAGCGGAAGAAAGTCTTTCAAAAAGTATAAAGAGTCTTCGTAGAAAGCCGTTTATTATTATTTTTTTTTTTTTTTTTTTTTATTTTTTTTCCATGTCCGCTCCCAATGTGGAGCATATGGTCTCCTAATGGAGGTATCTTGACAGGATTTTTTCTACGAGAACTGCTTGTCACTCAGTTGCTCAACCTCTCTTTTCTTTTTCGAAGAGAGTAGGGGTAGAAGGATAGGGCTATGAAAGGACTAGTGGTTAGCTAATCGCTCTCGTTACGCCCCGTGAGGATGGGATTGGTGGGAGGGAGGACTCCATGAAATTTTTGTGTGTTTTATAATAATATTTTAAGGCATCAAAGTTTTGAAAGCTGTGTGATATGCGATCTTATTTATATCATAATGTCATATTCGAGTGATATCTTCATACAAATCTGCGCTCCCCAACATACTACCTGCTCTGACAGACGATTTCAACACATTGAGATACGAACTCAATAACTTTATTTAAACCTTTTTAAACTTCTAAATGAATAATTGTGTTATATGTCATTTGATTTTGATTGTAATAGTTTAAAACCCGTTATTGCAAAGCCAATATAATTTAAAACTCTTTTTTAGTATCTGCATAGATAGAGGAAAAATTCTGATCAAGATTTACTGTGAAACAGGAAACTCATTTAAAATTTATAATATTTATTAAAAATCACATTAATTTGTATATGAAATAAAAAAAAATTACATCTCGCTTGTTCACTTTCATATTATGCATAATGAATTATTATTGGTGGGAAGAAATTATACACATGAAAATTACACAAAATTTTTATTACTTAATCCATCGCTTTATAATATATATTCATTACCAGTGTCGTCCAGTAAGTGAAGACTGATGAAGAACTATAATGTATTATTTACAATGTTTTTACTTGTATACTTCTCATTATTTTTAATACTAATATAACTGGCGTAAATTAATTAAAAATATGTTTAATAAACTTCTTCCAATTCTTTATAGTATGTTGAATAGTGATAAATAAATAGTTTTATATACTTCTGTTGTGCGCACACCCACCCGTGAAGGTTTCTAAAAAAAAATCTAACATCTAAAAAAAAGAATCAAATACGTGCGAATAGTGACATCTCCGAAAATCTTCTGATTTATTCGTGTACTCACCAGGCGGAAAACAAAAAATATTGTGTATCCAAAAGCACTTCAATAAACAGAATTAAACCACAAACACTTTCTTTCGTTTAGTAGCATTACATCACATGCAGGGTAGGCGCTAATTTTTTTATAAAAGGTGATGCTTAATTGTTTTTTTATTAAACATTTTAAATTAAATTTCACAAAGAAAAGTTAGTCCTAATCAGCCTGATTATATTATACGGAAGACTAAAATTAATACTACATTTTTTTAGATTGCAACAATGCTATTTTAATACGCGAGACGATAGATGTGAAGAGGTAAGTGTATCCTGAAATTATTGCCCTTTGAATAATACAATATTGTGTCATATTCTTTTGTGACAAGAAAAAAATTTGAAATTAACGATAATGTAACCGATACATTTTTTGATATGTCGCTGCACCTTTATGATTTTCTGATCTTTCTGTAACTTACCTATGGTACAGTCAATAAATATGAAGCCCCTTTAAATAAATTTAATAACATTGCGTTATTTATTGTTAGTCCACGAAAATGTTTTTTTTTTAATTAATTATCAAAAGGTTTTTTACTATTATTTTTTAGAAATATTTAAATTAATAATACTGTATAATAAACAAAAACTATTTAACATATTTAACAATACAGTAGTTTGGTATTTAGAAAAAGGTTACACAAAATTAAAATAAAATACAAATCAGGTTTTGGTATTAAATATATAGCTGTATGCTGTATATAATATAATAAATACGAGACTTTTAATATAATCAATAATATATTTTAATGAAAACTACGAAATGTCATAGATATTTCGGAAATTTTATTGCACTTGCCTAAAACTTTGATACAGCTGTGTGCAAAATAAAATGTGTTCATTTGAAATACTACTTGAGAAAAATAAAAAATATGTAATGAAATTTTACAGTATCATAGCATACCAATTGACGAAGCTAAAATGAAGGTATAAATACTCGTTTTTTTTAAACTTTTTATAAAGTAGTCATACCTAGTAAATGTCAATTCAATCAATATTAATATCACGGTACCTTTCGTAAAGTACTTAGAATAATCCATAGTGAATGTAACAATAACTGCTTGTCAGTATATTAATTTTTTTGTTGAAAAAAAAACGGTCTGAGTGCTATATGACCTTATTATATATTTGTTAAAATCAGTGATATAGCTCCCAGGTAAAAACCTTTGCATCATCCAGAAATCTTCAGTCATTAAATATGACATATCCTACATCACACCGTTCCAACACTACATTTTGGACCTTCCTGCTCTCCATCAGACAGTAGGGTATTTAAATAATTTTAAGTATACAAATATAGTATTACAAAACATACATTTTTTGCCACAATTGTACTTCCATACGTCTTCAGAGCAAAGGTGCCTCAATAAAAATAGTCACTAATTGTTTGTCCCATGGCTTTCTTTTTTCAGGGCGCTACATTGGTTTCCTTAGAAATATCGTATCTCCTATCAAGTACACACTCATGATTTGGTTTATTATGACAACTGCTTGATATAAGGCACACTTTTTCTGTCCACCTTTTTTTAGGTCACTTAAATTTCTTCCGAATTAACACATATTTGTTTTTATTAAGCTGAAAATTAAATTCGTAATTCCGTAGCTTTTTGACGAACTCATCTTTGAATAGAACTTAAGATATCATCACTGTTCGTGGCGCAGTTGGTAGCGTCGTTGGCTTTGGTTGGTCTCGTGTTCATTTCCCGGTGCGGACAGTATCAACATTGATCTCTAAAGCGATTAATTGATTTCTGTTCGTAGTCTGAGTGTTTGTGATGTCTAAAAACTCCTCCCTTCCACCCATCCGATCCTCACGGGGCATAGCGAGAGCGATTAGCTAACCGCTAGTCCTGTCCTAGTTCTATCCTTTTATCCCTATTCTCTTCAAAAAAAAAATCGAACTTGAGCCACTCAAGCAGATCTCATGGTAAAAATCTGTTAAGATACCTTCATTAGGAGAACATATGCTCCACATTGGGAGCGGACATGGAAGAAAAAAATCGTCACTGTTCTAATTCACCCTTTTATCAATTCAAATGAAGTTTTTTCTGGATGCACACTTAATTGTTCATACATAATTGAACAATTCACTTGTTTCAATAAATTATTTTAATTCTACAAGGATTTACAAATATCGTTAATATACATTTTGGCATGATGTCAGAGTTATGTTTTAACAGATTTTAATTTCACTTATATAATATATACGGGTCCATGGTGTACTGGTCAGCGTCGTTATCTTCGGTTACAGATTTCACGGGTTTGAATCTAAGTACAGACAGTTTCATAAATTGATTTTTTAATCGATTATTGTTCGTAGGCATGGATGTATGTGATGTCTAAGATTCTGATATCTTAAAACGCGGGGCGTAGCAAGAACGATTATCAAAAAACTACTCATGACCTATCCCTATCTGTCTATCCTTACTATTTTCGAATAAAAGAAAGGTGGGGCAACTGAGTAACAAGCAGATGTCATAGAAAAACTTAGAGTCCATATCCTCTACACTGGGAACGAAGCGAAGCAAAACCGTTACTGATAATTTTTAAAATGTGGAAGTAATACAAAACATATTTACTTAGGTATTTAGTTAATATAATATTATTACTTGAATGATAAAATTTGGCTTCACTTGTAAAGGTTTGAGCCATAACCACGAATATATAATATGTGAATAGTTCAAATGAAATTCGACTTACGTCTTCTCTGGTCTTTCGATTTATGTTGGGTTGGCATTGTAGCCATATCACATTAAAATCATAATTTCCGCCTCGTGTCTTTGATTGTTGATCTCAGTCGTTTATTACTGAATTTAAAACCTCGGTAACCACCCTTCGTAGAAAGCATGATTTTTTATGCAACAGAGGGGTAGGTAAATCTTATTTTTTTTTGCCGTTATTATTTTGGGTCTTGTGGCAAGGTATTAAAATGGAAATTAAGTGTGAATTTATTATTGTTCGACCCATGACGGTGTGTGAATACATAAAACGCTCAGTTTTAATATATTTCGGTAGCCAAACAAATAAATTTACTAAGTTTTTCTTCATAAATAAATACACTTTGTTTTATCACATGTAATTATTACCCAGCTTCGCCAGGATAGATGTCGCTAGCGAGACTATTATGGCATGATTTTGGTGCAATCTAATGATGAAAGTTGAAAATATCACCGTATACCATACTCAGTGTAACATCCACAAAATATCTTATCCAACAAATAATAATAATGTTTAAAGTTTAATGTTGAAAAAACCGCCATGGACCGTACCTCATGTGACTCGCACAAAAAATATAGTCCATCAATTAAAATTAATGGTAAAAGTTGAAAAAATGTGCCTGGACTGTATTATTTGGACTATGATTCCATCTATAAAAATAGTGTTAAAATTTGAAAATAGTCCAATTGACCTAGAAATAGAATGACATAGGCAAATTTCATGTCGTTACTGTTCACCGTTAGGGAGGAATTTTTGTGATGGATAGACAGGTTGATACAGGTATTTTCTATTATTATATATCGACGGTATTTCAGCCAATTGATGTAACCCTCAAAAAATACGATAATGAGTTGATGATTGGATCTCGTTTTAAAGACGATAGAGCAGATCTCGTCCAAATGATGTAAACTTTTTGGAAGACAAACATCTTTTTACATTGGTTTTAGGTTTAAAAATTCTTCCCCGACCACTTGATGTAAGCCACTATTATATTGACACTCCCTACGTATAATTCCGTATCTGCAAACATGATAACTTACAGGAGTGCATTCAACGATTCATAACGCAACTCACTGTATAATTCTTTCGATAAAAACAGTTTTTACTCTCTCCTAAGCAATTTCGATTTTGAGGGTTGAATCTATTGGCCAAAACACCGTCGATATTATAGGTATCGCATATGTATCACTTAAACAAGTAATCAGCCTAAATTACACAAGTTTTATCGTACTTCCTAAAACAAATAGATACAGTAGATGTGTTTTACACGATGGTAGTACGCTATTAAATATTTTGTCATATAATAGTAAAGAAATTGATAGTTATAAAACCAACAACAAATATTATTTTCTGTCTATTTATGTCTGTCAGTTATTTTCATTTTAAATTCAATTGGTTTATTTATCACCCTTTCTTTATATAAATCGTTAACCCATCTGAGATGCGAACAGGAAATATGGCATCAAACAGAGGTCATCGTTATACCACGCATGCGCAAGTATCGTGAATTGAATCCGTAATAGCACAATTTTTAAATTTTATCATTCATCAATAAATAATTTATGTTACTACAAATTTGCCTGAAAGAATGAAGACTTTTAAAGCAGTGAACATTCTGGAAAAATTTGGTCTCAAAATAACCTATCAGTAATTTTACAATATCTAAGTTCATAATTCGACGAATAAAATTTTTTCTTACATTATTTTTTGAAAAAAAGAATAAAGTCTGCAATAAAAGAATTGATAATAAACAGATTTTTACTATGCATTGATAGCTATTTTGCGATACGGAGTCTATAGATAACGTATATCTTTTCACTTTTTACTACACTTAACGCTTTCTGTAAAATACATATAGCGTATCAGTGTATTAGTATGTATGGATCCCGAGATTTTAAAGTAGTGAATGTAGCCGTGTGGATCCTAGAGCCTTTTATGGACCCTTACATAACCTACTACAACTTAACTCATTTTGTTAAAAGAATCCGCGACTAAGTGGAAACTATTAAAATCAAAGTTTGATTTGACCAAGTTAATACTATCTAATCCAAAGTGCAAACTGTCGAAATAAAAGTTCAAGTGTACCAAGTGAATACTATCTAACACAAAATGAAATTATTTATAACACTATAACATATATAATGAAACCAAATATACACTGCTAAGTTCATATTATGTTAGTAAGATAAAATATAAACGTTAAATTCAAAAAGAATTTAAATATACAGTATAAATGTATTTAATAGTTATTTTTGTCTAAGCTTCTTTACATTTTTAAGTGAACCCTTCTAAAAATAAGAGTTAATTTATATTTTTATGCAGTTTTGAGAGGCATGCGTCAAAATCTCACTTGATAACCACGGCTGCACTGCGTTTGCTGCAATTCGGCGGCTCAGAGTCTCAGACTATTGGTTGCAGGCTTGTTTCCGCGAATCGCACATTTTATCTGATTGCATTTACGTAACGAACTTTGCGGCACGTTTTCGCACTTTCACAGAAATCAAACACATACCAACATGGAAAAGCGCAACGGAAACAACTGTCATATATATTCGCTACTTTCTTCATAGCTTTACTTTGAATATGCCATAAATATGTGTATATAAGTAATGGATTAAAAATACGCAAAGTCAATCAATTCATGACCGCTTTTATATTTATCGTAACCATTCACAAAAAAGGTTAAATAAAAAATGTCGAAATTGAGTTTATAATGTCAGAATGATCTAAGCATCGCGATCCTTTTATTCTTTAACACATCATAGAAAACACCTTTGTGTATGTAGATACTTGATTTAATTGAATTATTGAAAACTATGACTAGTCAATTACAAAGAAGTCGAAATACAATATTTTTTCAAAATCAAATTCAGAGCTTTGTCGTTTGGCAATACACATAAATTTATTGACATCAAAATCCTTTAAATATTTCAAAAGCGTGTACAAATGAGGAAATAATAAACATTAAGTAACATAAATCTTAATAACAGGCTAAAATTAACAAATTATTTAGTTGTAAAAGAATTTTATCAGCTTTTTGATAACACTGTGTTTCAGAACCATTTTTAAAATTGATTTAGCTTAGCTAGATTAACATTATTATTGAGCTTAAATATAACTGTTACTATGGCGTGAAGCTGAAATAGCTATCAACAATCTGACAAAATTGTTGTAGAACCGAATACTTTCTTATTTTCCGCTATTATAATGGAGTACTATTATCACGTAAATGCCAATTCAATCAATAAAATTTTATAGGAGTTATTTATTAGTACAAAAAATGCTTATTTTTGACATTTTCTTTTCTTCAAAATATTCTTTTTTATCAGTAGAACAATGAAGGACACATACAAATATCCCTATAGACAGATCAAATTTCTGAAATTAAAATTCCGTACATTCAAGTAAAATTCGGCTTTACTTTTCTATGTAAACAATGATTAATTCCGTCTTATTCGACAATCGTATTTACTTGTTTAAGATGAGACTTTTCTATTGGAGACGACCAAGAGCCGCTGAAATTTTGTTAGGTTACGTTATGTTTTTATATTTGAAAAGATTTTTACATTATTGTGAATTATTTTTTTCCCAAAAAGAATTCAGGATTTGGAAGACCTGTCGTTTAGAAGTAGTAAGGGCTCACTGGGTCAATTGGAAAATTAGCATAATGTAAATAACTCTATGTCCAACGTTTAATGTGACTTTCACAATCGGCATATGAATTTTCTCACAGTTTTAAAATAATATATAATATAAATTTGCCTAAATACATATCATTATGTAGGTAAGCAAATAAGTACCTGATATAAAACTCATTTAGAGTCATTTAATATGTACAGAGTGTCACCTTTGAGAAATCATTTAAACGAAGTTACGCTTTGCATTTCCCATCGCACCTTCAAGACGGCGTTTTTTTTATTGAATGTTTTATTAGCCGCTCCCAAAAATTTTCGGCCACTCTGTCGTCATGCCGCACATCAGTTGAATACATGGCTCGAATAAACAAACCCGGACAACGGTAAGTTACCTCAACAGGGGTATTAGAGCGATCTTGGTTCCACAACCATTGTCTCTGGAAGATGTGGATGTGGATAGTAAGGACCGCACACCAATCGTTTTCCATCTAAAGAACCCACAGTGATGTTAAATAGAAAGCATAAAACAAATTTGGTCGATGATGAGATGAAAAATTCCACGAGCTTATATGTTGTTATAACTCTTTTCCGTTCATTGTTTGGGATACTTTTTTTTTCTTCACTTAGAAGTCAAAACTCACTTTCTTTTGAAGATTTTTTAATTCATTCAAAACAGTATTGATTTTTTCAACCATTATTTTGATCAATTACAAATAATTACATATTACAAAAAAATTAACTACAGTTTTCAGATACCACAACCTATGGTTAATAAGCTAGGCGAAGGTATTTTTTTCGAATTAATTGTAAGAGTCGGCTCCGTGGTGCAGTGGTTAACGTCGTAGGCTACGGTTCCAAATATCTCATGTTCAAATCCCTGTACGGACCGTTCCATAAATTGAGTTAATAATCGATTTATGGATTTCTGTTCGTAGACATGGAGTTTGTGATGTCTGAAATTCTCTCCCACCCATTCCATTCTAAAAAAGTGGCGCAGCAAGAGCGATTAGATAACCGCTGGTTTTAACCCTCTTCGAAAGCGGAAGGTTGAGCAACTGAGTAACAAAGAGTTCTCGTAGAAAACTTATGTCAAGATACCTCAAATAGAATGCCGTTTTCTCCACACTAGGAGCAGACATGGTAAAAAAAATGATTTTAATACAACATTTAAATTCCATCTTTGAACTGAATGAATCTTGGAATATATTGTAAAATGATTCAGGTTGAAATGTAGTTCTATTATTTGCATTAAAGGTATATTTATTAGGTTTTGATTATGTTTTGATTATTTTTGATGAAACAATAAACATTAGTTTACTTTAATATTTAAATATAATGGCTAAGTACCCCTGATTACACTATTTTATTTATATTCTATAGATAACACTTTCTGAGAAATAAAAAAAGAAATCATTTCATAATAACTTTCGAGATGCCAAATTTACAGTAGGCAAACAATTTCAATTGCCAAAAGTAATGTCAGTCAAATAAATCATTACCATCAATTTGGGTAAGTTTTCCCATCGGTCTATGATGTACGCTACATGGAAAAAGGTGCTGTCATGTCGTATTATTAATATGAATTAATGTGCAACAACATTTGTTTGATTGTTGAATTTGTAAACTGTCAAACACAATTTAAAAACATTTCTTGAAATAAATTGGATTTGCCATATTTCCAATTTTCCTTACTAATCTGTTAAACCAAATGCTATATATTTTTTCCCATCTCACTTATGTACAGAATATATGAATGCACAAAGAAAAGTTGCCCAGACTTTAAAATCACTGAATTTATAGTAATTACAGTGATTATTTGTATCAAGAGCTAAAGTTACCCGATTCGGATATTTTTAATAATCCACAATCATCAAGGCATCAATAATAATTCGTTCGTTGTTACGTCACGCCCATACTATAAAAAAATAGTAACTTACAGTAAATGGTTTCAATATTCCCGAATCATTAAAACACATAAAATATACTTAAACCTCTTGGTTTACTTGAAAACTGCAATATTTGAGCTAAACAGAATATTGCTGTAGAATTACTTCGATTTGAAGTAATTTTGAATGAAGACATTAACTTAAGGATGTTTAAAAGGTTATTATACTTCAAAAATCACATCGCGACAACATTTGTATTCGAGGAATGCTTTGTCGGTCGCAAGGAAGCGATAATTCACGTTTGTTTTATTATTACAAAATTACATTTGAATTAAATTTACATTGAAGCCATTTTATTGTATGTGTTGACAGAATATTTAGGTAACAATTTTGGTATTTTCATGAGAAACGTTTGACATATTTATGATAATTGCTTAAGTACGTTCTAACACTGTTTATGGTAACACTGTACAGATGCCTACAAACGTGTAAACGGTAGATTAACTAGATGGTAATAGTTTAATATCGAAATTGAATTTTCGTGTTTTATATAAATTCAGTTGCTTTGAAGAATTAATTTAGAATCATTGTGCAATTTTCGATCACTTTATTTTCTTAAAATTAATTCAATAACTTTTTATTACATACTTGGAGAGAAAGGTTAATAAGCTTGGCAGTACAAGAAAAAATATTTTTATATATTTATAAAAAGAGTCGATACAAAACGGATGTGGGCTGGAGATCGCTTACATTGCTACTATTTTTCTATTACTATCTTATTTGTGTAATGTATAATTGTCAAATTTAAATTCAAATAACAGAGTCCATGGTGCAGTGGTCAATACCATTGGCATTAGTAAGGGATTTCTTGTTTTTGAATCTCAGTACGGACAGTTTAATAAATTAATTTTCAATCGATTTATGAATTTCTGTTCGAAGACATGGTTGTTTGTGATGTCTAGGATTCCTTCCTACCCATCCGATCCTAAAAACGGGGCGTAGTAAGAGCGATTAACTAACCACTAGCCCTGTCATATCTCTGCCCTTCAATCCATAGTCTCGTCGAAAAAGAGAGATTGAGCAACTGAGAAAGAATAAATTCTCCCTAAGAACTTTTGTTGATATACCTCCATTAGAAATACATATGCTCCACATATGGATCTGACTTGATTTAAAAATAAATATCTAGAAAGTTATCTTCAAAGTAAGCAATTTCGTTATCGAGGATAGCATAAATAGTATACGTCTATTACTAGCAGTTCTCGTAAAAAAGTCTGTTAATATACCTTAATTAAGTCATATGAGGCCATATAATCCACATTTGGAGCAAACAGTTGTATCAAAATTTCGTTTATATGAAAAGTTTTCCAAAGAAATGTACCATTATTGTTTATTGTTATTATTGAATTTGATTCAGCCTTCATAAGACCTTTATTAAACTTTCATATGGTTTTTAATCATGATAAATCTAAAATTATAAATACCTACCAAACAAAACTGTAATAAATATTTAAAACTTTACTGGTAAAAAGTTGTAGTCTTTTGTTGAGGAAACGCGCGCCTGAGTAAAAACTAAACAATGAATTTAAAAAAAATGTGAAAACATTATTTACAGAACAATTACGCTGCTTTATTTATAGAACAATGTAAAACAAACGAGACCAATAAATGCTGGCAATATTTTGGTCGAAGTTATTTATATCGCATATTGTCTAGTAAGCTTTTTGTATCTTTTATTGCGTGCCATTTTTCATGTTACAGACGCAATTTGGTTCAATTCATTTTTCAAGTTCAGTAGTCTTCTCTATTAGGGTGGCAAACGAGAGGGAATGAAGAAAATGCAAAAGAATTCCAATTGAGGCATGTTTCCTTACAGCGGTACACGCTTCTTAACATGGCAACCTTTTAAAGGACTATCATTTTAATCACATTTGGCAGCAAAATGTTATTTTTTCGTATTGAAAAAAATCAAAAGCAAGATGGACACATTATAAATACACTGATAATGTGAACAAATCTCTGTAAGGTTCTAGTGGCCACCGCAGATATGAGCGTATGCATACAATAGTTACACCACTGCTACCAAACTTGTAAATAACATTTTGTTGCCAAGAACCATGAAGTCGTCTGTAAGGAAGCAAAAGGTAATATGCAACATTGTATATTTTTAAAGTGAAAAAGTCTTACAATAATTGAGGACACTAAAATAAAAAACACCACTGTCCACAAAAAGTCGATAATGGTGTACGAATGCACAAATATTCTCTATATTCTTGTGTGTGTATACAACTTAAGAGATCAATTGTAATATCCATAGAAAACTGAATTTATAAAATGAGTTTACATGCAATGATATTACCGAAGTATCGGTTTTATTTGATTTCTCACTATATGACTTCAAGGCCAATGGCGATTTTGCTTTTAACGTCCTCAATTATCCAATAATTTTGATAGTTTTAAATTCGGTCATCATGCTTTACCATGAGATGGAACTCTGCCAAGTAAATGGTAATTCAATAAACAACTAGATTTTGTCATCCGATATCGAAAAAGTTGTCTTTATATATTAGAACTGAAAAACATACTCTTTTCTCGATAAAAGAGTTTTGGCTAATTCAATGCCCATTTTTATAAAGGCAATTCTTTAGACTTTTAGAGACAGCCATAGTGGTTATACGTTTTTTTCCTAGTAATAATAATAAATGATGCTTCGAAACCATCGATAATTGTTGATCCGATAAAAAATGAACGTACTGATGTAAAAAGCTTATTTGAAATGCCAAAATAAGCCGTTCATATTTGCCACCCTTCAACAATATAGGGGACAATAAATCTAAGGGAAGCGATTGACCCGACTCTGAATTCGTATCAAAAAGAATTTTCGTGCTTTGTAGTCTCGTTTCAAGATAAAAAATATATGTGTTTTTACTAATTTTTCGACATCCAATATTCAAGCACCTTATATAAAATTAAATTATTTAACTAAAATACTTCAAAAAATTCTTATCACATAGATTTCAATGGTATGAATTAATTATAATACTAATTGACAATCGAACTTTTCAGTTGCATGGCTAGCAGATGCGACCACCAAATTCACAAATTCACCAAGCACACATTATATTACTTACTTTCAATGTAAGTGAATTGACAACCTGTTTTGTACTACTTCCACATTTTTATAATGACCATGACCAGTTTTACTCATCACGAGTATATCGACTGATCTCGCTCAGAGTGTTTTTTCACACTATCGAATTCTCCATTCTTCTTTAAAGTCTATTATAAGTTACCAAGATTTGATGTCTGTGTGTAGGAAAAATCGCAGAAAATGATTTGCTAAAATAGCAATTTATTTTATATAATGATTGTATAAAGATATTTAAAGTAGAATTATACTAAATAAACCAAAAAATGTCTTTTAACAAAATATAGAGGAAACCTTTTTTTGGGGATATGTTTTCATAAACTTATTTTATTAGTTCTTTTAATTAATTATCTTTAACAAATAATCTGTTGCTATCATAATCAGTAAATAATACTAAAATTTCACGGAAAAAAAATCTAATATATTCTCTAAGTCCAAAGTACTAGTTTTAATTACATCAATGTTGAATATTTGTCTATCAATCTTATAGAGTAATATACAGCTTGATGCATTGACAATTTTATTATATGAATGCATTTGTGTGTTTTGTCAAGTAACACAGTTAACTTGAAAGAAGGAAAAATAATTTGATTTCCATAGTGTATATCTTAGTATAATTAAGTAGCCATCTGTAAAATCAGATTACCGAAAGTAAAAGTAATAATTTATGTACATTTTCATACTGTTGAATGTATCACTATTGTATAATACACATGAGGGTGTAGGGATAGGTATGCATGACCAAGGGTGAGTAATGATGTAAAAGCAACCCAGTGTCACATTTATATTGCTTAGGACGTATTAGATCATATTGTCCTGATATGATTGGTTAACTTAGGGAGACTTTTCCTATTTCCTCTTTTTTATTATTTATATTCCGCAAAGCGGTTCGGAAATGCAACATAGGACTCATTTTTGGCGATACAATATTTTTCTTTATCTGTTTGTCAAGGACATACAAATTCGTTTTTATAAAATTGCTAGTATTTGGCATTGCATCTAATAAAAGGCATTTTTAAATGAAATTAAAACAATCAATTTTCAATGTCACTCAAGATTAACTCGAAGAGAAAAGAAATAACATACTTTGATATTCTCCTTACCTGGACATGAACCCAGACCCAACAGATTGCTATGGTTAAGCCCATACCCCTAGACGACAGAGGTGTAATAATGTAATTTATTTAACTAGTGTTACAATTCCTTTAAAACAAAATATTGCAACGCAAATTTGCTGTTTCGAAAATAATTTGACGGCATCATTGGCATCTAAGATAATATCTTCGGTTTTCAGGAAGAAAACACTAAATCGAAAAAAAGACATTGAGTTAGTTATACCGAAATGTTACTTATTTCAATCATTACCGTATGGAAAAACTTACTTATTTTTATAAATTATTCTTTTAATTGAAAACAGTGTTGTACAAACAACATAAATGAAATAGGTATAGCATTACAAACATTTGAAAAACTTCAATGTCTAATTACTGAAAACTAGTATTTTTCAGTTAATACATTCTTCCAGAACAACGACGATATTGTCAATTGTTGCTTTGTTTACTGCCTTCGTGAACAGAGCTATTAAATCAGTCGTAAATTTCTGAGTCAAAACGTTCGTTTTTGCTATTAGCTAAACGGTTATCGTGAAGGATAAGATATAAATGTTAATGTTGATACTTGTTGGATGTTGCATCATGTGGGCAAAATATACTAGCTTTCACATTATTGATATTCGAATACACAGATACGGTGACGAACTTAGTAAGTTATAAATGTATACAAGCGAAAATAATCACAGGAAGTTACAATATTCTTTTCATTATTCCTTGGGATTAATAAATATAAATTATTATATCAGGAAGTCTAACTAAACCATAATCAAAACATTCTGTAACATTATAAACTCACACAAAAATGTTTTAGTCTATCTAGGCTAGATAGAAATACATTCTTTTCGCTACGCAAAATCAGAAATTGACACAATGTCTAATGTCATGGTAAGTTAATGGGGATGGTCTATGATAGAAGGACGTACTATAATTAAGTCGCTAACATTCAATAAATACGGCACCAAACGAGTAAAGAATTTGATTAGTGATAAAAAGGTTTTATGTTCAATTCATGGCAAGCTTTAAAAAACATTTCTTTTTAAATCCTCTCAAGTTGATTGCAATTGAATTTATTTAAATATATTTTTCAGATCATAAAGATGCGATATTCAAAAATAAATAAGTTAATCCGGGAATAAAAAATCTAAATACTATAAGAGAATAAGTACAGGGTAGCGAGACGCGCTTTGCATAAGTTAATAACACGAGAGCTTTCAGTAGCAAAGAAAAAGCTCTTGATAAATGTCAGCTCGCTTCTCGTCCGGACAGTGATTGACCGTGGCGCTGTCCGACCGGAAGTGACGTCACTACGTGTCACGTCACGTGACGTCGCCGGATATAGAGAGGAAGGATTATGTTACATAATAAAAGTTGGTCCATTCGACGGAAGGGGTTCTTCGCAAGATCGCAGATTGGCCTGAAGGTCAATATATTCATAGCTTTGTGATAGATGATAGACAGTTTATTTGCATTTAATTTGAAACTATTATGATTAAAATATTAGCATGTATTGTTTGCTTGGAGTGGGCTTAGCGCAACAAGTGCAATCTGAAACGATGCTAGATTGCCTTGCATGTAATCATGTGTACTTAATTCATAAGTACAGATATGACTCGGAATTGACTTGCAAATAAAAATAAATTAAATGTAACTTAACCGCCAAATTTGTGAGGCGTTTATTAAAATCAATTATATTCATAATTCATAGCGCATCAGTTGATATTTTCCAATCGCATAATCGATATTAATTATTTTTTTGATTCAAAGTTGTCAGCATTTGGCTCAACATTGAAAACATTGACTTTCATTGTTCTTCATAATAAAACATTTAAAAAAATATTTTATTGGATATCAGGATTTTGAAAAATCGAAAAAGAACTCAACATGATAATTCGGAAGATTTCAAAAAGAGTTTTCTGGGGTTAACATAATTAAACATTTTAGTACGATCAATCTGGGTAACTTTGGCCCAGTTCTGAGGGTTTTTGTATTTTTATGATTCGCCGTTGCATTTATGTGTAGTATTGTTCTAAATATAAATGAACTAAAAATATAGATTAGGAAAAATTTTCATCCAAATCGGGTAACTTTGGTTCTCGATACAAACAATCACTGTAATTACTATAAATTCAGTACTTTTAAAGTCTAAGTAATTTTTTTTTATGCTTTCATATATTCTGTACAGAATTGAGATGGAAAAAAGTATACAGCATTTGGTTTACAGATTAGTAATACAAATTGAAAATATATTTTCAACACTAAACTATGGGTATTGTTCACTAAATATTTTAAAAACATAAAAAATGTTTTTATTTTCATTATTGTTTTTATTAGTAATACTGTTTTTAATAATTATTATTATTGTTGTTACTGTTATTATTGTGTTGTAATGCCATGAATTTCAATTTTTTTTAAATTTACAATAAATAAATAAATACCTAACCCAATTTATTTCAAAAAAAAATTTTCAATTGTGTTTTATTATTCCAAGCTGACAACTTACAAATTCAACAATAAAACAAATTATTTTGCACATTAATTCATATTTTGACCACCAGGGGCTACCCAATACCACTACCATTATTTTTTTTGAAATCTTGATATATTGTAATCTGATTTTTCATCGATTTTGTAAATTATTTCTATATAATTTATAACGAATACTATTCGAATAGTTGCCCAAATGTTCGAATATCAAATAGTTAAAAAAGGGCCGAACACATTCGAATTTTGAATATTCGAATATTGGAGTCGGAGTCCCTAGATATTGCGTATAACATTCTGATTATATTATTCACAATTGAATTTATTGTAAAAAAGTGTATATAATACTGTAAATTAATATGAATTCAAATATGTTTATTTAACAAGTTTGCTTCGTTGACTCGTTTATTATTTCATGCACTACTTTATTTGCAATATTCATAAACTTTGCAAATTACAGCGAGATTTATTTTAAAATGCGAAATAAATGCAACAGATATAATATAAAATAACAAAACAAAACAATCGTTATTTCGAAACGTTCACTCACATTGGCTTTCTCTCGTTATTTTTAAAGTAAGAAGTTCAGCAGTCTTTTTCTCTTAGGCCTTTCGAACTTTCGCGCGACGTTCTTGGCAGATTTTTTCTGTTCAAATACCGCCATTATATAAATCATGAAATTGTCAAAATGTATGTCTAAGTGAGAGAATTATATTTCGCTATTTTCAAATTTATTTCCTCTAAACATTTATCAGCACTTTTTATTTATCAGTTGAAAACACAGTGGCAAAATCGAGTCTGACACTTTTATTTAAAATCTAGTAATACTTCAGCCAAATCCGTGATCGAGTGGTCAGTATCGTTGGCTTTAGTAAAAGTACTCACAGATTCGATTTTCGTTAAGTATTACTTTAATAAATTGATCTTTAATTCTGTAATACACAAAATTCCTTCCTACCCAACCGATCCTAAAAACGGGTCGTAGCTAGAATGACTAGCTAACCACTAGTCCTGTCCTATATTTATCCTTCTATCCCTACTCTCTTTGAAAAAGAGAGGTTGAGCAAACTTAGTAACGAGCAGTTCTCGTAGTAAACTTCAGCTGAGATAAGCTCCATTAGAAGGCTTTATTGAGAACGGACATTGATGGAAACTATGTATTATACACCAGTCAATATTCTCCCAACACTCACGCTCTTTCTCTGTCTCTCTAACACATTCTCTGCATCTTGCATTGTCAGAACTGACAATGACTATAATTTGTTCCGATGATGACGTGAAGCGTTAGTCAATTTGTAATTGTTTTTATTTTAAAAATAAAACACACTTGGTTTTGTACTAACTCCACATTTTTATAATGATCAAAACCGATTACACTCTTCGTAAGCATTATCTACAAGAACCAAGAAGCGAGCATTATCAACTAGTAAAAAACAAATTGTGCTTTATTTTTAAAATAAAATGCCTTTCTACCAAGAATTGACAGTTACACTTTAAAAGTGATTATAATTATTTAAATTCATAATTTGCTATACATACGTTATTTTAATGGAGTTCTATTGATAAACGCTATATAATTCAATCAATAAAAAATATTGTCAGCTGTCAAAATTCAAAAATCGAACAAAAAGTTTTTTTTTTTGAAACTGCATCAATATAAACTATTATTTTATAATATACCGACCTCACTAGTGTGGAGACATTTTTTGCGCTGTAGTCTCAAAAGATAAAATGATGTAACCATCGTGTAATATAAATATCGTTTTAACATAATCTTTATCGCAATTAACCCGTCAAGGAAGAGATCTATGCAATACCTTGTCCATATCCCATGGTTATATAATAACCCCCCGCTGCCAGGCAAGCCATTTGCTCCCGTTTTATTGCCTACCGAAAATATTAGCCTTTTCTTCAAATTGTTAACCCTCGCAGGCAAATAGCTACTAGATTACTGGAATTCTAGGCAATCTGATTATAATATTTCACACCTTAATTGCTTTGTGGAGAGATAATGGTATATTTTTTAGTGAATTGGTTTGCGTCATTTTTTTGTACAAAAGACGTGAATATACGAATAAACGGTAGTATACACCGTGTCCAAAAGTAAATCATTTTGTTTTCCTTAATATCTCTTATTATTAACTTCATTATTGAAATATGTTGTCAGTCTATTAAAAATTACTTTTCAATATTTAATTGAACATTAGTCAATAATTTTATTCACCCGTTATTATTAATATCTTGAAATAGCCACACTAAAACATATTTCATGGTATGCAAATAAAGTAATATATTGACTTTAAGATTTAATCAAATAAGGGAAAATTGAAATGATATTTTATATGAATTTACTAGTAGATATACTACAATAATCACTATGTTTATTGACATAATTGTTAAAAAATAAAATATTTAGGTTTATTATGACGAAAACTTTTTTAAGTGCAATCGAAGACTAGACATAAAAACAAAATATGCTCCCTTTTCCCAATGTTATTTATTGCATTTCTTGATTTCCTTTCATACTCTATACGACTGTGGAAAGACATATTTTTACAAAAGATCATACTTAATTCCAGTCGGTCAAATCGGCTCTCAAAAATATGCCGCTTTTCCTGTAATGGAAAACAGGAAAGGTTTTTTACAACTAAGAAAATAATATATTGTTTTTATGTCAAGGTTTTTATGTCGTTTATAAACGTTAGACACTGTTTATTCGGTGAGTCAGTTCGAGTCCATTCGTGTGTTCGAATGCCTGAAGATGCCGAAAGGCGAAACCCGGGTCGTTAGTGACAAAATACATGGAAGTGTACAAAACCTCAATAATCCAAATTTGATATTAAAATTCCATTAAGCACCCTCAGTCGATGTCTTAAATTATATTACATAATTATTATTAAGACAATAGTAAACATAAAAGAAACTCATGACTTCACAACTAAAACGGTATTATTCTATTTTATTCTAAGACATACATTTAAAATATTAACATTAATTCAGTGAACAACGCATTTTTTTTTTACCATTTTATTTTTCATTCTCTCGCCAATTGCATGCGACAATCAGCGCATAGTTTTTGTACCATTCCGTAGTTTTTTGCGTTTTGTGACAATCGGCCGTCTTGTCAACACAACATTATTTTCATATTATTTATTTACAAATCCGTGTGACAACTTTATACGCCAATAAATTCTTGATACTATCAAGCTTAAAAATGGTTTTTGTTGATATCAAAAATGCAATAGTTTAATTATTTGTTCCGAGGAACAAAAAAATATTCTCGAGATATTTCTTCTGTGATGTCGTACAACCATCAATTACATTCATTTAATATATCAGAGATCTTAGAAAATTAAGGAATATTTTTTGATCACTGCGAGATTAAATTTTTGTTCAAATATTACAAGATTAAAAATTAAATAACTTCTATGTGTAATGGCTTACTATTAAAATTGTTTTACAATAATTGCTACATCCTTTGATCATATCAGGACATTTACCCTTAACCGTCACTAATAAGATACCCAAAATTGTAATTATCCTGGGAACCATTGTTTTCTTACTGCGTTGTTACACAAAAAATCTTTTCATTTACATTGGGAATCTTATCACCAATAGAAAATCAATTTAGTGCACTTAACATCATTTCAAACTTTTCTTAATGATCACAATTTAGATAACGACTACACCATCAAAAATGATGTTAATTGTTATTAATTACGTTTATATTATAATAAATTTTAATAGGTTCATAAGTAAAAATGACATAATATTATCCTATTGCGATATCTATAAAAAAACAAAAACCCGTTTTATCGACAGCTGTATATTTTATCCTTCTATCCCTACTCTATTCGAAAAAGAAAAGAGAGGTTGAGCAACTGAGTGACAAGCAGTTCTCGTAGAAAAAATTCTGTCAAGAGACCTCCATTAGGAGATCATATGCTCCACATTGGGAGCGGACATGGAAAAAAAATATTATATTGGTAAAACAAGACGTGACATATTTGAATTATTTTTTCATTCTGATGCTTGATTTATATTTTTTGACCATA
This sequence comes from Himalopsyche phryganea, assembly GCA_022494535.1. NCBI lineage: Eukaryota > Metazoa > Arthropoda > Insecta > Trichoptera > Rhyacophilidae > Himalopsyche > Himalopsyche phryganea. The sequence goes on from JAGVSL010000015.1 coordinate 2,710,480, forward strand.
CATTTATGAGAATTATCAACTGAACTATGAGCGAAGACGGTACTGATCATTATACACATGTGGAAGAAGTACAAAACAAACTGTCACTTTTAAGGTGTTAACTGTCAATTCTTGGTGGAAAGGCATTATATTTTAAAAAATAAAACACAATTCATTTGTACTACTTCCACATATTTATAATGATCAGGACCGATGCTCGTGATGAGCGAAACCGGTCCTGATCATTATACATATGTGGAAGTAGTACAAATGAATTGTGTTTTATTTAAAAAACAAAAAAAAAAAACTGTGTTTTATTTCTATAATATAACGTCTTTCCATCAAGGATTAACAGTTAACAGCTTTAAAGTGATGCTAGATATAATTAATTTGTCCCCTAGTGGTATGGTTTATTATTTATTTCAAATGTATTTACTTGAAATAATATTAAATAATAACACGATATTAAATTTCCACTTTTTTATGTTAAATTTACTTCTAATTTTCAATCCAGGTAGACATAAATGGCATACATTAACTATCTCTTCCAAAAACCTGAAATTTCAGGTGATTTTTTTACAACTAGGCTACTTCATGATATACGTAAGTATGCTCTATATTTATAAAAATAAAACATTTCTTTCAACTGATAAATGTAATTATTTAGGACTATTTATACAATATGTTATATAATATTATGAATATATGTTTTATTTTTATATATAAAATATAATGAATTGCCACCAAGAATCGACACTTTAAAACTGGTCAATATACCCTATTCAGGTTGTGGGTCCGATTAAAGAGTATTTATTTAAAAACATGTTAAGATGCCTCATTTATCATTTGCGTTGTATCATAAAACAATATTTCTTTTACCCTTAAAACAAGGTCGCAAAAGAACACGCAATATATTTAAATATTTATCTACAAAATAAAGAAGTGAGCGAAAAGTATATAAATTTAAAGAGCATAATACATTTTTGCCCGAGCCGTGATTAATGCGAAAAGAAATTAGATATTATTTTATCTCACCCTCTGTCCTGTGACCCCCTCTTCCCCACCCCACAAGCCTCCCCGTTTGCAATTTCTGCTGCAGAGCCCCACACAGCAATAATCTAACCAGTTTGTGAGAACCTACTACTTAAAATAATTTGTGTAATGTGTTTTTAAATATACACCTCCATGCGACTCTGCTGTGGTGACTATAGTATGTTTAAGAATTGCATGGTACATTATGTTCTAATTTAAAACTGTTATTTTATCAAGTAAGCATTATAATAATGCAGTATTTATATCTATAAATCAAGTTTTTAAGGTATGGCCGTCACGAATGTGAAGAATATGAATCACTTAGGTATAAGTTTAGCACAATTTATTTACCGATATCTGGTTGTCAGTTCATCGCTCAAACTATTTTTACTGATAATTTAATGATATAAGAATCAATTTATTCTATTCAACGCATGCATCTTGACAGTGTTGCTTTACGGTTGCGAGTCATGGCACCTCACCAAGGCACAGGGTAACCGTATACTGGGCTTTGAAAACAGATGTTTGCGGCGAATACTAGGGGTATGGTGGTTTGATTTTATCAGGAACTCTGAGGTAAGAGAGCGGACGGACCAGCTTCTTATTACGTCCAAAATAAATAAGCGACGATGAACCTGGCTTGGACACGTGCTGCGGATGCCCCAGAGGGAGCCTGAATCCTGCCTGTCTCTTCCACCAACCAGGTGGATTCCGTCGCCCTGGAAGGCCGCTGATGACCATCCATAGGATGTATTCGGCGGAGCTACGGGACGCTGGGATAACCTGGGTGGTGACGAGGAGGCTGGCGGGGGACAGAGAAGCTTGGAGAAACCGCGTGATGGCCATATGCTCCGAATAGGGAGCGGATATGGCAAAAAAAAAAACGAATCAATTCATACATTTAGACATAAATTTATGTAATGAAATAGTAATAAAGAGAGTTAATCCCTTGACTCTGTGGCGGATTAGCACGGTAGCCTCCGACCGTTACTATCATTAGCAACTGCATAACAGCTTCAAATTGGTGTATTTTTCTATCGAAATCATCAAGACTGACTTTGAATACTTTTTGATAAAAACTTTAAGTTTAATGACCACAAAAATTGTTTTCCATAATATTTTTTTAACAATCTAGGAGAAAAATATTGTTTGGATTTTCATTCATTTGGTAAAATTCCATAATGAACAGGTAAAAATAATAAAGTGTTCAGTCCAATATATTACAATTTCTTTTTTAATAAAACACGATTTGTTTGCTTTACTTCCATGTGTTCATAATGCTCAGGACCTGATTGTGGAAGTAGTAAAAACAAATTGTGTTTTATTTTTTTAAATATAATGCGTTTCCACCAAGAATTGACAAGTTAACACCTTAAAAGTGACCAATATATTCCATCTAGGATTATATTTCTGATGATGGCGTAAAGCCAAAATATCTATCATCTATATATTTATACTATAATTCTCGTAGAACTAAAGACTATGCTATTTAAAGCTAATCGTACAAATAATTGTCAAATATACGATGGAGATCTTTCTCATAATCATTTTAACTAATTAAAATCAGAAATTATACATTTTATAAACATGCTATTTTTTTAAATGAATGACACATTGCTTAAGATCATATCGAGGTTTTGTTGACAGAAGACATTAATTCATATCAACGAATTCTGAGATAATCGCATTTAAAGCAGGTTTTTTTCGGGGTACTATTTTTACAAGTAAAATTGAGCCCATATGCGGAAAAACAGCATTAGTCTGTATTTGGTTTGTTTTTGTAAACACATTTATCCAGTAAAAAAAATTTGATCACTAAACCGTGTTCCCAATAAAATTACTGAAACCATCTTCATTCATCAAATAATTTTTTTTTTTGATAAAGGTTATCTCCACAACAATCAACCGCTATTATCTCTGAACAATATTTTTAGGACAACGCTGTTTTTTTGCTTTTAGTCACACAAATTATACGATTTAGTATCGATGATTTATAGTTATATCATGGTTTTATCCAGAATAGAAAAATAACAATACGAATTTCTCTTTCTACTGTTTTTTTGTAAAGTCATTCTATGACTTCATGCGTTCCACCAGTGCGTAGAGAGTTAAATCGCATTCATTATATTTTGACATTTAAAACAAAAAATCATCAAAAACTAACCTAATGCGTTTTGTCAATGTATTCACGATATTACATAATACAAACATTTGAAAAGTCAATTAAAAAATTAAGTATAAAATCACTGCCATTTAACTGGTAGTATTTTTTATCACCCAGTGGCGTGTTTTGAAAAAGTAATTTACGGAGTCACAGTACGAGATGAGATAGCGAGTCGCTTAGCTATAAATACAAACACAAAATATGTAAATTAATAAAATTTCGTATCGTACTCTTTTAAATATAAATTACCCCTTTTTATGAGAATTTCGTCTGAAATGGTAGCGCCAGCCCACCCTGGGAGAAATAATATATCAACCGTATCTTTACTAAATACTTACTGTTTCTGTTAATCACGAATCTAATGCAAATGTTCCTTACATTTACATAACAACATTCAAAGCATTACATAGATATTGCGTATTTGGTCGATGGTTTTTTGAATTTAAAACAATAAATAAAAACATGTTATTATTACATTATATCAAAGTCTTGGAATCAGTTTTCGCTTATGCAGAACATCAGTTCAACTGAGGAAAAATATATTAAATGAAACATTTCAAGGAATAAATATTGACAATTTTTAGATGCAAGGTTTAAATTAATCAATAACACAAAGGCTGTCGACCACTCGCTTGCATAATCTGAAACTGAAACAGCCACGCCCAGCCGATTGTTTACATATAAACTAATAACATTATACTACAGGTTTTCATACCACCTGTCAAAATTCTTCTAACACTCACTATCACATACACTCTCTTTTTCACTGTCTGCTCATCACGCTCAAGCGCACTGTTGGGCTGTGTTGTACAGACAGATACAGATAAAACTAAGACAAATATGTGATATTGAAATAAAATAATCTTTTTACTATGCACTGATCAATAATTGATAATTTTATTTTATTTCAAAAATATCATCATGTATATATTCTGAAGATATTGAAGAATGCATTGAATATTTTACTTATATAGTATAAGTGATCTGCAACATTTTTGACACACTTCTTTGGCTATTTTTATTGCTGTTTTAACCTGTTATGAAAAATAACCAATGGTAATACTCTCATTGCGGATTATTTCTTGATGCATTAGTGTGATTCCGTTGACAAAAAATAATGTGTAATCTTACAATTATAAATGTATTTTTAATTCATCGAAAAATAAAATAAACCCAAAATTTACGGGTACCATACATATCATGTCTTTGAAAAAAGAGTATTAAAGTTTAAAAATCTTTTCCATACAAGTCAAATAAAAGGGAAAAATAACTTTCATACGCAATTTATTGGATAAGCAATGCAGAACAATAAATAAAAAAAAGTATTTAATTGTCTTGCAATTGTAAAAGATAAACTACGCGAAAATGTTCCGAGAGATTTTTATTTTAAAGAATAAGGGATGGGGTGCAGCCCGCTAGTGAGTAGCTACAGGGTGTTATGGTTATAAATCGGTAAAATATGTTAACTCATGTCCCGCGTCTTCTGCGACAAGCCCTCGGGGATGTTTTGGGGGGGTTGCGAAATCGACTTAAGCATAAACCCTTCGTTTTTTAAAGTAACATACCTCACTTTGCTCACTGCGATGGGTTTTAAGTAGTTTTTTCCGTACCTCCGGATTCGCTAAGAGTCTTTCGGATTTAAGTTTTTTATTTGTTTTGTGGGGAGGGATTCCTTTGAAGTATTTGACTAATATGGAAATACTTTCATAAATTCTGCAGCATGAAAAAATCACCTGAATGTGTAAATCCACTAGATTTTTAAATGGGAGTATATCTCCATTAGTGATATATTATTCCTAAAATGCCTAATTTTTCTACAATTAACTTAATACAAAGGTATTCCATGAAAAAAAATATATCAGATTATCATTTAATAATTAATGATTAATTTAGTCACTTGAGAGGTGTTAACTGTCAACTCTTGATGGAACGGCATTATATTTAAAAAGTAAAACACAATTGAATAGGGTAAAATATCAAAATATATAGTTCTACAAAATTTTATTAACTAGTTGATAGATATTTCGGCGTAACACCGTCGTCAGAATTATACTTAAACCTTTTTTAGGTTAGCTACTGCTTAGAAGTGATAGACGATAGATCTTGGAAAACGTGAGATGACATGATATTTGTCTATCTCTTCCAAACAGTGTATAAAATAAGTTTAAGCATTGCTCTGACGATGGCGTTAAGCCGAAATAGCTATCAAAAATCTTATGCAATTTTTTAGAACTAAATAGTTTAATATTTTGCATTATTATAATGGAGTCTACCAAGTAAATGCCAATTCAATCAACGAAAAACACTTTTTTTTTTGTAAAACTTGCGCATTTTTAAATGGTCAGGGCTAGTTCCTCTCATCGCGAGCATTGTTAACTGATTTAAACATTTTTATTATCATCTGATAATGCTCTGGTAGACTGGTAGTAAGCCAAATTATTTTCAAATATTTTTGAATATCCCTAGTAATACATCTTTTTACTAAACTATATATTATTATCGAAATGCGTTCAAACTTTGTTTAAAATGTTAAATGCACAAAAAATCGTCTATCTACTCAACGACAAATCCACTAAACACCGACTAACAATTGAAAATAAATGAAAATAGCATACTTTCTCGGACACATTATGTATTTGATTAATATTATAAATCTTTATGATTGTAATATTGATAATATTGATTTATATGTAAGTACTCATTTTTTGAATATTCATAATCGATCATAATTTAGCATGCAACATTAAACAAGTTTCTTTATTAAATTATGCTCATTCGCAGTCATAAAAATAAAACTCAGCTTTTGAAATAAAATTTGCAATTCCTTTCTCTACGCTTTTGAGGAAATTTCGCGAAGGAAATTTGGCGGTGAATAAAAGGGGAGTGTTCATATTTATGGGTCTTAAATAAAATGGGCTCATTTTAAAACGTAAAAACGCAATTTTACACTAGATTTTGCTTGTCACAACCCTCTCAACTTACATTGTTACATATTGCCCTTATTTTCTGCCCTTATTTACAGTGGCGCGGTTTTAAATCTTAAAGAAAAAAATACAACGACGATTTTCACACAGATTTTTTAAGACTCTTTTCAACAATATTTTTTTTACGAAATCTTTTGAGATCATCTCGAGGAAACAGACATAAATTTTTTTTCGGGAGAGCATAAAAAACGTTTAAAAAACACTTTATCGGATTACAGCAAAAATAAAAAAAACACGTTCTTAGTATAGCTATATATATTTTATATCAATTACGTGTTTTATATTATTGTTAAAATTCGATAAACTAGTTTTTGAGACTGTGTTTATAGTCTTCCAAAATATTTTGATTTTGCAAATATACATTTTTGGAATGGAAACGATGATATTCCCAAAATTAACAACTAGAAGGCCACATTCATTTATCTTAAAATCAAATAAGGTCGCAATTAAGAAACATATAAAAAAATGTACGTACATTATTTTGTAAATGAAGGAAAATAGTGAAATTTATTTATTTATGTATGTGTTTATTTCGGTCAAAAGGCCAAACTTGAGACCTTATAAGACCGCAAGTTTGTCATCCCTACTCTAGACACTCATTAGACTCCATGGGGCGAGCTTAATGTGACTTAATAATGACTATTTCAAAGTCATAGAATTATTTCAACCATTTATTTTTCTCTATAAAATTCTATTGACATTCTATTGTACTGCAGTTACCGTAAATTCATTGTAAGATAGTTTTCACACGCTTTATATATTAGAAAGTCGTTGATTCCCTTTCGATTGTATAATAAAATGACATTGATTATTAGCATCGTTAGTAAGATGTCGCAAAATAGTAAGATACAAAAATTTTAAATTAAATGAAAATGTAAAATGTATAAAAAAATGTTGTATTACGTTATTTGCTATTAATAAGTCTTCCTTTTAATACACTCTGATTAGAAAATATGAAACAAAAGAGCGCAGTTTTATCTCGTGCTTATAAGCTAACCACTTTTATTTTTAATTGAACGACGAAACGCTACTGTTTCCTTGAAGACACGCTGGCTACAATAATACTGGTCACATTTCCTGAGTTAAGTGTTCCCGCACGGCAACACACTTTTTATTTGTTTTTGAGCTAGCTACTTGACTATCAAAAGCCTACTGTCTTTTTATTGTATAACACTGCAAGCCCGGAACATTAATAGATTATTTAATATATAAACTTAAAAATAATTAATAATTTCGTGACTTAATAATATACGATGTATATCTTAGTTAGTACAACAAAAGGAGAGCATGGAAATTTAAATACGTATTGTAAAATATTCTTTGTATAGTATAGATTCATTACAACACCGTAATGTTGATCGCAATTTCTATATTCGTTCATTTTAAACGTTACTCCAAGACACCACATAGAGAACAATTCATACAATAAAAAAGTAAAGTAAAACACACTGCCACTTAAAGATGAGATTAAATTTAGACATTAAATATTCAGAAGAACAAGAAAAAAGTACAAAAAGAAAATAAATTTATTAAAAAACAAAAAATGTATTTATATGGCTAAAATTAAGTAAACAATATCGTTTTAGTTCACAACATATTTAAAAATGCTTAATTTTCATGGATTTTTTCTCACTACCTTGTATATTTGAGTAAATTTATTTTTAAAAAATCTGACGCATTGTCAATACATTGTATGTAGAGTTTGTCACTCTAGCTTGTGAGTCGATACATAGTAATACAGTGACACGCTTTGTATATTATAATTATACACAAAGCGTATCAGTATATTAAAAAGTGCCAAATTATAAAACGTATACTCTACTTAGCACTGCAGTTTAATACGATAACTTATTATAGTCGTTTTGTGAAGAATTAGAATGATTACTTAAATGAAACTTAGATTATGACGTAAAAAACTATTTGCTTAATTAAAGAAGAATTATTAAATAAAAAAAAATGACAGAAATTTCACCATCATACCATCGTCAAAACCAGTTATGCTAAATTTTATATTTTATCCCCGGTCTTGATCATTATAAAAATCTTGTAGTAATATACAAAACAAACTGTATTTTATTTTTAAAAGATAATGCCTTTCCACCAAAAATTGACAGCAAAAACGTCAAAAGTTTATTTTGCTAGTTTCAGTTAAGTATGTTGGAGTTCTACATTACTGCTAATTGAATCGGTAAAAATGTGAAATACGACGTCGCATTTAGATAATATTTTAGTAAAATTTTCTTCAATACATTTCAACGTTAACATGCTTGAGTCAAGTTCTATCAAGTATAAATACGGTAGTGGGGCTCGAATCGTTAAAAAATCTACCTGATGTAGTATCAAGGACAAAATGAATTATAGTCAGTAAAATGGAAACTGTATGTAACTGTTTTGCGAATTCGCAAGCCTCCAAACCTAATAAAGAATTGCGCATTATTTTTTCGACTCTATAATGTGGAAAAACACATTCATCTCGTGAGCATAATAAACTACCGTGAGCTCAAATTTCAAGGAGTGAGCTATAACTGCCATTTAAAATTTTACATCGCATTTTTATTTTTATATATTTATTTGTAAATGAAAAGGGCAAAACATAGCGTTACAGCTCACTCCAATGTACCATACATTTAGACAGAATATAATAACAAAAAATAAATTAATAATTTAGAAAATAGAATAGAGAACAAAAAATTTTCTTTACATACAATTTTTTATTTACCATTTACGCTCCCAATGTGGAGCATATGGCCTCCTAATGAATGTATCTCAACAGAAGGTTTTTCTGCGAGAACTTATTTTTACTAAGTTGCTCAATTTAGTAACAAGTAGTAGAGCTATAGCTCTTTTTTAAAGAGAGAAAGGATAGAAGGATACGGCTAGAACAAGACAAGTGGTTACTAATCGCTCTCGTAACCCCACATTTTTAGAATCGGGTGAGTGAGAGGGAATTTTAGACATCACAAACATTCATGCCCACGAATATAAATTCACAAATCGATTGAAAGATCAATTTATGAAGCTGTCCGTACCGGGACTTACACCCGAGACATCCGTAACCGTAGCCAACAACGTTAACCACTGTACCACAGAACCGTCAAATTCATACAAGAAACAAAAATCTAAAATACAATACACGTCGTTGCTGAAAATATCCACCTCTTTTTACAATTAATTGCATATGAAGTCCTGTTGTATGTAAATGTAAAACATATCAATGACAGTCCTGTAGCCGAATAGCCAGTGTCATACTTTTCGGCTGCAGTATCCACGGGTTCAAATACCAATATGTACAAGTTTAATTTAACTGATTTGTGTACGAAGGCATGAATGGATGTGTTATGTCTAAAAATTTCATACCAAATATCCGATCTTTAAAAATTGGGCATTGCGAAATCGATTAACTAACTACTAGTTATATTCTAGACTCATTCTTATACATTTACTCTCTCCAACAAGGTGAGATTGATTGACTGAAAAACAATCAGTTCTTTTTTTACAACAATTGATTGCGACGAGCCTCATTCAGACTTCCATTTAGTTTCATAAGAATAGCTATTTTCAATGCGGAGGGTTTTCTCTCTTTTTATTATATTTTTACTATTTAATTATCAACGCATATTCCATTAACTAACCATATCATGAAAGTCTTTTCTTGGCTACTTTTAGTGCGACATAAATTTACTGTTTTTGCAATTAATTAATCACGCTCTTAATTGGTTAAATTCGCGTAAATTCTAATTGTTTATATGAATTGTGAGAAAAATTATAGTAGTACAGTTAACAATAGAACAAGCTGTGTGAAATTACTAACAAAGTTAATGCAAAGAAGTTCAGCGTACAACCAATCAATCAGACTTAATCGGTCATAAAATTTAAATCAATTATCGAAAGTCACAAAGAAGTTGCGAAATATTATATAACAGACATTTCTTAATTGCCCTGTCATTTGATCTGAAATAAAAAAAAAGATTTCTTTTAATACAACCATAAAGAAAGTCGCTAGACAAAAATCATAGACATGTTAATACTTTCATGGTATAATATATTCTGGGGTCTAATGCGATAAGTGCCTACGTCAAATATATCAATTTGTCAGTGGTGATTTTATATTTATCAATAACAGTATAAATCATTATCTTTCACATTTCTGTTGCCAAATCCTATTGTGATGTTTTATGTTGGAGCTGCCCAAGTGAACATTGACACTTTTTGTACTTGTAAACCCCAACATCTGAATCGATCATATCAATATAGGTTTTTCTTGGTGTAAAATTTGCCGATAGATTATTTTGACATACACATTTAATTCACTTTAAATTGGCAGACATAGGGATTTCTTCCATTAAAATAATGAAAATTTTAAATTACTTTCTGATACTTAAGTCAAAATCTGACATTGGCACTTTTAGCATTATGCTCCAGATACTATTTATGATGGACAGTCCAAAAGTATGATTTTTCAGGTCAGCAAAAACAAAGTTATTTTTCCAGCAATAATGATTGTAGTCTCCATAAGTTACCATTTTTACAATTTTTATCAGCAATTTTTAGATATATAACAAAAATTCATTAAACTAATAATCTTATACTTTTGAGACCAGAAAAAAATAATAATTACATCACAATTATTTCAGCTATAAGTTAGTCTAATAGTCGCATATATTTATTGTAATTTTTATAGAGCAATTGCAACGCATACTGCTAGTCTCACTGACCGTTCTTATATTTAAAATGTTGTTTCGTACTAACTTATAGTAAAACAACCAAAAATGGAGTTATAATCGTAAGTCCGCTCATCATAGGTTTATCAAAAGTAAAACAATGTCAAGCGTTAATGTAATTGTATTCTATAAATAAAACACATTCTTTATGTATTACTTCCACATTTTAAGAATGATGAGGACCAGATGAGTGAAGTTAAAATAAATGAAAAAAGAATTGTGTGTTATTTTTATAATAATAATATATAATGCCTTTTCATCAAAAATTATTGACAGTTAACACTTGAAAAGTGATTACAAAATTGTTATGCTGTGGTATATTTACGATTTTTTTTTATTAAAAGAAGACTTTGATAGCTTTACATAATATATATCTGTACGTACACAAATAAAAATCGCGATTCGAGGTATTGGTACGTACATTTTGTATAAAAGACTGAAGGGAGTCAAAGCTCTTGAAATGTAATGAAGTGAAATAGGAATTTTCTCACTAGTTTTGACTGGTCAAGCATGTGACGGGAGCGCCGGACCCGAAACTCTGATCGATTTAAGATATTCTTATTCATTCAAAAGAATGAGATATAGGGTAGATTGTAGGCTTTATTATATACGAACAGATAAATTGGCTATCGCTCTCAGTAGCTTTCTGCAATATATCACAATACGAAGACATATTCTTAGTATCACATATACTATACTTTTAAAAAATAACTTTATTTAGTACATTTAAAATAATCTTTACCAAATTAAATTTGTGTATATCAATTGATGATGGTTTTCAAAATAAATATAGTTATTTTTATTTTTATTTTTAAGACATGTTATTTTATTTAAATTTTCTGTGGGTTATTGAATACATATAGTATAGTGAAAATTATGTGAAATTCCATTTGATTCGATTCCATCTCATGTTGACTTTTTCTTTCCGCTTAAAATTGAATAATGGTTTACTAATCAGCTTTACTGGGCCAAAATATCCCAGTCCAGATGTGTCCCAATTAAGTGGAAGAGACTGTATTTCATTCATTTAACAGACAAAGCGATTCACTTTTCAATTCCAGTATTATATGTGAGTATTTTTTTGAAATACGTTGTATTACAGCTCACATAATAAGTTTTCATTTTAGAACAATAGCGATGAACAATATTAAATAAATTTGAATTTGATAATGTAAAACATCTTATATATAATAGCCCAGACTGTTCTGTAGACGCTTTATTATTATCACATATCACATGTAGGTATGAGATTCACGGTGTAAGCAATGCACACACAGTTCCGATGTACTTGATACTTTAGAGTATTTAGACATTCAGTATTTAAATTTCAATACCGTCATCTATGACGGGTACGGTTAAACTAGTATTATGATAATCTTTTGCCCAATGTTTTAAGCCGCTGAAATTTTTTGACTCACGTATTTATATTATAATGCATTTTCAGTTACTAACCAATTCTTCAAGCGTAAAAATGTTAGTGCAAGTTAACGTTAAATGTCTAAAATAAGATGGACAAGCTTTACAATCCTGCTTAAGTGAACTGCAATGATGGGATGATCATCAAAAACTTACCAAACAAAGGATTCGAGATCGATAACCCGTAAACACCTGCGTTTATCGAGAAGATTGTTGAAATCAAGTAAAAAAGAGCACTATTCGACTGGGGAAAATTTCAATTATCTCAATTGAGACGGTCGTTTTAAAAGTTTATTTAAAGGCAGCATCCAACATTTTGATAGTTGTTAATCCATAAAATGTTAATTTTTAATTATAATAAATAGTTTTAAGATAAATATTAGAAATTAAAGGTCATGGTGCTAGAATCTTAATATTTTTTAACACACATGAGATAAATTCAATGACCGTTTTTAATTATATTATAAAGGCATACAATTAAATGCATTTTTGTTTAAATCATATTCCTTTCCATAAAAACAGTGTTCAATTATAACAAATACATTCCACAAAAAAACTTAAAGATAATGTGATCCCACATAATAAAATATATTTAACATTGAAGAAATACATCACACTTACGAAAAAATATTTTCACATACATAAAATAGTTTTCACACTCACACTTTTAAATCGATAGTTCCACGAAGCTCCACGCTCCACGCATTAGAATACAATATACAAACCAAACCAGACCAACCCTAACATAATCTACTACAACTTAACTCACTTTGTTAAAAGAATCCGTGACTAAGTGGAAGCTATTAAAATCAGAGTTTGAATGTACTAACTTAATACTATCTAATCCAAAGTGCAAACTGTCGAAATAAAAGTTTGAGTGCAGCAAGTGAACACTATCTAACACAAAGTGCAATTATTTATAACCCTATTATAAATATCTTGACTATAGGAAATAAACATCAGCACCAATTATTTGAAACAGTTATGACAAAAGAAAATTTCACTTAGTGTCTCTTTAAAATAGTAAATAAATGAAATAGTATGTTTATAAAACTATCAAATAATATACTTTGACTATCTAAATATGTTGTATTTGATAGGAATGGGTTAAAACCTGATAGATTAATATTCTATTACACGTATTGTTCAATTCCATGTCACATCTGCTATCAATGGTTACAAAACCGGGAAACTAGTATCAATTTAATCAGTTTTGGAATTTCCTTGAATCGCCACGATCCTTAGCGTCCAAAAAATGGAACGAAAAAGAGCAAGAACTAAATTGTGTTGTGTTTCAATTACGTAAACTATAAAGCCATGTCTGCTTCCAATGTAAAGCATATGGCCTCCTAATGGAGGTATCTCAGCTGAATGTTTACAACAAAAATTGCCTGTTAATAAGTTGCTTAACTTCAGTTTTTCGAAGAGAGTAGGGATAGAAAGACAGGGCTAGAACAGAAATAGTGGTTAGCTCTCGCTATGCCCAATTTTTTAGGATCGAATGTGTAGAAGAGAATTACAGACATCCCAAACATCCATTACTACGAACAGAAATCCATAAATCAATTGAAAAGTCAATTTATGAAACTGTCCGTACTAGGATTTGAACTCGGGAGATCCGTAACCAAAGACAACGCCGTTGACCACTGCACCACGGACACGATGTAGACCGATTGATTTGGTATACGTTTCTTGCAGTTAAAAGAATGTCAATAAATAAGTAGACACAGAGAAGTGAAAAAAAATTAAAACAGTGGTTTGGCTGCTAATATTTTTAGACTACTATTCGATTAGTAATAATGATAAATATATTTTAAATATTGGCAATAATAACGTATAATCGCATTGTAATTTATTTTTAATTAAAATATTATCGCTTTAATTAAAGCAAAAAATGTATAATCTTATAAATCATTTGTTAGCAATAAGTCGTTAATTACTACAGCAAGGAAAAGGCGAAATTAAATCGATTATTTTTATTGTTGGCTGACTACGGAAAGTAACGTTGTAATTAAATCATAATAAAAAATGCCAACCATTTGTCGCAGTAACCTGTCTCGATACAATCAAGTGTTTTTACATTTTTCTGACAATTTATTCTACAAAAATATTATTTGTAAATACCTCAAGGTTTTCCTTTCGTTGTATTTAAATTAAGTTAATATTTTCCCGGAAACGAACAGGTTTTGATAAAAAAATCTCAATTTAATTAGTATACTTGAATATGACAAAAAAGCTTGCAATAATGAATCTACATTATAGTTATCAACGATGGGACCTAAGAAGTTGTAGCAGTGAAAATGTCTTAAAAAAAAGAAAAGATTAACTTTTTTTTTCAAATTTCACTTAACATTCTTTAAAAGGAAAATTAAACTGTCGGGAAAGAATGGCTATTGATGTAAATTTTCAGATTGAAGGAAACCTTCAATTCTTCGTGACACTTTTTATGTGAAAAATTAAGAAATGATTTATAATAAACATTCCTAACTTGATCAAATCTAGCTAGACAATTCATATTACAAATTTTCTCATTAATAAATTTCACTATCTATAATAAGTAACTGAAGCTCGTCCTTCGCCCACAAAACCGTTTTGTGTACAAACTTGAATTCTTCACACAAACACAAATACAAATTTGAATTGTTCAAATTTTGTAAATTTCGATGTATTTTGTCACCAACGACCCGGGATTTGCCTATGGGCATGCATGGAAATGTACAATATTTTAACAATTCAATTTTGGCATTGAAATTCCATCGAGAACCCTCAGTCGATATGCTAAATTAAATAATATTCATACATTTAATCGGGTTACGCGTAGAAAGTGTAATATGCAACATGCGACATCGCCAGTCATTAAAGCGCATGTTATATGTCACTGAGTCGCTAAACAAGCTTCCGAGGGTTTTTAGCGTTTTGAGTAAATCACAAAAAAACTGTTATGGGCAGTATGATAGCAGAAGTATAATTTGAGTTATTTTATGTCTTCCGATGTACAAGGAAATTATGATATTCTTTTGCACTGTCGTTTCGTTTGAGCGCAGCGACCGTATAAAACGAAGATCAAGACAATGTAAAAAAGCGACATTTTTAACTTTGGATTCTTTTTAAATTTCGAACAGGGGACGAACTAGGAAAAAAACTTAGACTTGCAACTGGAAAAATTGACAGATTTATCGATGGAACACATTTGTACATTATAACTTATTTTATTAAAAAATCGCCAGGAGCGTGCTTAGCGATGCACGCTGCCACGTCACGTGATTCGATATCGTACCGTTGCATGTTACACACGCTGTGTGCAACAAAGTTTACATAATATCATCTTATATAATATATTATTATAATATGATGTTGCATAGTCTCTTTATGTTGTAAGTTGCCAACCATAGTGGCTATTCTTAGCATTATTCTCCTTGAGTTATTATATTCTTAACATATTTTCGGTAGACGTTTCTTATATAAATACATAAATTATATACTTACTATATATTTATTCAATCCCAAATTCACCGTGAAGGAGTCCATAAAACACAACTTTTTTCAAAAAAAAAAAAAAACTTGAAATCGACTCAACAATACCTTGTAAATTGCTTTTGTGAATTAAATTACGGTTTTTAAGCAAATTCCGATATCAAGGTAAAGCGGAACGTTTTGATAAATAATATTCACTAGTTTACGGGTTAAATTTGACATTTCAAAGTCAATGCTTTATGGAAAAACTGTAATAATTTATTCTTGTCAATTTTTCCACTCGAAAATTTTTGTCAGAATATATCATTACATGATAAATAACATGCGAATATAGCACATTTATAATAGTTATACATGAGGTATATATTGTATTAAGACTGAAGAAATATATATATATATATATATATGTATATGGGGAAATTTTTGGCAAACAACGTTTTGACCGAATATGTCAATAATTTAATGTATAAATAGCTTAGAAAGAATATAGTTTGACTTCACGTTATTTTCCTTCTGGTCTCTCGATGAAACTATCTATTTTTAATATGGTATCGTAACCAAATACAATATTTTTGACAATTTATTATTACTTACACCTTAAATGATTTATAGAAAAAGAGTAGATATAAGATTGCAGCTTTTCCAATTATAAAACATAGCTGCGTAGTTCAGATCCCCTTAAATTCAGTCATAAGACAGCCCTTCCTTTCTGGTGTAGCATTGATTCCCCATTAGTGGCATTGTGACATCATGCAACTTCGTCATATGTGAAGCTTTCTAACCCCAAATGTCCTACAATAATGTCTGACTTCGGTGGATTATAGAATTTAGCGACGGAACTCAATTATTGTCAAATGAACCTAGGGCGTAGAGTGTCCCATGTTTCATATTTTAACGTAAGCATATGTTAATTTTAGAAACACAAAATATCTGAATAGTATGTATATATATTAAAGAAATAAATAATTTAAATACAAATTCGATCACAGGTTAGCTTAAATTTTTGAGAAAGATAAAAGAAAACAAACCTTGTTCTTTGTTAAAAAAAAACTATGAATCATCTCAAATGTTTTTAAGGTGTCATTATTTAACATTTTTTTATAATTTTAAAAAATAAACCACAAATCATTTGTACTACTTTCACATGTTTTTAATGGTCAGGACCGGTTTCACTCATGACGAGCATTATCAACTGACAAAAATACAAACATAACAGTCCTATTTATATAAAATTGAGTGTTAAAAATTAAGGTATATAAAACAATTGGTTCATGAACTACGACAAGAAATTACTGATTATCGAACAAATTATAGGTAAACCAAATAAGATAGTCTACAATTAAAAACTTAAGGACCTCTTACAAACAAATAAATACTAATCTGAAATCACAAATATAGATACATTAAAAGTCCATTAACTGAGCAAATTTTTTAAATGAAATTACTGATGCCATTAACCAAATAGCCGATTGGGAAAATTTTAAGAAAAAATTAGAGAACCATTTAAAAACAATGAAAAATTAAATATGTAATTAATATTAACAACAGCCATCTTAAGTGGAGAATGCAGCGCAGCTAGGAGCATCCATCAGATTGTTATATCTGCAAAACAAAAATTAAAGGGACCAGAATCAATCTTTACAAGTTAACATATAAAAATAAAGTTATAGGTATTGTACAAATTAACGCATAAGATATAACAAAGGAGAAGATGCAAAGACGGTTTTATTGTATTTTTAATTTTTTTATAATGCATAATTTTTTAAACTGTTTTAATATAAAAACTTCTCCTGTCCTATTCCGAAACGTCCATCCAAAAACTCAAATGATTGCTCAACAATTATCATATATTTTCATTCATTGAGGAGAAAGTTAGTTGATTGAATTTTAATCAGTTCACTTCAAAATATGTATTCTTGCATACACATATAAATAACATATTATTATTTCATCATATAATATCATATTATTTTTTTTTAAATTAAACGACTATAGTTAAGTGATATATAATTGGTTTAAACATCAATTAATAATCGTGACTTTTAATTGACATCAAACTGCTGTTTATAAATTATTGCCCATTGTAAAAAAATGTTGCGGAATTAAACGGTTTTGACCGATCATACCATTATATACAACTGCAAAACATCTGAACAGTAATAAAACTATAATATGTAGTATTAAAAAAAACTGACTACGTAATCTCTTCAAAAATACTACCATCAATTGGAAATGCAGCAATATCATTTATACTTAGTATGAAGCTATGGATTATGTAAATATTTCGGTTTCGGTAATGATAGTCCAGAGCTTAAAAGCTCTCAAAAACGCTAACTGAAACGGTGGAAAGCTCCAAATTTATTCAAAAACATGCCAGCTTTTTCAGTCACACATTTACATTTCATTGATTTTGTTTGATCACACAAAACTTTTCACTGTCATATGTTGAATATAAATCCGTTTCTCGAACATGAGCTATAACTTCACCATCTATGGTTATTACGGTCAATCTGGATAACTTTGGCCCAGTTCTGAGGGTTGTCTTGTTCTACATAGAAATTAGCTAGTGTTTTAGGGTGATATTTAATTAACATGAATAAATTTATTGTTATAATTGACATAAAAACATAGATAAAACAAGGTGAGAAAAATTTTCATCCAAATCGGGTAACATTGGCCCATGATACAAATAATCGCTGTAATATAATAATGATCAGGACTGTTTTCACTCATCGCTCAGTTGACAATGCTCGCGATGAGTGAAACCGGCACTGATATAAGCATGTGGAAGTTGTACACAACAAATTGTGCGTTATTTTTAAAATATAATACCTTTCCAACAAGAATTGACAGTTAACACAATAAAAGTGTTACTATTAATTATCATTTAAGCAAAAAAATCTTGGTAGTATCCCATTATAGTACAGATACCATAATTGTGCTTAATAGGACATATTCAATTATTGATAGTGCATTGTTACTTTCGTATGTTTTTTAATAAAACTTACATCATATTGTACTCCGATGAGTTTAACATTTTTAGATATGTAGAAAATTACATATACAATATACGTCTACAGAGAAAAACTAAAGTTTTAATAAACGGTTGTTCGATAACTATATTTTATTCATCGCTCATTTACTATAAATTATTGTACGTTTTGAACATTTGAACCAACTCGCAATGAATTTGCATGTCAAAAAATTCTCTTTATTCAATCGGAATATTTTCATTCGGGAAAAGCATTGATTTCCAGTAATGATGTTTGGGAACATGGTTTTTAATCAGAGGTGGACTTACATAAACTAAATGCAATTATATATTAATGTTTGTTTAAATATTCAACCATTTTTGTATCCATCCATTCACCTGGATTCAATTACATAGGGATCAAATGGAAAAATATTTAGTTTAAGTCATTCGTTTATTTTTGCGTCACGTGGATGCTATTAAAATCCTGCATAAAAATAACTAAGCTTTTTAATCTTTTTTGTGCTAGTATTTATTTAAAAATAAATATTAATTTCAAAATCTGTATAACTTCTGATTGTGTTCCAAAAAGCTGTGTTTGCTCTTTCTCTAGCATAAAGAAAAAACTTCTCTTGGAATCTTTCCTCACTTTCAACGCAAAATAAGTGTGAAAATCATATGTTGTTTCTAGCTACATTCCAACACTTAGCTCCTGTATCTATCTAAATTCATATAGTATCAAGAGCTCCTTTTAAACAGCTTGAAAATGTACCGTTCTATGATTGTAGGACGTAACAAGTAGGCATTTCTTAAGATAAATAATATATGCAACGGCCACTCCGTTAATACAGCAATAAATTTAACGAAAGCTCGTAGTTACTGAATAAAATACTACTGTAGTTTATTCCAGCAGCCGGACCTGTAGACAGCACACGTGACAAGAATGACGTATGCATTTTTGATTGCACCGAGATGTCTGCTGTATTTGCGGTTTATATACATACCTCCACTTATATAATATAAGTATGTATGATTATAGCATTTTATGCAAAAGTATTTTCTACATAAATCCAATCATAATAATCAGCTTCTATAACTCATTTGTGTTATTTATGGCCAGAAAATTATTTTTTAACAGGTTTCATTCAAATAGTTAAAACATTTCAATGTACATGTGAATGCAGTTATATTGTTGAATACGTTTACAGTAAAGAAATCACCATTTTAATTTATTTACCCTTCGCGCTCGACGCTTCACAAGTACACAATTAATGTTGTCACTTTGATAATTGCTAATGACTTAAAAAGTTGCATCTTTGTATTCAAATGGCTATAAATGAAAACACGACTATAACAAATAATAAACAAAAAAACATTTCATTGGCAGGTCGCCATAGCGGGTGGCATTATAGTAAATACGGAAAAACCAATGCTGCCCCTGTCTTTCGTAACGAGTTAAAATTGTTTTTAATGAAATTTGAAGAGGCATATTACAATGAAATAAGTGTGTTTTAGCTTAACTTAACCATATATACAATTTAACTAGTGTAACATTGTTTCAAAAAAAGTATAATAATTCTTTTTATACAGAAAATTATTGATATGCCCTACAAGAGTAGTAGTAAAACGAATTTCTATCTCCCTGACATGTAGAATTGATGTTAGCAAAATTGTTTTCGTGTAAAGAAATGTAGCATTATTTGTCAGTATGGAAGAACGAGGGGTCGGTTGGATGTTCACAAAATTGACTGCTAACAAATTGACATGGGTAATTTGATTTTGCAAGCGGCATTCATTGTGGAGCTGCGGGTACATTTTCACAAACTCACTTAACTACGTTGCTACTAGCTCTTTTGGGTTCCTGTTGGTGGATATACAATCATGCAACATGACAGATCTTTAATACTACACAGTTATTACGTCAATATACTTTAAAATTGACATACGTACTATTATAAACTGTACATTTAGTTGAATTGACAAACACAAGTAAATATGTACGGGTCAAAGATAACAATAAAATAATGTTATTTTTTTACCATATCCGTTCCCAATTTTGAAACATATGGCCTCCTAATGGAACTATCTAAACAGGTGTTTTTCTACAAGAACTGCGTGCGACTCACTTCCTCAACTTCTCTCTTTCGAAGAGAGTAGGGATAGAAAAATATAACAGAGTTAGACCAGGACTAGTAGTGAGCTTATCGCTCTCGCTACGCCTAGTTTTTAGTGTCGAGCGGGCGGGAGGGGAATTGTAGACATCACAAACATCCATGCCTACCAACAGAAATCCATAAATCGATTGAAAAATCAATTTTTGAAACTATCCGTAACGGAACTTCAACCCGAGACATCCGTAACTGTAGCCAATGACGTTGACCACTGCACCATGGACAAAAATAAAAGACTTGTTTACACATTTTATCGTATATTTATTTTTAAACAATAATTGATCGTTATCCAAAATACGAAGGATAAAACCATATGGTGGTTTCTTGAGATAAATTAAAAAAATACCTTCTTGATACTTTTTTTCCAATCCATAACTAATATAATCGTAATCATTTCTAAATAAATCGTCTCAATAGACATAGAGCGTTTTCATGACAAAATTAAACTGAATGTGATTATTTTTGTTATAACTTGTCTAAATAAATCTGCACCTTTGTACCTATTTCAGTTACTGTACTTTTTTACCTATTTCAAATTAAATCTGACAAATTTATAATCCAAGTCTGACTTATGACTTATCTTATTAATTATGCAGAGACATATTTTTTACACAAACTTTCATCACAATAAAAATAATTCACTTACAATAATTATCAAGACGTTTATTTGACAAGATTTCGATTTTAAAATCTTAAATATTAGTTTACTCTAAATTAATGAATCCCAAGAATTTAATATTTTTTAATTTTACACCAGATTACCTTGTTTTCTTTGTATGTATTTCAGGTGTGTTTTCCTTTTTATAATTGATACATGTTTACATTTTTATTTTAAATATGCAAACAAAAACTTTATTTTCTGTATTAATAATTTTCCATTCTTCCATTTTCTGGTTGCCAACTCAGGAATTTTGGGTAAGTCACAAATCATCCATATCAACTATTAGTTGTTGTTTTTTTTTAATTTAGAATTATGTTGTATATATTTCAGCACGCCCTACCAAAGGAATCGCATTTCTAAATTCTGATGTATCATGCCTATTTATTTTTATTATAAGTATTGTAAACACAGTACATCATTACAGGTAACAACAATGCCCTATGAATTTGAGAACTATAATTTTATTGACTATAATTGTGCTATTATTTAAGTATGTTTTTATGGAGAACAGAACCGAAACTTTTCTGAAAACTGATGTGCTTAGGCAGATAGAATATCTTTAATCCAAATAATATAGGGCATGTACATTTATTTGTAGGTGGATTTTTTGGTTGTTTTGATTTATAATAACTAGGGGTTGTATATAATTGATTCACATTTCGCCACAAAATTTTTGCAGTAACTTCGTCACAAATTTATTTAATTATCAGAGAAATGTATTTAAATCTTGCTGGTATTGTTGTGCTTACAAATTTATTTACTCGACATACATGTCTGACCCTTTATTGAAAATAGTAGATAAACGATATGCTTTGTCAATTAATAGCGTGACAGACTATACTAATAAAATATAATACAAATTTAAACACGTAATTTAGTCTGCAATCATTTGTATTCATCGAAATTTTGAATAATATTGATTGCTTTAAAAACTTTTTTCAATTACGAGAAGAACATTAAAATCTTTGAATTGCGAACGCAACCTTTTATTTACATCACTAGATAATACATTTGTAAATATTCATGGTCAAAAAATATATTTACATATTGTTGTTCACCATATTTTTACTTCTAATACTATGCTTAGGATTTCCCCAATGCTGTCATAAGACTAGTGTAATTATATACGTAACGGTCAGTATGTACTGAGAATACTATTAACATACGAAATGCTAGCACATTTATGTGTGCACTATCAGAACAATCTCACAAAGACTAGAGACTGGGGGCAGCAATTAAAATTAGAATATCTTAATTTGTATCATGTTCTGCTATATATCTGGCAGGGCATCTCTGTAAGTGGCTGACATTTTACGCATTAAAGCATGCTGCATATTTTATTTGACAGCATAGTTTTTATTTAAGGGACAATTATAGTTTTCGTAGTATTTTGGAAACCGAATTTTCCCAACATCAATTTGTACCGCCGAATTTAAAATATACCTGTTTTATAAAAACTAAAACACAATTTTTTGTGTTACAATTTTATATTATGTCCAGGCCCAGCTTCACGTATCAAATGAAAATGCTCACGATGAGTGAACAGTTTTATAAATACAGATAACACCTTAAAAATAATATATGTTTTATGCTATTGGTTTGACTCAATAATATGGTTTGTATGACGTATGACCTGGACTTGTCATTCAATTATTAGGTATATACTTTTTAATAAATACAATATAGTGAACTGTAAATCTTTGTGGAAAATATATTAAATGGAATTATGAAATACGTATGTGTCGAATAAAATCCACATTTTTTCAATAAATAATGAAAATTCTTGTCAAATCGAAACTTAAGAACTTCCCCTTTCATCTATAAGAGATTTTTAGCTTGATTTTTACTTTATGAAGTCATGTCATATTTGAAATTACTAAATGTGTAGTAAATAAAGTTTTAATCTTTGAAATTTCCTCCATCATGCAACCACGAAGCCACATAATTTCGAAATGTCTAAAGTTTAAGCAATATTATGGAAACGATCAAACAAAATTTACATACAATAAAGGCGACAATATTTGGAGCTTCTTTTTATTTTTCTTAACACATTTTCGCATATTTCAATAGAAGTTTTTTCTGGATAATACATGTGGAGGAAGTGGAAAATAATAAATGTACCTGTATTTTATACAAGTACAATCTATGAACTTTCCTGTGAATAATATAGTTGGGGTCGTTGGGGATAATTTTGAGATGTGTTTTCATTGATGTAGATATATCTTACTAGACTTTTAATTATGATTATAGCTATATTTATTAATATAGCTAATGAGAATCTAATCTAGGAGTTCTAGACATCACAAACATACATGTATACGAACATTAATTCAAAAATCGAGTCTAAAATCAATTTATGAAACTATTCTTACCGAGATTTGAAACCCCGAAATCCGTAACCGAAGCCAACAAAGTTGACCACTGTACCACAGGCTAACTAAACAAAAATACTTCACTTCTATAAAATAATTTTTTTCTGAATATAAATTTTTGATTCAATAAAACACTGCAACAAAATTCCTTGTATTATTTCTTTGTATTACTACTTCTGAAAAAATATTATTTATTTATTTAAAAAAATATATCCTGTTGTTAGGATTGACCCTGAAAAGCATAAAAAATCTTTGCTTATACTTGAAATTTCCTCGCTTCTCACTTTACAACGAAACAACTTAGGGCTACTTTTTATAATACCTAACATATATAAAAGGCATGTTTCTAAATTTAAGAAATAATTCATAAAATCCGTGAAAAATAATTTAATGGATAAGGTCACTGTCATATTTAAAAATATGGTAAATATTTCTGATTCGCACTTCACGTCACTGTTGGAATGAATTTTCTAAATTGTATCAAATCCACCCTTCGCAAGTTACTATTGATGACTGTAGTGAAGTCGGAGATGATGGGGGTTAGTGTGACATTATGAACTCACTCCCTAAATAGGACAAATAATAATCAATATACATACACCCGCTTTTAGTTTGGGACAAATCAATAAGCCAAGTTAGTTATTTTACTGTACATAATTTTGTTATAGTACTTAGTTTAAATATGTTTTAATATGCAATATACTTGGTGTTTTATCGGTGCACGCCATCGTCAGAACTATGCTAAAAATCAATTTAGCTTAGCAATATATACTGTTTTAGAAGACATAGACTCCATCATTTTACTTATTCCAACATCATAACTTTTATTTATATTTAAAATGTTTAATATAATAATTGTAACTTTGAGTTCTTCTAGGGCAATATGTTAAAAAAGTGCTAAAAGACATTGTCAAAGGGTGGTGCGCCATGCAATTGTAAAGCATCTTA
The DNA here is from genome assembly GCA_022494535.1 of Himalopsyche phryganea. Taxonomy (NCBI): domain Eukaryota; kingdom Metazoa; phylum Arthropoda; class Insecta; order Trichoptera; family Rhyacophilidae; genus Himalopsyche; species Himalopsyche phryganea. The sequence continues at coordinate 2,735,373 of JAGVSL010000015.1, forward strand.
TTGGTCAGATCTACACACTCTCCATATAGACGCTGCAAAGTGTTTAACAGGTATGAATGACCCGATGTAATAATTGAAAATAACAATCATTCCTTCATGCGGAATCCAACAAAGAATTCATCTACCTAATGTAAATTATTGTTGAAACAAAAATAATAATAAATATATTTATTTTTAATTCAAAATAAAGGTAAACGGATTAGATTTTGGTGTCTAAATAGTGAATTTCATAATCCAGAATAATAAATTAAACCAAACGACCCAACTTCTATTATGGTGAAGTCATAAATATAAAAATAAAATTTCAATTCTCTCCGGCACATTCCGAGCACTGGATCAACCTCGTTTGACTCTATTAGCCTTATTATCCAAACTATCCGCAGACATGTACTGTTGCTCGATCTTACTTTCCGCACGTGGCTCGTTCCCAATTCCAACTTACCGGGATGGTATGCAAGGAAGAATGAATCGAGGAGGCGGAGGGAGAACTTAATGGACACATTTAAATTCATTTTACGTCTGACCACGTGGTTCAGAGACACTACAATTCTCTTTTCAGAGATCCATTCTTTAGTTTGTTCTTTGTATTTGAAAAAATTAAAAAAAACTTTTTAAAGACAGCCTTTTTTGTTATTGTCACATCATACATTTAACCGATCATTAGTGGTTCATAACAGAATCTCCAAATTCATTTACGTCATAAACGGTAAATGTCCGCTAAAACGAACGTACGGCTGTGGCGGGTGGTGGTGGGGATTGCAAAGTAAGCTTACATACTAGTATGATAAAAAGGGTTTTAAACGTAAAAAAACACCAACATTTAAATATGAATTTTCACACATTATATAATATCAATATATGCAAAAGTGTGATAGCCAATACATTCACCACTAAGTAAGAAACTAAATTGCATATAATTTTTTTTATACATCCTTTCTCAAAATGCAACATTTAGGCTATTTCTAGCATTATAATGAGAACCAGCGTACTTATTTGAAGTGCTAGCAATGAGACATAAACAGCTATGGAAAGGTTGTTAACAATTTGTTCAATGGACTTTTTCGAAAGGGTGGCTTCTTTAGTAATCTAATATATAAAAATCAATGTGGGTTTGTTCGTATCTTATGCATTGCCGTACCATTCATCCGATTCCGATAAAAAATTGTCAAGTTATTGCTTGTAATTGCACGATAACTATAGGCATAGTACAATCAGGCCCGGTCCGGCCCGAGCGCAATTTTTTCATTTTTAACTTACAGTAGGTCTTATTATATATAAAAATCAATCACAAACTAGATAGATCTAAAATCTAAAAAAAATCTAAAATAATATCTAATAGCAACATATTGGAAACCCTTCTGATTTATTCATGTACGCACCAGACAGAAAACAAAAAACACAAACACTTTCTTTCTTTGAGTGGCATTACAGTGCATACCGGGTACTCGACAGTTTATTTATATTAAAACATTTTCACGTATTCTCGAATCATAATTTAAATAAATTGTTGTTTTCATATTCCATTACTAACATGTTGCACTTAAAATAAAATATTTATTTTATAAATAAACGTGTTCTTTTTTTGGAAATAATAATACAAGGTATTAAGCCGCCTGTCGGATTTTGATACAGTCAAATACGGTCACTTTTGGTTCTAATAAACTATTTCCAGCGGTATTCTTTAAAGAGAGCTTACAGAAGAACAAAAGCTCCTGTAGGTACGCACGTTTTGTAAGTATCGACCGGCGACATCTTCACGCCCGTCGAAGGTTTTGTTAGGACGTCTGATGCGGACGTGACTTCATACAGCCTCCGAGTGGATCCAGGAAAATCTCTTTGTCTTCGAAAACAACATTCATACTAAACAACACTGCCCTTCAAAATACTTTTCTAATTTTCTACGGCTTGGATTCCAATCAAAGTCTTACGTGAATTGATAACTCTATACTTTATGGATATGTACTACCTTCAAAGATTCATATATAGAAACTTACATAGTACTTTTTTTTTCAATGTGGAGCATATGGTCTCCGAATGGAGGTACCTTTACAGAATTTTTCTATGAGAACTACTTGTTACTCAGGTGTTCAATCTCTCTTTTTTCAAAGAGAGTAGGGATAGAAGGATAGGGCTAGGACAGGACTAATGGTTAGCTGATCTCTCTTGCTACGCCCCGTGAGGATTGAATGGGTGGGTGGAGGGTTTTTAGACATCACAAACACTCAGACTACGAACAGAAATCCATAAATCGATTGAAAGACCAATTTATGAAAACCTTCCGCACCGGGAATTGAACCCGAGACATCCGTGACCGTAGCCAGCGACGCTACCAACTGCGCCACGGACGCCAACATAGCACTACGAGAGATAAATTATCACATTTTTATAAAAAATATAGAATGAAGATTCTGCTAATTAATCGGCCTGAATTTATTGGGTCAACAGCTATTTCAATTTTTTTGGTCAGTAAATTTAATAAATGGTCTTTAATTAATAAAAATGGTCATTAAACATTATAAATTGTCATTAAACACGTGGTAAGTTAATAAAATATACGGTCATTTATCTAAATAAGCTGTCAGATATTTATATAAAACTGTTAGTTTTTTCAATTTAATCTAACCTAACTTAAACATTCATTATTATTTCTTGTTGAACATTTATGGAATTAATTACTGACTACATAATTAGTTGCTTAATTTATAATCTATTATCCGATCTCATTGGATTAGATATTTCAAACAAAAAGCCTTATCAAGGTTTGTTTATACTTATTTTTATCACATGCAAGAAATTACTGATGATAAACAATTGTAAATTTAATCACTTTTAAGGTGTTTAATGTCAATTCTTGGTAGAAAGGCATTCTAATTTAAAATATTAAATACAATTTGTTTAGTACTACTTTCTCATTTTTTATAATGATTATAAACGAGTTAGTTCATCGCAATCATTATCAACTGTCTGATGGCACTTGTTTATGTTAGAATTGTCATCAAGGTAGGTATACTCAAAAGAATATGTGCTAACCCACTAGGGCTTATGACCGAATTCGGGAATTTGGCCCTAGATTTTTATCTGCTGCATTAATACAGTTTGCAATGAACGTCGTAAGTCCATAGAAACAAAAAAAAATTATTTTAATTTATATCTGACTATTGCCGGCATTGTTTTTGAAAAAATCTAATTCTTAATCTGAAGAAAATGGTTGCCTTAAGCAATTTATTTTCATTTATGACCGATATAGTTTTCTTTTTTAAAAGAAAATATGACATTTATAGTTGAGGCTGACTAATTTATTGAATAAAACTGTACCAATAAAGGACGTCACATGCATTTTATCTGTTCTATACAGCAGCTGATTGAGTGAATGGTATTATTATAGACACTCAACGGAGACGTGTTAAAAATTTTTGCTAGCTAGATTTTATCAATCACATTAAGGTTTGTAAAACATCTACTGTGAAAGAAATTAAGCTTTTATTCTACCTTCTTCCCCATCTATATTATTTATCTGCTAAACCATGCGGAGCCTATGAAGCGGATTCTCAGTTTCATTGCTATTTTTATTTCTAGGATGGGAACATAGGGCACACACTAAGTAATAGGACTACCATAACACTACGTAAGTTCCTTTTCCAAAAACATAATTAGTACCTTAAATCATTTAATTTTAAATAAATGTTATGATGTTTGAATACGCGACATGACATAATATTGTATATCTCTTCTGAACAGTATATATAGTTAACGCTAAAAAAAGTTTAAGTATAGTTATGCTATTGTAATGGAGTTCTACCAAGTAAATGCCAATTCAATCAATACATACTAAGATTTCAATCCGTATGCGTTTCCGGAATGTTTTCTAGACAAGTACTGCATTCACAAAAAATTAAATCGACTTATGGCTTTTGGTACGGAAAAAATTAGTAAAACCCTTTACGAATACTGTTGACTGGTGGTCGGTAAACAAAAGTGGTCAATTCTTATCAGAAAATTATCGTTAGTTATGAAATAATTATCCGTTATGCTTGGAGAGTTTACTTTAACTTAACAAGGAAATATGAAAATTTTACACACTTCAATCTAAATATAACAAAAATCAAAGGTAAAATAAGTATCAGTTTGAACAGGTTGATTTGAATATCACTGTTTTTTTTTATCATTTATTATTTACTGTTGCAAATCGTTCGCAATATTTTGTCCGTTCATGCGAAACGCAACCAAAAAAAAAACAGTCTTCGTGGTTGAGTGGTTACATATTGTTACAGATTATTAAAATAATCGCTAGGTAGGTAACCATACCTACCTACGTTACTTTTATTAACACATTGTAACCGCAAAAAATAGTTTTTGATTGAGACATTTTTTGCTCAGTCGGAAATATAGATTGGTTTGTATTAGTTAGGTTAGTTCCATGTTTAGAAGGCAGCCATGATTATTATTCGTATACCTCTATACACATTTTTTACACATTAGGGAAAAAAATACAAAAATTTAATACTAAACTCCTATTCGACAATATGTTTAGTGAAAAATGTAGAAAAAAATTTAAACCAGCCATTTTGAAATGATTTTTTATAAATTTGAAATATAAATTTTGACAAAGACACTCGAAATCAACTCGTGGAGAAAAAACAACTGTGCTAAAGATCACAAATAAATCATGGAACTTTTTTAAGCCATGCTCGCTCCCAATAATGTGTATATGGCCTCCTAATTAAGGTATCTGAATAGAAGTTTTTTTTCTATGAGAACTGCTTGTAACTCAGTGTTTCATGCTCTCTTTTTTTCGGTGTAACGATAGAAGGATAGGGCTAGAATAAGACCAGTGACTGGCTAATCGCTCTCATTTTTACCACGGATCGGATTAGTGGCAGGAAATTGTATATATAATAAACATTCATACCTTGGTACTGTCCGAACTGGAACTCAAACCCGTAAGATTCGTAACCAAAGCCGACAACGTTGATCTGTTCACCACGGTCCCGACGTAATATTCATAGGCTACCATATTCAAATCGATTACATTTGAGTGACCTATCATTATCAACAGTGGCGTAACTACGAAATACAAAAACCAATGGTAGATATTATTGAGAAAAAAACTGTCTTTCAAATATACGCAACTGCTTCTCAACCTGGTGATCGCACCTAGGTATATTATATTTAAGTTTCATCACTAATATTACAAGTATCTATTTGAACTTTTTATAGATATTAAAAAAAAATCATCATGCTTGTGTTCAGTACATAACGTGGTGATAGCATTACATGTAATGATACAATCATGATGATCGATTAAAACACATTTACATAATGGATATGGAATTAAAATTTCAGCCCTCTGAAAGTTTGGCGGTGAGGTGGCTTAAATTCTATAAATACTGCTCTCTGCGTTTACAGAAATCATAAAAATCTTGTTAATATATGTACCTGCTTATTATAATAATGGAGTTCTACTTATTTAATGCCAATTCATTAAAATTGTCGTACGATATCAAATTACTTACGTTGATTGACTTTTTCCAAAAAAAATTACTATATTTTAAACTATTAAAACTTTTATATGTTTATATGCATGACAGTTTTTCACTTTTATTTAATTTATATCAGTCATGGGTGCCATCTTCCTCAATTACGTCATCTCCCACGAACAGCGATTCCATACACACAACAATCGTGTTATCAAACCGCAATACCTGTGCGCAATATTGCCGCGCAGGTGTGTCACACAAACACCTTGCATTATTTACACCAATCAGACCCCAGAACTGTCAAGCTTTTTGGCCACGCCTCACGGCTTTCACCCAACCGCGAGCTTCCGACACGCGAACCGACCCGAAGATCTACGAATGATACGATCGGCCTGATACCTAACTAGGAAGACTGCGTCGGGAGTTTTTCACATGATGAATTTGATGTCAGTCGCATTTATTTTGGGTGCAAGGGAAGTCGTGTAGACGAACTCTCGCCACTTTTACGATTGGGGGTGGAAAATATCTCGATGTTTTGTGAAATAGGGGATGAAATTAGCAGTGCAAGTGAAATATAATACAAACATTCATAAACTTCACAATCGTATTATAAAGTACGCGTTTCGTCACGTGTTATAAAACTGTCGTAAACAAAACAATAAAAAAAAAAGAATTATTATTTATAAATAATGGACTACTTGACGTTTTGATTAACAGTCTTATTGTTATTATTGTGATTTTTTTAAACATTTTTTGAGAAAAATTTGAAAAATAATCAACAGACAATCAATCAAATATTCAATAAATAAGTGCATTAAAATATTAGTATTGATTTTTATCATAAATCAATGAATTTGTTTAAATATTACAATTGGGTATGCAAATTACCTTGCGTTGAACTCACCGAACTAAGCAAATGTCACTACAGCCTTTGCCAGTAACATATTGTTCGATAAAGCTCAGCTGTCATCATAAAAGCTTAGTTATAAATTGAAAGCTTTCTTGTTAATAGTTAACGTATTTCAGTGACCGTGACATTATCGTTAAGTAGACAAAATATCTGAGCTTGTTTTCTTTTTAAGAACTCTATGTTCTTATTGTTATCACAATTAATATTCAATACGTGTAATATGAAATAAGAAGTAATAAACATTATACTGCTTAGTAAAATCAGGTACGAAATTGAAAATAATTGAACAGTATAATAAATAATACAGTTTGACATTGAGTTTTGAAGAAATGCTTATTGGAGAGTGTTAGAGGAAATAGATTATACCAAGATGTCCGATCACATCATCAAGTGATCACAATCATCCATCATTGCAATCCACCAAGTCGCCCCGTACCCCGCGGACGCGCCGCCCCAGTTCTTCGAGATGCTCCCTTACCAGGCGGTCGCGATGGACTACGCAGTGGCCTCGGCCGGCTTCCATCATCACCACCAGCGGCAGGGCGTGGTGCCCGGCGTGATGGGGCTGTCAGGGCCAGCGTTCACACACTCCTGGTTCGTACAGCCGGCGGCGGACCTCTGCCGCCCTTCGACCGCAAATCAATCTCATCTCGAGCCGGGGCATGTTATGTTCATATTATATTTATCTTATTATTATTGACTTTATTATTTTGTTTTGTTTCGATTTTGTGTCTTATACGGTGTATGGACTGAGATTGGATGCCAGAAAAACATTCTTTTGTCATAAACTAATCATAACTATGATTTATAAGCATTTGAAATGCATCTATAATATTTTCAATGGATATAGCTGTGCTATTCCACTGGTTATATTACCAATTGTGACACGTGTTTCGCCTCTTTAAGAAACATCTGCAGACGAACTCTATTACAAGGTTTTTATTTATACCATAAACTTAGTCTAAAGATGCTTGTCCAAGAGGTGATACGCGTGCCACAATTAGCAACATAGCAACATAACCATAAATAAAATAGCAAAGTTATCAGTTTTTATTGTATCTGTATTAACTTGATAAATAAAAAAAAACATGCTATCACGTAGGTATCATGCACTTTTTTGATTGTCCTTAATTAGCTATGGTATAATTATAGATAGCACTATACTTAAAGGGGTAGACAAGTACCCTGTCAATGTTTGAAGTTTGTGAAAAACGACATAGCTATTAGGTGTTTAATTACATATCACAACACAGATAGTCTCAGATTTTATTTTCTTCTTATCTTTTGTGTTTACTTGTTACCTTGAAATGATTACTGAATCACTCCAATTAATCAATTAGAAAGTTTACAAAGATTAAAATATTTCCTTCACTCTTTACATAAAAGACCAAAAAACAAATGCTCATTGGCAAGCGACTATACTCCACCAATGTTTACATATTTAAAGGTCTTCCTTCAATCAACCTATTTGTATTAAAATATCTAAACATGTTTCCCTTATCTCAATCCATGCATTGTTTTTTTTCTGTGACACAACTAAGCTTTTCAATTTATTGATATCTTTGTTTTCAGCTTATTTTGTTATGGTTTTTAAATGATTTTTTAAACACCTACGACACGATGTTTAAAACATTTTGTAATTTATTTGCTTTTTTGTACCTTTTATTGCCCAAGTAAATTCAAGACACACAATATGCCTATTTTACAATTTGGCATTTGTTTATGTTCCTCACTATAAAATACGATAATAATTGAGCCCATATCGGGAATAACAGCGTTAGATTTTTTTCTCTATCAAATGACGCAAACCATCTTCATTCATTAAAGATACATATTTTCAATAAAGGATATCTCCACAATAACCAATCGCTATTACCTCTGAACAATGATTTTAGGACAATGCTGTTTTTCCACATATGGGCTCAATTCTATATGCTAAAATGTACAGTATTTTCTTTTTATCTTGATAATGATTTTAAATTTTAGCACATTAATTTATATAGAACGTTAATATAAAATATTGCAAGATATTTCACTCAAGTTTAAACAAAGAAATATTTCCCATGACTAGCAACAATTGACTAATTACCCAATTTTCCTTTTCAAATGGGATAGATGACTACAAGTAGTTATTATCTACCAAACCCTAGTATTTATGAATGGAAATAATACAGTAGCCAATTGTAATAAACTTACCTTCAAAATAAGAAAAAAATCTTGATATTATCAATTCATCGGTTATTTAGGTCTATAACCTTTTATGGTCGTACAAATTTTTCGAAGTAATTTCCAACATTTTTTCTCTTTAATGCAGTGATTCCCAAGTTTATTTCGAAAACTGAAATTATTAAAGAATGATAAAATTACAAATAATAAACCACTTTTCATATATATGCGTATTTATCAAAATATGAATTGGCATTAACACATACTTACCTATTGTGAAAAATGATAGCCATTCCTATTACTAACGATATCGTGCAGACTACAGTACTGTTTTTAATATAGTATAGATGTTTGTTTATTCGTTACTATAAATATTTTTATCCAGCTTTAACTGTAACTGTTGTGAATCAAGACGTAAAACGCAACATCTTAACAATTTAACCCCGCTACAAAATTCTGTTATATTGTCAAAACTAAATGTAATCAGTAATTTTCGGACACCCTTCAGGCCTTTGATGTCTTTCCACATTCATTGAAAGATAACAAATTTTCATATTGGATAACTAAACCAACTTCAAAGTAGTAAAATACAAAACTTCCTTTACCAAATAGTGAATACTTTTGGACTTTTGTCCTGATCGGCTACGTAGTCATGGATTGAATTCCATTAAATGGTGATTGTAAGATTTTTATTTAAAACAGAACATAGACAGGAGCGATTGACTAATTAATATTATTCCTTATTTATATCACTATCCGATTATAAAAGAGGGGTTATATCATTATATGACTGACTTACAATCAGTAAACATTAAACGCATAGTGTTGTAACAAACCATAAGAAGTATATGTGAACCACTTTGAGATCGGGCATTCTTTGAAAGATATTTAAAATAATATACTCATCAAAATAAGACAATATGTAGGTTCCCAATTTTAGGATAACAGTTTTAAGAATCACTGTTTTATATCAACCGCAAAGATAAACCACAACGATTTAACCGAACCATTGACGAGAGAATTTTTCTAATATCGATTTTTTTACATTCAATCCTCACTCAAAAAAAAGAAAAGAAAAGAAACCTTCTCTAGGGATCACTGGCTATACATTTTTTTTAGTCGCCCTCATTTTAATCAGTTTGTTGATCTCGCTAAGGTAACAATAATAATAATTGAAATGTGTGAACTTTAAAAAAAGCAACCCCTTCCTGAAGAGGTTTGCATTGAAGTGGATATTTTGGCAAAAGTGTCAGTTATTTTTTACATCTCAATGAATCCATACCTACAGATTAGTATAAATTTATTAATCGGTACTTCCAATTTCGCAGACATTTCATTTCATGCTCAAATAATTAATATGATTTAATTTTGAAAACATTTTTATTTAATTTAATTCGTTCTATTAATTTACACAGTTATATATTATAATCATGACCAGTTTGGCTTAACGAAGATACATTTTCAGATGTTTTTTTTCACTGATCAAAACTAGTCCTAATCGTAGTATAAAACTCTGAAGCTAGTAGTTCATAATGTATTGTTTATAAATACCATTGTAAATAAAGTTTTCAAACTACAGTTGGTAAAAATATTTTGCAATGCAGCTAATAATTGCTAATGCGCTAAATACTTTGAAATTTTAAATCATTAAGATATGCTCGATGAAAAAGTTGAGATCAATTTCAAGAGATATGACATCACAACACACAATGTGTCCAGGATCTCAAATATAAATTTGTTATTTATCTTGCCGGTACTTGAACCCAGATTGTTAAGATGACGATCTTACAACATTAACCCAAAGACCGACAAATTATGTCTTTCTACTAAGAATTGACAGTTAACACAATAATGTTAGACTTTCAATACAAATAAAGTACGTATATTAATATTCCTGACAAGATATCATTTTTAACAAACCTTGGCAATTTTATGTTAATATTGTAAACTTTGTAAGCAGTAAAACTATATTTATAGACGCTTTTATAGTTATATAGCCGTATTCATAAAAATATTCAACTACTGAATTACTCAAGAACGACTTACGTAGAAGGTATTTTCAACATTTAAAATATGAGGTCTACTAATATTTTGAATCAAAGAATTTTTTTGTGAAACGTAAAATTTGTTTTTTAAACAATTATTATGTACGCATTTAATGTTATTGTTTAATTTAATTGAATTAATTATTGTACTAATAATATTGACACTCCTTACAGATAATCCTCTCCAAAGATGAGATTTTACAGGAGAGCATTTCAGTTTTGACAGAAATGTTACTTGAGACAAATTTATTTTAATTCATATAATATTAAAGTTTGAATAAAGGAATGATAATTTGTTATTGAAATAAGTCTCAACGCTTACAAAAAGAATTATTCATAAAAAGCTAAAATAGTCAGTTTCTTTCTTTATTTAAAAGAGTTATAATTTAAATCGCTAATTAAATAAACACATATAAATTCCAATAGAGACAGTTTTTTTTATTTTCATTATAGTATAGTGAGTTATTATACAAGTGTATCAATAGCTAGCATTGAATGAAGAATTGCTAATAATTGTATTAAAGATTCCTTTTAAAACAACAGCCTCAGGCCGCAGCCCCGGTGTTGCGCTCGTCTGCTTGAAAACAGGTTTTTAAATTGGCCGTTTTATGGTCGGCTTATAATGTACTGAAAACAATTTGGAAATTTTTCATTCATAATAAAGGTGGATATGTAGGTACACACAAACCCACAATACAAGGATCTGGTTTTCGACACTCTAAATCATAAATGTTCCAATTCTAGAAGGAAACTGTTGGAGTCTTGCAAAATATTATTCATACTCAATAATTAAAGTCTTCCTTGCTTATTTTTGTTTTTTTTGTAGGTGTAATTCTAGGATTTAATGCTACAAGTGCCTTTGTCATATTTATTGATTTTTCTGTACATGCGATTATGTATTTCTCAATGACAATATAATTATATCATTATCTGTTACATTACTGTTGCCAAATACAGTGGTGATTTTTTGAGCTAGCCCAAGTGAAGATAGACAATTTTGGAAGCAGTAACTCTGTCGGAAGATTTCACCATCTGAACTGCTTATGTCAACAAATGCATTTCTTAGTATAAAATGGGCTGACACATTATACTGACACACACTATAGATTTTATCCATTTTAAATCCCTTCTACCATTAAAATAATGAACATTTAAAACTACTTTCTGATTCCTAAGTCGAAATTTTCAAAATCTGACAAAGGTACTTTTAGAATTAGGCCTCAGAATTGATCATTACAAGCGGGCTTTTATTTCAATATTTTTTTGTCTTTCTGACAGCGTCGCAGGCGAAATAACATTTTTTTCCGTTTAACTTTATATATAAAATATAATCAAATGATTTTTAACTACCATGCAACTTTCAAGACAGTTTTATTTACAGCCGAAATTTACTCGAAATCTTTTTTAACCATATAAATAGTTTTAAAAAACATGTCTCTTGCTTGATATGGCAATTTAATCTCATTATAATTGACTGAAATACTTTTAAAAAAGTAACAGCATCGCTTTGCCGCATTTTTTAAATAAATTTGTATCAAGTTCTATTTGAGCACCTCAATACTTGTCTATGCTCAATAAATAGTCAATAGACTTATTTTACATCTTTATACAAAATAAAAGTGTAATAATGTATAGATAGGTATGTAACAGATAAAAACCTACGTACACAAATTTTAATGAATGTTTTTCAAGCGTTTGAAATTTTAGATAGTATGTTTGTTGCTTGTAGCACGGCTTTGTAAAAAAGATATTATATTTCAAAGTTTTTTTAATTGCACTGTTTACGTAGGTACAAAAACATGTTTTGTTATTATCACAAGAATACGTAATTACGTTCCAATTTCAAAATAATGGAAACGCAAAATGGACATAACTATTTATATTTAAATATTTCTTAATAATTTAATGTTTTTAGTAAACATTTAACATTATATAGGCATCTATTATCATTGTTTTTTGTAGATTGTAGATTGCGTTTACGGAATTGAAAATACTTTTACAAGTCAATTAAGATAAGTCACTATTTTATATAACTTAAATCTATAAAATGTATTCATATTATTATATTTAAATAGTAAAACCTCAACTTTCGACATGTAGGAAATAGGTTAATAACATTTTCATATATATTTTACGGTAAGATACTACGAAATTACAGCCAAATTTCGATTTAAATATTTATTACAAAATGCATTTTTTTTTCTAAAGTTCTGACAAAATATTCAATTAATTTCACGTAAACTAAAGGAAAGAATGTTAGTTGACATTAATTGCTCCCAATTTGGTACACATGGGTTCCTAATGAAGTGTATTTCGATATAAGTTGTCAATAGAGTGCGTAAGAATAGGTTAGCACGGCACTAGTAATTAAAACAGTTTAAACAGTCGTACCTTCAAATTTGAATTGTTGAGATTTTTTACATTCAAAATCTTCAGGTATTCGAGCACACGAATGGAAATGTGCAACATCAAGCAGCCTCAGTCAATGTCTTAAATTAGGCATACCTTCAAACACAAATCCATAGATCAATTGCAAAACGAAAGTTGTCGGATCGGGATTGAAGCCCGTGAGCACAGTAGCGATGCTGACCAGTCGGAAACAAGCCTAGCACTTTCTCATATTTCAGTATTTCATTTATTCAAAATAATAAAGAACCATTGTGATATAAAATATAAAAAAATGGGGAATACAATGCTTTATTCCGTCTTTTTTATTTTCTAATTGTAAACAACATTTAGATAACTTACGTAAAACGACAATAACCAAAACAGGTTTCAAAAAAACCTTAACATCATTCATCAATCCAAAAAAGAGTATCACGGATATATCGATCGGACGGCAAAGTGTCGACTTTTTGATCGGTAAGGCATAAGGCGAGGTAGGCAGGCAATAATTTACGCAAGTCATCCAGTTTCGATGCACCCAAATCTCTGATATCGAGATGGTTTTTTCTCTCCGTTCTTTATTTAATCATTTTTTTCCTCACAACACTATCAGAGTGCTGGCTACCGGTAACTGATAGACTCGCGTCGGTTTTAATGACAATGTAGAATACAATGTTAGATGGGATGTGTTAATAGTCAACGGGTCGCGTGCTTACCAATAAAATAAAATTAAAACATATTCGGTATCAATTATTTACGTATTCTGCGAACCCTTGCAATAACTTTTTCGGGTTATCCAAATTCAAATTGGAATACACAAAGATATATATTTTTTTAACATAGATACAACTTGTCATAGATTTATTCATAACATATATGAATCACCGAGTCGCTAAACACGCTCCCAAAGGTTTTTAGAATTTTGAGTAAATCACGAAAAACTGTTTTGGGCAGTATGATAGTTTTAAGTTATTTTGTGTCTTTCGTTGCATAAGGAAAAGTAAAATATTTTTTACTGCCGTTTTCTTGGAGAGCGTCGACCGTGTAAAACAAGGTCGAGATCGTGTAAAAAAACGATATTTGTATGTAAGGAAAAACTTTGAAATTTTAAACTTGCAACTAGAAAAATTGATAAATCTATCGATAGAGTACATACGTACATTAAAAAATCATCTATTGAAAAATTGCAAGGAGCCTGTTTAGCGATTCAGCGACTCATATATAGCATATATATTAATTTATCTGCAGATTTTTTCTTGTAATACTACATTAATTGACCACAAAATAATATATTAGAACAATAAATAAAAATGGGTAACTGTCAGGTCCATGGTGTAGTGGTTAAAGTTTTTGGCTACGGTTACAGATCTCACGAGTCTGAATCTCTGTATGGACCGTTTCATGAATTGTGTTTTCTATCGATTTATAGATGTCTGTTCGATGACGTGAACTTTTGCGATTCCCTCGTTAAAGGGTGTAAAACGAGAGCGATTAACTAGCCACTAGTCCTGTCCTAGCTCTATCCTTATATATCTAATCCCTTTTGAAAAGGAGTGTTTCAGCAACATAGTACAACGCAGTTAACCAAGGTGAATCTTCAATTCACAATCAAACAGAATAATATATGAAGAGGCAATTTAATAAAACGTCATTGTTTTGCACTTGATACTTGCAATAGGTGAGGGAAAATTGAATACATTTACAATCATAATTATTTGAAAATTCAATCTGAGTAGACGTTGAAAAATTGTACTTAGAATACCATCAATTTGGGTAAGTTTACCCATCGGTCTAAGATTGGCCCACTACATGGAAAAAAGGTGCTGTCATAATACCATAATAATACATATGAATATGCTTTAGTTAAGCAAAGATGTTGAGTAGTCTCTGGTGGTAAAAATATGAATTAATGTGCCACATAATTTGTTTTATTGTTGAATTTGTAAGCTCTCAGCTTAGAATGATAAAAAACAATTTAAAAACTTTTCTTGAAATAAATTGGATTAGCCATATTTTCAACTGGTTTTAGCAATCTATAAACCAAATCCTGTTTATTTTTTCCCATCTCAATTATGTACAGAATATATGAAGGCATACAGAAACGTTGCTACGACTTTAAAATTACTAAATTTATAGTAATTCGTGTGTCAAATTTACCCGAATTGAATCAAAATTTTGCACACCTTGTTTTATTTATATTTATATATCAATTATAAAAATAAATCTATTTTCCTTAATTAAATTTAACTTACCAGAAAATTACCATACATAAATGCAATGACGAACCATAAAAAACAAAAACCCTCAGAACTGGGTCAAAGTTACCCAGATTGACTGAATACCAAACTATTTAAATTCTCATAACATCATAGCATCAATGAATATGACGATTTTTTGCAATACTTGTAAGTTGTAAGTATTAGCTGAAAATCTATCCAACAAAATTATAATGTTATTTAAAAGCCCTGTCATAAAAAAGCTTTTGTTGTGTTTTCAATAGAAACAGAAGGGATTGTGTGTAAAGAAACTTATCGACTTCTACAGACACTTTAACAGAATGCATTTATTGAATATTTTAATGCAACGATAAAAAGATAATTTACAGAGAAAGTCGGTTTCGTGATCGAATACTACATTTTTAATACGTTTTTGCTAGTTAAAGATTGTACAAAAATAAGATTTTTTCTAAAATTTTGGCACTCAATTAACCTAACGGACACATGTCGCGTGTTTTTGTTGACGAATTTTAATTGAAAGCCAGTCATAGCGTTATGTTAAATGAATTTTGTTTTCTTATATGTCACTTTAATCTATATAAAAACAAAAATTGGATACTTTCTTACAGATACCAAATATAATTATGTTACTTGTTGTACACAATATATCATAGATACGATATAATTATTACACAATTACGAGAAATCGTCGAAAACCGTTTAGGTTCACAATGAACATTTTCATAATTATTTAATTATTATGGTGATCATTAAAATTACTTTAGAAATGTAAACTGGAGCATTAAATATTCTTTTCTTTCATCAAAACAAGGAGGTTATATTCATGACTTTTAATTAAGTAATGTAAGCTTTTAGTATTTGAGTGTACCTAAGATAATTAATTTCATACCAATTGGGTATGTAAAGTCAAAAAGAAATTTGGCTCAACTTTAATCTTATTCTAGCCAAAATAATGACAAAATTGCTTTTTTTAAAATACGGAAATAAAATCCCCTCTTACACATTTTAAAAAAGGGGCGTAGCGATATCGATTAACTAACCACTTGTCCTGTCCCAACTCTATGCTTCTATCTCTACTCCATTTGAAAAAGAGACGTTGAGCAGTTGAGTAACAAGCAGTTTTTGTAGAAAAACTTCTGTTGAGATACCTCCATTAGGAGGCCATATGTTATTTTTTTAATTCCATTGTGGTAGATATATCACTATATTTATTGATAAAGCAAAATCATGTTCCTATTATTTTAAATAAAAGGAGAGCCATCCAAGCTTCACCAATGTGCAAAAGTTGATATCAACGGTGTTCTGACCAATTGATGTAACTCTCAAAATTGAAATTGTTCAGGAGATAGTAAAAACTGTTTTTATTGAAACAATTATATAGTGAGTTCCGTTATGAATTTTTGAAATGCACTCTTGTGAATTCTCATTTTTGCACATACGGAATAATATGTAGGGAGTGTCGATATGATAGGGTCTTACATAAAGTGGCCTGTTCAGAATTATTAAGCCTAAAACCAATGTTAAATGATGTTTTCCTTCCAAAATGTGGTCATTTATTTTTATCATTTTTATCATTTGGCAGAGACCTACTCTGTTGTCTTTAAAATGAGATCCAATCATCAACTCATTTTCGTATTTTTTCATGGTTACATCAATTGGGCAAAAAACCGTCGTATTATTAAGCTGACTGCTATTAATGTTTCACTACCTTGCTACAGGGGAGTATAATAACATCATAAATAAATATAACACAATATAAATTCGGCGAGCTTGGGGATTATAAAAAATGTTGCATAATTATTTACCTATCAGTCTACCAGGCGCCAAATCATTACAAAAATCTACATACAATATAAGAACAGGTTTGTAGTTACTTCAATGACTCAAACAACAAATATTTATATCTCTCGCAGCTTATTGAAGTATAATATTGGTGCGGTCAAATCGAATCTATTTTTTTCGTACAGTAATGCCATAGATAATTTCAACAGTCCACCTCGGGCATGTTGCTACTGTGTGATAATGCTTGTGAGCTGCGAGTTAGCCACAGAAACAGACAACAACTGCTACCGTAAAATTATAACATTTATAGCATCGGTTAACATTATGTAGAATGTAATATTATGGGTCGTTAACCTGTGGTCTTTTGTACCACATTTAATATTCTGACAAGTTCACATTCAAATAACTGAAAAATATGTCACTATAATAATGTTTCTTTTGTCGACCAATGACAATTAAGGTAAATGTACCGGTAGTTGACCCTTTTTTTTAAATAAAATTGCATAAAATAAGAAACGTAGACGCGGGATAGCTCTAAATTGTAGAGTTCAGGCAAGTGAAACAATCTTTTGTCGGATTGAGGAACTAACACATCACCATAGCGGCCATTTTAAAACTACACCTTATGCAGTAAGTATTTTATTTTGAATTTATTAAGAGAATTGTTAAGGATATAAGTGAATGTAATCATATAATACATGATTCAACCAAGAGTGATCTTACAGGAAGCTCTGACACAACTCTGATGAAAGGTTGTTAGAAACCCTCTGATTAGACAGTCAACAGCTGGAACTTTCATTTTTTTAGATAATCAACTGATGAAACATTAACATGATTGTTAAAAATTGAACACAATTTTTCGTGACTCTTTCTTGATTCATTATGAATACACCTGTTTTATTATCGTTCTGGCTAATGATAAAAGTTAATCGTTATTTTTGTTTAATTTTTCTCTTAAACGGTCAACTACTGGTATGTTTACCTTACTTGCATTTGCATTCGAAAATTATTAAGAGACCTTAATTTGTTATTTTATAATTCATTTTATTCAAATTCATTTCTAATTATTTATAAAAAAATAAAATAAATACAAAGCGGTGTATTTCGTTGGAATATAGTCTCTGTTTTGAATAATGAAACTCCTTCCTCGTTGGATCGTTTTACTATCATAGATTCAAATGCATTCACCTCAACAATTATAATTTTTACGTTACTTGAACAAACACTGCTTTATTTAATATGATTCATATAAAGATATTTAACATTAATGTACTCAAAAAAAGCATTTAAGGGATAACGTTCTTTTGTATTCCAAAGCTTTATGATTTCATTTTTATTTCGTATCCAAACAATAAACAACTAACTGTATTTGAAGAATAGATTTATGATTAAATATTAGTAAATTCTAAGTACAGAAAGTAATCTATTCAAGATGTAAAAGTGTTAAACGGAAACTCCCCTTTCTTTTTAATAAACCAGAATTTGTTTGTAATACTTACACCTGTTTATAATGATTTCGCTCATCACAAGCATTATCAACTGATAAAAATAAAATCATAACTAGGTTATTTATATAAAATTGAATGTTAACAATTACATGGTATATAAAACAGTTGATTCATGAACTATGACAAGAATTTACAGGTAATCAAACAAATTATATATAAACGAAATTAAATGGTTTACAATTAAAATGTTAAGGACCTGTTACAAATCAATAAATACTATTCTGAAATAAAAAATAAAGCCACATTAAAAATTCAATACCTGAGCAAAATATTAAACAAAATTGTAAAATTGGGAAATTTTAAAAGAAATTAATGAATCATTTAAAAATAATGAAATATTAAATATGTAATTAAAAATAACACTAAGTGGCTATGATAAATGGGAAAAAAAGATCTGCCAGGAGCATCAAAAACATATCTGAAAAACTAATTTAAAGAGACTAAAATCAATTCTTTATAAATCTATTGATATAATACATCATATGCTTTGATTAATGAATTGGATATAAAAGTGGGGAAGACGCGAAAACAGATTGCTCGTTCTAACTTTCTATCCGATTTATCATAAATACTAATGATATTGCAATATGGTGTCAATGAATTGAAACGTTATTTTGTAGGCGCCTACTTAACGAGTAAAGAGTAACGACTAACGACTGATGACGGCCGTTACATTCCGTTAAGAAGAGCGAGAAAACTCAGCGTGCGCCCGTAATGCGCTGTTAATTCGAAACTGACTTAATAACACGTCAAGTATCGCATAATGATATACCGGAATTGAAAGAATGTTACTTGTATAATAGCAAAGAATTATAAAATCGTAAAAAATAGATATTTTAACTTCATTTAAAATTGTTTAAATACTGTTAAAAGCTGATTGAATAACATTGTATTCATGCAATTAAATATAAATAATGGGAAGTTTTGGTCATCTTTTATATTATCTTGTCAATCGGTTAAAAATTACATTTTATTATCACAAAAACAAAAATAGTATTCGATTGAATTTTACAATGCGAAGTTTTAGATACACTTTTTTTCTTTGGTGAAAACGGTCAACAATATAAAATTAAACGGCTTTCTGGGTGATAACATATAATAATTATCACACGACTAGTACAAAAAGTTACTGTGTATACTAAAAATTAAAATTTCTGATATCGAGGTTATACTGACAAAACGCATTATGTCAGTTTTTGATGATTTTCTGTTTTAAATGTCAAAATGGATGCAATTAAACACTCTATGTACTGGCAGAACGATTTTCATAGGATATAATGGCTTTGAAAAAACTAACAAGCTAACAAGCAGCTATCGTAGAAAAAACGTCTGCTATTATGAGTACATATGTTCCATGCGGACATGGTGGTAAAAATAGAGCCGAATATAACCAATTATTAAAAATACAAAATAAACTTAAAACGTCAAAAATCTCAGTGAGAAAATAACCAATAGCATTCATAACCTTATATGTATCACGGATTATTTTGTGTGCGAAAGGAAAGAGGAATTAAGTCGAGTTAAGTGAAAAACGAGCTAAATACTCTAAACTAACTACAATACATGCTTGCATATAATATAAAAAGGAAGATCGAATCAATGCTGAGTTGGTAAAATTCATGTTAAAACGTCTCATTTTTCATCAAATTTCATTCAAATGTAAATCTTGTTTTTGCTCTCCTGAAAAATGCCAATTTTAGACAAAACATCCTTTTCCTTTCGCACGCAGAATTATTATTGAAACTTATCAATTTTGTACTAAGAATATTTCAGTTAAAACTATGGGTTTACAATGAGTTAAGTACAGTGTTTGTAACCTTGATTATACGGTAGCCCAGATGGACGCATTTTTTGATTGGATTTCTGTGCTGTTGCATTGTTGTTATTTCGATATCATGTTTCATTATAAACATTTATCGTTCTATTCAATCGCTATGTATGCATTTTCATTTCTACCGCTAGGCCCTTGGTATTAATACCGTAGAAATGAAGCAACTGCCTAAGACCAATTCATTTATTTACAATAGCCTAGGTATGAATATCTTGTTTTGTTACACACAATTTTATTTATGAAATTTAGAAGTACTTTCTTAGAAAAAATCGGTAAAAAAAATCAATGAACCGCATTCCATAAATTAAGCTAGATAATTATTACAACGGTAGATATGAAAGTCAAAACATATACTGCGCATTAGGCTAGTTCATTAATAGTTAGACATCATGCTTTTAATAGATGAATAAATCAAAATTTAATCTAATTTTTAATATAGAATTACGGAAACATTACACTTTATTGAGACTCCGTATTGCGAAAATATGCACACACCATCAATGCAAATAAGATAGAGTATGATGGTGATGATATATTGTCGTTGTTCTAGAAGAAGACACTAACTGAAAAATACTGGTTTTGAGTAATTGGACTTTGAAGTTTGACAAATGTTTGAAATGCTATACATTTTTCATTTTGTGTGTTTATAAAAAACTGTTTTTAGTAAAATTGTAATATTTAAAAATAAGTGTGTTCGTTCATACGGTAGAGTTTGAAATAAAGAAAATTTTGGTATAACCAACTCTATATGTCATTTTTACGATTAAGTGATTTCTTCCAGAACAGTGACGATATCATTCCGATGTCGATCAATTTATTTGGTGTAAATAAAATGTAAAATGCAGCTAATTTCTTCCAGATCTATTTGTTTTTTGAATTATACTGTAGCGTAAAAAAATCAATTATCTAAGACATCGACTGAGGGTGCTTGAGGATGGAAAAACATGGGGGATCATAAATTATTTTATCAAGAAATTTTGAAAATTAGTAGAGCCCAGTTAAACTCCTTACCAATCTTGAATGAGCAGCTGAACCTTCCTAATTCTCCACTATTA
This sequence comes from Himalopsyche phryganea, assembly GCA_022494535.1. Lineage (NCBI taxonomy): Eukaryota > Metazoa > Arthropoda > Insecta > Trichoptera > Rhyacophilidae > Himalopsyche > Himalopsyche phryganea. The sequence continues at coordinate 2,756,769 of JAGVSL010000015.1, forward strand.
TATCCGATACGTTGAAACACCTAACAGATGTCACTAAATGTGGAATGATTGTATATATTTACCCATTCGTCGAATTACATCCCGTCAAAACCCACAATACTTTTATAATTGTAAAATCACTGGTATTTCTAAAAGAAGTTGAAAAGCGGCAATTCGTCACTCTGTTAATATGGTGTTTACAAAATAAGGATTAGGGCGATTTCCGAAATTTTAACTCAGGTATCGGTGTGGCTCTCAGACGTATAATGTCTTGCCTCGTAAATGATATTTGTATCTTCTATATAAGCGTTAGACACTGTTTACTGTCTCTCAGTTCGAGTCCATTCGTGTGTTCGAATGCCTGAAGATGCCGAAAGGCGAAACCCGGGTCATTAGTGACAAAATACATGGAAGTGTACAAAATCTCAATAATCCAAATTTAATTCAATTATCATTCACAATCTCTACTATATAGCAGAAAATACGTGTATAAATCGCTCTGTCTGGCTGCGTGCCTGTCACAAGAACTCCTCCCAAACGGTGTACAGTAGTGACGTGAAATTTTTATATGTCATTCTAGTTATCATTTCTAGGTCAATTATGCTTTTTCCAACTTTCAGTTTTAATCATCAATATTAATTGATGGAGTATATTTTGTGGTTGTCACATGAAGCATACTCCACAGTGATATTTTTAACTTTCAACATTAGCTTGCACCAAGGCCTACGTTTAATTGTAAAGTGCTCTATCCCTTATGTCTTACGTTTACAGGTTGGTTTTTCCCACTACCAACTGTCGTGTATGTGAAGCCAAGGTATCATGGCCGCCTTCCACAACGCTATTGATAGAAAAAATGAATCTAAACCTTACAAACATGGCCCGAGTAGACCTAATATTTTTTTAAAATGTGTGACTAGCTCAACCTCTGAAATCAAGTAGATATTAAGTATCCTCTGTATAATCCGTTCAGTTGTACAAGTCATGGTACCGAGATCCATTCAATCTAACAATGTTTGATACATCATACCATATTGTTTATGCACTTTAAACTACAAGCTGGCAACCAGTTACGGCAACAATTTGAAACACATCACCTTGAATGTTTGGAATTATTTTATTATCAGGCAGTTCTTGGAGGCTGTGTAACTCGTTAGTGGTTACATCGGTCGATTTTAAACCGCAACATATCGGATCAGGTGCATTGCCCGCTGCCTCTCCTGAAGCTGCAAGCTTCGCCTTTTTTGTTTTATGTCATTCTTTCGAGCTTTTGAGAATGATTCTCAAAAAAACGAAAATTGAACGCTTTTGTCGAATCATTGTCAGTTATATTGTGAGTTTTATAAACTACTATTGTTATAATAGTGTACGAAGATATGGGTCCATCAGTTACGCAAGACATTTTGTACTGGTACTAACTAAGTCGATTTATTATGAGAAGGGTAACTCGAAGAGTTTTTAAATAAATTTTAGTGATATACTGACAGCTTTTGTATAATAATTCAGTTTTAAAAATGAAAAAAAAAACTCTTAACCAAATGGCTGCCAATAGTGTCTTAAGACGATCGACGTCATTGAAAGTTCCGCTTTAAACGGGATTATACTAATGTAAATCAATTACTTAAAACATACAAATACGACATTATGACAGCAACACAACGACAACACCACAACAATAAAGCTAAAGCAATGAAGAGGTATGTGGTGTTTTTATCGAAAGAATTTTGCGGCGTGCAAGATACCGCCATAAATACACGAACCGGCAGTTAAAAGGTTAATAAAATAAAATTTCAGGTATTTTCAAACTCTTTTTGATACAGATATTAATCATCATTATTGTTTGAGCTGCAGCATAAAGTAATTTGATGCAGAGAAAAAAGCCTCCTTAACAATAATACAATGATAAATGAAACATGCTTAGAAAACTTTCCAATATTTAGAACAAACGGCGAAATGTTAAATTCCTTTAGAAACCGCGCAGCTACTAATAATTACTTTCAAAAGACTATGCATGTATTTTTAAAACAAGAAATAATCTATTTTTGATAACGTGTTATTCAAAGCTCGTGTTATGTACAGCATGGTCAAACGAAGCGTGATACAGAGAGACTTCGTGACACTCCTGACCCAATGAAAGCAATGCCTATACCCGTCATACAATAATAACTACTAAACTTAATGTTTATGTCGTTACTATTTGGGTATAGCTAGTTTACCATTATTTAAAAATAACAGTTTTTTTTATCATCGGTTGTGTAATTGTTATTATTTGGTAGCTCAATCAAAATCGTCACGATGAAAAATTAAGTTTGATAATTTTACCTTTAACCCTTAATCAAGTCAATATGCTTCCCGCATACATTATTGTTTTTTTTTTTATGCGATTTTCAAGTTCCCCGCAATCTGTCAAAATCCAAAAAATATATAATTGTCTATTATTCAAATCTAACGAAGTAGTAATAGGAATGCATATGCCACTTAGATATAATAAATACCTTAGTTTATTTCCGTTTTATAAAATTATCAATAAGTTTATAAAACCATGTCTGCTATCAATCTTGAAACATATGGCTTCCTAATGGAGGTATCTTAACAGAAGTTTTACTACGAGAACAATTTGTTTCTCAGTTGTTAACCTCACTTTTTCAAGGATTGGAGGATAGGCCTAGTACAGGGCTAGTGGTAAACTCACAACTCTCGCTAAGCCCCCTTTTCAAGATTAGAATCTATATCCATCAGATAGAAAATTATTGGGAATTATTTATTATTTCTACATAATTTAAGGCATCGGCTGAGGGTGGTTGATGAAATTTTCATATCAAATTTGAATTGTTGAGATTTTATACATTTCCATGTATTTCGTCACTAACGACCCGGGTTTCGCCTTTCTGCATCTCTCTGCAGCTCGAGCTGACTCATTCGTGTACTCAAACGCCTGAAGATGCCGAAAGACGAAACCCGGATCGTTAGTGACGAAATACGTGGAAATGTACGAAATCTTAACAATTAAAATTTATTATTTTTACCTTATCAAAATGGAGGTCTGCTAAGGAAATATCAATTTAATCACATTTAAATACGGAGTTGGTGTGTTTTAAAGACAGTTATTTAAAATACAGCTCAGTCATCTCTTTTTTTCGATTTTATTTTGAATACGAAATAAACACTAAATTAACTTAAAAAATACTTCATGGGATTCACACATCGATGGGATGGAATCTGCTTGCAATTTTCTAAAGTTAAATTCATGAGTAAATAACAATTTTATTGAATTTCATTCTCATCAACAGATTTAGTCGTTAACATAAAAAAGTATTTTGCCATCTACGACTACGATACGACATAATTGCTCTGTCATTGGATCAAACAAGATAGGCGATTCAATGTTTACGTGCAAATAATCATATGGCTCACTTTTGTTTGTACAGTTTAATTAACACAGGTCTAAAAATAGTCACCCACAGTGTTTCTGTTTATGATAAAACATTCTTAAGCGGTGTCGAAGACTCAATTGATCATGAATCATCCGCTACTGGAAAAAAGTTTGGCGCGGAACATTGCCCATCGTGAAAATTCCGCTGCATTATGCGATTCGAATCAATTTTCAGTGCTTTGTGATTTCACACGTTTTTTTCAATTACAATGGAGAGTTAATGGCTGATCGTTTCCCCACTTGGGCAATGCCAATAAACTGGGTTTTATTCTGATTCAACAATATAATTTGGTACAATTTTATTTCGTATTTTTATCGATATATGTTCTTATACAAATAACTCTTAAATTAAAAAATATTTTGTTCACACACCATCCTTTCCAAATATGACAGAAAATTAAGGGTGTAAATATATAGAACTAAAATTTCTAAAGAATTCTGTAATCTGCTAACCAGCTAAATCCACTCGGGCAAATCTTTCGTTATATTATGAAGTGTTTTTTTTTAATTGTTAAATTTCTTTTGAAAGTTATACTCTTAAGTTTTTAATATTTACTGATTAATGACTCAAGAGGTTGATAGGTATTCTTACACTGACGTGTTAGTAAAACGTTTCTCCTCTTATTTTCCGACGGCCAATTTGTAGACTGCCAGAAAAACAGGATTTTTCCTTTTATTTTCATTGAACGCAATGGAAGTTAGCTTTACCCCTCCGAGAGGATTCGAACTGAGAAAGAAATAATCAGCGGCCATTTCATTCAGTCGCCCCCAGAGTCCGACATTTTATGTTTTATTAGATTACCAATTCGCCGCTACAGGCGCTATGCTATTTTCTTTGTGTCTAGTCTATAATTGGCTTGATCTTTTTGCTAACTACAAAAATGAAAATTTTCTACTACTCTCATAATAAAAATATATCTTTTAGTATCGCTTACGTCTAGATATCAGAATGCTTAGTTTTATAGATCTTAAATCTAGGTATCACATCGACTGTGGAAAGGGAAAATGACGTAACCCACCTACAAAAATATTGTGTAGAGCCCAAACAAAATGTGTATTAAATTGTATACATTGTGATTATCGAAAAAAATATTTTGAAAACACCGATGGATAAGTCTTTTTGCCGTTCTTTAGTTGAGGTATTATTTATTATTTATTTTAAATACGTATGTATATATATATAGTGTATAAGCACGTTTTGTGTAAGTTATACAAAATAATTACGTCCTTTTCTCTTTCCACAGTCGATATTTTACGATTTAATTATCAATTTCAGTTATATAAACTAATATTTTCATAAAACATCCTTGAAAAACTTTCTGAGATTTCTCAAGATCTTGCGAAGGTTAGTTATAACATAGTTGCTCTTTTGCCTCACTACTTGACGTAATTAAACGCCCTGAAAATATGTTCGTATGCCTAAGTATGTTCAATTTGTGTTTTAAGTGAATAACAACAATGGCAAAGTGAATTTTTCCTGAGACACTCTTAGCAATCCCATTCTCCACTCCATCAAAACTCCATTATAATAAAGAAAAAAGCAAAGTTTTATTTCAAACATGAATCATAAAATATAGTTGATATATTTTTTTTTAAATAAATTAAGATATCGACTGAGGGTGCTTGATTGAAATTCAATATCACAGTTTAATCGTTCAAATTTTGTACATTTCCATACATTTAGTGACAACCCGAATTTCTTCAGGCATTTGAATACAAGAATTAACTCGAACAGTAAATATGTTATATCACAGGGCACAAATTTTGTATGATTTAGTTGATTTCAGTTTTATAATTTTTCTTGTGGAACTAAATAATTTTCAACGATGTCCTCTCTCAGTGCGCAGCATATGAGTCCTAAAGTTACATGCATTAATACAAAAAATTCGTAAATCAATTTTTCGTAGAACGATTTGAGCCCCTAAGCGGCGTAGACACCGAGTACACTCACTCGACTGAAAGATTGGTAAATATATCATAAATTGACTACCAAATGTATAGAAAAAATAAGTTACAAAATTTAAAAAATATTCGTTAAATCTAGACATTCGTTTCATATAATTTTATCTTGTCATCGCGGCTATATTCATAACTGTTACTAGAAATACGTATGTACGACCCAGACACCTTCGCCGGCATCTGTTGGAGGGATATCTCGGACCTTATTATGGGCAGTTTGGAGTCAGCTCGCCTCCGGAGCATTTCAGATTTCAATATAAAAATCCTTCGTCGGGAAACCCCGCCTACGTGCCCAGATCTGGCCTTGTTTGTGTTTAGTCTGCCGAATGGTATGACAAGACGATTTATCGACGACGATCCGGAAGGTATTTTATCGAGGCTAAGTGACTCTGGCAAAGGCATATCGACTGCTATATTAACGTGGAAATTCGTGCGAGAAGGAACATATCGAAAGAAAAGAAAACAATAATAATAAATTGGAAAAGGGAATTATATTTCTTTAATATAGCAACATTAAACCAGGAAAAATAGAAAGGCAATAAAGTACCATTCATTATTTTTATTTTATATACCTATTCAGAATTGTTTTGTGTATCCTAATCATTCACAAACATTTATTGGAATGAAATTATTGAATAGTTTTTTTTTTATAACGTATAAATAAATATAACAAAAATAATTATAAAGAAATCAAGAGTGTTTTTATATAATTATATATTAATTATCAATACTGGCGTTACGCATCGGCGCAGCAGATGATAGTATGTAGCTACAACATTTATATCTCAACCTGATTCATTTTCACGAACAATTAAAAACGGAGATAGTACCTTCAAGTTACTTATTTACCTATAAAAATTATAAGTTTCTTAAAGCAGTAAGTATTAAAAATCCCTACTTAAATCAACTGATACGTTTTCGAAAATCTTAAGGTATTTTATATGCTACACGAATTTTTAAAAAAAAAACATCTCTTCTGTTTATCAATAGATGTCACTACTGTTCACGAATCTTCAGATAACCTTCTACTTAAGTGAAGTGAATCTTTACTTATTACAGCACAATAGTTTTAACATTACTTCTACGTAAGTATTTATTTATCGTTTTTTTAAACTCATAAAGTCTAAAAAGGTACTTATTTATTATGTTTAAAATTTAGAACATTATAACAGGGTAGAACAGTGCTTTGTGCAGTTCGGTGCACATATTTTTAAACGAAATAATATATGATTGCAGTCTTATTATGATTTGTCCGGCAAAGCGAATAGTATTTGAGATTACCAAAGCTGATTGAAACACTCCCAAGAGATCGGAGGGCTATTCGTACGGAATACGATAATTTAACACATCCTGTTACACTACAGAAGTGTCAAGAATATAATAAATAAAATTGATAAAATAATATTATAAAAACCCATTTTTTCAAAAATTACAATGAAGAGTTCGAATCACTGAATTTACGATTTGTTTTCACAAATATGAATATTTTGTATGTTTGCTATAGTTTGACAATACAATATTTATAGCATTTTTATGCTACCCGTTAACCAAAACCTGGCGTAGAATGAGCAATTAGATACCCGATAAAATTTGTAAACAAAATAAATTCACATATTCATGTAGAGTATAAAAAAAATCGTTTTTTTTTAATTTCGTAGCTTTGCGGAATTTCAATTTATATTTAAAATTTATAACTTTGTCATTTTACTGGTTGTATTATCAATTTTTATTTTATATTTTTTATGATTTGTGCTAAATTCATGGAGTCCTATCCTTTCTTTCTCCCTCAAAAATATGTTAAGTGACTTAATAACATTAATGACAAATAGTGTAAAATTAAAATTGACAACTTTGTGATTCCAAAAGTTTTATTACCAATTTTAATTTTTTCAATTTCAATTTATATTTAACTATAACTTTAATTTTATATAATGGGTTCTGCGCTAAGGGCATGTGTGTCATATCCGTTCCTGCTCCTTAAAATAAATAAGTCGCTAATCACGCTCCTGTTAGAGTTTTGAGGAAATCACGAAAAACTATTATGGACTGTATGATAGTTTTAAGTATAATTTTAGTTAATTTTTGTCTTCCGGTGTACAGCAAAAGTAAAATATTCTTTTACAATGTCGTTTTTTTGGAGCGTGTAAAACGTGTAAAACGAGGATCGAAATAGTGTAAAAACGACTTTTTTAAGCTTGGAATTTTTTCGAATTTATAACAAGGGACAAAATATGAAGGTATTTTAGACTTGCAACTAGAAAAAATTGATAGATCTATTGACAGCACATACGTATATTATAAACTTATTTTTTGAAAAATCGCCAGTAGCGTGTTTACCGACTGAAATGTTAATTGACTTTATAATAGTCAGACCTTTATAACTTCTGTTTAAATGATTCATTAAGATTCCATATGGTGCATATAATAGAAGAAAAAATCAGCATTTTCATTTACAATATATTCTATAAGTAAAGTTGTAATAACTTAATTTCATAGCAGCGTTCATAATATACATTGAGAAGTCAGGCACCCGATGTGTTAAGTGAACTCCCCTTTTGGTAGGGAATTTGAAGCTATTTTTCTATGTCATCGACTCGAGATGCGTTTTTTATCCGATGACTACAATAATGTGGCTATGATTGCAAAGATGACGTTGCAAATTGGCCGGAAGGCTAAATCCCATAAACGTTCAAAGCTCCTCCGCATTACACATCCTGGTAAAGGCATGTGGCAAACTGAATTGGCAGCTCTTAGCTCTAACTATTTTAAGTTATAAGGCAACTAATTATTTGGTCAGTAACTAATTCCATAAATGGTTAGAAAGAAATAATAAATGGTCAGAAAATAATTGCCAGTTATACATAAATATCTAACCATTTATTATATTAACTGATCACCTAAATAGTTATTTAGCCAATAAATGCAGGCCTTATTATAACATTCTTTACAATTGAATAACAATTGATATAACTTCTCAGTTTATTTGTTTCTCATGTCACAGAGTCTTACCATATCCTTCTTAAATTGAGCTACACTAATGCATCGAAATCCATGCAAAGTTACATCGTGTAAAATTTCAACCATTTTTTTAACGCTATTATAAAACTCCTGATGTTTTTTGGTTTTTTCTCTAAGGAGATACCTATACCTTAAACGAGCGTTATAAGGTCATATCACAATTGACCATACATGAAGTTACATCAATGAGCCGAAATTCATACAGCTGCAATTGCGCTATGTAAAATAATATAAGACTATGAAAGTAATCTAAAACTACAAGTTGATCAATCAAAACGAAAATCGATGCAATTTTGAATACACTCATTAGCAATAAGATCAATTTAAAACGAAATACAACTAGTTCCAAAACAAAATTTAACTTGACCTGTTACAGCTCTAACAGCGTCAAACTGACAGAACTACCAATCTCTACCTCATTTATTATATTACAAATTATTCTTTTATTAACATTATCAATAATTTATAACTGGGATATCCTAATATAATACAAATTTTGAAAATACGCACAAATTTTCCAACAAGTGTTTGATCAGAATATAGTTATCACAATCGTATGTTAAAAGTTAATTTCGCTTAAATGACGTTGAAATCAATGAATATTAATCACAGTATTAATATCTTATATATCTATCTATATATAAATAAAAATGAATTTTCGTTTTGTTGATTTGTTGGTTCGTCCGGATCTTATAGGCTCCTTAACTACTCAACCGATCGCGACGAAACTTTCAGGAAGGACTTATTGTGATCATGCCGGGAAATATTATATAAAATAATTGTTTGTTTGTCCTTTACGGCTTCCTTTACCATTCATACGATTTCGATGAAACTTCGGTGAGTTGTTGTGCACACACCCGTGAAGGGTTCTGAAGAAAAAAAATTGAAAATCTAAAATCGAAAAAAAGAATCGAATACGTACATACAGCGGCATCTAGGAAAAACCTTCTGATTTTTTCTTGTACGCACCGGATGAAAAACAAAAATATTGTGTTATAACAAGTGTGATATTAAAACTCGGGTTCGGGTCGGGTCAGACCTGAAGATGATGGACTCGAACCGGGTACGTCTATGAAATTTCGGCCTGTGCAGACCTCTAATCCAAAAGCAGTTCAGTAAACAGAATTAAAACACAAACCCTTTCTTTCTTTGAGTGGCATTGCAACGCCTGCCGGGTACTCACTAGTATTATATATAATAGTCCAAACAGCTCTGTAGACTTATCATTATCATCACATTTAGGTATGAAATTTTCTCATGACCTAAGTGTTCACGGTGTATATATAAATTAAAATGTTATGCAATGAACACACAGTTTCGACGTATTAGTTACTTTAGAAATTCAGTATTACAATTTCAATTCCGTCATCTATGACGGGTATGGTTATACTAGTAGTATAATTTATTTGATCTTTTTTTATTGCAAACTGGTACACGAAAATGATAAAATTGTTAGTAGAAAGCCACGATTGGTCAAAGACAAACATGGTTACTTCACTGCGTTCCTGTTAGTAATCAAGCGGTGGTCACTTTTATTTTTTTTCCTTTCGGAATAATTTGCGGAAACCAGGGAGGGTGGAATCAATCACAAATTGGATCAATTGATGAACTCTACACCGCAATCAGTAACCAGCTATCGGGAGACTTTAGTCTGAAAATATCAGAACATACTTTGAGTTGTAACCTTAGATGAAAGTAAAATCGAACGCGAACAAAGAAATTGCAATACTGTTTGTGTCACACAGCACCAAGATTTAAAAAAATAATATAAAAATGACTCTCGGAGCAAATCAAATTTATCTAATTGTAATGTCAATTTAGTCTTTCTTCGTCATCGAAAAATGTTAATCAAATTTTTTAATACGTAAAAATCTTCAGCTCTTTTACTAACTAAGAAAAAACGGGTTTTGAAATTAAAAAACTGTATTAATTGAGAAAAAGTAATTCGCGTTTAATATATAACACTTTGTTAATAGCACCGTTTCACTAATCAAAATTACTATGACTAGTAAAGATGCAACTAAAACATGTAGAATTAATAGATATTTTATTTTAGTTGAAAGCAGGTTACACCAACCTCTCACGTGCATATATATATATTTTATTTTGATATATATATACATATTTTACCATGTTCGCTCTTAAAGTAGAGTATATGACCTCCTAATGGATGTATCTCAACTGAAGCTTTGAAAACTGCTTGTTACTCAGTTTCTCAACAGTCTCTTTTTTCGAAGAGAGTAGGGATAGAAGGATAGGGCTATTACACGACTAGTGGTTAGCTAATCGCTCTCGCTACGCCCCGTTTTTGAGGATCGGATGAGCGGGAGGGAGTTTTAGACATCACAAACATTCATGAATACGATCAGAAATCCATAAACCAATTGAAAGATCAATTTATGAAACTGTCCGTACCGAGACATGAGCCCGTAACCGTAGCCAACGATGTTACCAACTGCGCCACGGAGCCCATCAGGCGAGTGCGGTGGTTTTATCTCTTTCTCTCTGAATCACATGAAACATGAAGGTGCAAGCGAGATGCAACGGCATGCGGCGCATGCTCTTGTATCCTTCTTGCTCATACCCAAATTAGGTTGTGCGATAGACATAGTTATAAGTCCACCGCACGCCGATGATATATATGTATATATCTATAACATGCAGTGAATTTTTATCTTTCTTGCTCAATCACATGTAAAATTATGGATACAAGCGAGATATAAAGGCATACTGGCGTTTGCTTTTTTCTTTATCCTACTTGCGTATACAAAATTGTGGTTGTATGATAGAATTACATCCACCGCACGCCAAAGTTGTATATATATAAATATATTTAATAGCAAGAGGCAAGTCCGAGTATTTTCTGTCTTTTGCCAATGCCTAAAATGTAGTCACGGTAACTGAGCTTCACACATCAGTAAAACTTTACCACTTAGCCAAAGTCATCGGAATACATTTTGTTTATTCAATTTTCAACACCACAGTCCCTTCACTATTGTAAGAATACAATAAACATATAATATGACATGTCATAAAGTGATAAATGTTAATCTCGCATTTAATAAGACTTCCTGTGTGAGAAGTCACAATAGTGTCATATCCAACAATATCGCCGCGATAAATCATCCCTCACGAGTCACGAGTAACTAACTACCCTCGGGGTGGCAATAATGCCTTACAACTTATTAGAGTGACCGTTCAATGGGTAACTTTTACCCACCCTCGTTGAGATGATTCAAAGAACAGCATAAATAACTTCATCGCAAAGGTTTTTCTTCTTCCTCATACGGGAATCTTTGCTTTTAAATAAGCTTCACCACTAATACATCCTGACAGACGGTATTTCAGAATTATGTTTCGTGATTATAATATACTAGTTTGCAATTTTACCAAAAAAATTACATTGCCATAAAAGATTATTCAAAATATCTTTGGAGATATAAGACTTTGGTTCCACTAGATTATAAAATAAAGTTGACAGATATTTCATTATCAAAAATGACTGAGTAGTTATGATGATAGCATGATTCTGAAAATGCTATCAATTATATTAAAATATTAAATTAAAATTGATAACTTCGTTATTCCAATGGTTTTATTACTAACGTGACGCGTTTCGCCTGTTTTAGAAGCATCTTCAGACTAACCATATCGAAAGGTTATTGATTTCATAGGTAAGCAATGATCCTAATTCTTTCATTAAAAATAAAGGGTTGGGTGGGTTCTACCCCATTCTACTGGTTCTGCAGAACAGGCGTTTCACCATTATTAAATTTATTTCCCGTGGGAATTTCACTTTCAAACACTAGTAATTGGTTTGTATTTAGTATTGTTTTTGTAATTAGTCTATCAGTGTTTGTGTCTTACCCCTGTCTCCGCGTCCAGAAGCATGGAATAAAACCCACCCTACTCTTTATTTTTAATGTAAGAATTAGAATCATTGTTTACGTTTGAAATAAATAAACTTGCGAAATGGTTAGTCTAAAGATGTTTTTTAAAGACGCGAAACGCGGCAAATTAGTGATAAAACCAGTGGAATAACAAAGTTATCAATTTTAATTAAATATAATAATTGCCAAAAAATTACCGCCAAATCCATATTAAAAACTATATTATATATTATAATCTCTGTATTTCATACTATGATATAGCTTACCTTATTATATTGAAGTTATACTAAGTAAATAACAAATGAATAATTCAAGCGATTCAGTTTATTTGATCACTAAGTAAAAAATTTGATGATTTCTGAAGAATAAAATATGTGTATTATTATTTCCCTTACTAAATATGACCATTGTTAGCTTTTTATGTACTTAGGCGCAAAACAATAGCATTCACTTAATATTCATACAAAGCAAGTTTTTTTCGTTTCTATAAATAAGAGACAGAAACAATTGATTAAATTACAACAAATTGCATATACAAATAAAATTACTAGAGGAAAAACTCAATATTTAGTACGACAATTTTTATGAATCTGCAGGTCTTTATTTTTAATGTCGGGCTTAATTTCATCACTGATAAAATAATGCTTGTAATGAATTCAATGTAACAGTGCTTAAATTCTTGAATACTGCGCAACTTCGATTATTTACTCTCTCTAGAACTCAATGAACATTTCATTACTCCTCCGATTCCTTAAAGCTAAAAAGTCGAAGAAAAAAAGCACCACTCGGCAAATGCAAAGAAATTCCTGAGCAGTTGACGGTGTGAAAATGAAATGACATTATCCTTTCAAGTCCTTCTTTGCTATCCAGTCCGGATTCCCCTCACAATTTTCTCCCCGTGTATTAAAACACCTCACACCCCCGGGGCACCAAAAACAACCCCTAGGCTTAATGGTCAAAGGCTATTTAGGGGAATGTTTTCAATGCTGGCAATCTTTTAGTTCACGCCTTGCTTGACTTAAGTATTTTATTGAAATTCTAACATTCATACAGATATTCTTGAGGTATAAAAGTGTATAGGTCTACATAAGTGATGCGATGGTTTACGGATTTCAAACATATAATAATATATTTGAAATCAAGAATGATTAGTATTATATATAAATTTCAAATGTTCTTAAAATGGCAACTGTTTTCACAAATATAGCCAAATTTTAAACAATCTGTTAATAATATACTTTGCTAAATATTTCAATGAATGAGAAAATAAAACAAATATATACCGTGTATACTTCACAATTGTTCGAAAACGGAACTAGCTTTTTTCAGCATGTAGGCATTTTAAAATGATCAATTGAAAATACTAACTAGCCGAGGAAAACTGGTCAATCATTTAAATATGATTATTTAAATATTTACGATATATTTATAGTTGTTTTTTAATATTATTATGAATGCCTTTTTATCATGAACATTATTGAATTAAAAATTTACTAACTTTAAAAGTAAGTAAAGCGAGAAAATAAAAAAACGCATTTAATTCTGAAGATTTCTCATAAAATTCTTCTACATTTTGGCTTTATGTTTGATACAATTTATTATTGTGTATGCAAGAACAATAGTTTTTGAAACCATAATAAACTCATGTGTACTTTCTTGTCACAAAGTATTTAATTCAACATGCAATATAATGAACACGACAGATACAATAAATGTGTTTATTTGTATAATTTTTAGCAATAAATTTCTATTCGAAAAACCTATCCAAAATTTAATTGTACATCAGTATTTTCATAGAATAAATAAACAAAAATGCAGTTTTATTTTACACTTCTATAAAACAGTGCCACTATCTCGAAAGAGGGTCCTGCCACGGTCAAATTGGCCGAATTGCCCCCCTTCTTAAGTTTGCACATGTGAGTGAAACAAGAGGTTGTCCCTAAGGGGCTCAGCAGCTCCTTCGGCAAACTTTTATCACTCTCTTCTCGTTTATTTCAACAATTTTTCGCAGTTTTTTTTTATTTTTTGGCCAACAGTCCGAAAATTTTCCAAATTTTATTATAAACTAAGTATAAGAGTCTTTTTTAATCATCTATTAACCAAATGATCCCACTAATAGTGAAGTTGAATCGTAAAAATCATTTTTTGTTTTTGCTCCAAAATGGTTTATTTATTTATAATGCAGTATTTTAGCAATCTACTAACGAGAATCTATATCAATCAATTTTTGTAAAATCTATTGTCAATGGGTCAACACATCAATAAATAATAACGTAATTGCAAATACGAAACACATTACATAAATATACATAATATCAAAAATAGTTTACTATTTTCTTTGATTCTCGGAAACCTTTTCTTCCCATCTTTATCCAACAGTAGTGTCCATCGGCTTGTTAAAATTAAAATTAAAATGTTGTCCTATCTAAATTAAGTATAAAATGCTTTCGTTGAATTTACTTGGAGAAATTTTATAATATTAAAGCAAAACATGCAGCTTTAAAATATGTAATAATTGACAACTATTGATTTCAAAACAGCTGTCAACTTTATTTCATATTTCTTGTTGAAATAAAAGTGAGCGAACACAATATTCAAGAATCGGTATCTTTAATATTACCTCAATATCATTGACCAAATATGTGTTGAAATTTACCCTAAAATGTGATTAAGTAATTGCTTACCAACAATACATGGTTGAAATGGATATCCCAGCTTAAGGAAGTATTATTTGATAGGGATACCATTTTTTTATTGAAATCTCTCTGCAAGTCAGTCAGCAAACAGATGTAAATGAGCCACCCCGCGATTAAGTTTAAACTTTAAACCGGTCATAAAAAGTGAAAAAGATCCGGGTTCGTCTTCCCGCGGGACTTTCCGGTTCACACCACCAAAGTGGCCCCTTGAATATCCTTATACCGCTTTAGACTAACTTCCGGACGTATATAGGAAGCGAGACAAACTCACTGACGCAGAACTTTCAAAGCACAACTTATCAATTGAAACTTATTTTAGCTGTGTAGAAATTTACATTTTTTTTAATACACAGGCCGCTTTTTAAGTTATATTTGAAACAGGTTTGCGTTTTAAAATAAACATAATCAATAAAAAACCTTTACTTTATACCTAATTATTTTTTTTATATCTAAGCAAATTTAAAAAGTCAATGTGAACATTATATATTAACAGACATTATTTTACGTAATTTCATTGCATAGTTGACGCATTTTTAAATATATTTACACTAAATTTTAATTATTTGAATTTTGCACATTTCCATTTATTTCCGCCCCTGGCTTCGCCTTTCGAATTTTAAGGGTATTCAGGCAGGCAGGTAAGTGACGAACTACATTTAAATGTACAAAACTCGAATAATTAAAATTTGATTTTGAAATTCCACCATCATGTTGGCGTCTGTAGCGCAGTTGGTAACGTCGTCGGCTACGGTTCAATTCCCGCTGCGGATAGTTTCATAAACTGATCTTTCAATCGATTTTTTATCGATTTCTGTTAGTAGTCATGAATGTTTGTGATGTCTAAAACTTCCTTTTGACCATCCGATCCTCAAAAACTGAGCGTAGTGAGAGTGACCAGCTAACCACTCGTCCTGTCTTAGCCCTATCCTTCTACCCATACTCTCTTCGAAATAAGAGAGGTTGAGCAACTGAGTAACGAGCAGTTCACCTTAAATCTGAAATTGAATATTAACGTCTTACCTTGATGTATAGGATATCCTACCAATAATCCATCATCTATTTTTCATAAATTAAAACGTTTTCGTATATCTTTAATACTTCGCTATTCTGTAGATTTAAAAAATATGTATAAACACGTTACAACGGCATGTACCCAGGAACCAATGAAAAAACCGGTCAAGTCACGTGTACGCGAATAATTTTATCACGACAGTAATTCAACACGCACAGACCTGCCCCTCATTTTGTCCAAACACCCTCATTTCTCCACTCAGTACTAGATACACTAACCCAACAGTGGTTTCAATACAATACAGCTTTCCAACAATAATGTTTTTAAGAACAGCTAAAAGTTGTTAAATAATTAAATAAAACAAAAAAAAAAATGTAAATTATTCTACGACATCCGCAATAAATAGCAATTGTAACTCCATACAATTTTCGTATACAATCAAAGTGTTGAGAAATGTATTCATCATAATTAAATTTACGCAGTATTTCTACACAAAACACTCTCACAGTAATTACTTCGTTGTGAAATCTTCAGGAAGCTACTCAGAAATGAGGTTAAGCGAATTTCCATATTTAGAACTAACTTCTTCGACACAAATTTATCTATTACGACATAAGGAATTTATTTATAATATTTAAAATGAATACCATATTAATTTATTAGAATTATATTTTAAATTAAATATTAATACGTAATAATACATCAACATTGAATCGCATTAGTCTTAAAAATACAAATAGTTTATACTCAACTTCTACTGTTTCGAAAGCAATGCTTTTCTTAGAGATGCTGAATACTTTGGGGCTTCCCCGCCTTCCAGTAATGGGTGGGGTGGCTGTGCGAACAGTAGTAGCGGGTACCCCTGGTTCGATTCCCAGGTGGGTTAAATTGTGCTGCGGCATGCGCGACCGGGAATGCCCTCTCGATCATAAAAGTGGCGTTATCTAGTCACGGAAAGGACATGCGACAACCCTGCTATGACAAATAATGTACGCTGGAAAACTATTAGGGGTGAGGAATTCTTTAGTTCTGTCTTTCTTGGGACAGCTTCGAAAAGCAAATAAGGTTTTTCCTTGTTTGTTTCGCATTTTTTTAAGCTATAGTAACAAGTATAAATATGACTTATAATTATTATCGTTGATGATTTTATATTGCAATAATAACAACTCAGTAGTTTTCGATTAATCTCTGTGTTTTAAATCTGATAAGTATATATTTTACTGCCGGGTCCATGCTGCAGTGACCAACGTCATTAGTTTTGGCTACGGATCTCAAGGGATCGAATCTCAGTACGGAAAGTTTCATAATACATTTTCGTTTGTGATGTCTCAAATTCTATTACAGAGTAGCGAGAGCAATAGCTAACGACTATTCCTGTCTTAATTCTATGCTTATATACCTACTTTCTCAGATAAGGAGACGCAACTGAGTAATAAGCAGTTCTTGTACAAAACACTTCGGTTAAAATCCCTCCATTAGAAGGCCATATGCTCTACATTGGAAGCGGAAATGGTTAAACAAATTAGCGATATCAGTTTTTTAATGAATCATATATTTTATATAATTTAAGACATCGACTGAGGGTGCTTGATGGAATTTCGATATCAAATTTGGATTATTGAGATTTTGTACACTTCCATGTATTTTGTCACTAACGACCCGGGTTTCGCCTTTCGGCATCTTCAGGCATTCGAGCACACGAATGGAGTCACAGTTCGAGTCCATTCGTGTGCTCGAATGCCTGAAGATGCCGAAAGGCGAAACCCGGGTCGTTAGTGACAAAATACATGGAAGTGTACAAAATCTCAATAATCCAAATTTGAATCATATATTGTTGTCGGATATGTACATATTTTTTTCTCTAGTTGAAATTATTTTATTGGCTATGGCTATTTGACATGTTCGCACTAATTTAAATATATTTAGTGATTTAAATTTCAGAACGAGCTTTGCTTAAAGATTCTTTATATTTGATTTTAATTCAACTCACCTATTCTAGTCTCGTTTTTATATTATAATTCTAACTAAGTAAAAATATTTTTTGCATACGAAGAAAACATTGTAATAAATATAATACCTAAGTTTTAATTAATGATATCAACTAAGGGTTCTTGATGGAGCTTCAATGTCACATTTAAATCTTTAAAATGTTGTTGACTACCACATATTTTGAATACCATTCGGCATCACCAAGAATTCAAGTACACTTATAATTCAGTTCGACCTTGCCAGTGACAAAATATTTTAATGATTCAAACTAATTTTAAACTGATAATAGGTATCAAGAAGAATATGTAAAATATTAATAATTAAATGTTAATCAGCGTACTTCTTTTCAAGAAAAAAGTTATATGTTTTATATATAGAAATCTGATTTAAAAAAAATCAAATTATTTGAACTTATATTGTTTTTTCTTATACACGATTTTTTTGTATCATACTTTATCTTAATACTAAGCCGAGGTTTCCATAGTGGTCACATCTACTTTAATCATCTAAACAGTGCTTTTTTCCACCCCCCGGTTCTTGGGATGCGCGTTCTACTCGTCAGACTAGAGGACACTTTTTATGACACACCTGCTTTTATGGTTTTCTTTTACGTTTTAACTCCCTCGTCTTCTTTTACACGTCCAAGTCTGCTGTCTCAGAGCTTTTTCATAAGAAAGCTTTTTTTAACTCAGTCGGAAAAGTAAACCAAAAGGTCTCATAAATATTCATTAAAACTTTAAAACTATATAGTAGTAGATTTCATAGTCTAAAACATGTGCATTGATAGAACTACTTGATATAAAGCAGATAATATATTGAAATATAAAATAAACTCAGCATAAAACTTTGAGATGTTAATTCCATTCTCTAAATTCCATGACATCTAAAACAAACATTAAAATAATAAACGAAATGTTTAGTCTGTGTTAATAAAATTTCATACAACGATCATTTCAACTCATTTATTTGACAAGTTTCAATTGAATATCCTACAACGTCAAATAACAACATTTAATATCATATTACAAAAACTTTTATTTATTTTCATCCAGTATTTTTAAAAATATGCCTTTGTGTCAAGAATTGACAGTTAGCACCGTTCTTATACAACAGAGTTACCAAATTATTTTAATAAGTCTTTGACAACAGATTTATAAATATTTTTTTACCATTTTATGAAGTCCTGTACGAAAATTTGGAATCTAATGTTAATAATATTAATAGATGATTGTTATTTTTTTTTATTTGTTAAAAAAAATATAATTTTATACATTTGTACTGGCCTGAAGACACTAGTTATACACTCTTTTATGTTAAGTTAGATAGAAAATAGAAAGCTCACATAGTTCCTTAATGTTTTACCTAAGAAAAGGTAGGTGGGTAGATAGGTATTTGCTTCCTTTACGTAACGAGTCACTACGTGACTCTTCTGTCCAAAGTATTTCCAAGCTAGCAGCTAAAAGTGCAAACTTACTCTTCAAGCACATAAATTTATGCTACTCTTATCATTACGACTTAAATTGAAATAAAACATCATATACGAGAAATTTTTCAGTAATATGTACATCAAAGATTTTTTAATTAAGAAGATATTAATTAGTAAAAAATTTGAAATCAATTCAGTTGTTATCTAATCACTGAGTAACAGTCCGCATACGTGGTGTAGTGGTAATAGCTTTACCTTAACAATCAAAAGGTAATAAAATCCGAGCAAAGTGAATTTAAATAAAGATTTAATACAATTCATAATAACCAAGATCTGTGACATGGTTTTTTATGTGTTGCCGTTTATTCTTGAGTATATATCAGGTGATTTAATATTTCAAAATATAGGGCGCATTCACAAATGTTACTTATGAAAAAAAATATGTATGTACCATCAGCGTGCGTTGGAATTATCACTATCTCTATCACACAACCTAATTTGAGTATTAGCAAGAAGGATACAAGAGCATGCACCGCATTCCCTTGCATCTCGCTAGCACCTTCACTTTACATGTGATTGAGCGAGAAAGAGATAAAGCCACCGCACACGCCTGGTATGTACCTACCAAGAAATAAACTAACGATTACGAATATTTTATCATTGAATTAAATATAGTATAAAATATCGACGTCTTAAAGTTAATTATAATAGAGCGTTATCTCACGACAAGATTACAAAGAATAGCAATTATATACAACGCGTTTTCATCAAATAACTCCTAAAAAGTACTTAAATGGTTATTACATTTTAATTTACTTTAAAAGATATTAGAGATAGTAGCACAGCATTGTTTAAGGTTTTAATAATTCCACGTCTTCTGTTTAAAAAAAAATCTTTTTGTGAAATTTAGTACGAATTAAGAAATAACGATATAATGTAACATTAAACACAATTAAAATGATTGGCATATACATTTCATTGTTGTGTAAGTAATAAAGTTTGGGATCTAAATATCTAGCCTGATGATATAAATTGTTTTATCGAATATGAAATTTTATTTCACGAAGAATTAAAATAAAAATGATCTAATTATTAGAAAGATACATTTTTAATTTAACATTTATATATAATCAACAATAGGAGATTTTTTATTGTTGTCCCTTTTTATGATGATTATTCCAGATCTGATTTGGTATGATTGATCCACCTTTAATATTGATAAATCAAACTGGCTATACTTTTTACTGTGCTAAATTATTTGAATAGCGTATCGTGCTTTTATTGAGTTTGTAAAATGTTTTACGGTAAAAAGTAAGGGTTTGTAAGAAATAGCCCTCAGGGAAAAATAAACAACGGAATTGGGCTTATCTTAAAGCCTTTTTAAATAAGAACACAATGGTTTTAGAATTGTAGCTGGAGAATTTATTATTTCCGTTCTGAGATGAAATTTTGAAACAGTTTTAAGTTGGTACACATTACCTTATATTTTATTCTGACATTCATAAGTGAACAAAAGTAAACGACCTCGTATCTCGTCATGGTTGAAATTTTGGTAAAATATTTATTCATTATTCAAAATTATTTAACCACTGATATTATATTTGTCATAATTTTTCATATTCCAAGAAAAATTAATGCGCAAAGATGAATCAAAGTACTAACGTAATTTCTTAAAATTTAATTTACGAGATGGTCTATCACGATGTCTTCCCTCCAAATACTACTAATCACGTATAAAAACATATGATTTGAAGGTGTTAAATGGTTTTTTATTTGATTTCAATCTCAATTTTCTTTAATCGTACACTTAAACCATTAACTGGTTAAGCATCTAAAATTGAATGCACATAACATAATTATATATAAGGGTTTTAAATGCAGATAAAATTCATAATATGACAATTATAAATCCTTTTCGTTGTGATCAAAAAGCATTCATTTTTAATATAGAATCAACAATCATTTTTGAGTCTTGACACCACCGTAATAACCAAATTTTGTTATTTATTACTTTCTTATTCAAACACATATAAATATATCAATTCTGTAGTCTTGATAATATCTTAGTAAAAAATATAATAATGACGTTGAAAATCCATTTGGATTACCTGTTCTGTTTCGTTCAGGAAAGTTTTATAAAAAAATAATACATTTTTAAACTTACGTGTGTTGATGGTAGAACACTTTTGCGGTCTGCTGAAGTCCATCACAATAAACTTGTTTATATTCCTTCATACTGCTGAGTAAGGACGAGTAAATCGCCTTTGAACAATTTGAGCTGTCACTTCACCTGATTTGCTTTATGTGATTCTCTCAATTCTATTCAGCATATTCTAAATTCGGCTTCTTGTGTGCACTGCTGATTTTACCCAAAATAATTTTCATTCAGTTTCAAACATCTTATTTTTTTAGTCAAAAAAATCATGGCTACTTTTTCTACTGCTTTTATAAATATATTATTTTAATCTTCAAAACTACCGTTATTCATAATTTTAAAATATCATGATTTTCGTGCCACAAATAAATGATATGTATGGTATTAGCCCGACTATAAGGCGGAGTTTTTATTTAAAAAAGTGACACAAAAATAGACCTTACATTCGAGTCTCAAACAAATAAACAATAAATTGACTACCTCGCTATGAGTTGTTTTGTATGCTGTGCAACGTTTTACATAATTTTTTTCAAAAGGCGGAATAAAAAAAATGGGGGTCGCCAATATATGCGGGCCAATACAGCTATTTTTATAATTATTGGTAAAATATTTTGGCACAGTTCATGAACCAATTGTTTTATATATCAGGTAAATATTAACACTAATTTTATATAAACAGCTTTGCTAAGATCTTCGTCAGTACGCCGGTTCTGATCATAAAAAAATATAGACGTAATGCGAAACAATTTGTTTTTTTTTAATATAATGGCTTTCATTAAAGAATTGACAGCTTACGCTTTAAAAGTGAATATTAATATTTGTAAAGTATTCAAATATTATATACGAATCGCTAAGTCGATAAACACGCCCTCGAAAGTTTTTAGAGTTTTGAATAAATCACGAATAACTGTTATGATAGTTTCAAGTATCATTTTAGATATTTTGTGTCTTCTAGTGTATAATGAAAACTAATCAGTTGATAATGATCGTGATGAGCGAAACCGGTCCTGATCATTATAAATATGTGGAAGTAGTACATATGAATTGTGTTTTATTTTTAAAATATAATGTCTTTCAAAAATTGACAGTTTTTAAAGTGATTAATGAAAACTAAAATATTTTTATACTGTCGGGAGCACGTCGACGGTAAATTTTAGAAATCGAGATAAAAAAACGTCATTTTGAATTTCGAACAGGAGATGAAACAGGACGGAATTTTAGAAATGCTACTGGAAAAATTGATACAGCATATACGTACATTAAAAACTCATTTATTGAAAAATCGCCAGACGCATGCTTAACAACTCAGCGACTCGTATAGAAATTACCAATATTATCTCAATACGATTCATGGGCACAATCCAAGACAAAAATATAGCAATATATAAAGTAATAAAATATTCAATTTATTTCGTCATTTTATGTATAAAATATATAATATAATAATATTCCAGAAATATTCACCTAATAGCTTTCTTATCCCAATATTACGCCTAAGCCCACTCAAATTTGAGTTGTAGTCAACCTGTTTAAAATTCCGCATGTGACGCTTCGGTGATTTCCCCTCGTGGATTTTTATTTGACAGATTGTCTGGGATCAAACTTTTAGTGCCAGGACACCACATTTATTTATAGTCTTTGTTTTATTAAGTCACACGTTGTCTTCTCTGATAAAGTGTAGCTACCTTTGATGTAATAATATACATCCAAAATTCGAAAAAAATCGTTATGACATCAGAATGTTTTGCCCAATAAATTTACGTTAGTAAAATGATAAAAAAACAATATTATTTTTTATTTACTATTTACGTATATTCAAAAACATTTTTTTACTACGAAAATTATATGAATTTTAGCTGGCTACTTTTTACTGTTTATATCAAATATTTATGCATAGTAATATTGAGGTTATTAAACTTAAAATACTACCTATTAATAATTGTTTCTTACGAAACCAAATGATAATAATAAATATATTATCCATTTATGAGTACTAAAACAAAGAAACAGTATCAAAATGGTTGAATTTTAAAATATTTTTTTATCATTTTTCACTATTAGAATAAAACACTATTTGATTGGAAATACTTTTTTATTTTTTTTATAATGATCAGGACCATTTTCTTTCATCTCGAGCATTATCAACTTACGATCTTATTATTTTGTATATAAAGGCAAAACATGAGTAGCAAAATTGCGATTCTCTACCTCTCCTACAAAGTTTTTCAAACGAATCCGTTCCTCATGTTTCAACTGTTAATCATTTTCTTGATGATTTCTGGAAGCGTTGTTTTATATCTTAAGGACAGAAGGTTATTCTATGACAATTGATAACTTAATCTACTGGCTTAACTCGTGATCTCTTTGAATAGCAACTACAGACTTAATGTTTTTTCCTGAAAATCAATTATAATCT
This sequence comes from Himalopsyche phryganea, assembly GCA_022494535.1. Lineage (NCBI taxonomy): Eukaryota > Metazoa > Arthropoda > Insecta > Trichoptera > Rhyacophilidae > Himalopsyche > Himalopsyche phryganea. The sequence continues at coordinate 2,780,739 of JAGVSL010000015.1, forward strand.
TTTAAACCAATAGGGTTTAGTTCTTTGGTGATATCTTCCCCCCACAGCCTCAAGTAATTAATAATGAAATAGTTGTACCTTGTCCTTTTACCACTTTTTGGTTAAATGATTTTTCTTTGACCCGTTCCCTGCTGAGCCATTTAAAGTTGTTATGTAAATATTTCAAAAGTTAATTCAGTAGTGTAATTTAAGACATCAACTGAGGGCGCTTGTTGGAATTTCAATATCAAATTTGGATTATTGAGATTTTGTACACTTCCATGTATTTTGTCACTAACGACCCGGGTTTCGCCTTTCGGCATCTTCAGGCATTCGAGCACACGAATGGACTCGAACTGACTCAGCGAACAACGAACTCAGTTGGAGTCCATTCGTGTGCTCGAATGCCTGAAGATGCCGAAAGGCGAAACCCGGGTCGTTAGTGACAAAATATATGGAAGTGTACAAAATCTCAATTATCGAAATTTAAATTTAATTCAGTAGTGTTGGTGTTAACCAATCTTATGTAGATTATCAGGACAAATCAGACTATATCTTAATACAATAATTAGCTTGTACACAAAAGTTTAAAACAGTTAACACCTTAAAAGTGTTTAAGGTGTTAACTGTCAATTCTTGGTGGAAAGACTATATATTTTAAAAAATAAAACACAATTCATTTGTACTACTTCTACATATTTATAATGATCAGGACCGGTTTCGCTCATCACAAGCATTATCAACTGATGGTTCAGTAGTACAAATGAATTATGTTTTATTTTCCATTCCTCTTGTGCATAATATGTAATTTCAATTAAAAAATAGGTCAGTTATTAAATATATGTCCTACCAAACAAAATAGCTATTTTTTGTTAATTTTATAAAACGTATCAAATCAAAAACCTTTACTTTATTTGGCATTTTTCGTTCCAAATTTAGTGCTCAGTCCAACATGAGTTTCCGTTTCCGCCCTTCGGATAAGTTAACACCCCATCAATTTAAAATTGTTGCTTTTTTATGTTTTCATATACGATTATTTGCGCTGTATATTTTCTGTAGTACTTTATTCTGTATCTGAAATAAATGTTTTCTGCTACTGTGGCATTTTTACCTGGAATTTTCTTTTGCATGTAAATTGGTCATTTCAGTTTTATTCGTTTTGAATTCGAGTGTAAACGTTTATTTTATGTTGTAACATATATTATATTGTGAATGTTTGTGATATTCTAGAATATCAGTGTTTGTTTGTGTTATGTTCGTGAGGAATAATTTTATATTTGAATATTTTATGCACGTAACTATAATTCCTGTGTTAGTTTAGTATTCGTCTTTATGTTTAGAGAGTATTTAGATAATATACAATACTATACGAAATCATTGCACCAATAGAGTAAATATTTTCAAAACATTCCCTTATACAAAATATCTCAAGTGAAACTGTTCGTGATCTACATACAGCTTTTTATTTTAAAAAATAAAACACAATTTGTTTGTACTACTTCTACATGTTTATAATAATCAAGACTGATTTCGCTCATCACGAAAATTATCAACTGATGAATCTGACGAGATCATCAGACATTAAATTTTTAAAATATAATGTCTCTCCTCCAAGAATTGATAGTTAACACCTTTAAAGTGATACAGCTTTTTATTATATCTTTTGATATATAAACATCTGGGCTGAACAGTAAAAATATGAAATTTGATAGTTTACGATACATCAAAAGACATTATAAAATGTGTTCCGTTTATTGACACAAAGCCTTTACTGTTTATTTTATTTTATGTATAAGATTGTTCATCCTAGCTAATGAATGCATATTGACATTATAATATATTTTAATGTTTCTAGATTGTTCGGAAAATCAGTTATTTGAAAAAAATATCACGCTTTGCTGTTTAAAAATACCGCAATATCCGAAATTCAATAATTTCACTGAACCAGACAATTTGAAATTATTATATACTTAATCCTTATTTGCCGGCACTCCTTGTCTACTTCCGGTCTGCGGACAATTGAATATCGAACACCTTTAAATGCCGGACACCCGGAAACTTCACGGATAAGGACTGCCAATCGCTTCCGGGCGGTACACTTTGCATTACCCACCATTACCGACTTCCCGATAATGATCAATTTAAATTTCTTCAACTTTCCAAAGTGATAGGAGCATAAAGATTTGTTGCTATCATTCCATATCAAAATAAAAATAAAACATTAGATATTTCTACATAGATTTCCAAATACATCTTAATTATTTAAATGTGATAAATTCTATTCTATTGAGAATTGATATCCTTTTTTGTTTATTTCAAAATCTACATTTGATTCGTTCGACTAAATTATTATTAAGTCAAATCTAAACCTTGTTTTCGCAATAGTATATTCCTATGACGAGGAATTAATAATTGAACATATCGCATTTATTTCATTCCCTCAAATTAGCAACCTTCATTTAATACTGTAATGAGAGTTAAAGGCCTTAATAATGAGTTTCACAGGTGTTCGAAAAATTTAGAATAATCTGGATAATATTCTTCATACCAATATTTTGCCGTGTAACAAACAATACATAAAATGTATTTATTTTTTAATATAACACAAAAAAAATACAACTTAAATTGTCTGTTCATCCTGAAGATGCTGAAAGGCGAACTTCGACTCGTTAGTGTAAAACAAATAGAACGATTCAAATTTAATATTAAAACTCCATCAAACACCCTCAATCGAAATTTTAAATTAAAATTGGTATACTCTCAGTTTTCTGCATTTACATAATAATGTAAGCTGTAAAAGAAAACGTCAAATTTAAAATCATAAACCACTTGAAGTATTTTTGTAAACCAATTACTCAAATTATTTTTGATTATAACTCTATTATGGTATAAGGAAGTGTACGTCTATCAAACATGAATGTATACTATAATCCAAATTTAATATTGAAATTCCATCAAGCACCCTCAGTCGATGTCTTAAATTAAAGTATACTAACTTATTATCCATTATTTCGATACAGTTAAAATACCATTAGGACGTCATTAAAGAGGAAATAAAATATTTCCTGTGATTGTTTAGCACCTGATGTAATATATTTCAGAGAAACAAACGAACGGGAAATGTTAGAAATATTTTTTAATTAATGCTTTTATTCGTTTCCTAACAAAAACTCCTTGTCTTATTGTCTGCAGTATCCTGGAGCTCAGAAAGGAAAAATCAAGAGACGCCGCGCGATCCCGGCGGGGGAAGGAGAACTATGAATTCTACGAGCTGGCCAAAATGCTTCCGCTTCCTGCTGCTATTACGTCACAACTTGACAAGGCTTCCATCATCAGACTGACTATAAGCTATCTCAAACTAAGAGACTTCTCAGGACATGGGGATCCACCGTGGAGCAGAGACGGGCCTCCATCTAGCAAAGCGCTCAAAGGTAAGATTATTCGCAGTGGTCTTATTTTTTGGAATTAGGATTTGTACATCAATAATCTCTTATCGTCGTTTCGATTGCAAAATTGTAAATCGAACGAATACAATAATAAAAAACACGAAATTAATCTTAAATATACGTAACTATAATATTAAAAAATGTTTTTTAATCGATTTTGCAGATATGCAATTTTTCAATGAAAACGATGTGTTAATTTATATTCATGAGTATGTATATGTAACAGTTAATGTGTACACTTATACATTCAACACTTATGTCTAGTTTGAATAGTTACAGTGTGCACGGAAGACTATATATTTGCGACTTAATGAATTAATTACCAACGAACATTAAAATAATAACGCGCGCACTTATTGGGCTGCCAGACGTCAGATCATCAGTGCTATCTGCAAATTGACTGTCATATAGCATAACCTCAAATATTCTGTTTAGTCATCGTTCACCATATTCAAAAATGCTATGTATCTAACCTAACCTAAAATACGCTGACTTCGATCATTCGAATTGTGTACATATTGGTAGAACTAACAAAAATAATCATTAATACATAGCGAGTTTTTGCATTTTTTTTTTACCATTTCCGCTCCCAAAGTGGAGTATATGGCCTCCTTATGGAGCTATCACAGCATACATTTTTCTATATGAACTGCTTGGTACTCAGTTGCTCAAACTCTCTTTTTTCGAAGAGAGTAGGGCTAGGATAGTGGTTAGCTAATCGCTCTCGCTCGGCTTCGACATCCGTAACCGTAGCCAATGACAATGCAATAGATGCCAGATTCAAAGCATGCTGTTGCATCATGCAATAATGCTGCAGAGGTTGCAATTTTAATTTGACTTTATTTTTATTTCATCACATTATGAATAATGCGTTCGTTGTCTTTTAAAATACACTATGCTTTGGTATAATTTTTCAAAGCACCCGCTTTTAAACACACGAGCTTGAGCTCTCCTCTGCGTGGTGACGATAACTAACTAAACATTATTATTGGCATGCAAATTGAATCAAAGCTCTACGCTCGGCGCTACGGTAGCTTTATGTAACCAATTTCTTAGAGCCAATCCTAAGTCATATTAAATTGTCGTTCACTGTATAGCGTCTGTCGTACAATATTTTTTATTATCGTAAATAATTATTAGCAAACGATAACCGTAGATTTAATTTTGCAAGTATTTTATTTGATGTACTTAAATTACTGAAAGATAATCATTCATTTTTAATTCAATTCAATTGTTTTAGTATCAAAATTCTTATTTGAAAGTAATCAAATAAGAATATTTTTTTTTATAAATCTATCAACGATTTATGTGGTTAATATAATATCTGAGACGTAATATGGTAAAGAAAGCAACGCATTTAGTTCCACAAGAATTATATCATATAATTAGCTGATATATAATATTATGGCATCTCTTATAAAACAGTATATATACATATAGATAAGCTACAATAAGTTTAAGCATAGTTCTGACGATGACTCTAAGCCGAAATAGCTATCAACCAATAAACAAAATTTTGTAGTAATCAGTAATTTGATATTTTATCCTATTAAAAATACATAGTTCGGCTGAAAAAGATTATGCCATCTCTTCTAAAGCAGTATAATATCTATAGCTAAGCTAAAATCAATTTAACCATAGTTTTGACGATGACGATGAGCCAAAATAGCTATCAACTAACTAACCCCGGCATGCGTTGCAATGCCACAATACAATGCCGGGTTTGTGTATTAATACTGTTTATTGAAGTGCTTTAGGATACACAATATTTTATACACTAGTGCGTTCACGAATAAATCAGAAGGGTTTTCCAAGATTTCGCTGTTGGTAGGTATTTGATTCTCTTTTTTCTTAGATTTAAATTTTTTTTCTTCAACCTTCACGTTTATGCGCAAAACAGCTCATCAAAGTTTCATAGAAATTGGATGAATAAGATAATGAAACTCTTCTAAGTAAATGCCAATTAGATCAGTACATATCTATTTTTATCTTATTTTAATTGCGTTGTATAAATTTAATATCAATTCATTTGATTTGTAATAACAAATGACCCATTTTGTGTTTTTACTATTACGAATTACGAGTGACTTATTATTAATAAAATGAACCTAATTTTCAATGCACTAAACACAACGTAAAACAAAATATTTCTCTTTTCATTGAATCAATCATTCTTTTGAATGGTTTGAATCTTTTTTATACAAGTGCGGTTGCATTATTTTCAATAAAGCAATGTGCAGTGTTTTATGACGAAATTGTGTTTAGTGAATTATTCCGCAGGGGTGGGTTTCTGTAAATAGCTTGGGCAAATATTTATACACGGATTGCCAACCGAGCACATTTTTAAATCCAATTTGCGTGGCCTAACTCCACTGATTTTTGTATAGCCAAACACACATTGATGATTCCATTTCTCAAGTAAAATTTTATTTCAATCTTTTGTATAGAAATCTAAATTATCATTTTATTAGTAATACCGTTTTATAAACATGAATTTTTTACGTCAAATTCATTGGCTGCGTCTTTTTTTCAATTACAAAAATAACCTTTCTACTACGGTGAAGTTTTATAAATATAATTCCAACTGTTGTATGATTGAAGAGATTTAACTGTAGGTATAGGATGACGTGTGATGATTATGAGCTTGCGGAGAGATGTCTGCAGCTCTGGGCACGACGTCTGAATATCCAGCTCAACGAATGAGTCCGACCCTTTCTTATTTGTTCATATATACTGTCGTCCACTGTCTGTGTTTTGCTTTAGTCATTCTGACTTGCCTTTTCAAAGCGTTCACTTTTATCATAACGTATGCAGAATCCGCGTTATATATCGGTCATCGCTTGATTTCGCTGACTGCTGTCAAGTGCGTTAACTTCTATAATTATTGTGTGTGATAAATAACAATATTATTTCCTAATTTTGATTTCCTTGTTTTCCTTAAACTTTTCTTGCATTTTTATGTCTGATTATTCTTGCTTATTTACTCTGAATCTTTGTATATCTTACATCATTTAGACACCATTGGATGAGCAAAATTACCGAACAATTGTCTGAAAAAAAACCATGTGAAACAAGTTATTCTCGTTTTTACTAAAAAATTTACGTTTCGAAAAAATTTAAAACATTAAAATTATTAGACTTGAATAATTACGATGCTAACTATTGTTATAGAATAAAAATATAAAAAGCATTTAGTTCTACCCATTTTGCTACATTTCTATTTTTATCCTATTATAATGGAGCTATTCCGAGTAAATGTCTATTCAATCAATTACTTATTGTTATTTTTTATATAGATAAAAGAATATGGCTAGAACTAGTAGTGGTTGGCTCATCGCTCTCGCTATGCCCCGTTTTAGGATCGGATGGGTGGGAGGGAATTTCAGACACCATAAAAATCTACCAGCATAAATCCATAAATCGGTTGAAAAATCAATTTATGAAACTTTCCGAACCGGACTTGAACTTGAGACATCCGTAATCGTAGCCAAGGACATTAACCACTGCTCCACGCATTTATTACCGATATTTATTATCGTTATTTCTCTAAAAAAAAAACCTTATGTGGCCACTCTTATGTAAAAAAATATTTACAATCTTTTCCTCGTTTTATTTAGAGATGCTTACTGTTTATATACAAAGTACTACAGATGCGCTTCCAATATATATTAAAAAAGTATTTTGGAAGTTGATGCATTCCTTTGTTTATATAAACGAAAGGTCTCTCCTCAATTATAAATGCGTTTTTCATTCACAATGCTGTAATTTAAAACCATATAGTTTTAAACTGAAACGGGGTAGTCAGCCCGCCCGAAATCTACCACCGTCTGTATTATACATTATGGTAGCATTGATTGAATTAGGTTAGGGGTGAATAACTTGAATCCTGATGAAGGGTCCTTTAAAGCAATACAATTTAGGCGTATGATGCAATGAAGGTAAGTACTATGCAGTGTCTATAAACCAATTAACAGAACTTCAAATTGTATAGAAATATTCATAATTTATAGTCCTGAAGAACTCATGTTAATTAATTTTAATAAATTCAATTTTAACAGTAAGAAAACTTGCACAGAAAATATAAAGCTTAACATCTCCTTATGCCAACCATTTATAAACGATTCGTTTATTTTTCAAATTCTTAGAGTCAATTATTTAAAATTATCTACTTGTTTGGAATTGAATATTTTATAACGATAATAATTCGGTGGTTTTTTGACCAATTTATGTAACTCTCAAAATTGAAATTGTTCTGGAGAGAATAAAACTTATGGTGAGTTGCGATGTGAATCTTTGAAATGCGTCCCTGTAAATTATCATGTTTGCAGATACGGTATTATACGTAGGGGGTGGCATTATAATAGTGGTTTACATCAAGTGAACGGGTCAGAATCTTTAAACCTAAAACCAATGTAAAATGACGTTTCCCTTCCAATAAGTGGTCAATTTATTTTTCTAATTTACATCATTTGGTTGAGACTTGCTCTGTCGTCTTTATAATGAGATCCGATCAATAACTCATTTTCATATTTTTTGAGGGTTACATTACATCAATTGGCCAAAACACCATCGATATATTATATCCAGTAACAAATTATATGTATGTAACTATGTCCATAATAAATTTTCATAAATATACAAACTTTATGCTTAACAATTGATTTACTTTATCTAATCTATTGGATTGATTGCTTAATCGAAAACAATGTTTTTTTTATATGAAATGATTCATTTTATTTTAATTGACGTTTTCGTTTTATTTTACTTTCTTAAATAATTATGTTTTTCTATACAGTGAAGATAATTTTACTATTCATATACTACATATAACGTTTAATCCCATTAACATAAATCTGTCTCTATTTCGATGAGACTACAGAATAGTTTAACCAAAATGAAACCAACAGTATTTACTCCTGAAACTAAACAAGATTACAATGTGAATTTAAACAAAAAGAATCTAAATTTGCGTTGCACCCTCTGAGGATGAAATATCTTCAAACAACTGGTAATCACTTCACAATTGGACAGTGACTACGATTCAGTTGAATTAATCATTTATCTACTCACCGTGGTATTCAAGGATGGTACGGCCACCCTTGTACCGTGTAGTCATACGTTAACAACATACAATGAACAATAATAAAAGACTTTGTACAGTCCATTATCTGTGGAATGTTTCATTGTATGTTCAAACAAATTTCGAATTTTATTCAAAATGATTCATTTCGATTTCATCGAAAAATGCTTTATTGTCTATAGTATATATAATAATTATACCTTCTTTTTGTCATTTCCAAGCTGGGATAATAATTATGTATAACTATTTCTTTAAAAAAATAATTTTGTTTCATTCATTTTATCAAGTATAACTTACTCTACTATTTAATCGATGGTCATACTTGATAATATTTCTATTTGAATGTTGAATTTTCATTCTGGTCACACTGCCCATTGAAACAAGCTGTCAAAGTTTAAAAACATTAAAACTATTATACATTAAAATCTCATAGAGAGGTTTTAATATTTCATGACTTTTCTCTGTAAATATTTCTCTGTGGTCTTAGATCTTCACTTCGTTAAGTAAATAATCGACTAAAAATGACTGAGCTTAACAAAATAACAACGTTGCATCTGGTTAGTCAAAACTATGAATAAATTAAGGAAATCCCAAATTGTGAATGAGATAAATCTATGAAAACACAACAATTTTATTTTCCTAATTGATTTACTGAAGTCTTATTTGGCACTCTGCTGAAATTGTATTTGACCAAAGATATATTGAGCTTAAAATTTAAATTTTTGAATTATCTTTGGTATATAATTAAAATATTTAAATTATAGCAATTTAAATATTTTATTGATTGAGTTATTTTTTCCCAAAATTGATAGAAAAGCACGTAGTTCAAGTAATGGTATTTCCATTTATATTTAATTTTGGTGGACTATGTTAAATAAATATCGAGAAACGTGTGATTTTGCTGTACCGCCCTTGGCAGGGAAACACCGCCTAATAATCCAACTAACTAACAATCACGCTAACGATACCTCTTCCAGGCTTGTTAAACTTGCGAGCTGCGACCCTAAATTAAATTAAGCGCTGTGCATATATTATTAAACGAGACAACTGAATGAAATAAATTATTATATTGTAGGCAGGCGGCGTTGGTTAGGGGGCGTTTGTATTCGGTTACAGTTGATTCGATTAGTTACAATCATTACCGAGGATACTCTTTCAATATTTGGCTATAGCTTTTGTAATTCAATTATGAAACAGTTTGCCCCTACTCTTTCAAGCTTTTACGCAGTGATTTTTTTCAAACCAACTATCAATTATACATTATTGTAGAACATATTACTGTTTTTTTTCTGACCAATCCGAGAGGCCCTGAAACTGATTTGAAGCCTTGGTGCAGTATTTCCAATTGTATCACAAACTTTATACAAAAACACATTTAATACGTTTTTGTTTTAAACGGCACGACGCATTGTCTTTTTTTTCTACCATATAATTTATTAAAATATGAAAACGAAGATGACATAGTAAATGGTATTTACAATACTCTACCTTTTATTGAATATTTACAAAAAATAAAAACTAATCTACTATAAATGAATCCATTTATTATTACAATAGAATTCAATATATTTATATAATACAAAGGTAGTGTTATAGTTCAAATATTGTATTTTTTCTTTACATACATATTTTTTTGTATTATAGTTCTACGCGAAAGTGATTTATTTGTATCACAATATTTCATAATTTTCCAACAGGAAAAGTGCAAACGAGTATAGGGGATGCAGCAACTAACAACCCTCGCTGCAAAGGCATAAATCTTGTAGAAAAATCCCAATATGTGCAACTTACATTGTTTCTTGCTAGTGCACCATATGGTTCTGACCGATTAGTTTTTCTCTGCTTAGACTAAATCGTATATAAACCATACTTATTACATTTTAACTATTAAACATTCAAATTTAATCTCTTTGCGAATCGGTAATAATTAGTGTATTCAGTAGTATAAAGTTTTATCACGATTTAATAACAAAAGGGTAAAGAGGTGTTATCTCTTTTTGTATGAAAGTCTTGTTATTTTCTTTGATCAAGGTGTTTAAATATTTTTATCTTAACATAAGAAATGACATGGAAAAATATCTTTTATCCAACTATAAGTCAATCTCAAAAAAGTATTTTTTTAAATGTTTCAATTTCGTTCAAATGCATTAAATACAAAAACTTTCTTGTAGAACACGCTATATTGAATAAAAAAAAGACTCCATTTAACAATTCTTCGGTAAAAATAAAGCATATGTAATAATAAAATATAGAAATGTCATGTTTTTCTTGAAACATTTTTCATTATATATCTAATATAATGACTTGTTTAGAGAGAGAGAGAGCTCACTAAACAAGGCGTTATATTAGTTACATAACATACATTAACTGTACAAGAAGTTAATTAAAAATCAGACTAAGCAAAAAATTACGTTTTTCGATTTGTTGTGTGATCTATTGTTGTAAATGACCAAATAACACTTAATACAATCTTGAGGGAAAATAGGCAACGGTTTTTGCATGTTGTAGAGTTTCAAACTTCACTCTATTGTTATTAAAACTAAATTTCTTATAGTGCCACTTTTGACTTCGTATGCGATATATATAGGGTTGTCAAGTGTTATGGACAAAAATGAGAACATTTAAATAAAAATGTTTATTTTGTACAATTTTCTTTCAATTGTGCCGATTATTATTAAAGTGGAATAATCATTTAAGGTACCAAAAATACCATTATTTTACAAGCTAATTGTAAAATTCCACCAGTACACATTTTACATATATATATATATAATAATTATTAGGAACATGAAAAGTGCGCTTAAAAATTAATTGTTGAATTTAATCATCTTCATTCTATTTTAAAAAATAAAACACAATTCATGTGTACTACTTCCACATATTTTTAATGATCAGAACCGGTTTCGCTCATAACGAGCATTATCAACTGATGTATTTTCATTCTCATTCTCAATTTCATCATCTCTGTTGCTATATTTATCCACTCAACTAATTTGCTGTAAAGGTTTCTTATTTTCATTTATTTTTATATGAAATTATTGCCAACATTGAAAAAAAGAGAACATTCTAGGTATAGTATAAAAAATATGCGGAACAAAAGAAGTGTGTTAAAAAAGAGAACATTTTCTCTTAAGAAGAGACCTGTTGGCAACCCTAGATATATGTATACATGTGTATGTCGATCGTGCAGTTGATTACTCGGACATTTGCAAATAACCCATATTGAGATAATTGGAAAATTGATATTCAAATGGTCACCATAAATCAAATATTATTTATTGATACCCTAGTTTTATACATTTTATAAATCGGTTTTTAAGAATTGGGTACTTTCCACGTATAGTCAGTAGAACGATACTTTTGAAATACCCTTTTACTAACATAAAAATAATGTCAATATTTTGATTAATTCTCGAGTAGATTATATGCCTCAGCATTTTTTGAAAGCATTAAGTTAACTGAGTACTGAATCAGATATAGCGCAAAATTTTACGTATAACTGCATATTTAACTCAAATTTCATATTTTTGGAGTTCTCTGACTAATGAGCTTTTAACATCAAAAGAATTACATTTAAGCTTTGCATTTGCGTGGGTAGAAAATTAAACTTCTTAGTTTCTTCACATGTGTCTCTACTACAAAGTTTATATTAGCATAATGCAAGTGCTGGTATGTCATTGCGGTATTTCCATCTCACCCCATGTTTACGTACATCATTACCCGACAGTGGGAGGCTCGCCAGACCTCCCTGTTCACTTGTCAACTTCACGTTTGAATCTATAATGTCTCCTGTCTCCTCCTACATCTACTGTCTCCTCAAAGCAAGATCTGATTATCTTTGCAAACATGCCATGGAAGTAAAACATTCGATACAGAGTTCGTTACATGCAGGGTCATATAAAATATTGTACATATTTAAAAATCACTACGACTAACGCCAATTTTAAGATTTGCAACCTCAATAATTAAAAAACCTCTGGCAAATATTCAAAAGTTTTTATTTAATACACTGTAATTTCTCTTGGTATCTCTTTTTTGAAAGTCTTATTAAAATGATACTTTTTCACTAAATTTATTTTCATACAAATTTCTCCATCTGCTGATTTTTCTACATGCACAGTAAGTTATACTTCACGTATTCTGTAACCTGTAACAAACTAGCTTTAGAGTGCGTTCAATTTATTTCTCAGGGTGTCTCAGGAGCAACCATTTTAGACATGGTTGCCATGCGTGTATCTTTATTTATAGGAGTGTAAGGTATTCAGTAAGTATATGAATAATCGAATTCAAATAATATTTCAAGTGAAACAATTTTTTTCATGTGTGTAAAGAAAGTTTAAAGTTTAATGAAAATTACTAAAGAAATATTTTTCTACAAATTTTTCACATGAAAATCGTCATTGTTCTAGAAGAAGACACTAACTGAAAAATATTAGTTTTGAGTAATTCGACTTTGAATTTTGTCAATTGTTTGAAATGCTTTACCTTTTTCATTTTGTTTGCTTGTACAAAACTGTTTTTAAGTAAAAATATAACTTACAAAATTAAGTTTGTTCTTTCATGTGATAGAGTTTGAAATAAAGAGCATTTTGGTATAACTAACTCAATATGTCATTTTTTTGATTTAGTGTTTTCTTCTTCAAGAACAGCGATGAAATATACTCAAAGCATTTGCACGTATGTAATTTCATTATTTTATTTGAAACGATCAGGGACGGAAAACAGAACATTTTAATACAGTAAAACAAAGTTTCAATCCTTTATGACAGTTTTATAATATATCCCCATCTAAAAAATTACTTGGGCAATTTAATTAAGGAACACATTATTTAAATCCGACAACACACAATATTTTTGTTTTTGTCTCTTCTAGACAATAATATTTTCGACTGGCAATACTGTAAATAAACCAACACAAGCGTAAACACAACAAAGTCAAAGTCTCCGAGCTTCTCGAACGCTGCCTGAATTTTAATTCGCGTTGTACGGAATAGAAATAGGAACGGCGGCCATCTTTTCGTTTTCCCGCGCTTCTGTTAGTTACGCTACGCCACCGACAGATAAAAATCTAGGAAAATATAATTTGCCGGCCATCATTTATATCTCAGAATATTAGGAAATTATATTGTTTCGTCCGAAGAGAAGGATATTTTTAATTAAGCGATAATAATAAATTATTCGATTTTTATTTATAATAATTTCCAACTTTGTATTGTAGTAAATTTTTAATTTCAATAATAATTTTGAATATTCACGTTCTACTGAAATTAATAATTGCATGAATAACCGAACAAATTTTTACTGTTTCTTTTTATACAAAAAAATCTGTACAATCTTTTTATACGAAATACGATTGAGTTTCTAGTTAAAAACAATACACTTATTTTTATTTGCCAGTTTCCCGATAATCTCAAAATTAAAATGGCATAACATATCAGCATTTGCTTGTATCTATTGAAGTTATCGGATTTTACATTCCATTATAAATTGAAACATTTTTTCGTATGTTTATCGGCTTTGCAAGTTATTTTTCATTACATATTGTTTGGAATGACTTATAGATATAAGTATTTTTTCGGTTTTGACAAAATGCAATCTTATCTGCTTTTGCTTTTACATGTCTCGATTATAGTTAACGATTTCCTTTTTCTTATGAAAGCAAAATAATTTTATTGTGTATAAAATTATTGAAAATATTGTTTATTTACACCTATGTAGCAATAATATAAAAACAATTTTGCAATACGTACTTCAATAAATTAATTAGACAAACATCCTCTACAAACCGATTAGAAATGTTGGCATTCGAAACAAAAATTGTTTTAAAAAGACTTTTTATCGATAATGCCGTGAGACTAAGATTTCAAAAATGCCTACCGTAATTTCTATGAATTCCTTTCTAGTCGAACGCGATTGCAAATAAATAAATAAACAGTTCAACGACATGAATAAAATAAATGCCCCGTCATTATTGAATATGTGAACGTAATTAACGAAAAAAAACTTTGACGAAAAACTGCATTCAGTGTGGTTGTATATGGCCATGCCGAGTACATTATGACTCAAATAATTGGTTTAATTGATTTCAGTGGCTGAAGTTAATGACACATAATCGTTTGTTGGCTTGTGTTGCCGATCTCGATTGCAATCTCTGCTAATTAACTCATTCGAGGACGCTAGAGTATTTGCGATATGTCATACAGTTTTTCAGAAATAACATGGGGACTTCTGAGATGTATACAAGGATAAAAACCTTTCTATTCAATAGTACCTTGTAGAACCGGTAATAAAACGAAGTTTTATAGATTCATAGTGAGAATTAACCAATTCATAACTGGGTACTGCTGTTTTGCTGCAAATTGAAGTGATATGTCGTATTGTAAATTTGAAAGTTTATCACATAAAATAACGTTGGGGCCAACCTGGTTGCAATAATGACAAATTTTATTGCATTTAACAACTTTTCATAGTTGTGAGTAGAATTCAACTAATAGAAACTGTCAAATTGTCTACATGTATTTCAGAACATTTTAGTGTATAGCCGTATAGTCTTAGGTTAATTAATCTTGATGTTCCTTGCAACAATTTGAATGCTACTTTTTTATGGGATACGCCTAGTAAGATATATAAAACCGTAACGGATGTAGGCGAGTAAAATTTTGTGTATCCTAGGAAGATAGAGATTCAGTAGACTAATAGTAATTTCAAAAAACAAGCATGTAGTTTTTAAAATAATAATCAACTGTAATTATTAAAACAGAGACAAAAAGAGTTCAGCCAACGTTATTACCAACGCTAGTAAATATCAACACAGTCAAAAAGTTGTATTCAAAATAAAAAAACCCCTAGTCTTGTACTATGAAAACGTTTATTGTTGCGTGTGCCACAATGTGTAAACTAGGCGGAGTAACGTGGCAAATGAGTTTACGATACAAAATTTATTCCGTTTTAGTTTCACTAAATTGATACAAATAAGGGTCACTAATAATGTATTATGCGGTTCCTTATAAGGGTATCTGTTGAAGGAGCCGTGACAGTGTATAAATGCTAAAGTTTCGCAAAAACTCTATATAGCAGAGGATTATTATTTAAAAAAACAATGCTATTCATAAGAGATAGATGTCGATCAAAACAATAGGTTTATTTACTAATATTAAAGTACAATTTCAGTGGAAATCGTCACGAAAGAAACCATTGGGACTGAAATGTTTGCAAATTTCAAAAGAAGTGAACAAAAAGGTTACCTAAGTTTCGTCTCGTTTCAATCAACTTATGAAAACTGAAACTTTAAAGCAGTTAAATTGCTATGTTCTTTACAGCACTAAACAAGTTACTACTCTCCCAATAATATCCTGAAAAAATGTGTGCGTCAAACGGAATCTATATATATATACTCTTTATCAATCTAGCTACATAAAGTTGTTTTCAAAGGTCATTGGGTAATAAATTAAAAAACAATTCGGTGTCGAATTTTCATCCAGTAAAGGGTTAATTTTTTTAAAATAAAACTGTTAATTTTTTAACATATTCTCAAGACAAAATCATATTTTTTTACTAAACTGATTTTTCATTCACAATATATTCATAATTCTTCTATATAATATATATAATAGTAAACTTCTACATTTTGACAATTTGAAAAAACTTAATAATACAGAATGTAGACCACAAGATCGTTATTGAAAACATAGGTACTTGCCTGTTTCCAATAATTTTGATAATACAGTAGTGGTTTTATTTCTTTGATCTTTTTAATACTGAGATGCTATCAAAAAAGCACACAAATCAGAGTCAATTCAGCTTTTTGTACACCCGGTAATTGGTTATTTTAGACAGTCATTTTTTGTCAACAGACTGACACAAAAAGTAGTACGTTAAATGAGTTTTTACACTAACCAATGTCAATGTCTAATTACACAGCACACCGAGGCAAATAGTGTAATATCATACTTAAAATACTTACCGGGAAAACAATAATAAATATCAATATTAACTTTTAACCCTAGTTTGGTGTAGGTGCTATAAGTTTTTTCAATCGATTTATGGATTTCTGTTTGCAGGCATGAATGTTTGCGATGTATAAATTGAGCAAGTGAGTAACAAGCACATTCTCGTAGAAAATCTTCTGTTGAGACACCTCCATTAGAGAGGTCATATGCTCCACACTAGGACAGGACAAGGTAAAAAAAAATATCTGTCCTCTTCCTTACCGTAAGGTTTAATTTATAACAGACATATTTAATCAGAGGATAACAACGAGTCTTTTTAATATATAACTATCATTATTAATGTTGTTTCTTATTTCTCTATTAAGACTAGCAAAAAATTATTTTAATAAAAGAATTTTACTAATTCATATGTAATTCACTTCCATGAAAACAACAGCTATTTTATTATTGTAACGTGAAGTGAGATGTCAGTTCAATCTGATAGTATAGTTTCCATTTCTCTAACTATATATCAAATACCCTCAATACACTGATAGATTTAGACCTTTTTATTCTGATCTCACTTCTAATCATACGATTATTTCTTCCACTTTCATCAAATAATACGTAACATTTTTTTCGTTGAAGCTCACATATTTTGTCCCTAATTCTTCGAAAGAAACGGAATAGCACCGGACACTTGCTGGTGACAGTCCATCAAAGTTACGGCCCACTAAGTAATATGATCGAGTGTCACAGCCATGCCTAAACGCATAGCTTCTGATCACAATTTGGAAAATAATATCATTTTTCTCCCCTCGTGAAATTTGAAGTCACCACACTGGAAACTACTTTTCATTTTTGTTTAACTGTAACTTTTTTAAAAAAAATTGATTGCTATGATTTCCAGCATTTTCTAGTCACAGCCAGAAGTGCATATTATTTCGATTATATATTTATTTCCATTAAATGGGTCGATTGTTTCCAATAATTTAAATAAAAAGCTGTAAGCTATGGTTTTCAACAACTTTGCGATGGGTATATTTCAAAATGATTCTTCACCAAGCTACCACCGAATCCATTGAAAATATTAATAATAACGAGCATAATCAACGATTAAAATAAAAAACTTTGCCAACGACAAATGCTTTATTATAAATAATAAAATATGTCTAGAAGAATTAAGTTTTTACCGGTTTTTAGTCGCTTTACCTTAATTTTACAAAAAGAGGACTAGTTGCTTTGCGCTGATGTATGTAATATTTTAAAAAAGTATAGAACGATTTAAAGACATCGCCGGCAACAATTAACTAATTATAAAATTCCTGCTTTAGATTTACATTTATTAGAACCGGCTGACTTATTCCAGTGAAAAATGTAGAAAAGAAAAAGGAAAAGGAAAAGGAAGAAGACTTTGGGAGCTTAACAGGTCGTCTGTGGACGAAGTCTTCGCGAACGTTAGGTGGCTAGGCGTAGCTCAAAACTATCAATCGTTCTACGCAAATGGGAGTGTATTACGTGAGAGATGACGAAGAGATGCGGCGCGCCGTTTCTAGAACGCGATCAGTTATTCTGATATTTTCGAGCGAAGCTAGCACGGCGACACGTGTTTTGCATTAGAAATTTCGTTACACGTAGGAGAACGTTGCCGCTTCGCCTCTTTTTGTCACATATCGACTCAAATCACACCAATATCGCCTCGCACTGACTTTGTCTACGTAAGACACGGTGTTAGTCTCTATATGACCTCAGTTTCAGAATGATTTATAGATTGCCCAAATCTAAATTTAACAAACTGTTGTAATATAAAATAATTGTTAAGTAGCATAATCTGGCGTTAACATTTTAAAAGCAGTGCATACTGTAATATGTTGTATGTCAAAAATAACTCGAAATGATATTATACCGTAATAGTAGTCAAAAAATACTCTCACAAAAATCATATGTCAACAAGTGGTGTAAACAAGAATAAATGATTATGTTTCACTCGCTTCCTAAACACTTTTTAATATACCACCTCTTTTAACCAAAAACGATTATTCCTTATAATTATCGAACATATGTGCGTTAAAGACACAATTATAAAGAGATACTATGTTATCATTCAATAAAATCACGAGCCCATTCAAATATTAGACGTATTTTTTTAATTTAATAAGCTACGTGAATTTTGTGCCACTCTGCCCAGGTGTAAGCCCGCTGACTACAAAATTCAGTATCTCGCTCGCCAATAAAAAAAGTTGTTACATTTTAATGTGCGTAACATGGTATCTAAATATAAACACGAGGTCTTTGTTCACACAACCTGTTTTACTTTGCTTATCATCATAATAATAAATCTCCAAAAGAGACCGCAAAATATTTTTACCGAATGCCCAAATCCAGGCCAAATAAAAAACGTCTGTATTGTTACATCAAAAATTTACTTATCAGCTACTGCCTTCACGAACGAACTATTTCTGTATTTAAATTATGTTTCAACAAAAAAATACAGCTAATCATTTAAAAAACTATTTTCAATTTACGATTAGGTACGTTTTGATGGCTCATTTTTTTGTACATACCAAATGCTTCTGTTTCATTTGTGACACGTGTTTCGTAAATAAATGAGTAACACTTATACTGGAGTATAGATGTTACCCACGAGTGATATTTTTAAATGAACGTAAAAATATTGAAAAAAAACGTTGTGATAATTTTGGTCAGAAAATTGAATTGTTTTTATTATAATTTGCTCACGTCTTATCATTCTAAGATGTGACTGTTGAAAGTTTGTTACGAGTACTGGCTTTGATTCAATCATTCAATTCACATATTGAGATAAGTTGAAATGGACAAATAAGGTCTGGATATCAGCCAATCGATTTGCACTTAAATTTCACCAAATACCTATTCGGTTATTTTATTTTTTTGAATATTTTTCCCAGATATTTTTGTGCTAATATGATAGCATGGAATCATCCATTTAGTACTTGTGTGATTCGGCGTCAGTTTCAAAAATTAAGCCCATCTTATGATCAGTGCCTTCGCTCAATTGTCAGAAATATTTAAGTAATTTGTAAACGTTTTCTACCATCTCCGGTCGCAAAGTGGAGCATATGGCCTTCTAATGGAGGTATCTCAACAAAAGCTTTGTACGAGAACTGATTGTTACTCAGTTGCTCTTTTTTTGAAGAGAGTAGAGGTAGAAGGATAGGGCTAAGACAGGACTTGTGATTAGCTAGCCGCTCTTGCAACGCACTTTTTAGGATCGAATGGGTGAAATGGAGTTTTTTTAGACACTACAAACATTCATGACTACAAACAGAAATCTATAAATCGATTGAAAAATCTATGAAACTGTCCATACCGGGACTTTAACATGAGACATCCGTAGATGTCGCCAACAATGTCGTCCAATGCACCACGGAGCCGACAAAACTGCGTTTAATATCCATTCGATTAGATTATTTCATTCTCCGTGATTAAAAAAAATGTTTATCATGACTCCGTAAGCAATACCAAAGTATTGAATTTGGATACAATATTCGTCACCAATAAACCAGAATCTTGTTTCTACTGGTGGGCCAGTGTGGGCAGTGAGTGTTATTATTTATGTTTGTGAGGAAGGACCTACCGCAAGGCTTTAGTGGAGAGCAGGTGCTGACGGTCCGGTGTTTTGGCAAGGGCTACAAATTCTCCTATTATTTTTATATAATAAACGCCATTCGCAAAAAGGATGAAACAATATTTCACTTCGACGCGGGACGTAAATCATTCGGCATCTGCGCCATCTAGGTACACTGTGTACAAGTTTTGTATTGCAAATAAAAATAAACGAATTTAATAAATGCCAAAAAAGTTCCATAGTCTATGCGTCTATGGAATTTTGTGATTCATTGAAATGTTTAAATTTAGAACAGCATTTGTTTTAGACTGACCGAATCGAAACATTTAATAATTTCAGACGTCGAATTTTTAAATTGCTTTAAATTAACTATGACAGTTCGATTTTTAAATAATACTTTTATGCAAAAAAAACTTTTTACGTTGGTAACAATTTCTAAAAATCAGTTATTCGAAATTTGAGAAGCTGGTAGCATTATCATTGTATTTATTATGTATCGAATATGATAATGATTTATAATAGTAGTTATTATAAAATAATTTTTCCTAGCGTTGTGTTAGTGAAATAAAAAGAATCATTATTCAAGCGGAAGTTCAGATTCCAACATACTCAAGTTATGAATTTTGTCATGTAAATTGTAGATTCATTCTCACAAATTACGATACCAATGCACAGAACAGTTAATCGTGAATGTCTATCAAAGCGCGGAGAGTGGATTGATTGAATTGTAAACCACCAAATAAACATGTATTTTGGTAATAGGCTAACAATTAGCCTTCGCTAAAACATTAAAATAAATTATATCTGTAAGAATATCAAATATTTGACCTTGAGAGTTCAGTAAAAAATATATGAAGCTTCGCAGAATTTTTTTTATACATATGGCTTAAAATTAAAAAACAGATTAAATAATGTTTTTATATAATGTTTGGGCAAATAATTATTTGGTCAGTAACTATTTCTATAAATGGTCAGTAACTCATTCGATAAATGTTCGGTAAGAAATAATAAATGGTCAGATAATAATTTTGTTTGTTAGGTTAAGTAAGGTTAGGTTAGGTTTAATTAAAAAACTGACGGTTTTATATAGATATCTGACCGCTTACCTTAATAGCTGACCACGTGTATACTGACCATTTCTCGAATTAGTTACCCACCAGTTTGATTATTTTTTTCCATGTCCGCTCCCAATGTGGAGCATATGGTCTCCTAATAGAGGTATCTTTTTAACAGAATTTTCTACGAGAACTGCTTGTTACTCAGTTGCTCAACCTCTCTTTTTTCGTAGAGAGTAGGGATAGAGGGATAGGGCTAGGACAGGACTAGTGGTTAGCTAATCGCTCTCGCTACGCCCCGTGAAGATGGGATGGGTGGAAGGGAGGACTCAGACTTCGAACAGAAATCCATAAATCGATTGAAAGGTCAATCTATGAAAACCGTCCACACCGAGAATTGAACCCGAGACATCCGTAACCGTCGCCAGCGACGCTACCAACTGCGCCACGGACGCCGTTTGATTAATTAGTGATCACTTACTGACAAAAAAATTTAAATAATTACTGACCCAATAAATAAATACAGGCCTTAATATTATAGTAACAATATCATTGATAAAAATCTTTTTATTATTTTTTTTGTTCCAAAACATTGTTAATAGTTAATAAAATCTTTTATGTAGTTATATATATATATATAAATACCTAGTTTTTTTAGTTTTAATAGTATTATAGAAAAGATATTGGTAGATTAATAAGTCTGTAAATCAGTTACTGCCCACCCATGTTCGCCTCAGGCAATTCCGTCCAAATGGGGCTGTGGAAATAATTAATTTATCAAAACAAAGATGACCAAACTGCCCATCTCCTCCTTTTATCTTCTGGCCAAATAATAAGCTGTTAAGATAACGGAAGACCTTTAACCCTTTTTGTAGTGCCCGCGGGATTTGAACCTTTATATTAAATAATAATAAATCCAAAAAGTACGTGGCCAAGTGGTTGGCTCTATATATATGTTATTGTATATAAACTTGTGCCATCTAAATAATGGTATCTATAATACATTTTTAGAAAGCTTTAGTCTTTAATCAATATTAAATACGCCCTTCAGTTACCTTGGTCACTGAAGGATATTTTTTGAAATTAATAAAAATCACTCTTAACTGGTCGAAGTATATTTTCATTCGTCAAAATCATGTGTTTTATTTTTAACTAGTGAGTACCCGGCATGCGTTGCAATGTCACTCAAAAAAAGAAAGGATTTGTGTTTTAATTCTGTTTATTGAACTGTTTTGGATTAGAGGTCTGCACAGGCCGAAATTTCATAGACTTACCCGGTTTGAGCCCATTATCTTCAGGTCTGGCCCGACCCGAACCCGAGGTTCAATATCACACTTGTTATAACACAATATTTTTGGTTTTCGTCTGGTGCGTATACGAATAAATCAGAAGGTTTTTCCTAGATGTCGCTGTATGTACGTATTTGATTCTTTTTTTCGATTTTAGATTTTCATTTTTTTTTCTTCAGAACCCTTCACGGGTGTGTGCACAACAACTCACCGAAGTTTCATCGAAATCGTATGAATGGTAAAGGAACGCGTAAAGGACAAACAAACATTTATTTTATATAATATTTCCCGGCATGATCACAATAAGTCCTTCCTGAAAGTTTCGTCGCGATCGGTTGAGTAGTTTAGGAGCCTATAAGATCCGGATAAACCAACAAACCAACAAGCAGACATTCATTTTTATATTCCCGACATGATCACAATAAGTCCTTCCTGAAAGTTTCGTCGCGATCGGTAGAGTAGTTTAGGAGCCTATAAGATCCGGACAAACCAACAAACCAATAAACAAACAGACATTCATTTTTATATATATAGATTATTAACAGGATATACTTTATGTTATCTTACCAGGCTCAAAGTCGAGTGTTGAAAGTCGTTGTCTTTGGTTGCAGTGTTCAAGGGCTTAAGTACGGAATGTTTCATAGATTTATTTTCAATCGATCTATGATACTATCGGTTTGTATTTGAACGTATTGTTGAATTCCCTGCCACCCATTCAATCTCAAACACGGGGCGTATTAGATTAACTTTCCAATAGTCATGGCATAACCCTATTATTGCATCCTAACTCAGTCTAAAGAAGAAAAGTTGAGTTAATGCGTAGAACAATTTCTGTTGAGATAAACCTTATCCATATGCCCCACGCAGGGAGATAGTTTAAAAATACATTGAAGAATCGTTTACTTAAATCCAGTTATTTCAACCTATTATGATACTTGAGGGGACAGCGCTTATTCAGTAAGCAAAACCGATGCCCTCTTATTTTATTATAATAAAAAAATGCGTAACATTACAATTCCTAGACTTTTTGTGTCCGAATAATATTAAATATAATATTGTGATACAGAACATAAGTGAATTTAATGTATTTGTTGTTAGCAAGTTAACTGCTGACATTTAATTCGTATGTTATACCCATAGCGCCGACTGATTTTCATTAATTATATTATTCAGATAGATTCCACGGACACAGTGCTAATTTTTATCGAAGTGTTTATAATGATAATCTAATAATCTCAAAGGTTCATCGCCGTTGACTCATCAAAGTTTCTCGATAACCACCTATCCGCCAATTGATATTCATAAAGCTTCCTGGCATAGGGTGGCTCTTAATCCTTTTCACCCCTTCGGAATTATTGAGTGGTTGATTATTGGAGAATCTAAGGGAAGTTCTTCGCCTTGTAGTGTTAGTCCTTATTGGAAGTTGGCGTTTATGTGAAGGTGAATCAAACTACAGGGCAACTATGAATACAGTATTTATTTTCAATATTATTTCTGCATATAAAAATTTAGAAATGAAAAGAAAATTAAAACAATATAAGAAGCTGTCAACAATTGAATTATTAAGGCTTAATTACATTTGAAATTGAAAGTCAAATTTATAAATTAAATGAAAAATATAAATATCTTTCCTTATTTTTATTACTTAACTATTTTTAATGTTTGATCATGGTTTTTTACAATATCTGTATTCCTTCGTAGAATAACGAGAACATAGTTCGTAAATAATAAAAATATACTAAGATTCAACGCATTTAAAAATCATTTTTAATCTCGTGTAATTATTATTTTGAATAGAGCTAAACTTAAAAAATGTCGTTTATCATTGTTTTAAACAAGCAAAGCTTGTGGATAAAGTTTTTTTTTGTTTTAGTGGCTTAATTGTGAGTAGAGTATAATATTTTAGAACCTTCAATACCTTGGGTCTTCGCTCTTTGAAAAAAAAATTGTACAACCAGATAAAACAATACCTCATACAAACAACGATTCCTGATTTATTGTTATCTACTTACTTCATTAAAATGCATTGTTGAAAATAAAGCAATATTGCATTTTAGTAAGGAACTAAATATGTGTATTCAAATAATAAAACATTTATAATATTTCGTATTAAAAAAATATTTGGTCAGTAATTAAATCCATAAATGGTCAGTAAATAATTGTCAAATAAAGTAAGGCTTGTTCAAAAAAATGACTGATTAATTTGAATAGCTGACCATTTTGCATAAATTAGTCATCGTTTATTTTATTAACTGACCACGTGTATACTGACCATTTATCGAATTATTCAATGACCATTTGTTTACTGTTTGTTTTATTTCGTTTACTGGCGGCTTGCGGTAGGCTGAGGCCACGACACACACACGTGAGAAATACGACTAAGAAAAATACTGACAGAAAATTGAAATAGTTATTGATCCAATAAATGCAGATCTTCAAATATTGTTTTTCGCTCGATTTCCACATATTACCAATACTTTATTGACTAAGTATGGGTATATATAATCTTCCCCATGTTTAATTTAAGATACGTGGGTTGAAATAAGTAAGAGCGGAAAAACACCATGACGACTTCATTACTTCTAACTGAAGGGTTAAGAGGCTGGTCAAAACAATACAAAGCTACGAAACTGTATTTGAACTGTGTCCGTCAATGTCCAAATGCCTATAATGGGCAAAGGGGGACAGATGAGTATTTTTCTATTTATTTATTTCGGTAACTTAATACCAACTAGGGTGATTAAACGAGTAAAAATATCTTTTTTAAACACATTACAATTTAATATGTAAGTATACTATATTTACAAAATTCAGTCACCCCAAACAAAGCGAGTCAAATATTGATAATAGGTAACAAAAAATATTACGAAAGTAAATTAAATAAAGTCAGTGTTAAGCGAAATGCTGCATTTTTTTATGCTGTCCTGTATTGTTAGCAATGGTAATATGCAAATTATAAACTTCCATGTATTATAGACGATTATCATGTCTGAATTGTAATCATTAATCTAAAAATAGAGAATATAGAAGCCTGTATTATTTCTTTGCAACTTCATTAAAACATTTATTATTGAATATATTTTAGCTGCATCATTGTTTGTGTTAGATGTAATAATTATTCTTTAGTTGCTGTGTTAATTATTAATTGCGTTTTGAATTTGTAGTTTTTCGTGTTATACTTAGAAAAATCAATTTGCTAACATATAAGATATAAAGTTGTTATATATATTTCCAATCGATGGGAAAGATAGCATAAAATTCATTGAAAAATCAAAATTCAAAATTTATTTAGTAGTGAGTACAAATAACAATGCTCGTGGAATGCAAAGTCGAATGGTCTTCTATAAATAATTGAATCATACACTTCAGTGATTATTTTTTGTATTATCTAATAGTTGATACAAAAGGAAATATAAGGAAAACTATTGTTCAATGCATCTTACGTTATATTTACTTCGTTTAAGATGATTTTCGTCTCTAAACGTTGGTGGTGACGATCTCAAACGCAATTGATGGATGGATTTATCGCGTATTGGGCCATTTTGTTCAGCAGAGCGTGCGGCCTCTCAATTCAACTCTAATTGAGGTGCAATAATACAATTATTTATTCTTACAAGTCGCCATACAGTGACGCCTCACAAAGGAGACCTTTACATAAAATAATTTCTTTAAATACACAGCTATACCAAATTTGTGTCAACACAGCTATATATTTTAAGAAAGGCAATAGTTATTGAAGATGTTATTTCCTATTTTTTTTTCTGGCGAAACGCGTATCGTTAGTGATAAACCAAGTGGAATAACTAAGTTATCAATTTTTAATTTAATTTTATACGTTATTTTCTGGTGGAAAACCACTATTTAAATCAGTGGTCTCCAAACTCAATAAGGATGTGAGCTACTTTCAGAATTTGAAATTGTCTGTTGAGCTACATGTACGTATTCCTTCTTTATATTTTTTTATCGTCGTCCTTTATCGTAACATACATAATATTATTATATTACTTACACTAAATTATGACATTGGTCTTCCAATAAAACATAAAATGCGTACTTTAATTATTATTTATTTATAAAAAAGTTACAATTGAAAAATATCTTGAAATAAGTATGAGTAAAAGTAAAAATAATTAGTGAAAAAGGTGGCATTTATTTTCCTCCACAATTTTTTTCAATTTTTGGTGAGTACTTTGTCACTCCTATCCGAATAAAGTTATCAAGATGTACATGTGTAAAGTCTGTTTCAATATTTACTTTTAACTACCTTCATACTGAAAAACGTTGATTCACATAAGCAGGTAAAACAAAACAATGCCTTCATTTTGAGCGCAATTTGAACTAAAATTGGAGTTTCTGTTGGGACGAAAATCTGTACAGATTCTACAGTTGAGGCAACACTATTTATAAATATCATAAAATGTCCTACGCGAGTTATCAAAAATGCCGACGCGAGCTACCAGTAGCTCGCGAGCGACCGTTTGGCGATCACTGATTTAAATGAAAGTATTTACAGTATTTCCTCGATTATAAGACACAATATGTTCATTTTCTACCTATTTTGAAATCTTTGCATTCGGAGTGCGTCATGTAATCGATGACATTTTAGAAACGTTGTCAAAATTGCAAAAGAAGATATTTTCAGATAAAATTATGAAAACAGTATTTAAAAATAATCATACTCTTAATTCAACGAAGTTTCAGGCTGATGGTAAGAAAGTATATATCTAAATTACCTACTTTAAATATTTTATTGTCATTACATGACTTATTTGTTAAAGTAAAGTGTTAATGATGTTTTTTATTTATTATTGGCAATTAAAAATAAAGATGTGCCTTAAAGTAGAAGAAATATGGTAGTTCTTTGTCGATAAGTAGTGAAAATTATGGTTTATAGCTTTTATATATTGATTGACCTTTTGTAAGTTCACAATATAATTTAGATTAATATATTATAAAAAATTTAAGGACCGTTATCAAATTGCAGACTATTTAATTTTGTTTATGTATAGTTTGTATGATTTTTTTAAATTCTTGTCATAGTTGTTGAACCAATTATTTGATATACATTGTAATTAATTCATTAATTAACACTCAATTTCATACCAAACCTTGTTAGCTTTATATTTTATCAGTTAATAGTCCTGAAGTTTTGATCATTATTAAGTAGTACAAAACAAATTGTGTTTTATTTTCAAAATATAATGCCTCTCCACCAAAAATCCACATTGCACATTCTAAAAAAATAGCTTTTTATGTTTTTGATTCGCGATGTTTTAAACATCTAAATTAATGTTTCTTTGCGCATCTTGGTTCTACCCCTGCATTCAACACTCCACTGCATATTAAAATTCGTCAATTCGAATCTGTGTATATTTCTCGCTGTTATATGTATTCAAATTGTCTTTTTGCAATGGCAGAGGTTTTTGTAACCGATAAATCGTCATACGTTTTGTGTTCGGTGTTATTTTTTTCGCAACGCAACCTTGAACGTTGCAACAGACAGAATAATAATGCTACATTTAATGAGACTGTACCAACATTTGCTCAACTTTTATTACCACGAGTGTAACTCGGTATGATAATTTTAATAAACCTATTATAAATTATATATTTATATATCCGTAGGTATAATAGATTTCGTCATTTTGACCACGATTACGAAAGCGACCGTAAATGCAATGCAGTGTACGCAATATTTTTATTGAATATTGTAAAATCATAATACGTAGGTAATTGGAGAGATAACGAGAAAATTGTTTATTTGTGTTTTATTGCATGCATTTTTAGTTTATTGATAGTTAGTATAATAGAGCTACATTTTTTCATTAACATTTACGATAAAAACATTTGGAAGTAATACAAAAAAATTGTGTTTTATTTTTTAAATATAATGCCTTTGATATAATTTAAGGCATCGACTGATGGTGCTTGATGGAATTTGAATATCAAATTTAAATTAATGAGACTTGCGCTCGAATGCCTGAAGATGCCGAAAGGCGAAACCCGGGTCGTTAGTGACAAAATACATTAAAGTGTACAACATCTCAATAATTCAAATTTTATAATGCTTTTGACTTTTTTTCAACAAGAATTGACAGTTACCTTAAAAGTTATGGATAAAAACAATCTAAAAACTGTATATTATGCGGAACACATTTGAGTTAATCACATTTAAATAATTATCAAGAGTGTCTCAGGAGCAATGACCTTAGACTAGGTCAAAATATATTTAATTATTGAACCCACATAAGTTGGTCTAGTGGTGAGAGCACTACCCTAGCGATTAGATTGATCTATCATGTCACTTCAATGTCGAAATCAAAATTCCATTTTTTCAAATCAACATTTGTGATCAAGGACATGTTTGCTATTATAGTATCTTGATATATTTTAAGTAACTTAAAATGTACACTTTTTTTAGCAAGTTTTCAGTATATATGAAAAAAGCATTATTTATAATTGGTTTTTATATATTTAGAAGATTTAAATAATCGATAGAGAATATAAGTAAAAATTATATCCTAGCATTTTTTACAATCCCAGAAAATGTGTATCTTCTTATTCTAGATGCCTATGATTCATATCAGAAATCATAAATGCATAAATGAGACTTCTTCTAATCCCGTTTGGCATTACCATAATAAAGGGCATAATATGTTGTATTGGCATGGTGTAGTAATCATAAAAATCTAAATAAATAGATATTCTATTATTTTATCACTACAAAAAAAGTAATCTTCTTATGACTTACCTGGTATTATTTGAAAACGTTTATATTTTATTCTTACAAAACATTTTTAAACCAAAATAAATCGACTTTTAAAAAGACATTTCCTTAATATGAAACTGATACAGCAATTAAAAAGTTCCTGCAGCCAAAATTTCTTCCCCTCCAAACATAAGACGTTATTAGGTTATACATCCACCCTTACAATTACTTTATGAGCCCACATAATACTACCCTAATGACATTAAAAGATATTTGAAGATATTGTAAGTTTCTCTCGCGACAAAATAAAAACTCATTACGTATTAATTAATCATCAATAACAATCCATTTAAGATAGTTTCTCAATGTGTTTTAAATATTTTAAATATTAACATGGTAGTTGAGTTTTATTTTTAGCCGTGAAATATGAGTGTTATTGAATTAATAATTTCCCTGGTAACCAAAGTTTGTTAAAAAACTCTAGGTAGGTATTGTGGATGCCTTATTAATTACAATAATAAAAGTACACTAATTTTTAGGTGCTGTGTAATATAACTTGAATAATGTGTGTCATAATAACTTCCTATAAATGATATTTATTTGGAAAATTCTAGCCAACGGAGAGTGAAATAGTCCACATTCAAAATTTAGTTGAAGTTTTCAATTACTAAAATCACTGATAAAGTATTTATTTTATGCAGTCAAATTCATTAAATATTGACCTTAAGTATATAATATCTTTAAAATAGTCACGAGACTTGTCCAAACTTGCTATATTCGACTTTTTTCATTGGCTTAAAATACGGCATCTGCACTTAACCTCAGCGAAATTATTCAATTATTGATTTTAAGTATTCTTGTAATTTTTTTCCTTGTTATCTAAACTTAAATGCTATTTAGTTTGCCAAGAATATCCCTGAAGCTCTCTCCAAAAATTATTATGAAATTAAATCTTTGGAATAGAAGCACTGTGAGCTTGGATTTCTCTCAATGATTTTTAAACGGGAAAAGTCTGTGACATTTTAGTCAGCGATTGTGTGAAGCAGTTATTATTTACATAGAAAACAAATATAAACAGAGTTAGGCGTCTAGATATGAGATCTGGGAAGAGATGAGCTCCAGCCCACGTGCCCACGTGTGCATCGCTTTGCTAATAATAATAACATGAGACCGTCTAATCGTCTAATTCTCTCGCACGTGTAATACCACCACGTACAAATAAGCATCAGGGGTGGGAAGGAAACGTCACTTAAAAAAATAATTCATTTTTGACAAAAAAAATCTCATTTGAAATAGACACAAAATGAATGTTTTATGATAATAATTAAAATCATTATTCGTGTACATAATTATCTCTTGAAAGTGTGATCAACCAAATCTTTTTAAAAATACTTTTGAAATGGCAAAAAAAATGTTTTACTTATTTCTTCACTGATTTGATAATTTTTTTACGAATTTTCAATACATCGTCGAAGACACTAACTGATAAATACTAGTTTTGAGTTTTTCAGATGTTTGAAATGCTACACCTTTTTAATTTGGATTGTTTGAAAGTATGAAATAAGGAACATTTTGATATAATTAACTCAATATGTAATTTTCTATGTAGTGTTTTCTTCCAGAACAGTAGTGATATATTTGAGACAAAATTACGAAAAACATTTTTCTTCTTAAAAACTTACTACTTACTAGTATTGTATTTCTCTGTTGTAAAAAAATATCACTGTAATTAAATAATAACTGAAAATTTTTGAAGATTCTTCATATGAAAATACAATTTAAAATAATGATTTTTACCACTTTGTCATTTCGTTGTATAACTTCATTTAGTTTATTGCTTTTTCCCAAATATCTATAATTTGTAGTCCAAGTAGTGTTTATATATATATATATAAATGAAGATTTGTTTGTTTATTTGTCCTCTATGCATTCCTTTATCATTCATCTGATTTCGATGAAACTTTGGTGAGTTTTTGTTGGCACACCCTTGATGGTTTCTAAAGAAAAAATTTTTAAATCTAAAAACAAAAATGAATCAAATACGTACAACTAGCGACATCCCTGAACCAGACGGAAAATCTAAAATATTGTATATTACGGTAGAGACTATTCAGATTCGAGCTCGGGTTGGGTCCGGGTAAGGTAATTTAAATATAAGAAAAATATTTCGTGCTATGTTCATAACCTAAATAATTTATTACACACGCTATGAATATCGTTGGAAATATGGAAACAATAACATATATTGTTTGAAAAGTAAAATGAATTACTATATTAAAAAATAAATCGGGCTTTTTCGGGATGAAAAAAATAAATCTGGGCTTTGGGTTCGGGTAACAAGTGTAATATTGAGATTAGGGCTCGGACCGGGTAATTTCATGAAATTTCGGTCCATACATCCAAAATCACTTCAATAAACAGAATGAAAACACAAACCCTTTCTTTCTCTGAGTGGCATTGTAACGCATGCCGGGTATTCACAAGTTTGATAATAAAAAAATCATAAAATATTAATTGCATTACTTACTCTTCTAGATATATATTAATATGTAAAATCGAATGAACCAAATAAAGTTCACTATAATATGTTTATATTTTTGGAAAAATTATTTAACCCCTTGTACGCCCTGCAAACGTTTATTCAGAGATACAAGATAAACAAACCCGCAAATTTGCGCGCTAACCCCAGCGAGCACGTTTTATTACCAGGGTAAATTGTAATAAAATACCATATCATATTTTAACCCCCTCCTCATTCGGAGAACTAAATGGTTATGGGGAGGGGGCAAATATCTCGTCTTGTTGATAATATTATCACAATCGTCAGTATTGTGGGAAACAAATTGGACATAAGATAAATATGTATTACGATTGTATAATAATTTATTGGAAGTGTCATTGTTTCTACTTTTATTGAATCTCGTGATAATCTTCATCATCACAGCGCTATGTCACAGGGTGGGATCTGGCTACATATCATATGTTCTTAACTATTCTTCTCCAGATTACAGGTCTTCCAAAATTGATCTTGTATTCTTCGTAGTCTTCTTCATTAAGCCATATTTCTCTTATACTGGTACATCCTATTTTCATATGTTGCTTCAAAAATGTTTCTTTGAATGACCCTTTATTTACGATATCAATTATAATTTTATAACTTTATTTTTTCCATATAGAAGTATAGTTAAGCGCATGTTGATAGGTCCCATGCATAATTGATTGTTTGATACCTTCCAGCCCACAGAAAATGATTAGCTTACTACTTTTCCTTTTCTTACCCCAATATTATTTACTCTCTTCCCTCTAAAGAAGAAGGCTTTTTTACAATTCTCGTTTAACAAAATCTGTTTAAATGCTCCCCATAATGAGGGCACATGATTTAAATAAATATGTAATAATTGTTATTCATTTTTCAACTATCATTAATGTCGAATTTTAATTCTTCAAATTTTGTACATTTCCATACGTTTTGTCATCAATGAACCGGATTTCGTTTTTCGGCACCTTCATACATTCGAGTACGATAATGATTTGAACGATTCATATTTTATACTGAAATTCCATCAAGCACTATCAATCAATGTCTTAAATTATAATTGATGTATCTAAATTTTCATTAATTTAATATTTATTTACATATAAATACATTATAAGAAAAGCTTATTGCTTCTGCTAGGCAACCGTGCTAAAGTCTACTGAGTAATTTCGGGCAAAATATACTCTAAAACATACTAAAGGACATTCTTTTAAACTCAATAAACTATTATACGACATATAAATATTAGAATTTTTCTAAGTTCTTGCTCACAAAAGTATCGGTCATGTGCGTACTGCGTAATCTCTAAGCGAAAGGGTCCCACCGTGAATGTAATAATACAATAATTTTCCTATCATACATCTGCATCAATGAATTTTGAGTTTACTCATAAATAACTGGGATTTGTGAAGTGAATGGCTGAGCATGTAGGTAATATAAATTATTATTATACCTGCCTACTGCAGGATGCGGTCAAATCACAGGTTGAATTAAAATGAGAAACATGAAGGATCATATCCTGCTCAAGTAGGCAATAAAATGTACCCAGTTATTTATAACCATAATATCAAAATATTTGTTATGTAGGCATAATACCTTTTATCAACTCAACTACAATTTATTTCAAGCAAACTCCAATAAATCATTTGCACATCACTCAAGTGATAATCTATTACCTTTTCGTGGCCTTTATTTATACTATCATATGTAAATATAATAACAGTTCTTATAATAGTATCTATATATTGTTTAATTCCTATAGTTTTATGAAGAATAAGGTATACTACTACCTTACAGCGTTATGTGGCTTCTGATTATTTTTTTAAACAGTAATACAGTAGAAGGTACAATATATAAAAAATAAAATTTCTTTTTCGACGGATTCAGTGGAAACATACATTCATTATTTTTAAAATGATATTATCGATAACCCTTCACAAATCAGTATCTCAACCTAACATTTCGGAGAGGAAAAGTAAAGAATGGTGAGGCTAGGAGAGAACTAGCTATTTTCTCTCTTTTCTTTTTTAGAATCAAGTAGAAAAAATGCATAACAACATTAAAGCTATCAATGCCTTTGAGAATTTATTTATCGAAAAATCAATTTAGGGATCCAAAATTTTTTCCGAGATTGTAACCCTTCTTTCCAATACAGGAAGATGATTTATAACATTACATGCATTGCTGTTAGTTGCTTTGCAATAGCACTGCAATAGTATTGTCATTTTATCAAAAAACTTGAAGTCAGAATTATAATACTAATTTTCGTGAATTTTGAATAGTATAACAGTGCAGTATTCAAATTGTAAAACATAGTAATAGAATAACGCTATTTTTTACACACTTTTTAATGTCGGATTACACAAACATTTTCACAGATACTTAGATTGTAATAAACCTATGTAAATAAATAAACATTCATTTTTAAATTAAAATATTTTGTCATATAACTTTGTCAAACTAGCCTTGGACGTTTACTGATTGAAATCACTCACAAACTTTTACATAGCCTGGCACCCAATTTCTTCACAATTACAAGAATATCTATGGCATCATTTACCAAGCAGAATTCAATTCGATAATAGCGTTAAAAGCAGCTAACATTTCCATTTCCGTTGCTTTATGCGCGGTACATTCCCGCAACATAATTACCGAACTTCCCGCAACAAGATGTTTGATAAATAAATAGATCACGATGACTCGAAAGATATTTGCGTTGCGCAACTTGAACCCAAGAAGGTTATCGTTACTTTTTTCATTCATAAAGTGTGTTGTGCAAGTCAGTTGATACTGTTGAAACTGCTCGGTATAATTTATCATACTCCACTTTTTGAATGTAAGAGTTTTCCAAGAATTAACGCCATTAAAAATATGCCTGTAATTTTTTGAAAGTATCTTTGATGGAATGTTTTTATTAAAAAAATATAGATTGCAAAATATCTTTAATAATACTAGGAGTCCAGTTACATTTTTACAAACATAATTTATTCTATATTTTATTGTCACTTGATTATTAAAATGTCCACTTACCTATGTTAGTTTGAGTTCTGTCGGGATTATTATAGTAACTTCGGGTTTCAATATATTCCGAGTGGACGTGAGTGAGTTCTGACACGTACTATTTTTTTATGTATTAAAGTAGATTTTGTCAGAACTTACTCGGTTGACTTGGTTGCCAATTTTCAATGTTTACTTTTTTTTAATGTGTTTTTATCGTTCTTCGTTTAACTTTTGTACTGTATATGTAAATGTACATAAAATAAATAAGACTTGATAGTCAAATTTTAGCTACTTTGATTTTTTTACGAATGAAATTTCTTTCATATTCTGTTTTTCAAATACAATACTCTAACAAGTATACGTTGAAAGAATTTTAAATGTACCAAAATAAAATTTTGTGCGCACTCAAGATATCATCAATAATTTTTACCACCATTAAAGTTTTTAAAACTCGAAATATTACAGTTCAAATAAACTAAAATTATGTATGCAAGCATGATCGAGTAATACCATAAAATAGTGCCAGAGATAAATATTATATTCTGGTCGACTTCTTCTACTTGTCTTAGATAAGCTTACTTTGTTTGCATTGTAGTACCGTACATTGGGTATATTAAAGGTTATGTATGAAATAATGATTAAATTAAATACCACATCTAGTTGTTAATTTCAGCATTAAAGCCGATCTTACGATTACCAAATAAAACCATTTTATATAAACTAAAAACCATGAGTTTTGACAATATTATAAAGCATATCTTACACGTATATAGTGACAAATACTTAATGAATAAGTCACAATGTGAGTAATAGCAAGCTTATTGTCATATCACATTTTCTCGTCCACTACCAGAGTCGCATTCAGCTATTTTATTTGCCTCAGCATAAACAGTAGGATGTTAATTTGAAAATATTTACTACATTTGATTGATTAAACTGCAACCTAAATTTTTACATATTTGATTTTGTATTTTTTTTATTACTTTGACGATAAAAATGACTTGTGTTTACACAGCGATGTAAATACTTATGAACTTGCGTATATTACTAAACTTACAAGGCTGACAAAATCATTCAATTGTATTCTCGGCCATATCCTCTACGAGGATTTCTTTGCACCTCTTTTGCTTCTATTCAAGGTATTTCACCCATGCTGTAAATGACTGACTACAGTATCGACAATCAAATCGATTTTGGTCAGTTAGATTGCTTAAGCAACCTTCTGGCAAAAGGTCCATGCAGTCGCCTTCGAGTCACTCTCAAAAGTCTGAGAGAGAAAGGGACTGAGAAATTTAAAAAAAATTTTCAAGCTTAAAATCACATGACGAACAACTCTTGATAAGAATTAAACACTTCCGTTTACAGAAAACCGACAATCTATATTCATAATAGTTTTTTATTATTTTTTTCCTTATTTGAGGCTTTCAGCTGACAGAATCTTGTATCGTACAGTAAGGTGTGTAAAGCATTAGTCTTTACCCCCACCCCTATAGGCCATAAAATAGCCAGGAAACTGATAGTCCACTTCACACGATACACATAGTTTTAGCAGGAAAATATATTTTCCTTGTAATTTTTCTCTCACAGTTTCAATAAACAAGTCCGGCACTGCAATATTTTGTATGGACAATGTCCCGCGGTGGATCACATGCGAATCACGATCCGCAGATTACGATATCCCTTTGTAAGTTGTAACGAATCCGAAGTTTATCAGTCTGGGACGCCGACTATGGCGGTCTTTTGCCAGCTCAAAGGAGATATTACTCGTTTTCCGAAAGTCTTCAGATCTCCGACTTTGGTTGACATCTTTGTTTTCGTCTCGTATTACCTACTCGGATGTGTCTACATTTATGAGTACAGCGAGAGATTCTGTCACGTTATATATATCTTACCAATGATATAACCAAATATCCAAGACAATCGAAATAATAATATTGTATATTCTTAAATACGTGTAATATATAACTGTTATTTAGTCGATTCTGGAACAAAGAAGCAAGTCAAAACTGCAGATTTATTTTTATAATATTTCAAATTAATATATTCACTTCAAACCCGATTCTTAGTTTTTTAATGGTTAATTAATCTCCAAACCAACGAATGTAACAAGGATAGATTGGGATTCCATTTTATACTAATAAATTAAATATGAATTATTTATATATATATTTTTTTTTAAAGACAAAGTATTTAAACTGTGTTATACAATATATAGCTATAACATGTTGTCATAACTATCGACAGCATGATTTTTTGTATTGCATTCGAATATATAACATGATTTTTATGGAACCAAATACTTTGCTATTGTTTTACTTATAATACATAATTTTAAACAAGAAAATATCAATTTAATCAATAATTATGTTTTTGTGAGTATGATGACGTGGTATTATTTGGTACGAATTTATTCAAACGAATCTTAAAGATAAAATTTAAGACATCGACTGAGGGTGCTTGATGGAATTTAAATATCAAATTTGAATTATTGAGATTTTGTGCACTTCCATGTATTTTGTCACTAACGACCCGGGTTTCGTCTTTCGGCATCTTCAGGCATTCGAGCACACGATTGGACTCGAACTGACTATGTACATGACTGAATACATGGAAGTGTACAAAATCTCAATAATTCAAATTTGAATCTTAAAGAGCTAAATGTATTGATTGATCTTGCATTTACTTTTTCCTAAAAACCTTTACCTCGGCCTAAAAAACAGCAAATGTCACAAAACTTATTTTGATTATTAAGAGATGGTAAAAACATAACATCTTGGTTGCAAAATACCTTTACTGTTTCCATACAAAATGGCCGGAACTATTGTGTTTTTGAGAGCTGATACGCGGGATTTTTTTAAAATACATCCTTGCACAGTTATATGGTGTCATAAACGGGAAATCGAGAAATGCAATAAAATGACAATGGTAAATAGTGAACATTAGTTATTTTTGGCCCAGGTCCTCAATCGTATTCCATGTTCTATATCTTTTTCGGCATCACACCATCGATAATTACTGTTTAAGAGGAATTATCGTCGAATTAATTTTTTTTATTGTTTGTTACAGCTGGAGCACAAAATAGAAGATCTGCTGCTGGGCTTGCATTGGAACTTTTTGAACAACATCAAGGAACACATATATTACAAGTAATAAATTTTTACCTATAATTAAATCTAAATATTATAATAAAATACTACTTCAATGTAACATAAAAAAACTCGTCACACCACAATCTACAATTACTGTAAAGTGGAGTGTAAAAACATAATTACATTATAATGCATTTATTAAAAAAAACTTGTAAATACATTTTTTGTGTATATATACAATAAGGTGGTAACAGTATTAATTTTTTTAAACTTTAATCGGAGAATGTTGTCTTGGGGTTTCGTTTTTTTAAGTTTCAAATATTTTTTTGCAATCGATACGTTTTAAAATGCAAGAGCTAATTAAGTTAAGTTTGAAATTTTCAATTTAAATTCTTATTATGTCGTAAATCAATACACACATTTCAATTTGGTGATGTGACCGTATCTAGTATAACATCCATAGTTTTCATTTTAACGATTACTTCGAGTCAAGTTATATGTTTTCTGTACACTAGATACCAGTATATGTTTACACTAGATACCATTGATTAATGAGATATTTAACCGTATTATTTATATTTGATCCATAAAACAACATCGGGTTACTTCAGTTTGTCATTTCATTTAATTGTTAATGTCGATAATATTGTTATTACTTGTCAAAAGATCAAAATTATGAGTAATATTATGTCAAACGGGCTAAACAAAAATTGTGTTCGAGAAATAAATAAACTTCGCAATTTTTCACTATTTTATGTATCCTAATCCTGGTGTTAGATGGTGCGTAAATCTGAAGATTTTTTTCTTCATAAATTGTCTATGCTTTAAAAGCTACCATCGTTCTCCCACCCACTGTCTACTCGGCGAGGTGTGGTATAGATACCTAGCGTCTATAATATATCCAGCAAGAGGGATAATGAAGAATGGCCGGGGCTGCGTGACCAGAATAAAACTCTCCCGCCTCGGAAAATTGAGCCTCGTCTGGAAAAGCGGGTGAAAATAATAATATTAACAACATATAGGTGATAGAAAAATGCAACCAAGCGGTTTCTTTTCTTACTGTATCGATTTGATAAAGTGGTTAAATTTGAACATAAGAATAGTAGTTTATATTACCTCGGAAGATTGAATCTCTACAG
This sequence comes from Himalopsyche phryganea, assembly GCA_022494535.1. Lineage (NCBI taxonomy): Eukaryota > Metazoa > Arthropoda > Insecta > Trichoptera > Rhyacophilidae > Himalopsyche > Himalopsyche phryganea. The sequence goes on from JAGVSL010000015.1 coordinate 2,819,596, forward strand.
CATTGAAAACATTAATATTTTTAACGCAATATCTATAGAAATTCACTTTTAAATTGTAATAAATATGCCTACTCTATCATCTGTCAAAACGCTTTTTTACTGGTTTCTTTTGTTTTCATTTGTAAATGTATGCCGTATTATATTCAAATTTGGAATTCAGTGGAAATATTAAAATAAAAGAGATTTATTGGATGGAGTTAGTTGTTAAACGGACACTGGTCGTATGATTTGCCTTACCTTTGTATCCTTAGCCTTTCTTAAAATAATGATTGTAATACTGATTTAAAATAAGTTCTTTTTATTATCCGATTAAATACCCCATTATAAATCCACAAGATCACAGTGCAAGCAGACATGTGTCAGAAGTCAAAAAACAATCTTTTTTTTTAACCATCACCTCAACAAAGCTTTATAGGTTAAAAATAACTAATACTTTCAATAAACAAGTCTCACCATTTTATCACTTGGTCCGCTACACCTCTCAATGGTTCAAATATCACACTCATTAGATAATACAAATATAGTCCATTGTGTATTAGATGTTTTCATAGTAAGACCGAGCAAGGAAATTATTTTCAAAATTACGTTACAATTTTTTTTAGTTAACAATATATTATTATTATTTTTCTTTTGACCTTCTATTTTTCGCTTTGTCAGATTAATGACAATATCAATTTAGTAAAGTCATTAGTTTTTTAAAATGAAAGTAATTATTGTTGAAATAATATCCTTTTCCGCATTACTAAAATCGAAACACAAATTAACCGCAAAATATATCTCCTATAAATGACTTACACAAGTGCAATTGCACAATGTTCAACTGATAAATATAATCATACAGATTTTGAAATTATACTGACAAGCCTCCGTTTAATGATCCATAAACAGTTTTGTTATTAGTGGGTGCCTCGGTTTGGAAAATTTTCAAAACTCTTATAATACAATAAATTTGCCAAGTCATAATGGCATTTCATTCATAAAAAAAGGCAAGACCGTAAAATAATAATATAAAGTCATTAAATTGTGTCATCTTAAAATTAAAATTACATAATAATTTGAAAATCAATGCATCTATTTCTTATTTTACTTAGGTATTGTATGATCAACGTTTTGTGCGATCAAAACTGTACATCTGAAATTTTATTATTATTTTTTCGCGGTGCTTTGGATGGTGGATCTTTGATCAACTATTAAAAGGGAAAATTAATGACAGATTTCACACTATATTCAACCGTGGTAACACTTTAGAATTGTTTTTGAATGAAACTCACCTACGGCTATATAATCTTGAGCTTAATCAGTATAATTTGACGTGAACTTCAATCATATACTGATGATATTACTAGCTATCACCAAGGATGTTTATTAAGTCAATAGAATCACCTCAACTAGGATGATGTATATATTATTATGATTACGAACAGCGAAATTTGTTTTATTTAATCTCTAAAAAATCATGATTGATATCTTAGTCGACATTTAAATACCTGGTATTTAAAAGGTTTGTCCAATACTTTATTGACTGATATAAAACACCTATAATCGTATTTGGTTTAGATATGCGAATATTTATCGTCTTCCTGTCTGAGAATTAATAAATATTATTGTTTTGAATATGGGTTGAATGTAAAATTCAGTGAACAATAAATATATACAAAATAAGAAAGTTACTGAAATCAAGGTTATCACTACCAAGGTTAATTGCTTATAAAATTTGCAGAAAATTTTACACTTAATTGGCAGATTCTAAAATTACTTATATCGTTATTCGTGCAAATAAATACATGAAATTCATCTCGAATAAACGATACAAAAAACTGAATAATAGTTACGCATATATCTTTCGTCCAGTTCAATACTCAGACATCCCCAGACATATTTACTACCGAGTTTTATACATTTTATTACAGGTGTTTAAAGGTTAGGTACTTTTCGAGTATAGTCGTTTTGATACTTAAAAATACTTTGCGTATTTGATGTTGTTATATTGCGAAGCTTTATTTTTACTAATTTTATGTTTATACTTATTTTTTTTAGAAATTTAAATAATTTCCATACCGTATTCAACAATCAATTGTTGTTGAAAAAACACGTTTAACGATAATTGCAAAAAACATTGTATCGCATGGTAAAATAACTTCTAGTTTTCTAATACCTTCACCCGATTGTTATGAGAATGGTCCAGTTGTATGGTTAATAGTGGACCGTTCACTACGTCTTGGCAGTAGTTAGGTGCAATTGTGTAAGTTACGTAACAATTATTAGAGATACTTACCTGATCAGAGACCATTAAATTGGATATGTATCATTATTATTGCTACGGCCGATTTTTTGTGCCCAATTCACCTGAGCATGAAATAAGTTTGTTTATTGTTGTCATATACATGAGGTGGCTTCATAAGTTTATCGATGTATATTTATCAAAATATGTTTATCGATATATATATATATATTTGATTGCATTTTTAGTTTTTACTTAAAATATATTATCGCGGTTCTGGAAGACAACACTAAATCGAAAAAATGACACATTGAGTTAGTTATAACAAAACCTTCATAAACTCTACCATATGGCAGAAATATACTTATTTTTATAAATTATACTTTTACATATGAGCAGTTATGTACAATCAAACAAAATGGAAAACGTATAGCATTTCAAACATTTGACAAACTATTTTAGTCGAATTACTCAAAACTAGTATTTTTCAGATAGAGTCTTCTTCCAGAACAACGAAGAAGTCTATGATTTTTATCATGTTTTAAATTTCTTACAAACGACTTGTTTCTAGACTAATCATCTCTTAGAATAATTGGTCTTATCGTTAAAATATATATATATCAATTGCTATTACTATTACATTTACAATTTCGTTATTTTTTCTCATTCATAATTTAAAATGGTTTAATGTCAGTATAAAATTGTAAAATTTTGTGGAAAAACGTTTTAAAATTTAATAAAAAACAGGATATATTACATATTCTTCGTTGTATATACAACTAACCACTGATATTGCTTAACCGGCATGAGGCATTTTCACCTGAAAACTGACCAATAATAATAACTGTTATTAGATTAAAATATTTACTAGCTGAGTGAAATCGATCCTATTTTTCTATTTTAATAAAGATTATGTTACACGTTAACGACCAATCCCGCACTAATGCGGAAATTTGTGCCAACCTCTAACGAGCATTCCCGCACTTCTGCGTGTTTCGCTACGGGTCAACATTGTGACATCTGTTGAGATGCCATGATACATTTTCAAGTGGATCTCTTTTCCTTTAATTCAAGAAGGGTTTGAAGCTTACAAAAATATCACAACAAATTATATAATGCCATTTAAGTTCTCGTAAACGTGATGCTAAAATTTTCTCAATAAGAGCGTGTTTCGATGAATCTATCGTCGACGTATATTCAGTAAAATGATTTTTTTTTTATATGTACCCCACTGTTTTTTTTGAATTTTTAACAATAAATCATATGCTTATAATTGTAAAACCATGAAGATTGTAATAGTTTAATAAATGTCAACATAAAACACCTGAAACCAACTCTATATACGTCATTATAAAAAAAAAATGGTTTTACTTGTTAGAGAGTTGACTTTATATGGGGTCCCAATATTAATTTGCATTGATTTGCGTGGTATCAGGTGAACGGATCAATTTACCTAGGGTGGTCGTTAAGCTGTTTTAATATATGTTGATTATTTTTACTGTGTTTAAGTAATTTAATTCGTTACTACTATAATATGAAAGATAAAATAAATATTTTTTAAATATTTCTGAACTTTTCAAACTTCCCTCTCGTATAAGGCAGTGTCACCGTGTGTCAACACTCACAAACATGTATAGCAATTTTTTAGGGCTTCATCATTGACCCTGGTGGCATTTTTTTGCTGCACTTTTGTTACACTTTGATCACGTTTATTGGGTCTCTACGGACGCTTTGTTATTTTCTATGGTTAGATATCAGAAACTGTATATTGTTATACAAAACTTTTCTAAAACTTTGAATGTAATGCAATATTCGCGGAAATTATTATAATATACTTTTTATACTGATCTAACTGTCTAAACCGATATATTATAGTATAAACTTGGCCTGAAATCAAGCTGGATGATTTCATTTTAATAGGAATTGACATATTAATAATGTTGTATTCTTGTTCATTTTTAAAAGCATGTATGCAAGTATTTGTAAAGCTATGTCACTTTAATCTAATTGTAAGTGTAATCAATCTTTTTCATTCGAACACAAAATCAATTGAACAATCATAAAAAAAACACCAAAGAGAAAATACTAATATAATATCAACCTTATAAGCAGTCATTCAAATAAGAAAATAATAACAAAATAGTAAATATAAAGCTTGTCAGGTCTGTCGTGTAATGGTATACGTCGTTGGCTTCAGTTTCGAATATCTCGGATTCAAGTTGCGGTACGGACAGTTTCATAAATTGAATTTTCAAATAGATCTATGACTTTCTGTTCGTATGCATGCTTGTGATTTATCCCCTCCCACCCATCCGATCCTAATAAGAGGATGTAGCAAAAACGATTAGTTGACCACTAGTCCCGTCCTGGCCCTATCTTTCCATTCCTACTCTCTTCGAACAAGAAAGGTTCGGAAAACTTCTCCATTACGAGTCAATATGCTCTACATTGGTTCCAATATAGAAAGCTCAAGGCTGGATGGCCCTTGCAGCTCGCATATCATAAAACCGATGCCAAAAAAGATAATCAATATGGGAAAGAAAATACTAAATAAAAATATTAAAATACCATAGGAATGTTCACACCCTTATATTGGATACCGTAATGAAGCTGTAAAATATACTCACTTAAAAATCTTAATTTTAATTTCAAGGTGACATAATTTAATACAGTATAATATATCTTAAATCCATTATCAATCATTGAAGGGCCCTTTTTATTGAGAATTAAATTTATATCGTGGCTACACAAGCGAATTTTATTTCAACCATATGCACATATTATGTATGATTTGTGAATTTTTGTTTTAATTAATTTTACATCATTGTTTCTTTGGATACGTTTGGTAAAAAAAATATTTTCTCATAAATATTAGCATACGACGAAAAAATATTGTTTTGGATAACAAATACGAATTGAATAAAATAATACTTATGCATAAATTTTACTGATTGTCATTTTCTGCCTTTGCAATTATTTATTAATATTATCATTAATTCAAAACTTTACGCAATATTCGAAGGAAATTGATTGCGTTGGTTTCAACGTACACGACGCTGCATTTCCGTTATGAAATTATTTTTTATGATTCAGCAGATATTTCAATGATGTTGTTTTATTTTTATGTGAGATAATATTCAATTTTATTTGACACAAATAATTGTAAATTTAATAATTTTATGGCTTGTCCAGCAATGTGAATTCAGACTGTTAAATCAAAAATATTACAACAGTAAAATAGAAATATCCATGAAAACTACTCATTGCTTTTTCGTTTAAAAGCTTTAGTCAATTGGTGAATCCGATCAGCTTTTTGGAATATAAAAATCCTATGAAAGGTTTTATGGAAACATTAACTTCATGAAATTTTAATTGTTAAGACATTTCAATATTTCAACAATTCAAATTTGATATTGAAATTCCATCAAGCACCCTCAGTTGATATCTTAAATTATTTTAATGATATTTTTTAATAGCACGATAACAAGGATCCTTAATCCAGTATCCCAATAATCAATGCTCTTAAACTTTGATCGATTATTGTACTTTGCGTTCTTCTGAAATCATATTCTTCTTTCCATATCTTTTCCAAAGAGGAATGATGAGCGAATAATCTTTTCTCCGATTATTTTCCATGTTTTTTGTTGAGGTTTGACATTAGTAGCGTGGTTACACAGTTAACATTGAGATTTGATATGGTAAGACAGTCTGAAGATACTTTTCAAAAAGGCGAAACTCTTATTACACATAGTTACATAACCAATAGAATAAAATAATGGTCAATGTTTAATTTTCCAAAATGTATAAAATAATGATTGATATATCATATTCGTCAAATAAATATATCTTAAAAACAAATTAATACATCGTGTGTTTTTTGACACAAATTTTTATTGCATAAAATAATTATTTTTTCACGCTGAATAGATATAACAATAAAACTTTAATACGAAAGAGAAAATTACCAGGCTACCTTTTTGAATATACATTATACTATAATATAGAATTTCATCGAGTTAAATCACTCTAGGATTGCGCCATAGATTGATAATATTTTGCAAAATGAAATCAATTTTTGTGGTCTGGGTGTTACAAAATGGCGCAACAGTGAATTCATTTGACACCACAACTATAATGTACCTAACAGTCAGTGCAATATTTAAAAAAAAATCAATTTGATTTTTAAATTAAATTAAAAGCTATCGGCAATTTATTTATATGAGTCTTCTTGATTTTCTTTCCCTTTCAATGCTGTATTTCCACTTTTTTTGTAATTCAAAATATTTTTTTGATTAATACCAACTGTAGTATAATATTATAATAACGTTGCACCAAAAACTATGTGCCACTTTTTCACGGTCAGCAACGCTTCGATACGGACTACTGCAATTATCGTTCCATTGTAATTTTTCGCACTACGGGATATCAAAACATGCGTATTAAAAAATAAAATTTTCTACACAAGATATTTAAACAAAATTATGACGCAGTTAATGCTTGAAAAAAAATGTCAGTCATAATACGATGTTTAAATTTTTTTTACAATATGAAAAACAAATAAGTTCTCTCCTAATATTTGATTTGTTTATTCAAACACATAAAGAGTAACAATGAGTTTCCGTCTATTTGGTTTCTTAATTATACGTTAAGTTTTCAAAATAAAATACTTCGCTTTAATCACTTTAAAGTGTTAACTGTCAATTCTTGGTGGAAAGGCATTATGTTTTAAAAATAAATAGTACAAACAAGTTGTATTTTATTTTAAAAATATTTCGCTTTAATTGAGATGAACTGATTCATTAAATGGGGTCATCGTTGAAGTACTCACTGTTATTTAAGGACCTATCTGCCTTATACAGCAAACGATTTATTTTATAATAATATTGCTAAATTAAAATCAATGACTTGTTTTAAAAATTATAGGAACATTTGGATTATTGAGATTTTGTACACTTCCATGTATTTTGTCACTAACGACCCGGGTTTCGCCTTTCGGCATCTTCAGGCATTCAAGCACACGAATGGACTCGAACTGTCCATTCGTGTGCTCGAATGCCTGAAGATGCCGAAAGGCGAAACCCGGGTCGTTAGTGACAAAATACATGGAAGTGTACAAAATCTCAATAATCCAAATTTGATATTGAAATTCCATCAAGCACCCTCAGTCGATGTCTTAAATTATATAGAAACATTGATTTTATTAATGTCAAAGATATTTGTAAAAAAAGCATTTATCGTTTATTAATTAGTTTTGCAATTTAAGATTCAGCATAATATTTTAAGGATATGATTTAATTAATAAACATATTAAAATTGCTGTGTGTATTGATAGATATTTAAAAAAATTCGCGTAATATATTCAAAACGATTTCAATTTTCAATCAGTTTGAAAATCTGAATTCTTTGCAAAACTCTGTTTTCATATTAGTTGGGATTAGCGAACTATTCTGTGCAACGAATTTAGTCTACACAATATTTAACCGTATCCAGTTGAATTGATATAATTTCATTCAATAACAAAAAAATATCTACGTATCACAGCCTCGCACAAAAGTTGATGTCAAAATTTTCTCAGAATAATTTGCGTAAATATTACACGCATGTAAACAACGACAATTTGTGAGATATTATGAAAACATCAATTTATTTTTTTAGGCTATAGATTTCTACTATTTCAAGGCGACAATATAATACTAGAGCATTATTTTTTTCGTAATGAAATGGCTATCACAGACACTATCACGTGTCTACAAGTATTTGAATAAAAATACGAATGAAGGAGTTTTTTTGTCATACACAATAATGTGGGACAAAAAATCTTTGATACCAACATTGGGAAATCCGTTATCAGACATATGGGTGCTTGTTACCATTATCCGATTTCACTCAAATCAGTTTTTCGATTTCTTTTTTGATTCAATGGTTTATTTTTTTCTTTCTATATAACTGTATGAATAGTTTTCAATTGCAGTCTTTTTTTAGTCATTTTGACAAAAAATGATTATACGATATATCAGGCGTATAAAAGTAAAAACCGCTATGTCTATTTTGCGATGTTAGTAATAAAAGACATTTTTGTATTTCGAGTTAAAATTATAACATCTAACAATAATTTATTTTTTTCATCGTGTAGTATTTTCAATTTAGTATGTCTTTTATTAACCAGTCAACCACCAATTGCAGCACATACAAGCTTAATAAAATTAGATATATCAGCATTTCTTTCTTATTTCTGAATTTATCAGATTCTGCATGTCATTAAAATATTTATCATTTTCAAGGTGCTAACTGGTAATTCTTGACGGAAAGGCATTATATTTTAAAAGTAAAACACAAAGTTTTTTTTTACTACTTCCACAGGTTCCCACACTTCCATCAATTGATAATGCTTCTGACGAGCAAATAAACATGTGTAATAGTACAAACAAATTGTGTTTTATTTTTAAAATATTTATCATTGCGTGAAATGACTTATAGTATGTGTTCGTATTTTTTGTTGATTCTGTCAAAATGTGGACTTATCGGTTTTTATTTTTAGACGCCTCATATCACATGATAAATCAAATTAAGCACAGATTTTTTATTGCAATTTTTGAAAACTGAATAATAAAACCGAAAAACACTTTCCCCACCCCACTATGACAGTTTTGTGGAAATTCCTATTGTTTTGTTTTGTTTTTATGTGAAAAAATTTTGATTGGTTTGCACGAAAAAAAATTGAAAAATATGAAATAGTAAGATCTTGTCAGTTCTGAATATCCAACCAAAGTGAAAATTTAGAATTAGGACTTTTTACATTCATTATGGTATCAATTTGTGAATCTTACTTTTGTTACAGTGTCGTATCTCATCATAAATTATAAAAGGACCGTTTTTGTTTTTTTTCAGTCGTTGGATGGATTCGCGCTCTCAGTGGCTGCAGATGGAAGGTTTCTATATATTTCAGAAACGGTTTCAATTTACTTAGGATTATCACAGGTAAGATTTCTTTATATTCTATATAATGAGTATTTCTTTGAGGCATTTTATTAATTAACAACAGCATAATACGGAGAACGGGGACTCTCAGTATACGGATTTACAGGAAACTTTAATATCACCTAGACTAAGTGACTGAGGATGTAAAATTTTCTCATTTCTCTGTATTTTTTTTTATTTTTTTAGACACACTATTGCATGTTTTAAATATCAATACTTTGCAGCTCTGTATCGGGCCATAATAACATAATAATAAAACCTGAATTATGTTAATGATCGTTGCATTATGGAAGGTGGCCGTGAAACAGCGGCTACACATAACGGGTAGTGGTCAACCGACTTGTAATGAGTGTTTCCAATATATGCGTCTTGAATATTTTTATGATGCCTTTATTGAACAATTATTAAACACTTATGATAAGGTATCGTAATTAGAAAGACTTTTCATCAATTACTTTTTAATGATTTTATTACAATCCGTCACTATCTAAATAACATCTAAATGTACATTTCAAAATCTTGTGCTAATAGACTAATGATAGGTATTATATGAGGGGTCTAGTATCAAAACTTAAAATCTCCAGCATATGCAAAAAATTCGTGATGAATGCAGCATTTTTCTTGGTGTTCACACCTAAAATTCAAATTTTAAAATATCTTCTAAGCTTACAAACTCCCATCTAAAATTAATGTGAAAGTGTTATTCATTTTTAAAACTCATATTATCTAATAATCACCTCTTACTTTTTAAATTAAGAATCTACATTCCAGCCAACGAGAGTGCAGCATTGTACTGTCATGACCACCAGGGGTTGTTTACATGTCATGTTGTAAAAGTATGTTACACAGTTTTATTTATATCAAAGTAAGCAGTAGCATGATATCGGTTTTTCTTGATTTACCAAAAACAAGCATTGACGGAGATTCTGAGTTATGATACTAGAGCCATCATATAATATAATACGCCTTAAAAATTGTTACAAATTCATCTCCCGTCCTGTCTCTAAGCTAAACACCCGATATAACTATAATAAAGGTGGATTTTGGCAACGCGACGTTTACTAAAAAGAATATGAAAGAAAACAAAAATGTTTAAGGTCGCTTTAAAAAAAATGCCAAACTTTTTTAATATTAGTACACGTCTCTTCGAATAGATAAATTATATTATCTTTACAGAAAACTGTTTATATGTACATATTATGGATCAACAGATCCGTGTACAATCTGTCTCTTCTGTTGTTTTTAAACTAATTCTTTACAATATTACATAAGTTGACTATTTTTCTACTTTCGGTATAATATATTATCTTGGAAACATTAATTATTCGAAGATATATTACTTTATTATTTCTCAACCGAATTCGAATATCACACTCAAATCAGTAAATAGCCTGAAACTTATTTTCACTTTGTGAATCGACTTCTGAAATAGCTCATAATATATTATAATGATCTATATTAATATTGTGCTGTCGCATTGAATCCAGGTATAACATTTTTGAATTATTTGATATGTATTAATTACTTAAGTGTAATAATGTTGATTTAATTTTCGGATCCGATTATGTCATCCATTTTCAAGAATCCATAAAAAATCCATATTTAAGCATGTTTATAAGTATGTGTAATTAAAGATGTCGGGTGCTTAATGAAACTTCAATGTCAAATTTGAATCATTCAAATTTTTTACATTTTCGTTACTTTTGTCACTGGCTTAGCCTCTTTGTATCTTCTAGAATTCAAGTGCACTGGTGAACTTGAACTGGCAGTTTATCAGATTCAAATGCAAAAGACGGAATTTATCGGCTCCGTGGTGCAGTGATTAACGTCGTTGGCTACGGTCACGGATGCCTCGTGTTCAAGTCCCAGTACAGACAGTTTTATAAATTGATTTATGGATTTCTGTTCGTATGCATGAATATTTGTGATGTCTAAAATTCCCTCCCACCTATCTCATCCAAAAAACGAGGCGTTGTAAGAGTGATGAGCTAACCACTATTCATATCATATTCACATCTTTTTATCCCTACTCACTTCAAAAAAGAAAGGTTGAACAACTAAGTAACAATCAGTTTTTGTAGAAAAACGTACACTGAGAAACTTCCATTAGGAAGTCAAATGCTACACATTGGAAACGTACATAATTAAAAAAATGTAATTTAAGATTGACATAGGGTTCTAAATGGTACTTTGTCACTAACGACTCTCTGCATCTTTGGGCATTCAAATGCACGGGTGAACTCGAACTGACATTTCATCAGATTCAAATGCTGTATTTAAGCGTTAAATATGACATTTGGTTTTGACTGCTTTAACCAATCAGATGAAAGACATCACAGAATCAGAATTTATAAACGGCTTTTATACCTTTCATTGCTAATTAATATGACAGGGTATAATTAACATCATACGGTAATTATATAACTTCATAATATTTTGATTAATTCAACTTAAAGCTTCAGCGTAGCGTTGTGGTAAATGCTGTATTATAATAACGGCAGAAATAAGTTAATCATTTTATTTGCTCGTGTCTTCAAACATACCCAAACTATGTGCAATATCGATCTTAAATTGAGCCGACTTCCCCGAATTTCCCTCGGCCGCGAAAGCCTTCACGTCCCAGCGTACACGTAGTCTTTCATACGTGACTCGCCTTTCCAACCTGCCAGTGACTCTAGTCGCACGCTTGCTGCAGCAAACAACGTTTGGCCTGCCACATCCCAACAATTGATACTTTACTGACTCTACCCGTTACTTAATCATACTTGTTCTACCCCTCCCTACTGAATCGATCTTATTCATTAACATCGGATTCGTAAGTATTCAACATAAAATAGAATCAATTATATTGTGTCGCTTCAATATTACAGAAAATATTGCTTTAATAAGTTTGAATATGTTTTGTAGATAGACTATCTTAATAAGTAGATATATCAATAGTGATGGCTATAAATAAAGTATATTATTTTTAACACGATAAATTGAAAATTGGCCTAAAAACAGCATATGTTACAATATTCATTTTGTTCAGGAGAGGGTAAAAACATAATTATATCCTGGTTGTAAAAGACCTTTACTGTTCTCATACAAAATGGCCTGAACTCTTGTATTTTTTTAGAAAAGTGACATCTTTTTGAGATCTGATTTGAGGGACTTTTTTAAATCTCTTTGCACGGTTTTATGGAGCCATAGAGAGGGATCGAGAAATGCAATAAAACTAAAATTGAAAATTGTGGACATTTGTTGTTTTTAGGCCAATATCTTCGATTATCACAGCTAAAATTTTAATAACAATATAAGTTAAACTACGTGATACATTTGTGAGATAATTAGATTAATAAATGTACAAATAAATATATTCATATTGAGATTTAAATATCGTATTAATTTAATTGTATTTTCGACTTTTTTCGCAAACATTATTTATCCTACTAATAGACTTTTTAGCATTTTACTGTCAACGTGAAGCATTTGGACTCCCAATGGTGCATATTTATAGAAGGTGTTTAACGAAATTTCGTTTTAAGTTTCGTTTCAATCTCATTCTTCGTAGAGGGTATAGTAAAAACGACAAGAAAGATTTAGCAGTTAGGTAATCGCTCTCAGGATTGGATTAACAAAGTATGTCTTTTGGGTACAAATTCATAAATCTTTAAACATTAGAAAGGTGTGTCAGTTCCAGCTGAAAAGACTGTTTGTACTAATTCCATAATTTATAAAAAAAAATTCCATGTCCGTTTCCAATGTGGAGCATATGGTCTCCTAATGGAGGTATCTTAACGGAATTTTTCTACAAGGACTGCTTGTTACTCAGTTGCTCAAGCTCTCTTTTTTTTCGAAGAGAGTAGGGATAGAAGGATAGTGCTAGGACAAGACTAGCGGTTAGTTAATCGTTCTCGCTATGCCACGTGAGGATGGGATGGGTGGAAGGGAGGACTCAGACTATGAACAGAAATCCATAAATCGATTGAAAGATAAATATATGAAAACCGTCAGCAACGGGAATTGAACCGTAGCCAGCGACGCTACCAACTGCGCCACAGACGGCGGATAATAATTAGTTAATCATAAATCGTTGCATAAAAATCAACGTATGAATGTTTTCATTCTGGGACTCAAGCCCGTGATCCCACAACCGAGTGAACGAAAGAGCATTAGCTACTCGACTAAGGCAGTGGCAACTTCTATAACATAATAAATAGAAACATGCATATGCTTGCACGGTTATCTAAAATACAGTTAATATATTCAGATAACCTTGTATTATTAAACGTATTTAAATTTTCTTTCTTCGTCTAATTTCATAACCTTCCCAGGTATGGGAATATTTTTATGATAGGTAGACATAAAGAGCTTTCGTTGTTTTGTAAAACGGAAAGCATGCAGTCGGAGACTCCACTTTGCATGCAAACATGAGCATTAGCAAGGCGAAGCTTTTATGATAAACTTTCCTTAAGCTGAGAACACCTTTAAGAAAAGCACAGCACAATAAAGCTTAAATCCCCTAATCCGCTATACAACTTAAACGGATTATCAGGTTAAAGTTCCGAACGATTTAGTTAAATTCTTGTGGATTTATAATCGCTGTTTTTATTCCGTTAATAATACAAGGAATTAATCGTAACAGAGATAAATAGAACTGCGCTATATTACTAAAACAAAAAGAGATTTACGAAAATTTCATATGTTTTCAAAACAGCAATATCGAAACTGTTTTTTTATAAATATTTTTTTTTTACAAAATCCTTTTGGCAATATGAGCATGACATGATGCTCAAAAATTATATTCAATTAAAATATGACTTATTTATTGAATCGGAATTTACTTGGTGGAACTCCATTTTAATAAGAAAAAATATGAAAGTGTCCAGTAGTAGAAAGTTTTATTTGTTAGTTGATAGCAATTTCGGTTTCGCGCCAATCCAAATATTTCGGGAGAGCATAAAAACAGTTTAAAAAACAACTTTATCGAATTAAAGCAATAATAATATTAACATGAAATATATAGCTATACTAATTGCTGGGTTTCTTATTGTTATAATTTGATAAAGTAGTTTTTAAACTTCTTTGATGCTTCCCGAAAAAAATTGATTTTGCAGATTTACAATTTTGCAATGGAAACGAAGATATACTGTTTTAGAAGAGATATACAATATTATGTCATCTCACTTATTCTAACATCTTAACTTTTATTCAAATAAAAGTTATGATATATAGCTAACTTATTTTAATAAGTTTAAGCAGAACTAATTCTCGAAGGCATGAAACCGAAATTACTATCAACTAACAAATTAAATTTTGTAGAACCGAATACTTTAATATTTGATCATATTTAAATTCAACTTTTGAACTATTTATGTACAATACTAATAAACGTAGGGGGTTTGCCAAACCAGCTATTTTTGCCCTACTTTTTAATTCTGTATACTGTAAATAATAAATTTGTTTAATACTTATAATTATAATTATTGTAATACATTAAAATTTGTATTATTTTACATAATTGAATATAAATGATTTTATTTAAAATATGTTTCAATAGTTTTCACTGGTAAGAATATTTATTATATCGTATATTAAAAACATATGCCACATGAAAACCATCCACGTGGTCATTCTTGGTTTACAATCTTCAAATATCACTACTCATTTCTCACGAGGATATCCTTCCGTGACGTCGCACAGACGCAAAATGGCCGCCGCAGCCGAAAAGAGGAGAGAGGAAATAAATTCCGGTCACGCAACGCCCCTGCCCTTTTCTACCACCCAAAGCCCCCACTGCCAACGGAGAGGGAACGCCACTGCTGTGGATTTTTTTTTATTTCTTTGTACTCTCGCGATACATATAGTTAGATAGATACACCTATACATAATACGAACGCTCATAGTACATATTTGCACCGTTCTGCAGATTTTCATATATTTTTTTAATTAAAAATAACAAACCGTATTACCTACTTGTTCTATTCTAAGATCCTAACGATACTTTATGTGAGCTTTATTTAAATTACTAGCCAGGATCTGTAGGACTTTTTTGTACATTTTGAAAGACTATTATAAGAAGTTTCTTTTGCTACTTGAGTTTTACTCTTGATAGAACACATTATTTTTTTACCCTCAATGAAAAAAGTTGATTTTTTGTCAGTTTCAATTATTTTTTTTCTTTACCGTCAACAACAGTAGTTTTACTTTAATTCTGATTTAATTGATGTGATAAACACATCTAACAAGGGGCTTCAAATTGAATTGGTCTGCTTACTTGTTAATAAATTATGAGATTCTCCCAGCAGTTGTAAAAACTTTTCTCTCTTTCGCTATTTTACTTGTCCAATTGTCAAAACCTGGAGCTCTTAAGTCTACAAATTTCGTCGCAATACTATAAGCTCATATCATAAACTTTTTAAACTAAATAAGTACGTCTGTTTAAAAATCTAATGTAAATTATTTATAGGAATTTTATGCAATTTATCTTTAAAGTGGATATCAAATAAAAGCCCGAAATATGAAAAAATCTATCGCACATTAAAAACACAAAACAAAACCCTAATATTGCAAACTTTCCTTCTTTGTAAGGACATGTGTAATTTGACCAAACGCACTTAAGGGTAAACAAAAACGTTTTTAAATGTGAGAGTTTATTGTAATTATCACTCTAGTCTTTAAAAATATATTTGGATCTCAGTTTAATAAGGAATTCCAAAATATTCTTGTAAATTTACCGACTTTTAATTTTTTTTTTCTATATCCGCTCCAAAAGTGAAGCATATTTTCTCTTAATTAAGGTATCTCAACAGAATTTTTCTATGACAACTGTTTGTTACTCAGTTCTTCAATCTCTCTTTTTTCGACGAGATTAGGATTAGGATAGAAGGATAGGGCAGGGCTATGACAGGATTAGTGGATAGCTAATCGCTTTCGCTACGCCCTGTGAGGATCGGATTTTGTTTTTAGACATCAACAAACACTCAGACTAAGAACAGAAATCCATAAATCGATTCAAAGATCAATCTATGAAAACCGTCCGCACTGGAAATTGAAGCTGAGACATTCGTAATCATAACCAACGACGCTACCAACTGCACCACGGACGCCGACGAAATACGAATCCAAAAATATGTGAATAATTTAAAAAAGCTTTAATTATTATTCTCTTTTGATAACTACAATTATTATTGTCCGGGAACTGTTTCTCATTCACGGCATTAAAGATAAAATGACGATATAATAAATTGTTACTGAATAAACGTTTAGGTTATGTGGCTTATTTTTTGGCGAGTGTCTTAGTGAGAGGTAACTATGGAAACGACACGTAGATATTCGTTTTAACGCTGTTGTACGTTTTTCTACAAAATGGGCGTGTTGATGAACTCTTCTTGCCTAGCTAGTGATTTTGTTGTATCTTTAAATATGAAAACGTTAAAAATATGTAATTAGTTTAGTAAAATGTGTATTAAAGTATTATACATTACTGGTATTATTAAGGTTACCTTTTAAATATAACATGGTTCAATAATGTTTTTGGAATAAATCAAGTTTCCAATGAAAAATGATCGGCGGGAATTTCTTATTCCCGTCGGTTGAAATTCTTGATACTTCTTATTTAGTATCCGGGTATTAATGAACAATGTTCAAATTCTTTTTTTTTCTCCGTATTTAATGATATCATATATATCTGTATATATATATATAAAAATTAATGATTGCTTGTTTGTTTGTCCTCTATGCGTTCGTTTACTATTCTTCTTCTGGCTTCTGAATGACCTTCTGATTTATTCGTGTACGTAACAGACTATGTTCGTGTCATGAGTCAGCCATAACGCAATAGTATTCATAACTTAAATTATTTATTTCACATGTGCTATTAATATCGTTGGAAATATAGAAACAATAACATGTCTTGTTTGAAAAGTATAAATGAATTATGTTTGGGCTTTTTCTGGCTGAGAAAAATAAATCTCAGCTTCGGGTCGGGTTAGGGTAACAAATGTCATATTGAGACTCGGGCTCGGGCCGGGCTGGGCCTGAAAATGTCTAGGTAATTTTATGAAGTTTCGACCCGTGCAGACCTCTTATGCAAAGGCACCTCAATAAACAGAATTAAAACACAAACCCTTTCTTTTTTTGAGTGGCATTGCAACGCATGCCGAGTACTCACTAGTATCAATATAAATATTACTCAAGAATAAATTTACTATTACAGTTTGTAATATTAAAATATATAAGTATATAGAAAATATCATTGAAATATCCAATTGAAATAATGGCTTCTGGCTGATAAATTCTCCTTCATTTCCATATTCAATAAAAAAAAAAAATGTTTCAGTTTGGTTCATAAATAGGGCTTTTTACTTTTTTCCGTGAAGTTTCAAAAATATGTGGCAAACGTGGAGTAATTTTGACAACAGGCAGCGTAGTAACGTAGGTGATTTCATTCCCAAAATGGCCGCTTCTCGTACTCAACAAATTGAAAGCAATGGCGTCTGGCGTCGCCTTGTAACTTTTCCACGTTAAGGAGCGTAATCTTCTATGAATGTGTGAGCGATCAACTTTGTGCATAACGACCAAACTTTTGGAAACTTCAAATTACGTGAGAAGTGGAGGACGGCAGTCGAAGGCCCGCTTGGCGGGAATTTTCCAAGTTTCCCGTTCGAAGCGCCATTTTATGTGATGTATGTAAGCCGCCATTTGCACGTAATCATGGAAGACGGAAATGCTATTTTCAAATTTCTTAATTATTACACTACTATTCGCTATACAAAGTAACTCAAAAAGAAATAGTAGTATATTTGTAGCAAATTAATAATCATCTTGTACACGGTTTTGTAAAACTAAACGAGATTGTAAAATAATTTATATTAATTTGAAGATACACTTTTTTACGAACAAAATTTGACTACCTGCCTAATTACATTTCATACAAAAGAAGAATTTTTCGTGGCTTTATAAATCGATTTTGAATATTTGTGTGTCAATCAATTTTAATTAAAAGTAAGATAGAAATTGTAAAGTTTTATACAATATTTGTTTCCCCAATAATTATAAAACAAATTGGATAACTATTTCGATTTCCCATAATCTCCAGAACTAAATAAGAGTAGTCAAGACATTGGCGTCGATTTTAATAATTTTGTAGCACTAACTTTTAAACATCTGTATTTAATTCACTGCAATCGAGTTCTTCCAAATGGACTGAATCAATATTTGATTAAAAACGTATATTTTCAGAAAATTTAAAGGATTTTAAATTCAATGATTTTTGTACTTCCAGACTGTAGAGATAACTCTAATATAAAATTGATAGCCTTATTGTACTGGTTGTGGACAACCAGTGGAATAACAAAGATATCAATTCTAATTGTGTGTTAAAAATGAAAGTTACAGCCGAACCCATGAAAAAAAGAGAACTCTAGACCTTCTGAGTATTTTTTTTATTTCAATTTTTCAAGGACGAGAGTGTTTTCCACGATGTCTATTTTAACATAATATTGAGCTTCATAAAAAATAATATATTTATAGGCAGGATAGATACATCAAAGGCTGGGCAGGTGACAAGAACTGAGGTGTGAATGTGTTTTGAATAGTAATCACGAGAGGGCGACATGTATAGTCAAACTTTTATCGTCATATTACACCGCATCAATCATAACTTTGTTTTATATTAAATATGCTATAAAATTTATAAAATTTATTATGATACACAAATAATTGTGGAGAACAAAAATTTTTGCAAACTATTACATTTATTATTCTATGATAATCAATAAATACGTGACAAAAAAACAGATTTAAATCAAATACGGCTATAAATTTATTTATAATATCTTGTTGATTATCTTTGCATACAGTGATTGAATTATCGGTTAAATATCTATTTTTTAAAATAACACAAAGTATACTTGTTTTACAATGTATCGTATACGGTATATTGAAAATATTTTTAAAAAATCAACAATGGATATTAAGATATTATAATCGTAAAATAACATTTATTTGCATGACCTTATTCACAATTAACTGAAAATTAAAATTGATAACTTACTTATTCCACTTGGTTATCAATAACGTGACGCGTTTCGCCTCTTTAAGAAGCATCTTCAAACTAACCATATCGCAAGATTATTCATCTCTAAGGTAAACAATGATTCATGATTAACTGTTTATGAGAATACTATTATACATTTTGTCATCATTTGTTCTGAAAATTTAGGAAGTATTTTTTACGAATTTATCCTGAATTTCTTCCGAGATACAGAGTAAAATAATTGTTTTTTGAATTGAAGCTTGTATATAAATTAATTATGGTATATCGAAGGTTTACTGACAGAACACATTAAGACAGTTTTTTTTAATTTCTATTTTAAACTGGTATAACGGTATTGAAATTTTAATACAGAATGTCTAAAGTAGCTAGTAAAAACGTTAAGGTCATGAAAAATTTCACACATACATGTAATATGTGACGATAATAAAACGTCTACAGAGCGGTCTGGGGTATTATATATAAAATATGAAATTGTATGCAATTTAAAGCTTTACGAACTGGTTGAACGTATGACGTCAAAGAATATAATGGTTTTGAAAAAAACTGTGTAAAATTATATTGTTATATGATACGGCTGTAATTTGTATGCGGAAAAGATTATTCTTAGTAATGTATAAAAAAATCGTCTTAAATCACAAATAATGTATTTGAGAGATAGCACTTTGAAAGGAAAAATAATGCTTTTACGAGTAAATGTTTTATATCAGTATACCTTCGATATGTAAGTAGTATAGCGAATGATTGAGGATACGGGAAATGTTAAAAAAATAGTTGGCTTACATAATTCTTCCATGATATGGATTTCTTAATTTTGTAGCAGAATACAATGAAAAATTATTCTAGGTATAGTTTTTAAATGAGCGATATGCTCTCCATTGGGAGCGGGCGTGTTTTAAAGATGAATTGTATTATGAGTGCTCAAATCACCCATCGCAGAACACAGCTTGAGAACGTCAATCTTTATTGAAGCGATATAATGTATTCAAATACACACAATACATAGATAATAATATGTATAATATTAGAGGTGGCATCTACATAATGCCCATGCGTCTATACAGCCCAGTGGCACAATGCACATATCAATTATGTTGTACGTGCGTGGTTCCAGGTTCAATCACCAATTACTCGCCATATAATTTACACTCCCCACCTACATTTAGCTCTCTACTCTTATATTATAATTATTTCTGATACTTTACAAATTATCACCGAACGAACTGGGACAAATTATTAATATTTATTTATTTGTTTTTCGATAAAAGCCTTCAAAGATTAGCAACATCAAAATAAAAAAAAATAAAAACTTTAGTACTATCAACCTGCAACTTATAGACTATAAATATTACCTTATATTTACAAAAATCGTTCTTTAGACGATCCTTTAATGTAGGTTTGATCAAACTACGGCTCTACACCTATTGTTGTGTGGCCTACTGTACTGCTGATAAATTTATTGTTATGAGTATTTTTTATATTGAAGTTCCTTATGACGAAAGTTATAGCATTTTTAATATGGTCCATCAGCGAAAATGTTTGACCAGCCCTGCTTTATTCGTGGTATCTTTGCACTGCTATATTAAGTATTTTCACTGCATTTACAATAAGCTCTTAATGCTGTTTTTTTCATCTATTAAAAATTCAATCATAATATTAAAAATTGCCAGATACGAAAACTAATGTGCTAAGCACGGGAAAAAGTATTGGTCGGTGGCAGTAATACTTGTAGGCATTGCGATTGATTGCAAACGTTACTACTATGTGTGCGTGTGTATGCTGCGTACATAAAGACAGATAAATCAAAATAAAAATTTATTTTAACACGCTTCTTAATAAATATAATTTAATATCTTAGAGTTTATAAACCGAATTAGTTTTTAAATTGAAAATACATGTGCAGAAACAGTGTACCAACAAAAAGTTTATTTAACGATTCATAAACAAATCCATTGCTCTCGCAATATCTCAAAATATTCTTTAATTAAAATTCTTCGTATTCGTTTTAAAATAATGAATATTATTCTTTTTGCCGAGGCATGATTTATTAATTGAAATAGTAACTATAAAAACTGTCCGATTTCAAAAATATTTTCTGAATTATATTCCTGATTCGCCTCTGCTTGAATGCACTATGCAGGCACCACCATAATTGCAGTGTAAAGTCTTTTGATAAGTGCAGTCTGTTATAACAGTAAATAGTCATCAGCCAATCAAAATGTAGCGTTTCCTGTTTTTAAATTTGATTATAATTTATCATCATTGTAGGCGTTGAATATTTACCAGCCCGTATAAGAATCTATCATAACATATATTTATTATACCATACACATCATTTTATTTATCTAGATATATACATATTCATCATCAGCATCATCATCATCGTCCGCTTTTGATTGGTTCTGTATATTTGTTGACACGTATTTCGTTGATCAATTAAATTAAAAATTATATTGAGACAAAGGCCTTGCGGTCTTTCATCTATAGTACTATATACAAAATCATAACATATAATATAAACAGCAAATACTTCTGAATTTATGACTAACAACATTTTCAATTTATTTTATGTAATTTCGGAATTATCGTTGATATATGGATAGATAATATTTAAATTCATTTAGTATCTACTTTTTACTACGTGCTCGCTGACATAATAATAATGTATGCAATTATTTAACGGCAGGATATATAAAATTTTGTGAACAGTAACCTATCATTTATTTTACCAGTAAAAAGTTCATTGACACTTCTACCCATAGAATTATATTAAAAATTAGCATTGTAGTTGGCTTTAACACATTGATATTTTTAAAACAATATTAGTATAATCGCAAAAAATACTTTGATAATTATATTATAAATATGTATTTGTTGGCGGCTCCGTGGCGAAGTTGGTAACGTCATTGGCTACGGTTACGGATATCTCGGGTTCAAGTCCTGGTGCGGACAGTTACATAAATTGATCTTTCATACTCATGAATGTTTGTTATTTCTAAAACTCCTTCCCACCCGTACGAACCTCAAAAATAGCGATTACTGAACCACTGGTCTTTTCCTAGCCCTACTACCCTTAAAAAGAGAGGTTGAGCAACTGAGTAACAAGCAGTTCTCGTAGAAAACTTCTGTTGAGACTACTTCATTAGGAGGCCAAATGCTTCACATTGGAAGCGGACATGGTAAAAAAAATATTTGTTGAGTACACACGACATTTATCATGCAAAAAAGTGTCTAAATTTTATATAAATTATAATATATATAAATGAATTGTGATCGAAAATAAATAATATTTCTAGTTTTCCAGATGTTATAGAAGGGAGCGACTAACGTTATGGGACTTTTTAGGTTAAATAAATCCAAAAATATTACCTTAAATCCGTATTGTTTTGATATTAATTTATAAAGGCACCTTAATGTTTGACGAACAAACTTATTGTAATATATTTCATTTTACAATCTACCATTTTGTCTGTATCTAATGTATTTACGTTTTTATTATAAAACCGTAAAATATGAAAAGCTTTATTATTGTAATATTTGTCGTACGTTTAGTTATACGGTTTTATATTTCTGAATGGAAAATTCTGAGCAAATAAAAATGCGAATTTGAATTGTTGAAATTTTGTACATTTCCATTTATTTCGTCACTAACGTCCCGGGATTCGTCTTTTGGCATCTTCAGGCATTCGAGCACACGAATGAACTCGAACTGACTATACAAAATTTCAACAATTTAAATTTGATATTGAAATTTCATCGAGCACTCTCAGGCAATATCTTAAATTATATCAATAAAAATACGTATTATTAAGAATATGGCAGTACTAGAATAATTACATATTATAATTGTTATTGTTTTTTGGTAAGAAATATGAAAAGCGTGATGAACCACTATTGGCAATACTTGACTTAGCATAGTGCATTAAGCTTTGTATCCTTATAACTATAATATGGCAACATCTTTATATTTATCATCGAATAATTATTTTATGTCATGTATCTAGGTATGATTCAACCAATCATTCGCTAGTTTCTTTCATCCAAAATATGAAAATGTGTACGTGGTTATTGATGATGGGAAATTTGTAATTCAACATATATATCAAAGTCTTTTACAAAGGCAGGAAGTTGGACATTTTATGAAATCATTTAGCGTCTCTCCTCACCAGGAAGATGGAGATAAAATCGGCGCTTCGAAACGTCCAAGATGGCGATTTAAAGCTCAACCTAAAGCACGTACGACCACGTTTACAGCATTCAAATTCTGTAATTAAATTAAAGCTATGCCTCATGTTTGTGGGAAGTAAGAATACAGGTAGCGCGTTTGCTTTATAGCTCGGCAATAAAGACGATTATTTTGTCGCAAGCCGTTTTGTTTTTGAACTCGTATGAATGAATTTGGGTTGACTTGAATTTTAAAAAGCTACAATGTAAATTTGTTTCGAAAAAGTTATGGTATTAACCTTTTGATGACATGAATCGCCAAAGTGAATAGTGACGATTAAACATATTATAGGTACAGTTAAATTTCATTTGTTTTGCAGCTCAATTTTGAAATTTAAATAAACTCTAACGTAATAGTGTAAAAACAAACAAGTATTCAGTTCTACAAAAGTTTATCTGATTTTTGATAGCCAGTTCTGTTACACGCCATCGTTAGAACTATGGCGTGAAGCCGAAATGGCTATCAACAAACTGAGTAAATAACATTAACCCTTCCGTACTAATGGTGTAACAATGAGTTACTTCGGCCTTTAAACCTTTAAATTATCTGCGAAATAGGACATACAAAAAATTGAAAATTTCTCTATTGGTAATTAAAATAGTTCTACATATAAATTAAAATTAAAAATACATCATAGTTCACGTCTTCTTTGTAAAATCATAATTTGAAAACCTCGTCAATTTTACCATCGAAAAATATAAAATTATAGTATAGTATTAAGTATAATGTGATAACAGTGAGATTAGTATAGTAACAATCCGAGATGCATGTCGTACCGTATGCAACCGCTTTTTTTTCAAAAGTACCGAAATACGTCTCGAAAACGGGAATAATAGAGCATCATTTTATTTGTGATATATAACTGAATACATTATCATTTTTACCCTATTATAATGGAGTTCTACCAAGTGAATTCCAATTCAATCAATAAACCCAAAACTATTTTAAATATATTATCAGTGTAGAGCAAGAATTTAGAAAAAATCGTAATTTTCTGCGCTAATACTTTGAATGTCAACAAGGGTTCCGAAAATTTTAACCTAATTTCCGTTTATGAAACTAGACAAACGAACAACTTTCTGCCGGAGATTAATTTTTTTTTATTTTTATATTGCATGGTGACGTAAAGAGTATATTTAAAGGAATTATTATTATTATAAAAACTAAATTATTCTTTTAAAAATTGCTTGTGAAACTGTCTACTGTTACATTGCTTCATAAGTTGAATCCCGTTATTTTGTAATATTTTTAAGAATGGCATTACATTAAATGTTTCGTATACATGTATTATGTTTTTCAACGTTTGTTACATTTGAATAAAAATATACAAATATTTTTTCAATAATCCTTTTCAAAAATAACATATTTTTATCCTGATTCAATTTTCTTAAAGTAGACAGATGGCATTAAATTAATATAATACCACTTGACTGTCATCATATTTATATGAAATATTTTATAAAACATACACTTTTAATAAATCGATAGTATTTAATATCCAAATATAAGTTACTGTTCTCGAAAAATTCAAAATTGTGCGTGCAAAGAGTTCACCATTTCATTTTGATACAAAGAGACGGGAGTCCGTTTGATTCCCTGGAACAGTCTCTATGCAAATTATTACAAGGAAAAAATCAATTCCGATGCGTACACAATTGGTCGGTGCTTCAGTGACTATTACGTGACGAGAAATAATTTTAAGGTTATGGCTTTTTTGAATGTTGAAAAAATATACGTCTATCCATAAACATATTACCTAACCGAAAAGAACGCATACTTTTTTTTATTTGAATATACACAGGCCATTTTGATACATTCACCAATAGTATGTTTATAATGATTTCGTTGATGGTTATTCACTAAAGAAAATTATCATGAGTCATTGAAAATTATGGAACAGATTTGTCATTAACAGACAATTTCAGAAGCACCTTAATATACATATTTGGACTTATTCTTTGTCGTGTCATTGTGTCAAGAGTAGGGATTTCAAGTCAAATATTCGAGTATTCAATATCCGAATATATTAGGCCCTTTTTTAACTATTCGATGTTCGAATATTTGGGCAACTATTCGGGATAATTTGTAATGTAATATTTTACAAAATCGACGAAAGGTCACGTAACAATTTCTCCAGATTTCAAGAACAATAATGTAGTGTTTTTATGTGCCTTCACCCAACTTGGGTGCTATCAATTACTCGAGTTTAGCAAATGACTTGAGGCTCAAAAAAACTCTTTAAGCATGCCGTAATTTCAGTAATTGGAGAAATACCGTTGTAGTAAACGAACGCAGCTGCAAATTTTAAATATTGTAATACACTGAAACGGTATTGAAATGCATATTTATATGTTATGTTATTAATTATTCGAATCTAATTTTAGTAGTGATTTCATACTTTGGAAACTAATCGAATATACGAATAGTTGAGATCCCTAGTCAAGAGTGGCCACATGGTATAATTTAGAGTAAGTCAACACAATCATTAATTAATAAAACCACTACATAATGAAGATCGGTAAAAGTGGTGATGTAAATAGTAAAATTAATCAATGATTCAGGTCTTCATTCTAGACGAATGTAAGTACCATTAATGTGTAAAACTGTGAAGAAAGGTATCATACGACCAAAATTGTTTTCGTAAAACTATGGAATTGAAATATCACGTTTGCATTAGTTTTCTTCACCGATGAAAACTCATATTTTTGTCGTGCATATACTACAGTTATCACGATAGTCGTGTTTTTAGTATTGGGATTGGCTTAGCTATCAAAGCCGGTAATATTTTCTTAAATTGATTGTGAAGTTTGCACCCGCTGTACTTATATGTGTGTCACGTAGAATAGTAATGGTGTAACTCCAGTTTTGAAGTTTTGAGCAAATCAAGGTTTTGTAAAATGTTCGTAGGATCAAATAACAACCATTAATAACTGTTTGTCAATCAACTGAAGAACTTAAACGTTAGTATATTAGTGAAGTCTGTCTGGATATTTTACTTTTAATCTGATATTGGAGATTCTTCACTGTTATTCTGAAAAATATTGTTTAATATGGTAATATAAAAACAAAAAATATATTAAGAGAATATATGGAGGTGTACCATTATTAAACTAATAGATTAACATCTTTTGAACGTGTTTGAGGTATAAACTCATTTTTCGTAATTTTGGAGTTACACCATTACTATTCTAAGTGACACATGCAATGCTTTTCTATAAGAGATTGACCATAGTTATATATATATATTTATGGAATAACTTCATGTTACACTGCTATTCTATTTTATCACCTGTCTCTTCAGTGATAGAATATATGCGTAGCTACTTTTCAAAGGCATATCCTTTTTTTGGTCCATTGCTATTGACCTGTTTCATTTTAATATTTGTCTTTATTAAAAAAATGTCGTAAATGCTATTTAATATCAAGTAAATCAGTATTTCTATAATCTTCCAATACTGTGACTGTGTACACGAAGAAACACAAAAGTGGTTTTTCTCTAGTTCATCCATTTTGGATATGGCTGCTTTTAAAAAGTAGTAAAACATATGTACCAAAATTTGATATCAACAACTGTCATTTTACAGACTTGCCAACCTGCAGAATACAATGCGTTCCATTTTCAAACCACCTCTGCGGTATAAATGAATTACTATTATGTGCGAAATTTCCCAACGCGCTTTCGCATTTTGCGTTGCATCACCGCCAACACTTCGGAATAGTGTTGGGCGAAAAAATATTTTTGAATAATAATTCAGATTGATCGATTAATTATCGGCATTGCGGCGTTTTGTCACGTATCGAATACGTGACCGAGTAGAAGCTTCGACATACGTGTGACGATTTCACAAACGATACAATTGCAATATTTCATAATGCATTTCGAGCAGGCCTGGGCTATTTATGAAAACGTTGACCAGGGACTGGAGACGGATTTTTAAACAATGGAATCCTACGCATGAATTTTAACTGAATTTTGTTGTTGCCTAATCCCCAATAATATTATCATGTAAACTGGTGATGAACCAAACAGTGGTAGTAACAATACCATGATCGCTTCCAAAGTCTACCATATGGACTACTAATGGAGCTTATCTCAACGTTAGTTTTTTATTAGAACTGCTTCTTACTCAATTTGCTAAACGTCGTTTTTAATCAACTATGACAACCCAAATTTAGCAAGAATTTTTCCATTACACTGTTTTACTTGAAAAGTAATGCAAACAGTAGACAGTAGTAATTTTGAAAATCAATACAATATTTGATTACTAAAATATCCATACTATTTTTTAAAAAATAAATATTTATATTTTGAGCCTAAGAATTGATTTTTTAAAACTTTAATGTTAATATTTGAACTCTTAAATTTATTAGAATACAATATTTTATTTAAAATACAATATAGTTTCAAATGCGATTAGTATTTTTAATTAAAATATGTATAATAGATATATTTTTTTTAATCAATGTAAATTTTTTACATAAATTATGAAATCCTATATTCATGTCTTCTTACAGCCATCCCTGCTCAAGTACAATACCTGCACACTATAGGTCGAACGCAACGCAAAGTGCATTTTCCTAAGGCCGAAAGCTCTTAAGTGCATTCAATGCAACTGTGTGAACAATGACACCTTTACGTGATAACAATAACTGCATTATGCAGATAATTCTCGACTTCGCAATGAACACCTGATTTTTTCTCATACCTTCTGATTGCATATTCGCGTTTATATAATGCACTGCTTCCATGAATGGGTGATGTAATGGCAGAAGGACTTATTTTTACATCATACACACTACTGTCATTTCAAAATGTTTTTTTTTTTTTTATTCGGCTATTAACATTTTTCAACTCACAATCATATCATCTACTATGAGTTCATGTGGCCACTAGGATTACGTATCACTTGCCAATCGTTTTATATTCTTGTACCTTTAATTATATTAATATATTAACAAATTTACTATGAAAGCATCCATATGTATTATATAATATTCCCCATTTTATTATTATTTACTATAATATATCATATACAATATACATATACTTGTTTTCATTTAATAGTTAACAAAACAAATGTACAGTTATTGAAAAATCGTTATTTAATTTGTACGTTGATTATTATACAATATATATTTTTTTAACTTTGTTAACTGTCTTTACAATGTACCTACTCCAAGTTAACTATTTTGGCAGTATTGAATTTAAATAGTTAAAAGTTTCATACAGAATTTCTTCATAATATCATTCAACGTAATCCAATATCATGCATTATTGATGAAATGTATTTAAATCTCATTTGAGAAAATTGACAAAAAGTCTCACTATAATTTTACTTAAGCATAGGAAGAACTATCTTATTCTTTGAATAACAAAACTAACTCAAATTACACAAACTTGATATTTTTAATCGTTTGACTGAAAACGTGACATTTCGTGGGTTTTCATTTGATGTTGGTATTACTTACATAAACGTAAGAGAAATAATTCCAAAGACAATACAGATCAGTATCTCTTTTATTATTCGATATTCAAATCCCAAGTGTTAAATAGTTAGTAAATAATTCTAATTCCAACCACTATTAAACTGTAGTTATATTAAAATAGAAGTTAAATTTATAAATAACTAGTGAGTACCCGACATGCGTTGCAATGCCACTCAAAGAAAGAAAGTTTTTGTGTTTTATTTCTGTTTATTGAAGTGCTTTTGGGCACACAATATTTTTTGTTTTTCTGTCTGTCGCGTACACGAATAAATCAAAAGGTTTTTCTAGATGTCGCTATTGGTACAAATTTAATTCTTTATTTTAGATTTTAGATATATCTGAATTGTGAGATTGATTTTTATATATAATTAGACCTACTGGAAGTTAAAAGTTAAAACGTTGAGAATCAGGCTCGAGCCTGGCCAGGCCTGATTGTACTATGCATGTATCCTTCGCGCAAGTGCAAGCAATAACTTGACAAAGTACTATCGGAATCAGATGAACGGTATGGCAGTGCATAAGATACGAACAAACCCACATTGATTTCTATATATTAGATCAACTGTAGTTACAATGGATCAATTATATAATAGTATTGCAACACCAAAATACAATGCAGCCAACTGATTTTTCGCAGTTACTTATCAGAATAATAAGAGAATAATATAATTTAAAAGCCCATCAATAAACTTTGTGTCGCGGGTATATTTACATGTAATACCGCGCGCATTTTCTGTCGTCAAATGAAAATATTCCCTTGTCTTGTCCTGTCTCCTCTTTCCTCCTCAAAGTGCCTGATTATTATTCACGTCGTGCATTTTGTGAGAATTTTTTTCTTCTTCTTTGGTACTCAGTTAGCTTTTTATCATTTCCTTTATGGTTTATGGTTAACATTTTTATTACGACGCGTCGTTTTTGAGTCAGTACACTATTGCTTTGTACCTGGATTTACGACATTTTTCGGGGATTTTTGTTTTGAAGAAATTTTCTTATTAAACCATATTTTTTTTTACAATAATCTACGCTTGTATTTTTATTTATGTAATAAATGTTCTGTTTAGCAAAATAAGCTATTAAATACAAACCTGGTATCGTTCAAAGATTCCAGTTGATTCGACACGTTTATGAATAATTTATTTACGAATAATTCAATTAGACCTACAATGTATACAATAAAATCGACTTTTTACTTCTATTTTTTCACTTCCGCTCCCGACGTGAAGCATATGACCTCCGAATGCAGAATCAGACCTCCTCAACAGAATTTTTCTATGAAAACTGCTTATTATTCAGTTGCTCAACCTCTATTTTTTAAGAGAGTAGTAATAGAAGGATAGTGCTAGAACCGGACTAGTGATTAACTAATCGCTCTTGCTACTCCCTTTTTCGAGGACAGGATGGGTGGGAGGGAGTTGTAGAAATCACAAACACTCGGGAATCAGTAGTCGTAGCCAACGATGTCACACCAACTGCGCCACGGAACCGACAAAATATCGAATTAATTCTTTAATAGCTTCTTACTCTTCGTAACTTATTAAAATAATGAATAGTAAAAAAGTTGGTGATTAAGAAAATACGTTCGATTTAGTAGGTACTCATTTTGAGTCCTTGGCAGAAGTTAATCTATTCAATGTTATAATTACTTTTAAGGTGTTAACTGTCAATTCTTAATGGAAAGGCATTTAATTTTTAAAATAAAACACAATACTCAACGCTTGACAATAATGCTCGTGATGGGTGAAACCGGATCATTATAAACATGTGGAAGTAGTACAAACAAACTGTGTTTTATTTTTAAAATACAATGTTATAATGATTATCAACGATCGCAAGAATATCATTATCTTATTTATTGATAAGCTATTTTAAATACACATAGCTTTAGTAAATCGTAGTAAAAGTCTTAAAATATTTTTACATGACGTTGTTTTCAGTAATTTTGATTCGTTAACTACTTTTTTTGTGATTTCTTTTTATTAAAATGTACGTTGATGACTCATTAAAAATGTCTTTCTCCACATTATAACATGAGAAACTAATATCTTTGTGCGTTTTCCTTGAGTGGCTTCATCAACTTGATCCATCGACATTTCCAATCATCGCACAATGTCTCCATATACTGTTTCGTCTTTCCTTAACAAAAAAATCACATCCGCTTAAATGAAAATAACTCACCGAAACAAAAAACTGTTTTCCCTGAAACGTCAACGGTACCTTTTGTCGTCCAAAATTTATTACCTACTACTTACTTACCTTTAGAATATAATGTTTTACGTATGATAGAGTCATGAATGAGTTTCGGCTGCCGGTATCAAAAATTTCCAAGAACTCGAACACGTGACGCAGCGTCTGCTATTCATCATGTCATAACATTACCATACATCTTGGTGACTTTGTCATACAAAGGTATACTTTACTGAAGGATTGTACTTTCATTATTTTATAAGGATTATTTCTGTGCGAATGCTTCCTTAGGCCAGTTATTCAGTTCTAATATTCAAGTTTTTTCAAGCAATGTAAACTCTGCCTTCTTTAATACTCGGCGTATTAATAAACAATGAGTAATGGAAAGCATACAAAAAACAACACTTCGATACATGGATTATACAGAATTAGTAATGGGCGTAATATTTTTTCAAATTTCAACCATTGATTTAATTCTGGTGACAGACTATAAAGCTTGGAATTTTAATCATTTTAGCATATACAAAACCATAAATTTGAGTAAGTTTCCCCATCGGTCTAAGATTGGCCCACTATACGGAAAAGGGTACTGTTATAATACCATGATAATACTAATGCCATTTGAATATTTTTTAACTAACCAAAGGTATTGAGTGCTCCCTGGTTATAAAAATATGAATTAATGTGCAAAATAATTTGTTTTATTGTTTAATTTGTAAGCTGTCAGCTTGGAATGATGAAAGACAATTTAAAAATTTATCCTAAAATAAATTGGATTAGTCATATTTTCAATTCGTATTACTAATTTGTAAACCAATTGCTGTAAATTTTTTCCCCATCTCAATTATGTACAGAATATATGAAAGCATAAATAAAAATTGCCAGACTTTAAAATCACTGAATTTATAGTAATTACAGTGAAAACTGATTTGGATGAAAATTTTGCGCGCTTTGTTTTATTTATATTTACATATCAATTATAACAATAAATCTACTAATGTTAATTAAATTTCATCTTAAGACATTAGTTCATTTCTATTTGTAATAATAACACACATAAATGCAATGACATACCATAAAAATACGAAAACCTTCAGAACTGGACCAAAGTTACCCAGATTGACCGTAATAGCATAAAAACAAATCAAATATCCCGGATAAGAAATTAATATTCGACCAATTTCTTCACGGATATTAACGTTTGTTTGTATAATGATATCAGTAAATAATCATTTTATATTACCTTTTCCGTGGTGCAGTGTTCAACGTCGTTTGCTTTCGTTACGGATCTCGCGAGTCCAAATCTCAGTATGGACAGTTTCATAATTTGATTTATGAATTTCGAAGAACTAATAAAATTCGTAAAAAATCTGTTCATCTTTAACTAAAGTTTGTAGTTGAATAATTACCATACTTGAAAGCTTGCAGTGTATGGTATTTTTTATTAGTTTTCAACACGTGTAGAATAACAAATGAATATGCTTTATGGTCAAAATTAAAGTCTACATTAACACGCGTAACACGTTTTTATGTCATATAATAAGTTTTGCATTTTCATTTATGGCTTCTTAAAACTCTGACTATTTTGTCACCGTTTCGTAATAATTTGACTGTCATTCTATTCGTCTATCAAACGAATAGATAGCGACTATGCAATATCATTTAGCAGAATAGATAAAAAAATAATATATGGTACTCGTATTGTATATATTACTTCCTTACATTGTACAACTTTTAATGCAAGTCTCTAACATGATATTACACGTATTGATAATGATTATTCGAATTGATTCACTCTCTGGAATTTTATTTTTGTAACTTTAAAATAATAAGCAAAAATACGGGATATCAAAATTAATAAATAATTAGACGTTATTTTAGTGGTTAATTTTGGGCACAACTTACATTTTTAAATCTCTCACATATTTTGAAGATAATTTAGATAAGGGTAATGGCAAAGTCCCCTATAATTACAAGCCACGCTGTACGGCCCGTCAGCCGGTATTTTTGCAGACGAGTGGTCCGTTACATTGACTGCGGAGTCATGAAATCAATATTTTGGAGTAATTACGATTAATTCTATCATATTTAAATAATGTGAAATAGTGTGTAATTAAATGTAGTATCTTTAATGTTAATAGAAATAAAGATATTTTCGATGGATTCAACGGTAACTTTGGTGTTTTAATATTAAATTAAGGTTTATAACTTAGTTATTCCCATGGCTGCGTCACTAAATGATAGACGTTTCGTTTTTTTAAGAAGCATCTTAATTAAAAATGAAAAGTAAAGTGGGTTTGTTTCTTTCTACTGGACGTGGAGGGGGTTGTACCCAAACGATGATAGTACTAATTATAAAATTAATTACTAGTGTTTGGAGGTGATATAGTCAGTTATGGTTCGATATAGTAAGTCTGAAGATGCTTCTTAAAGAAACAAAACGCGTTACATCTAGTTACACAGCCAGTGGAATAATTAAGTTATCAGTTTTAATTTCATATTAAGAATAAAGTTGTTTACTTACTTTGAAAGAGTATAATTATAAAGCCTAGCCGAAATCAATGATTGTTATTAATCGACAATTCAATGTGTGTATTTTGCGATAAATTACGATTCTTATAAATCTACCCTGCCACACATTGCATTTCGTGCCACTCACTACATATATTATGGTGACTGTACGATATAATTTATTGTGAGGATTTAATTATTACTTAACATGCATATATGTTGGTTTTCGATGAATCGTTAATTATATAATGATTATAGTAAAGAAACACCGAATAAACTGACAAGAAATCTTTTCAAATATATGTTACATTCGACGAAAAATGGAGTTGAGAGACGATCTTCGTACAACCGCTGTACAATTTGTTGGTAGAGGCTGGGACTCCTAGGATTACTCGTAAATTGAAAATTTTCTTATAGCACTGCTTGTAACTTAAAGTTGTTTTGGTAATGGACATGTTCTGGTGTAGCAGTGACATCTATTAATAAGAAAACTAGTTATATAAATTTTCATTAAATTTGATTTACTTTACATTTTTTTTTCTTTTTTATTACCCTGTCCGCTCTCAATGTAGAGGATATGTACTCCGAATGGAGGTATCTCAACAGAAATTTTTCAATGAGAACTATTTGTTACTCAGTTTTTTTCGAAGATAGTGGGAATAGTAGGATAGGGCTAGGACAGGGTTAGTGGTTAGCAGAAACGATCTCGCTACCCCCCGTTTTTAAGATCGGATGAGTGGAAGAGAACTTTTAGTCACAACATGCACCTCTGCCTTCGAACAGAAATTCGTAAATTTTTTGGAAAGTCAATTTATGAGACTGACAGTCCGCAGCAACGTAATCGAAGCCAGCGACGTTGACCACTGCACCGTGGACAAAATATAATATAGAATTTTCTATTTTATTAAATATATTGACTGTGGAAAGGACAAAGGACGTAACCCACACCAAAAAATATCGTGTATAACTCACGCAAAACGTGATATTACACTATATTTATATATCGACAGTAGAAAGACAAAAGGACTTATCCCTCCGTCTTTTCACAATATCTTTTTTTTCGATAATGACAATGTATACAATTTAATACACACTTTGTCTGGGCTATACACAATATTTTTTGTGTGTGGGTTTCGTCCTTTTTCCTTTCCACAGTCGTTATGTATACAAACAAAGTATACTCTATTTACACAGTATATTAACAAAACTATTAGTATAAGCATACACTTAGTGTTTTTTTTTATAAAATTACATTATTTATTCGTGTATGTAAATAAACTTCGCATCATCAATTTCTAAAAAAACGAAATGACATCAAATTGAACTGGTAATGATATTTATAACTTTCTTTGTTTCAGGTCGAAATGACCGGCAGTAGTATCTTCGACTATATTCACCAAGCCGACCATGCAGAAGTGGCTGAACATCTTGGCCTCAGTTTGGTTAGCAATGGGAGTTCTGGTGGCACCGGAGGAGGTGGCGTCAGCTCACCAGCCAGTGCTCCCGACGAAGACGGCGCCCCTAACACAGGGACCAATAATCCTGATGGTGAGTAAATTGTGCCAAACGCATGTAATATATATAGAAATACAGTTTTTAATGTTGAAATTAACGACCACCGACGGTAAATTTTGTACTTAAGGGTAAGTATAATAGAATGATGAATTTCCTGTAATAAAAACATCTATTAATAAGAAAAAACATTTTTAAATGTTTATTGAGTAACGCCTTGTAATGCTATTCCACTAACTGTATGCTGTGTAGGGCTGATAATGTACCATTAAGCGCCATTTTATTAACATTATAGAAACGAAACGAAAATTTTAGATAGGTATTCTGACTAAGCTCACTAGCCTTATTGATGATTGAGTATTTCTTTCATCAACTGCGGATTAAAGTATATTTCAGCTCAGTTTATTGCATCGTAATTCAACTTATGTAATGTAGTGTCCATTATTATGTAACTATTTATATTTTATTAAAAAGATAACCTCATTCATGTGGCACGTAAAATATGGAAGATAAATCATTTTCGAAGTTTCATACAAATCATTTCAAAATTAGAATGCCAACTGTAAGAAAGTGTTATGTCATCTTTATTGATCTATCAATAAAACAATGCAAAGGGCAATTAACCAATGCGGTCAGCAGGATAATTCAAAATGCCTTCACAGAAAACCCATCTCCATGACGATGAATGAAAAATTTCCCGAGTGAAGCGATGCGCGACTGGCGGCCAGTAGTCGAAGCTTCGCCCTTGAATAGAGTAAAATTTTGTAAATAAATCTTACTGTTTCCGTACGCCACCGCAATAAAGAAGAGCGCTGCATTCGATTACACACGCGATTGGTTCGGCCTGATTTTTTCAAAATGTCTTCTTCGGATGGGTGACTTTTACGATGGAAATTATCGCGGTGACGTTAAATTAAGTATTCAATTATCAATTCATTCAATTTGTGAGCGTTTTAACAGCCGATTTCCGTAGATATACGCAATTACTAAACAAAAACTAGAATGCATTCGATATTTTAAATTTTAATAAAAAAAGATTTTATCACATATTTCACAAATTTCGAAAAATGACTATTGAAGTGAAAATGTATATGAAACATTTCAGTTTCAGCCTTAAAATTGACAGTTGGAATGTAACCATTTTTCTTATACTGACAGGCAAACCTGGGATTATTTTAATAATAATAAATAAAAAATGTACAGACTACACTATAAATGGTATTAATTAAACAGTTAATATCGTCGAATTTGTATACGCATTCCTTAATTCATGTTATGTTGCATTCATACTTCATGCCCAATATAATCTTGCATGAAGTATAAAAAGCGATTAGCTAACTTTTATGTATTCGTTAATCCCATAATTCCATATAATATGACGTACGTGATGATGTTAACCTACAGTGGGTCGTTAACACATATTGTTGAATTAATCCGTATTTCTAAGATAGGAGCGGATATTGCTGAAAAACTTGTCTCTGAAATTTTAATCATTACATTGTCGTATTTCGTGTTCTTCTACATAAACAATTTTAATAACATACTACTTGATCAATATGTAATGCCTTAGCAGTATTGCCATTAATATATTTTTTTTCCTTCATTGTAATAATAAAATTTATGCTGAACGTCACCTTTATGCGTGGGAACGTTACGATGGTAAGGCACGACCATTTTCTCATGATACGCCAGGTCAGAATTATTTTCGGTTAGCCGCACCACCGCCCTGCTATATTGCCCGCACACCATTTACCAAAATTATCTCTGTTCAAGTATACGGTATATCACCACAAAAGATTATTCTAATTTCAAAACTGTATCTTACTGTTTGTTTATGGTTCCATCTGTAATTATAGATTCAAAATGAATGGCATGTTTCTAGCATATTATGAATCTATTAAATCGAATTGGTTGACAGTTAAGATTATGAATATCTATCGCGTATTATTAACACGTCGATTTATAGTCTGACCAAATTTAGTTGATGCAAGAAAAAATGCGGCACAAAGGAAAACGTAATTATAAACAAATCTTTCTCAAGACCAAAATGCAAAAACACTTCTTAAAAATCTACATTGAATATTGAATGATATAGATGCTGTAACAATAGTCAAATTAATTAAAATTTTGTCAAAATAAACTTATGTATTCATTTGTCAGGTGCTCAATACAAATATCCCAATAAACTTGTTTTTTTTCACATGATTTTCGATTTCAATTAAATTAAGAATATTTATAACAGTGTCACATTCTGACCGTAACATTCGCCCCTCTAGTATAAAACAACCATAACTGCAAATTCATAGTTTTGAGAAAATCGCATTTGAAGTTTTTCATCCATTTAAAATACTCAATAAATATATATGAAATTTGTTAAATATACTAACCATCAAAGGAGGACTATCAGTAGTGATGTTTCTTTTACACAACAATTGTGTGAATCCTATGGAAATTTTTATATTCATAACAGAAAATCACAATTTTAGCACTTATGGTTGTTTATACTGGATGAGTGAGAGATTTATATTTTTCAATATGTTTTATGAAAAAACAAAACAACTACTCTTTTGTACTTTTTTCTACTTTTTCTCAAATCAATGTAATTTTAAAACCGTATGAAATTAACAATAATATAATTAAAAAATGATGAATAGACGTGATCGAGGAAAAATCATTTAAATCTATTATTCATGATTCTTGTTTTTATCTGTTTATTTTTCTGAACAATATTAAACGCTGTAAATAAATGAAAAATATATCTAAGTGAAAAATAAAATCAATAATCAGTTAGTTTTCCTTTAAAATCAATGAGAATAATGCGTTCTTTATGAATAGATAACCTCAACACTTATATTCAAGTTATTTAATTTAAAGTGTTTGATTCAAAAATGTTAAGCGCAACACAGTATCAATGGCAGAACTGTTAAGGTTAAGGAATAAACCAAAGCTTTTCTGTTGGTCTTCGGGTTGATTGATTTTTTTATTTACCCTTATTTTGTGATCGAAATCAGATTGTTCCACTCTTAAGAATGTCGACGAAATCTTGTAATAGATTTTTTCGTCTCAAAGGATAAACGAAGAAGCGTTGTGTTGTTTTTTTACAAGTACAAAACATCTGACCAGGTAAATTCACGGCTGTCGTGTGTCGAGTGTAAAATAATTGTTATAGTTAACATGCGTTTTCAATGAATTTGAAGGGCCCATTCCTTAAATCAATTATCAAGTGATTGATTGATTGAATTTGTGAAAGAATTGCTTGATTTAAATCTACTTCTTAAGTGAAATCCTGGATGAGACGGAAATTAAATTCTATACCCACAAAAATAGTCCTGACATATATAATCAATTAACCGTTAACTTGTATGTATTCAAATTTGTTTCATACAATTTCTTATTCAAAAGGTTTTACGCAACCGTATATATCGACTGTGGAAAGGAAAAAGGACGTAACCCACACTCAAAAAATATTAAGTATAGCCCAAACCAAACGTGTATTAAATTGTATACAAGTATATAAGTCCTCTTGCTATTCTACAGTCGATATTGTATATTTATATTTAAATATAGTGTATTAGCACGTTTTGTGTGAGCTATATGTAATATTTTCTGGTGTTGGCTATGTACGTCCTTTTTCCTTGCCACAGTCGATATATACGGTTGCGTTGCAGCGGAGCTCGGAGCAGAAGCTTGGGGCGGTGGAGTAATGGGGTTTGCTTCACTGCTCCGGAAATTCTTTATTTATATCAAAATCTCATCAAAATTTCCAATAAATGTTTCTTTTAAATATTAATTATCGTTATTCATTTTATCCGGAGCGGCGTTTGAGCCGAGCAGTTCAAAAAATTACTCTCTCCATAAATAGTGTCCTCTGATATAAATAGTTGATATTCTAAAAAACGTTTTTAGATAAGCGTTCTATATTTATTAATTGATTAGGCATTTACTTGGCAAAGGTCCATTATAATAGGGTAACAATAAAAAAGTATTCAGTACATATAAAGCTTCGTCATTTCTTAAACTGATGACAATCAGCACACTAAAGTTATGAGAAACTACTCCCGAGACAATCCCAGCACAAAATAATACGCTTCACGTTATTTGCGCTACGGGAAACGTTTTCTAATACAATGCCAGTGGTGTTGGGGATAGCAAAGTCTTTTAATAGCCCTATCCTTATATCCCTACTCAATTAAAATAAGAGAATTTGAGCAATTGAGTAACAATCGGTTCTCGTAGAAACAACTTCTATTGATATACCTCTACTTGACGTCTATATGCTCCACAATGGGAGCGGACATGGTAAAAAAATGCTTACATTTAAATACATTTAATTATCTTAGTTCAATTTGTAACGCTTTGTAAAACTATGAATGCAGTAGTCCTTTGTAGAGGTATTTCAAACCTTGATACTTAACCAAGATCAGTGAAGCGTTGTTGGTCACATTACGTCATAATAATATTTCTGTGGTCATCTCTGTAAGACTTACGCGGTCGTTAAAAAAATACACGCAACCTGGTGGATGATTAAACTTGGTGGTATAATATTTAAAGAAAAAACATAACTTTTTATCGCCAATGTTACCACCAATTGCAGTAAAATGTGAGACATTGTTATTTACTTTTTATAAGTTGGCTACACATCGAGGTTGTTAGTTGTCACTGAATTGATTTCTACACTATGATACAACTTCTGCTGAGACAATTCATAATATCGTCGCTGTTCTGGAAGAAAACACTAAATCGAAAAAATGACGTATTGAGTTAGTTTTACCGAAATGTTCCTTTCGATCTCTACCGTATGGAAGAACACACTTATTTTCATAAACTTTACTTTTATTAAAAAACAGTTTTGTACAATCAAAAAAAATGATAAAGATATAGCATTTCAAACAATTATTCAAAATTAGTATTTTTCAATTAGCGTCTTCTTCCAGAACAACAACGATATTGAATTAGTTATACTAAAATCTTCTTTATTTCAAACTCTACCATATGGCAGAGCACACGTATTTTTATAAATTATACTTCTATTTAAAAAGAGTTCTGTACAAATAGACTAAATGAAAAGGGTATAGCATTTCAAACATTTGACAAATTTCAAAGTTCAATTACTCAAAACTAGTATTTTTCATTTATTGTTTTCTTCCAGACAAATTGATATAACCCTCAAAATTTAAATTCTTCAGGATAGAGTAAAAACTTTTTTTGTCTAAAACATTATATGATCATCGTTCTGGAAGAAGATACTAACTGAAATATACTAGTTTTGAAAATTGGACTTTGAAGTTTGCCAAATGTTTGAAATGATATACATTTTTCATTTTGCGTGTTTGTACAAAACTGTTTTTAAGTAAAAGTATAATTTATAAAAATAAGAATGTTCTTCCATACGGTAGAGTTTGAAGTAAAGAAAATTTTGGTATAACCAACTCAATATGCCATTTTGTCGATTTAGTGTTTTCTTCCAGAACAGCGACGATATACATTTCTGTTCAATGTAGATGATGTCTAAAATTGGCTCCCACGCATCCGACCCTAAAACAGGACATAGTAAGAGTGATTTGCTAGTTATGCACTAACACTATCTCTCGAAAAAGAGAGGTTGAGCAAATGAATAACAAGCAGCGTAGGAAAATTTCTGTTAAATAAACTCCACTAGTAGTCGATATGCTCCACATTGTGAGTGGACATGGTTAAAGAAATACAAACAGCTTCAACATTAACATCACAAGTTTATCAAGTTGGCTATCTCAGTGCAAATAAATCGATAAAAAATAATTAATTATCTACAAAATTAATGTGGCATTTTTTCGATACTTTTTTGTTAGTCTCACTATTACATGACTTGTATAAGTAGTCCTGCAACACATACTACTTGCATTGCAGGGGTGCTTCTATTAAAACGGCCATACATTAAACTTTACTAATAATAAAAAGACAAAAAACGGCTAGACGCATTTGAAATGTGGTGCTGGAGGTGGATGCTCCGTACACCATGAACGGCCAAGCGCACTAACGCTTCTATCCTGAACGAACTACATATCCAGGATCGACTCAGTCGCTTATACAAGACGCCTACTCGACTTTTGTGGTCACATTGCTCACAAACCTACGGATAATCTTGAGAGGCAGACGGGCCCCAACTCACTGCAGCGACCAAGTGAAGGAAGCCACAGGCTTCTCTTTACCGATGGCCCTCA
Organism: Himalopsyche phryganea; assembly: GCA_022494535.1. Classification (NCBI taxonomy): domain Eukaryota; kingdom Metazoa; phylum Arthropoda; class Insecta; order Trichoptera; family Rhyacophilidae; genus Himalopsyche; species Himalopsyche phryganea. The sequence goes on from JAGVSL010000015.1 coordinate 2,860,953, forward strand.
GAGCATCGAAGTGCAGGAGGGAGTGGCGAAAGATCGTGAAAGAAAACCGAATTGTTGCGATTGGTGGAGGTCACAACCCTCACCAGTGAGGAATATGACTGAAGAATATGAAGAATAACAAAATAATTTGTTTCATTTTGTATTCTAATGAAATATATAAAAAATACATCCAATCCAGATTCACTTTTTCAATAAATTAATATTCTCGAATAAAATTCTTTGTCATTGGACATTTTATGGCATTAAACATATTATTATGTTTCTGTTTTTCTGGCACTATTCATTCATTGAAAGCTTGACGTATTTAATTTCAATGGCCAGCAACAATTCGTGCAAAAACTGTATATTTCACTTTATCTTACCATCCTTTAAAAGCAATATTAATTGTTTATTTTGCAATCAGGTCTTTTAAAATAATCATAACCACCTAATTCCATCGATTGAATACAATAATATACCTTATAGATATACCAAAACCTAATCAATTTTATGTCTTAATTGTCAATTCTTGGTGGGAAAGCATTATTTAATTTTAAAAATAAAACACATTTTTTTGTACTGATTCCATAATGATCCTTCCTTATAATTGTATAAAATTTTTAAATTAGTAAAAAAACAGTACTAATGTTTTTTTTGTAAATATAGAAATCTACTTTAAAAATTTTCGGTGAATATATCGCATTCATTAACTAATAAAACTTTTTTATTTTTGGACACACATTGAATGCCAATCTTTCAAAACTGTGATTTCGCATCATATATTAAATTATAATTTATTGTAAATCATCATAATGGTCATGACCAATGGACTGCTATTGTAGTCTGGCCATAGTGTGGCCGGAACGGTGATTTCACCCCTGCTGAGATGCATTGTGAGGAATCACACGTCATCTGAGTCCCGTGATTCGGCATTTTCGTTAAAAACCAGTCAATAATGGCTGCCGGCCGGTGGATAATTGAAAAGTTAACGATTCCATCGGAATTTCTTCCTCGCGACACTGTTGTTAGGTACTGTTTGTTGAGCCCGTCGTCGCCCGATTAATTGATTTATTTTCACGTCGTGACGGTCTTATAAATGAGTAAGTGGTGATTCATTCCAAAATTAAAATTAAATAAAAACAATCGCCGTATTCTACTCTATTCCGTCTTGTATTATCTATGATATCACAAATTTATATTGTTTATGATTAGACATGTCAGTTTTACTACAATAGAGAAAAACAAAGAAATTCTATATTTACAATGGTTTATCAATATTCTTTTTTCGAAAAAACATCAACATGTTTGTTTGATTGTTGCCTTATGGCGTAAAAACAGTAGTATTTGATATTCATGAAATTAATTCCGTACATTATTATTTCAATGCTAAGTGAAGCACAATTTGCAACCATTTTGAAAACTCTTCGGTGCATTATTTTCTCTGTAATAGATAAAATTTCATACTAAGAATTAACAGTAAGAAATAATGTTGATATTTACTCTATTGAAACATTAAAATTTTATTAATAATTATTTTTGTTTAATAAACACTTTTGTTTCAATGTTTCATATAAATTGAAAACAATCGGCATGTTGTTCAAAAATAATTACAATTTTTACCAAGAACAGGACCGTTTCCGCTCGGCTTGTAAATATTACCAACGTACTCAATTGAAAATACTACATATTACATCGACGGTGTTTTGGCCAATTGATGTAACACCGTCAATTATTATATTAAAATTCATGTAATACATTTTTTGCAAATGTATATAATGTAACCTTTGCATAAACATTAATATATATTTTTTAATATAAGTATGTATCAAACTTGAATCTTTCAAATGTTTCCATACGTTTCGTCACTCACGACCGGAGATTTCCTTTTTGCATCTTCAGGCATTTGAGTACACGGACAAAGTCAAACTAACGTGAGCCCGTTCATATTGAAATTTCATCAAGCACCCTCATCTTAAAAAAAATAAACAACAAAATAGCAAATATATCTGAATTAGTTAATTACATTTTTACTGTTAATCTTCGGTAGAATAGAGTTTTCATTTATTTATTTAATGAATCAAACATTTGTACAAATGCTTAATGATTCAAATATTGATTAGTTGATAATGCTCGTGATGAGCAAAATCGGTCTTGATCATTATAAACATTTGGAAATAGTACAAACGAATTATGTTTTATTTTTTAAAATAAAATGCCTTTCCACTAAGAATTGACACCTTAAAAGAAATCAAATATTTAATTATCAAATAAACAGTTTTGACTGACAGCAAACAGTTTTTGTTATTGTGCAGGTGAATTAAAATTTAGTCGACTCCTGTAAGAATTTAAGTTAAACTCCAATCTCAAAATGGCGTGTGTAACAATGATACATATTATTTTTAAGTCTTCCAAGGTGGATTGATTCTAAATCAATTACTCTGCATCACCCGAACGGATTCATTCATTCATTCTTTGTGATTCAGAAGGCATTTTGAAACTTGATTCCGAATCAATCGGAGGCTTCCAGATAATTTCTGACTCGATTGCTTTTTGTAATCAAGGAAAGGTCATAGAAGATTTGATCTTTAATCAGCCTGTATTGTTAAGTGTGACGAGGAATTGCTTATTGGCTGATGTCATCGCCTCATCTCTATTGTTTATTTTTTCAATTCTACTATTTGGTCGAAAATCTAGATTTATCTATCATTTAACGGTTTAAATTTCGAAAGCCATACTTTACTTGAGAATTTTAATTAAAATAAAAGCGTTAGAAAATTCCAAATAAATCTATCGACTACAAGAAGATATTATTTTCTTTCCATATAATATTTAAATTTAATTTTGCTTCACCAATATTGTTGCGTAAATTATTTTAACAGTATTTGCTTCTTTTAAAACATAATCAAGCTAAATGTATCAGAAAATTTTATAAATATTACTGGCATTATTGCATATCGTCGCTGTTCTGGAAGAAAATACTAAATCGAAAAAATGACATATTGAGTTAGTTATACTAAAATGTTTCTTAATTTGAACTCTACCGTATGGCAGAACACACTTATTTTTAAAAATTATACTTTTATTCAAAAACATTTTTGCACAAACACACTAAATAAAAAAGGTATAGCACTTCAAACATTTAACAAACTTCAGAATCCAATTACTGAAAAATAGTATTTTTCAATTAGTGTCTTCTTCCAGAAAACGGCGATATATCTCACAATTTCTTAAATATTTTTGTAAATTTCGCTAAGCATTTAATAACGAATCATACAAACAGAACTTTTTTGACGAGAACTTACTGTAAGTAGGTTTCTCACTTCTCTTCTTTTCTGTGAAGGCGAAGGAAAAATAAAGAAGGATGGAGTAATTAGCCAGTCACTCTCTCTATGCCCCATTTACGATAATGAATGGGTCTGGATATATTAAAACAACAAATCTTTTAAAATATATGAATGTTCTCATTCCGGAATTTGACCCCATCCCCCGCAACAGACTATACAAAAGTCCCACAGCGTTGGAATCTTGACCGTAAAACCAATGTTTTTTAGGAGGTATTTTACGTGCATAATATAAGTATGATTTTCTCTATTAGTGAGATTTCACATATTATCAATCTTCAGAGGATTGTATTAAAGGATAAGGTATGAAATTTTTATCAATCGTAAGACACTAAAATCAAAATCTACTAATCCACAGATTGTCGTACAGTATAACAAAATATTTGCACTAAAATTTCAATGTTGAATTATTACAGAAATCAATCGATAAACTTATCATACTTGAGCAAAAGTAATATTTGCAACTCAATACGTTAGGAGTGAATCCGCGAGCTAGACCGCATCACGTCAGACCGCGCGGTCGGCGGCCAGGGACCGTTGGGCGACTCTACTGGAGCGTGGCGGCAGCTATTATAGAGATATTACATCACTTTACACATGGACGCGGATCATCTCGATCGAGGGTGCTTGATGCAACCGCAAAAGATGTGCAGTTTTTATGGCACACCTGTGTTGCAAAACCTTACTTTATATATTATATATATTATGCACTATAGAAAAATTGCAACATAACGCAAAGTCACTCAATTTCGTTTAATAAGCGATTAAAATGTTTCTTCATCGAATATCTACGGATTACAATGTTTATGTAACACTTCGAGAGATGTAAAATACTCGAAAATTTTGATACACCACAATACGGATAGCATCCGTTCCTTCCATACACTTAATAGATATATAGAGACTTTGGAAGCCTTACAACAAGTACTCCACAAACGTCAACTGTATAGTCCTTTCTTTGTCAGAAACGGGAAGTTAAACGACTGATTAACAATCGTCCCCATTAAATTCTTGATGTTGATATTCATAAATGCTCCACGTTGGAGTAGACACAGGTACTATAATTAATTATTTTGCAATTATTCTTTCAATTATTCAACTCCAATTTAAGTTGTTACTTAATTTTATGACACCTATCATTGGCACCATTTGTAACATCATGGTGAAGGAACAGCATGGAATATTGATTAATAATTGACTAGAACAAATTTTAATAGTTCAGAAGGTATGGCGTATACTTATTATCTTTCTCGTGAAGTATATTCTTTTCTCTATTGTCACAGTCACATATAATAATATATAATCTACATTGTGCGCTTTACAAAAATGTCACACCTGCCAGTTTCGATATTGATGGATCGCACACTTCTTCCGCTAACAGAGTAGCAAAATCGAAAACCCTCCAACGTGTAGCAAAACAGGCTATAAAAAGTGCAAAAATGCATCGTCGTTCGGTAACCGAGTGCACGATGAGCTCATGTCTGTTCGGAAAAGCACTTGTATCGAAGGATGAACGTTTTACGAGCCAGTTCGCGAATGCAATGTATAAAAAATGTCGAATCGAAAACAAAATACTGTAAGAGCGTGTTCATAATGTTGTGCTCCAGGTGTGTTAAATAATATAACAAAAGAGCTTTGTTAATTTTCGTGTGCATAAAACTATTTAGTACCTGACAATAAAAAGTATTTATTTCGATTTTTTATTCATACTTTGAATTTCTGTTTGATTTTGTCTCGTCCCTACAAAAAGGGGTTTTTAATCTATATAAATCATAATTACTGTATCCACTTATCGCTATCATTAGATCTCGCTAAAATAATTGAATAATTAACGTCGAAGAAACGTATTCTGGAGTATTGAATAACAATATAGTTAAGGAAGTGTGTTTACAAATAAAAACATATCTGGCTTTTTCCCGCACTTGACTTAAAGTCTGCTAATTATTAATTATTACATCTTTATTTTTATTTTTCAGTGTACGTTTGTATTCTTTCACAGGCCAGTTTTTGTTATCTTACCAAGAATGAGAAATACTTTGACTTTCCAAAAAACTACATACTTCATGTAATATTAAGTTCTTTATAAATTAACATCAACCTAATGAACAGTACAGATGTGTTATTTATTCAACAACAAAGCTATTTAAGATACCACCCGTTAAGAGCTTCTTTCTGTTAAGAAAATGTGATCCTTAACACGTATTCGCGTAGTTATCAACAAATTTACTAGTGGAGACATTTTACTCGTTTTTGTAAACTCGGAACGCTATCAACGAAAAAGAGAAGAGAGATTAACTTGGTCAAGTAACTGGGGGATTAAAAAGGACGACCATCTGAAGGAGGATATGTTTATGACTTTCATCAACGAAAGAAAAAAATCGTTAATTTTGTTGCAAACAATGGCATTGAAATTTGATGATAAAAGCTCGTTATGAGGATCACTGTTGTTAATGTTGAACTTTTTATTTTTTCTATGGATCCGGAGGTAACTATGTGGAAATTCATTTTTAATATAAAATTAAAATTGATAATTAAGTTATTTGCATAGCTGTTCTACTAAATTTAACGCGTTTCGCTTCTTTAAGAAGCATCTTCAGACTGACTAAAGCGCAAATGCGTTATATTTAGTCTGAAGATGTTGAAATTAATTGAAATTCGATTTTAAAAGACTTTCATGTTTTTAATGCGTGATATTATATATTTGGTTGAAGACTTCCAAAAGATGTACTTACTACCCTTATAGGCACAGTATCCTTAATTGATATATTTTTATATTATAATAATATACAAGTCTAGCTAATTGATAGATAAACATTTCAATGTTTTACCTTGTATATATAAACAGCAAATAGTTATCTTATCAATAATGCACCTGAAATAAATTCAATAATTCATTGCTTACATACTGTCGGAAAATAGTAATTTTCACCATTCAAATACAATATATTATAATATAGGAGAAATAGCATATCTTATGAGGCTTTTTTAAACTATTGAAACACTGTTTTTACAATCAAATAATTCGCATAACTCCACACTTATATTAGTATCGACTTGTACAACAAAACCATCTTCCTTGTAATAATTATTTTCTACTTTTTATGACAATTCATTGACGGAATAACCTTTGTCAAAACAAATAACTTATAACAATTTCATTAGCACCATTCATGCTATCCGTACATTTTATGGTTTCCTTTCATTAGAATTTATTATCTTGCTGGCAGTAAACAATATACAGAAAATGAAAAGTGCGTCTATGATCTAGAAGATTTCATAGATTAAGAAAACGACTAAATATCTACCTAAACCTAAAATGCAGCTTCTAAAAATACTCTCAGTGACTAATTTCCTACCTTAAATTGCGTTTTTCGCTGAGCCAAGGAACCCCCTCTTCTATTTCTTTTCTCATTAGTATTGGCCTCGCGTTTCCGGAAATCGATCCTGCAGCGTAACCCGCCAGGAAGCTTCCGGCCTCACATATACCTACATATTCACTGACTACCCAACACAATAAAGAAAAACAACAAAATAGTTTGAGATAGTTTCTGCCATTCTTTTTTTAAATACATATATGACTCAATAGATAAATGAATATTTTGAAATTGTTTGGGAAGGAAATTACACAATGGCAGCACCTTTTCTCAGTGACGAAAGTTAAATTAGAATAACTAGGGTTCGTTTTAGGATAATTCATTGGTTTTTAAACATAATTAAAAAAAAAAAAAAAAAATTAAAAGATATGCTTGCTACACATTTGACACTATAGACACTTTCACAAAGTGGTAATATTGAAGGGTTTACAACTGTTTGCTTGAGTAAAACAATTATGCATCGTCTCAACACTAAAAGTGAAATTTTTCATTACATATGTAAACTAAAATACTTATAGCTAAAGTCATAATTTCTCTATAATCAATATTATAATCTTTCCAATAAATCAACTTCTTTTTCGTTTGATTTGTTGATCTAGGCACGATATTTTTCTAACTGAAATAAACATAAAGCAGAACCATCTATCGGTGAATAGCAGACATAGCAACATCAAAATATTAAGATTAATGTTGGTCAAATTTTGAATAACGAACCGTGTTCGAAATTTTTTTTCTTATTATATTGAATTTAAATTTATTTTTCTAAACGTGACTAATGCAATGATTCTACAGCAATCGTTCTATAAATAATTGTTTGTTGTCCAATATATTTATGACAATATACGTTTATTTATATAAAAACACCTAGATTATATATATGTGTTTGGCAATATAAATGTTTAATATAGGTAATGAAACATTTCTAATGTATGGTTTGAATCATAGACTTGCAGTAAACATCTAATGACAGGCATTGTTTTTGCTAATCTAAATGCGATGCCAGTGGCGTTCCCCTCATTATTTTCTTAAAATATACAACAAATATTCACCGCATACAATAAGATTACTGTTTCATAATTTATAACGTATTTGTATCCAATCATATTGTACAACAATAAATAGTTTGTGGTGGTAAATTCGTCAATTATCGTTCGATGGAAAGACCTCCGTTCAGCGATCTGAATGTTTCAGTTTCAAGTTTTGTCTTTAATAATATAAAGAAATATAGAAACAATTAAACATTTGTTAATTCTAAATACGCGAATAAACTTTCACATCGTTTTTGTGCGACACTGGTATGCTCTTGTGTATCGTCAAAGAAATGGGAGTAATTTAACAATGTCAAAGCTGTCATTATCAAACTGAAACGGGATTTATTTATTAAAAAACGCTTCCTTACCAGTAATTGATCTGTACCGATCAGTGGCGTTCTATCAACAAGAACATTGCAATCTCATCCGTTTGTATTTAATTTTTTTTATACAATACGTATGATCAAAAATATAAAATAATAAAATACACACCTATACTGCCATACTACATTTATTATCGTTTATTAAGTTTCTGCGAGTGTGACACGTCAACCAAAACATTTTTGGACGCGCCCCTTCGTAGGAAACGCCATATGATAAATATGATCCATATTTTATAATTTAGGGTACTAGCTCCAAAAACCAACAACCCATACTGTGGAGAAAATTCTTAAGAAACTCATATCACCTTTATTCACAAAAATTAATCATACCGCATATATTTAATTAAGTGGTTTCGGTAGTATTTGGAAAAAACCATCAAAAATAGTATTTTATTAAATATAATAAATATTTCAAAGCTTTCCATGGCTTCTCAATTGTATATTATACTGTGATTTTCGACTAGAATATTTAGTACATATTATAATTAGGGTATCCAATCCCGGATCCCCTTTCTAATCCCGGGATCCCGGTATTGAAAAAAAGTCAGGTTTCCATATTTTTAATTATATTCACTCGTCGTTCCATAACAAACTGTGCAAATGAAAACCGTGAAAAAAAATTTAAATAGTTATGTTAATTCAAAATTTCAAATGTTCCAAAAAAACGCGTAAATGATCATTTATTTACTATTGCATCAGAATATATTATAGGTATAATACCTACCAAATGATAATTATGCACACGTGCAATCACATGAAACAATGTTCTTTTATTTTAAAAATATTATATGTGTTTCTCTCATTCGATATTTTAGGTGCTGAGATTTTGTGAATCATGTTGTTTGTTGGACTCGAATAAATTTAACACGATGTCAATAATATTTTATTAAATTTATTAAATTTAGACACAAAAGATTTTTATAAATACAAATAGATCTAAACTATATCACGAATATTCTTATTTATTTATAAAATTAGTTTATGAAGTGAATACAAATATTTGCAAATACAAATATAACACTAACCTTGTAATGATATCATATTAAAATGTTGTTTAAAATTATAAATGTTCAAATATTATATTCATTTTATAAATTGAATTACGTATAAAGTTAAAAATGATGAACATTCATGAATCAAAATAAGTTACACCGGAAACGTTTTTTATTCTTTTAGTTCATCAGGTAAGAATTTACATTCTAAATATGAATTATTTTTTGATATTTTGTAGTGAATCCCGAAATCCCGGGATTACAGGATTGATAATTACTCGGGATCCCGGGATGGGAAGCCATAATTATAATTCTACTATGTACGCCACTGCTGGAAGTTTACAGTGTAACGAAACTGAAAAAAGTCAGAAAAATACTTTGCAATTAATTTCTCGGCGCTTGTGATGACAGAAAAGTCTTCAGATGGATGCGAGGATATGTCTCCGAGATGTCAGTGACAGTCAGTAAGAGACCGCCCGTCCAATATACGTGGATAAATAAGTATCTACTGCTCGCTGCTCCAATTCACAGTAACTGTTGGTAAATGGACTGAAAAAACCTGTTTCCTCGAACGCTTATTCGAGTCCTAAGGTTGAAGTTATTAAGAGCAGTGAATCTTCAAGGATGACCACATCTGTATGATTATTATCATTACTGTAATCTATTTTGAAGGCATCCCTTTATAAAGGGAAAATAGTATTTACTTATTATTCATTATTAATTAACAATGTTGAAGCATATGGCCTCCTTATGGAGGTATCTCAACAGATTTTTTCTACATGAACTGCTTATTACTCAGTTGTTCAACCTCTCTTCTTTGAAGAGAGTAAGCATACAAAGATAGTGCTAAGATATGAGTAGTAGTTAGTTAATCACTTTCGATAGGCCCCGTTTTTAGGATCGGATATTTTGAACACCCATGTCTTTGAACAAAAAAACTATCGGTACTGGTGTTTAAGGCCGTGATACCACTCGACCAAGGACCCGATTCAAATGTAATAACCGTGCTAAAACAAATACAATCTGGTCGGTATAAACGTTTCAAAAAAATTATCGATCAAATAATTAAATAATTTGTAATTTAGAATTTATTGATTGTTTTAGTAACCCTGTCGCATGACTGTTTTTATAAAATATGCACGATTATCGACTCGTGCTGCACATTTTAGCAGTACTGATATAAGAATCATATATGGACACAAAGATTGTAAGTCAAGTATGGAAATGCATTCAATTAAATATCTCAGTGGGTAAGAAAAGTAAAGCGGTTTCTGGAAGCAGTAGATCAGCCGCACCATGGCGCACGAAGCATCCAGGTTGTCACGAGGATCATAATTTCATTGACGCTGAGCACAATCATTAGTGACTGGTTTAATTAAATACCGAGCATAAATCTAAGAACTTTGCCAGTCGAAAAATTATTCACTATCTCACTCTTCAGCGTGTTGATGTTGGACTTTGTAAAAATAATAATTATGATTTAGATGTGTTTTAGTATTCTACATGTCATAAATATCATAAAAGTAAAGTAAGCTAAGTAAATACAGGCTGTAAAAATATTTTATCCTGTATGAAGTTATATTAAATAAACTGCAAATTATCATCAATTTTAGTAAGTTTGCCCATCAGTCTAAGATTGGCCCACTACATGGAAAAAGGTGCTGTTATAACACAATGATAATACTAATGCCATATGAATATTTTTTGGTTAAGTAAATGTATTGAGTAGCCCCTGGAAGTAAAAATATGAATCAATATGCAACTTAATTTGTTTTATTGTTGAATTTGTAAGATGTCAGCTTGGAATGATAAAACACATTTTAAAAACTTTTCTTGAAATAAACTGGATATGGAAATATGGTTAATTTTCAATGTGTATTACTAATCTGTAAACGAAATGCTGTATATATTTTCCCATCTCAACTATGTACAGAATATATGAATGCATAAAAAAATGATGCCAAGACTTTAAAATCATTGAAGTTATAGTAATTACAATGATTATTTGTATCGTGGGCCAAAGTTACCCGATTTGGATGCAAACTTTGAGCCACCTTGTTTTTTTTTTTGTATATTTATATATCAACTATAACAATAAATTTATTTATGCTGATCAAATTTTACCTTAAGACAATAGTTCATTTCTATGTACCACAATATCATACATAAATGCAATGGCAAACCATAAAAATACAAAAACCCTCAGAACTGGCTCAAAGTTACGAAACTTTCAATAAACAAGTTTAACCATTTTATTACTTGGCCCACTTCACTTCTCGAGGGATCATTTGTAATAAAAAAACCATTTTTGACATTATTATTCTGTAATTAAGATTAGTTAATAAGTCATCTTTAGAATTTCGGTTATCAGATGAAGTAGGAAATTTGAATAGATGAGATTTTGTACATTTCATTTTATAAATTTCCTACATACTCCCTAACCTAACCTAGGCAAACCATAAAGAGATCAGCTGATTTCTAATCGCTTTCTCAACCTATTTGAGCGTTTTCTCTGTTGAAATACTTCATTAAAAGTTGATAACATGCTTTAAGATAGGATCTTGTGATTATAGATTGGTAATTAAATGAAGATTAAAGATATTCAGCTATTTTTAAACAATTTAACACTGGTATTATTTAGAAGACAAGCCGTGAATGTCTATAAACACGTAGATTACATTTTAGTTTCGTTGGCCAGTAAAAATACATAATATAAAGGTTTATGATACTAAAATATAACGATTACTTCATCTAATTTAAGACATCCACTGAGGGTGCGTGATGGAATTTCAGTATCAAATTTGAAGGAAACCGAGTTTGTAGGAAATTTATAATCTGGAATTGTATCATTGATTTCATACTTACAAAATTACATCCTTAAATGCAAGATATGCTATACAGAATTATTTGTAATTATTTATGTTGAAAACGTAGCATTTAATTACAGGAAACAAAAAAACATTACTATAATATATTGCAAAATTTATAGATTATACTTTTATAGCTTGTTGTTTTCCTCTCGTAGAGAAATGATTTCTTATGATAGTTTCAGTTGCAGACGTCAATTATTATTGTAATGACGTTTCTTGTCTGTCATTCTGCGCTCAATGAAAGAAGGAACTTGTCCAATCCATAACAGTCTCATCTGTCGAATATATGAATAGAAAACGTTATAGATAGACTTGCCTCTCGTTCTGTTCATAGAAATCTAGAATCTACTGCTACGCTATGGGGACACACATAACTCTTAACGTTTAAACTAAAAATTGTAAATGTCTCCTTTCTCTTTTAAAATATATTCTCTAAGCCATCTTTACTCCCGGTTAGTAATTTATAGACACTTAATGAATAATCTAAGAAGATTTTTTAACGATAGCAGCTTTTAGTCAGTCACACCACAAACCCTTTCCCTCTTCAGAGAAGATAAAGAAAGAAAAAAAGATAGGACTAGAAGTTTTATAATCGCTCTCTCCAGACAACTCTTACCAGATAAGATTGTGGGTGATTGTGGAGGAATGGAAATATCGACTTTGGAAAGGCAAAAGGACTTGACCCACACACAAAAAATATTGTGTATAGCTCACAAACTACGTGTATTAAATTGTAAATTGTATACATTGTGATTATCGGAAAAAAATGTTTTGAAAAGACGGAGGTGTACGTACTTTTGCCTTTCTACAGTCGATATATTATATATTTTTATAAATATAGTGTATTTACACGTTTTGTATGAGTTATACACAATATTGTTTGGTGTGGGTTACGTCTTTTTGTCTTTCCACAGTCGATATCAAAGACATTCATATTATTGTATACAAATCCGTTAATCGATTGAAAAAATAATTTGTAAATGTTTCAATTCGGAGTTTCGCAACCTTTACCACTGGACCAAGTAGATCGAATCCCAAGAGCGCTGATCATTGAATGGATTGCTGTAATGTAGCTATAAGATTATATAAAATATACTACCACTGAGAGAATACTTATGGTGCCTACAGATTTGAAGTATTTTGCTTTTCTAATGGTTTTATGTCTTTATATTTGAAATTCACTCATTCACATCCAACTATTACCGTATCCGAAAAGAGAGGCTTGACGACTAAATCAAAGCCAGTCTTCGTAAAACAACTTCTCTTGGGATGTTTCATGATATGCATATATCCCCTACAATAGATGAAAGTTCGCTTAAAAGATATATGTATACTATAGTAATTGTTCTTTAGTTTTTGTCTGCGGATATTTCATGATTCTGGTGAAGCTTTGTTTTTATTTTTCCATAAGGTATGTATGTACTATTTTTGGACATCACGTAGTCCTGAATTATTGCGGAAAGAGCCGCACGTAGACTTGCACTATTGCTGCATTTTTCACGCTGATGCAACTCTGTAATTTATCTGGTAAACTGCAATTGCTATCGTTCATCACTACAGGGCCAAATTTGCAATGAATTAAACTGCTACAGAAAAATATTAAACACTTATACTTAAAGTTGTCATCTGCGAACATTACAAATATAATATGCAATCGTTTTATATCTATTTATAAGATTTTTTTTCATATTGAAAATGGCGTTATTTTCTTAGGAAGCTTTTTAATTTACCAATTTATTTTGTTATTTATTTATAATGACATGGTCCAATTTCTAAAATAATAGCTTATTGAACCCCATCTTAGATAGCCTAAAAACGTAATTAAGTAGTTTATTTCTTAGTCAAAATTTTACAGCGTTACAACTAACTAAAGAGATTGATTTTGAGCGAATAATATTGCTTGATTCATTAATTATTCTCTTAAAGCACTGTTATCTACAGGACTGCGAAGTCGGAGTTGTAAAAAACAAGCGACTCCGACCATTTTTTCTATAAAGTGCATTTTTGCGTGTATTAATGTACTTGTTTCATTTTTTTATGCCTATAACATATTCTTGTTGTGCAATATACATATATACGTTTATAGTATATGCATAATATGAAAAATTCGGCTCTTGGCCGGATTGGTTGGTTGGTGTTTAATTTGAAGACCAATTACTCATAAATACTAAAGTAGGAAAAAATGTGACAAAATTAGACTTTTTTTAATCGTAATCGAGTCGTGGTCGGACTGTTGCTAAATGTTGGAGTTGTGTTTTATTTGGACCTGGTTATATATAATATAATGAAAAAAAAAAGCAATTTTTTTTCATATCATTTAGAGAGAATTATCGCAAATTTGCTTCTAATTCAGTAACATCTTATTAAAATTTACAAACATATTGTATTGATACTACTCATGCATTTAAAAAAACAATCTGTTGTCTTTCTGTTTTAATAATTATATTATGTTAATTTACGAAAAAGCCTCAAGATTAATGAGTTGCGAATTTCTTAGTATCTACTACACAAGTGATATCACATCCAACACAGTTTGTGCTCCTCCAACCGAATTCTTCATTCTGGTCCTGTCCAGCCAATTGAAATAAGAATGCAAACAAAAAGTGCAACTCATCCTCGCCAGTAAGTTCGCCACACTTATTTACCACAAATAATTTTTAAAAAAATGCTTAGGCTCTGTACGAAGAAAATAAATTTGATCGCGCCGAAATGCGCTGAAAAAGCAACGAAACGAAATGCCGTAATGTTTCGGTAATTTTTTGTTTCATTTCAGCGTTTTTTTCGCATTCTACGTAAGCGATTATTGGCTTCAATAAACGCTTCGAGACGGATTTTTGCGAATGCAATTCGGAAGGGTAAACAACAAAAATATGTTTTTTGCTAATTTAAATACTTACCATTTGAAACGCTGAGTCGCTAAACACGCTCCCGAAGGTTTTTAGAGTTTTAAGTAAATCACGATAAATTTTTATGGGCAGTATGATTGTTTTAAGTATATTTTAAGTTATTTTGTGTTTTTCGATGTGTAACGAAACATCATTTTTAAGTTTAGAAAAATTTTGGATCTATCGATAGAGCACGTGCATACGTTAAAAACTTATTTTGTGAAAAATCGCCAGGAGCGTGTTTAACGACTCAGCGACTCATTTATATTTGGCAACTTATTATTTGGTCAGTAACTATTTCCATAAATGGCCTGTAACTAATTCGATAAATATTCAGTAAATAATTGCCAAATAAATAAAGGTAACAAATAAAAAATTACCATTTAATTGAATAACTGACCGTTTTATATAAATTACAGACCGTTCATTTTATTAACTGACGACATGTATAATGACCATTTATCGAATGAGTTACTGATGATTTTGATTGATTACTGACCATTTATTATTTCTTACTGACCATTTTAATAATTACTGACCCAATAAATGCAGGCCTTTGTTATCGATCTCTAAAAATACACAATGCTTGCTCTTCATTACATTATATTTATTACTTAATGTAAAAATAAGCATTCCTATATCCTATATTCTTTATATATCAGATCATAAATTAGTTTACATTGAGTCAACTTTTATTCAATCAACTTCATTTTATAAATGTACAATTTTGTTATTTCAGTGTTTCTTATGAATTTGAATTATTAGAGATTTGTCAGTGAGGAAGATATAAGGTTTAATATACCATGGATGTTATATGTTACTAGTGAGTACCTGGCATCCGTTGCAATGCCACTCGAAGAAAGAAAGGGTTTGTGTTTTAATTCTTTTTATTGAAGTGCTTTTGGATTAGAGGTCTGCACGGGCCGAAATTTCATCAAATTACCCGGTCCCAGTTCGTCATCTTCAGGCCCGGCCCGGCTTGAGCCCGAGTGTCAATATCACACTCGTTACCCGACCCGAAGCCCAGATTTATTTATCTCATCCCGTAAAAAGCTCGATTTTTTTAATATAGTAAATTCATTTACACTTTTCAAACAAAACAAATTATTGTTTGCATATTTCCAACGATATTCATAGCACATGTGAAATAAATTATTTAAGTTATGAATACTATTACCTTATGCCTGACTCATGACCCGAACACAGTACGAAATATTTTTCTTAAATTTGAAATCCTTAATAAGATTTTTCCGAGATGTGTGTATGTATTTGATTATTTTTGTTTAGATTTGAGATTTTTTTTTTTCGTTTTTTAAAGTTTCATCGAAATCTGATAAATGGTAAAGGAGTGCATAGAGGACAAACAAAACAAACATTCATCCATATATTTATATATAGATTATATACATGAAACGAATACAAATGCCTGAAGAGCATCCAACTGTAAATGTTTGTCATCGCTTTTTAATTGATAGTACATTTTTAGACGTACTGTAATCTTAAATCGCTTGATAATGAAAAAAATATGACATAAAATATTGCTTTGCCACTGATAATCATTACAATGTTCTAAAAAATTAGCACATATATGAATATGCTGACCCATTCTAGAATAAGACGTCGTACATCCAACATGCTGACATAAATGTTTACAATCATCTTCGCCTTGATGCCAGCAGCAGGTGCTTAGTACATTTTGCATTTCCCACATTTGACTTTATTATTTTCGATAATCAATTGTCTCCCTATTACGTCAAAACTATTTTCATCGACGTTGTCATGTTTTTGCAACCAATTAAAAAGTTCATTGTGTATTCATTTCTACGAAAAATGACGACAATAATAAGATATAAGAAGTCAATCGTATATTAAATTTGTAACATAATGTTATAATGAAATAAATGGTTCTTTGAATGAAACACCTCATTTGTCTTCCTTTCTATATTCAAACAAGTGTTTCTGTTCAGATCTAATACTGTGACTCGAAATAAACTTTTCGAATACAAAATCATATTATAATATTACTATTTTTTATTTCAGTGTCGACCCCCATGACCGTCGCCGGAAGCAGTTCAATATACCGGGGAATGGACAGAGCATTCTGTGTCAGAATGAAATCAACGCTCACTAAGAGGGGGTGCCACTTCAAATCGTCAGGATATCGGGTAAATAATGAAACACAACGCCTTTTATTTTTCGATAAATTTTTTATAGTTTTATGTATTACAACAAAGTATCCTTGCGTTTTTTTGAAATATTATATTCAATCAAATAAAAAATGTATTGATTATTAAAAATAAACCATACTTTTTCGTAAATGTTCTCTCTTTACGCGTGGTTATCTATCGGAATTATCCTAATACTTGCGAAATAGTATAGTATTCAGACGAGATAAATTATACGACCATTTACGATATAACTTCTAATCAATTCACTTTGAATATTTCATATACATACATTATTTTAACTTGTTCGATTTTTATTACGTACCGTTCTTTTCTCTTATATATTTTCTTCGGCAATAATTCTCGTTAAATAAAAATAATAAACAGTTGTTCTTGTTTCTTCTCCAATACAACACACTTTCAATTGAGAACTGAAACGATGGACTGACGGTCATGTTTTATAAACATTATTTGAAACTAATTTGTTGTAAGTAATACAATAAAGTAAACAATGGTGTAACTACAAGTCGACTGATTCAAGCTCATTCCATCAATTTAATGAAAAATGAGGACAAAGGTATAAAGATTACTGCCGAAGGCCACGAAGGCCAGCTGTGTGCAACCTCAAATGACCCTAGTACTAAAAGTGATGAGATTCATTTTAAAACACATTTCAGCAACATAGTATTCTGATAAATTATAATTCTGGCGAACCAGTATTAAAAATATCGGCAAAATCACGTTCTAATCGCTCTATATTATCAGAGACATACATTGTTATATCATTCAACCCATTTTGCGTAATCTTTGGACATTATTCATAGCAGAAAACTTCAAACGGGTATCATCCCTGCGAGCGTATATTGATAACGTCATACACAATAATTATTAAGAACATTAATTTAATAAACGGCCGATCCAATATCCACATTGCGACTTTTGTAATACTCCTTGGGCATAATTTTCACCGGAATCCATTAAGATTTATATCTTGGAACATGATCACACCATTTTGAAAACACGTAAAATTATGCCTTGGGACATTTTCCTTTTGGCAAAGCTCCGTGGGAAATTTCTGGAATACAGTGGCATCTGACAATAAAATATTAAACTTATTTTTCTTACGGTGTGTTTCTCTACTATTACAATATATTATATCCTTTTGATGACTGAATTTTATTTAAAGCAAAAATTGATAAATATTTTTCATATTTTATTGTCGTATTTACCAATTGCTTATCGGAAATAGAATAGTAAGATTTAAGAAATATGTTTACCGTGTGAAGCTTATTCTATTCGTCAATATGTGTCGCTTTATGTATTCTAGTAATTATTTTTTTCATATATTATTCACGCAGAAAGAAAAGCTTTTGCCAAATTATACCAAAATAGTATTGAAGCATTTAAAATATCTGCGATTACTGTTACGCTTTATGTTGTCAGAAACTATTTTTATCAATATCTAAAATATTAATTACAATCGAGAGGCATATTTCATTATATTTTGATCAATGTCTCACACTAGTAACGGTGAGAACACGGCAAAGTATAAAATAACATGTATTTTATATATGTTTATCTAGTCACGATTGTGTCATTTTATCGATTTCGTAAGCACGGCGTCTTGGCAACACATAGGGCGCGGAAACGACTACTAAACATCTATTTCACGATGTCCATCCGCAGTGTTTTTGCAATGCGCATTAATTTCGTCATTTTACAGCCTAAAAAGCCATCAAACAAATACAATTTGACTGTCGAATGAAACGCCTTGTTATAAAGAGGCCGGAGGCATCGCGAAATTAGCATGGCGACGGCCTCCCTTACTTTTATACCGCCATAAAAAAAGTATTACCAGCTCGTGATTCTTTCAGTTGCGCCATCTTGCCGGCAATAAAACTGATTACAATCGTATTTCCACGGAACGGGAGCCGGTCCGAGTAAATTTCCATTCACGTTGCCTGTAATAAGCTCTTAGAAACTAAGGTATCTTAAAGGGCAGCTTTTTAGAAGAAACTTTGAAAAATAATTTAATCGATTATTTCGTTTCATAAATCTCTTTAATCTTCACTGAAAGCGAAAATACATTTTCAATGGATTCAGCTCTTACTTTATGGAAATCCATTTCAATATAAAGACGATTTGGTTTTCCGAAGTTAAAATATAGAGATGTATTATATTTAGATCCTCAATGATTCTGTCATATAGTTAATAGCTGTTTCGGCATCGTGCTATCTGAACTATAATTCTGAGGTCGAAATCACTATATAAATTTAATGGAGCTCTACAAGTTTTAAGACCAAACTTATCAAAAATACGAAAATTGTATTTTTCTACTGGTTGTATAACATCTGGTTAATTAAAAAAATTATATTGTAAGCTGATAAGAATTAGTAGAAAGTAATTACCCTAAAACAAAAATATTTTCTTAATTAAACTCATTACACGACATCAATAATGTATTGACTAATTACTCTCACTTGCCTTAATTAAAGTCAGATACCCACATTGCAAATATTACGGCAGAATAGCGTAGGAA
Organism: Himalopsyche phryganea; assembly: GCA_022494535.1. Taxonomy (NCBI): domain Eukaryota; kingdom Metazoa; phylum Arthropoda; class Insecta; order Trichoptera; family Rhyacophilidae; genus Himalopsyche; species Himalopsyche phryganea. The sequence goes on from JAGVSL010000015.1 coordinate 2,880,512, forward strand.
TTAGTCATCCAAACTTTCTGGTCTTACTCCACTCCCGTCAACTATGATGCCGTGGTGCAACTGCTTTTGGGGGCACGATACTAAATTCACTTAAAATTACTTATCGCCTCCGTTGCTCCGCGTTTCCCGCTCAAAGAGCTGGTGTTTCCCGCCCGCGGCGCCATCTTGAGTTATGACGTCACCTGAGTGCAATAAAGGTCGTTAAGGTTTCGCGGATTGCTATCTTGCAAGATTCAGGAATTTAGTTGACGGTGGGATGTAATCCTTTAATACGAATGTGGTCTGTTAATCATTGGACGGAAGGAAGGTTAAATACTGTGCAGTTTCATTTTTCTGACTGAATTATCTACATTCTATTATCTCACGCTGACATCTCTCTCTATGAAGTTGTTGCAGTATCTTTCTTTATATCTTTAATCAGATATGTGTATTTACGAAGTATAAATCAATTATAAAAATAGCAAATTATATAGTTCTAAATGAATTATGTATACGACCATTGTCAGAACTATGTTTAAACGTTGTTCAACCATACAGTAAAACCCTAATATACGAGAAATTCAAGACCGCGCTCTTGGGGGTAGCGTAATTGGGAGAGTTAATCTCATACAAAATTAAGGGCTACGTTTTTTTTCGCGAAAAATGCAAAATTGCCAAAACTAAGAAAAAGTGACAAAAATATATGGACGAAATATTTAGTTACTGTGTGTACAGGAACAACTATGAAATGCAAATGCAAAATTGGGGGATTTACGGCAAATATTTCTATTCGGTGCGTAATTGGGGGTCCAATTGTAAACGCGATAGAGACTCTATATTATAATATTACTTATTTTAATGCACATATGGGAAATGTTACCATGAACCATTATTTACTAAACGAAAGGAATGACATAATGTGATTGATTTTTGACAAACTAAATCTTAATCTCCTTTAAAATGAAGCCCACGATATGAGACTTCTGTCGATCATATTAATCTATTCTTTTAAATAAGTATACCTATCTAATTTTATTAAATAAATACATCGGACTGTTTTTTAATATTAATGTTATTATCACACCTGGCAATATATAAAACCATAATGACCTAGAAACAAATACCCTAAAATTTAAGCATGCAAAAATTGTATACGAAATCCAATTTGAACAAACATTAATTATTTTTGTTAAATTTGGATTATTGAGATTTTGTACACTTCCATGTATTTTCAGTTCGAGTCCATTCGTGTGCTCGAATGCCTGAAGATGCCGAAAGGCGAAACCCGGGTCGTTAGTGACAAAATACATGGAAGTGTACAAAATCTCAATAATCCAAATTTAATATTGAAATTCCATCAAGCACCCTCAGTCGATGTCTTAAATTATTTTTGTATACGTATTTATTGATTTCGATTATCGAATATAATTGATCATAAAATTAATATTTTCTCATTGTTATGCTTACAGGTGGTGTTGATGCTGTGCAGACTCCGGCCACAATACACGTTCTCCCACAGCAGAAAAGCGCCTCCTCCACTCCTAGGAATGGTAGCTCTGGCCATAGCACTTCCTCCGCCCTCCGTCCACGAGATTAGACTGGAATCCGATATGTTTGTCACTAGGATTAATTTCGACTTCCGAATAGCCCATTGCGAGCCAAAGTGAGAAACATTTTTTTATTCATACATAGTACCAACATAAACATATTATTGACAATACTTTTGCGAAAATGTTCGATCATAATAGTCGTCATTACCTAAATCAAAATTTCATTCCAACGTGTCATCATATCAAGGATAAACTATTAACAACATTAAATTCATAAATAATTAATCATTTAAGATATATACATATTTATAAAACGTTATATTGAATAATAAATGATACATTCAATAATATCGTAATTACCTCCAGGGCTCGAAGTGGATAAATATGACATTCAAAAACTATTTCTTTACGGCTGATCAACTCAGTTAGTATTTACCGATTTAAGCATAAGAATCATTAGAACAACATTTTTAATAAAATTATTTATCAGTACAACCTTTACAGATATCATCGTTTATTACAATGTATTTCAAGGTCTTAATTGAATGATTTTACATCTTCTCGATACTTTGGTTATTATATTCTGAAAACCAACCAGGTTCAAACTTTTGCAACGATGTCAATTCAATAATTTGGACTTGATATTCAAATATGTATACGTAACCGAAATATAGTTATCAATTAAGAATACTAATTAAGCGTTAAACATGTAAACATCAAACATGTTACTAATAATACTTTTTCCAGGGTATCTGATCTTTTGGATTACACCGCTGAGGAGTTGACTGGAAAAAACCTCTACGCCCTGTGCCATGGTGAAGACGCCAATAAACTTAGGAAATGCCACGTTGACTGTAAGTACTGATCTTTAAAATATTTGGTATGCTTCTAAGAAATACCTCTTAAAAGTTTTTTTTTATTCTGACATTTTTAACCCTTTATAGGGCAAAGCGTGAAAACGGTCGATATGTCGACCACCTCCTTTAAGGGCTATAATTCATACGGTATCCGTAGAAGTGTCAACCTTAATACTTAAAGACGGTATCGATAAATTTCTTTAGTGTATTTATCGGCCATCCAACTTGATGTGTTGACCAATCACTCGCAAACAATTATTATACGTTAGTGGTTGGTAAATCGACCATTGCATTATATTGTGTAAAAGCTATTTATATAATTATTCAATATGCATTTATTTATCAATTTACAGTACTTCTTTCAATAAATAAACCACCACAAATTTTAGTTTTTCCAAAATTTTATTTTTTTTCAAAAAAGTATTTTTTTATTTTTATGGCAAAATTATTTTTCAACGCAAAATACATAACTCGAAATAATAAAGTTTGCAGTTGATTTCGGGAAAAAAACTAATTTGCCATATAAAGGTTTTTAATAGGCCTGGTTGTTAGCTAATCACGTTTTATATTGTGAGAGTTGACTAATGTTCTTTTATGAATAAAAAATCTAATTCCGAGCACTGGGTAATTTGCTATTGTTAATTATATTATATTTATGAGTTACATTTTTATGTACTTAAGTAGATATATTATTTGTAATATAAGACACAATATTATCATTCCACTAAGACCTTACCGTTTGCAATCATTGAATAACATTAAGCTACCATCAATTCCAAATATGAAAACAAATTCTATCTTTCGAACGCATTATTACAACGCAAAAATCATTAAAAACACGTTTAAATTGGCCATAATTAAGTAAATTGTAATGGTTTTATAAATTCGTTTTGCGAAATTTGACCGCTATGTCCTCTGTATCATGGAATCGAAAATTACATAAATTAATCCACGCCGCCAAATGTGGCAATTACGCGTCTTTATTTTAGTACACTCGGATCGTATAAATGTTTACATTATGCAAAAAGTTGTCGAAAAGCATACTTGTTTTATATGAAAACCGAGCTAAATTCAAGATTTGTTTTTGTTGTTGGCAATACTTATATTGCAACATGTTTCGGCAATAAAAGCGAGATTGGCAAAAACTTTCAAATTTCGAATCGTTCGAATTTAATTCTAACTGTCAAAAGAGCGTTTATTTTTTTTTTAATCTGAAACGTCACTTCAATGAATAATTGTTATTTTATTAATAATAAATTTCTAATCTACATTTATAATATTATAGATTTTTAATAATAATTTAGAATGAACCAAAATACACCTTGAAATTGTCGTACAGTAAGAAATACTTTTTCTGTTTACACTTTAATCATGTTTAAATTCAATGACTTGAGAAACAATTCAATTTACAAAACGAGGAATGTGATATAACGAGAATAATAAATTAGCAAATATAATTGCGATAACTATTTCGACATAACGTCATCTTCTAAAATAGATTATTTCAAACATTTCATACCTTTTGAACAGTGCATCTTGTAATGGAATTATATTATAGTTTGATTGCATCATATAATTTTCTACATATTTACCCATTATTTATCCGCTTAAAATGTTCACATGTACAAAATTAAAACATGTAATATATATTCGGCTTAGATGCTTGCATAACATGCTGTTATTTTAATTAATTTTATTGTGAACTCAGATCAAAAAAATGTATTCTTTACATTTAATGAACATAAACAAATGCTACCAAAATATTAATGACAACAACAAAAAAATAGAACATGCAATATACAATAATTATATAAACATAGAGAAAAATAATAGATAAATAAAATATTTTGAAAATGGAACTATGTGGTTCCATGCCAAATTATATTATGATTGTATATTTTGTGGCAGAATTAATTCTGTCCACATGTTATCGCAATAATATTAACATAGTTGGAAATTACTTAACCGTTTGCGCCACACTGGACTTGCAAATATAGTGGTCATATAACGATTTTATTTGAGATTAGGGGTTGTCGTTCCACAAAAACACTGATTTTATCTGCCTAGCCGCTTAACCCCGATTCGAAAAGAATCGATAGTGTTGTCGGCAAAAGTTTTACGAACATTGGAACATGTTCTTGAAAAAAATAAATGGTCATGTAACGCAACTTAATAATAAGTAGTATTTCCATATCAAGTTGTAATCAAAGGTAATCATTAAATAATACTAAATCACTTAATTCCGAATTATAACATGTTGCATGTAATTAAATCAATAATACGAATTTAAATTACGTAATCATCATCAGCCATTTATTTTTCATGGATTGCTTAATATGAAATCCTATTGAAATCTTTAACAATAATTTTATCGATTCCATCCAACCAATCTGTGCACTGTCTGTCATCATTTCTTAGATTAAAGGTTTCATATTCTCTTTAATTCTCCTCAATTTGCTGTCACTCATTTTATATATATATATATATGTCAGAACACCTAAGGCGTCAGATATTTTTGAAATTTTCGAGAAAATGAGATCAACTCGAGGAGAAAAGCCATCACAAACACACATACCCAATATTTCAAATATTGGATTGAAAAAATCTAAAATTGATATTTACTACCTACAATTGGAACTTGAATCTAGAACTATCTGATCGCTAGACGCCACAGAGGTAGGGTGATGAGTATATAAGCACACACCGCCCAAAGCCTTTTTTCTTCAAGTTTTATTGAACAACAGCGTTTTTTGTGTCAAAGTATATTTACATTAATATAAATTATTATATCTCACCTCGTTAATATGGATTTATATCAAGTAAATACTGTCCCGAAAAATACATTTAACATGGCGATTTTTTAGAGCTTAAATCATTTGCTGAACATAAAGAAATTTGTAAACAAGATTATCGGTGTTTTATAACGTTTTTTTCTCCTTATACTGTCTACCATATCAAAACTGATCATTCTATAACTATTCTCAAAAAGGAAATTTGAATGACTCTTCTATAACTTATTACATTAAACTATTTACTGTTTTCATTCACCATTAGGATTCCATATACTCCATATTGAAAGTGGATAATATGGCAAACAGAATCTTTGTCGCATATTTTGTGGATCTCTGTAGTTTTTTCCACAGTGGCGTAGAGCCGGATTAAGTGAATGGCATTGTCTACGAATGGCCGCCTTAAATAACCGCTAATGAATGCGAGATTCTGAGATCCGATATAGCACCTCGTATGACGCGATGGCCGATTGATTTACTTTGACACTTGTCTTGACACATTTCCAGGAATTTAACATTACACAAATAATGATACCTCTTTACCCCTCCCTCCTCCGGCTTGCTCATCGCGACGCCCAGGCCGAACAATGCACAGTTTCAATGTACATAAAATAAATTGAATTGTTTTATTAGTGATACGTGATTGGTTGACCAATGGAATCCGCAGGACACGACGAGAATTACAAATTGATAGTTTGGTGTCATGGATGAATAGTACTAGCGATGTGTTTCTCAAGCTTTGTAAAAAACAATTCGTCTGGGTGTCTTACTCTCATAAAGTTTCAAGGGGTGATTTTATCAGCTTCAAATATGCATAAATTGTTACATAGATATTACATTTTATCAAGATCACTACTGTATTATCAAAATATATAAATCATGCTTCAAAAATCTTCTATTCTTACATTTTTATTCTCATGATTATACAAATTTTCGGCCATTGGTTCAGCATTGTATTAGAACTATGTATCCTAAATAACTCTCAAGCCTAACCTAACCTAACCTTTCTTCATTTTATAGTCAAACAGATATATAGAAAAATATTGAAAACCTTATTCTTCGATATCTTATTTTCCATGAAGTTTTTAGAAGTCCATACTTCCAATTACAATATTATCTTATTTATTTCAGCGACAATGGCTTAGCAGAACTTCGTTTAAATTAAATAAACAACAGCAACGTACAACAATCTTGTTTACACTAGAAAAATTAAATACATTACTGTTGTTTTTGTAGTGCGTCTCTTGCGTCACATATTCATGTAACGCTGTACACCTTACAGGTTTGCATCTCCCTTTGCAAATAATTAAGCTAGACTAGACCCGAAGCCAAATTACTCCCTCAAATTCCCTATTCTTAATGATTAGGACAGGAAGGACCTAATTTTATGACAGAAACTTAATTGCTTTCAAGAATTTCACTATTGACCCATTTACGATTTTATAACTACGCTTTATTTTATAACACTTTACTTTAAAAATCAGCTTTTTTCAAAATGACTGTTGTGTGCAAGTCCAAAAGATCGCGTAGCACTTTTACGATAAATAGCGTAGGTATTGAAAAAAAATTTAGATACGTCAATTACCCTCAATTAACTTCATTCGAATATCCGCATTTATTTTCACAATTATCATCAGTTGATAATACTCGTAATTAGCAAAACCGGTCTTGATCATAATAACAATTTGAAAGAAGTATAAAACAAACAGTGCTTTATTTTTAAAAAACGCCTTAAAAGTGTTTAGAAAATTAATTAGACGGTTAAGAAGCCACAGTCTGTCTTAGCATTAAAACTTATATTATCGACCCTAGCACAAATTGTGTTCTTTCCGAACGTGTTATTAACAAAACATGGTCAATAAGGCGTATTTTTTCTAAGATCATTTGGTTGAATCGCTTGTAATATGTATAGCAAAACAAGTTCACGATAGAAAGCTACTAAACTCGCGTACTACTTTCTAGACATCGATTTTTGGCTCGAAGAAAGTTTGAGTATAGTGGCAAACTTTTCCAAGCAGCGATTGCATACTGACTTATTTAGACAATTTTGTGGATCACCCAATTTATATTCGAGCTCCATGTACTGTGCATACGACTTCTTGATATTTCGGAATGAATCACCAACATTAAATTCGGCACATACTATGCAATCCGTTATGCAAATTACATATTCTAAATATTGATCAGCTAAAAATCCGACCAATAAACAATGAACCGGACAGGAGTAAAGTCATAAATAGCTGTAAGACTTACAGATAATAATTGTCTTTTTTTCATTTTTTATTCTTTTGCGGTTGAATGAATATTATTTTGTTCAGTCAATAAAGTTATTTCATTGCTGAAATAAATTCTATTTATGAAAAAACCATCAAGCCCCAGAAAATTTTTAAATATGTAAAATCATTCAAATTCTCTCTCTCTCTCAAATTCTCTAAATCATGCTTATTTTTCTATTATTTCTTCGATGCTTATTATCAAAGATTTTGAACATAAATAACGCTCCAGAATTAAACAATTCAACACTCTATTTGTCTACAAATTAGTACCTCGAAAACATAAGCAGAATTGTTATAAAATAGGTGAGAGGTATAATCAGTTCCATTATTTCAATTCGCTGTGTGATTATTTTATTTATTTTAATTACAAGAAAAATAAATAGTCTCTCGTAACATGTTACGTTACTTCACTAAAAATCTGCATAAAAAAAAATATGTAATATTGCTTAATTCTTTTTGTTTACCGTCTTTCATCGACTGTTGTTATTGAATTTCAGTAAGTCTCTCGGATGTTATTTCTTTTTGCTTTTCAGGAGAGTATTAATAAGGGTTGTTCCCCATTGCCGTTTAAATTTCAATACTGCATTATTTTTATTTGTGTAACTCCGCTAGAGTATAACTTAGGGTGCAATTGAACTTATAATCACTGCACATTGATAAGTGATTTAGTCCAAGAGTATAAAGAGTAGAGAGAGAAAAGGTAATTTTTCTTGGACTGGTAATTTCTAGTTAATGAACGTTATAAGCTTAGCAGATAAATACGAGATAGTCATTCGTAATCAGAGGAATATACAAACCTTCATCCGATAATTCTTTAAATAATAGCAATCATTTGTTGCTATTATACTTGAGTATCATTGGCTTGATAATAAATAATCCAGTGGTTCTTTGTGTATTTGTCTTTCATTTCACAACTCAGAACTTTAATTTATACGCTTTATGAAGGTGTAAGAATTTTTTTAATGTTAATTTTATTCACTTCCCTTTTCCCACCATTTTTGCGGTCAGAAATTTATGCTTTATATCATCCACCCAAGAGTATTTTATTGTATATCACACGAGTAATCTTCATTGAAGCAAATGGTAAAACCATAATTTAGGGCCAACCACAAAGCTTGGACTCACTATACGTAAATTTTCGTATGTACTTTATTTGACAAATAATTTTAGAAGTTACCCTGGATGATTATTTGTGTAGAATTTACGGCAGCACAAATGCTAAATATAATTGCAACCCGAAATCAAAATTTTCCATTCAGTATGCCACTAATGTTTGGTATTTTCCATATACTTTCTAACATATTTTTATACTCTGAAATATTTTTAGATCAGTGTTTATTTTCAAAAAGAGAAGAATGAAAAACCAGACATTAATTACCTTCTTTCAATATTTGTAACATGAATCAAAACTTCTCGAAATTAAGTGAATTCATATTGACATTTATTATTTACGATCTTTTGACTACGTGCTTAGAAATAATCATAGAAACGATAAAATTAATAATTTTCCAACGTCTCTGCACTGATTTCTTGTTATTAATGACGATTATTTTTCTTTCTAGTGATCAACAAAGGCCAAGTACTGACTCATTACTACAGGCTGATGAACAAGTCCGGTGGTTACACCTGGCTCCAAACCTGCGCTACTGTAGTCTGCTCATCCAAGAATGCAGAGGAACAGAACATTATATGCGTCAATTATGTTATAAGGTAAGAAGAAAAATACATTTATTTCTTAAATATGATAGATTTGAAACAAATTATCAAAGTGAGCAAGTCTTTTTATGACTTTTAAACAAACAATGGAAAGAAAATTTAAACGATTTTTTCATTAATATTTTTTTACTATAGATATATTTAGATATACCAATTCAGAAACTCGTTTAAATAAACGTGATTTCTTTATTTTGGTGTTTGATTTATGATATGTGATATATATAATTCGACGGTGTTTTGGCCAATTGATGTAACCCTCCAAATTTTAATTGTTTAATTGTAAAAACTGTTTTTATCAAAAAAAATTATATAGTGAGTTTCGTTATGAATCTTTGAAATACACTCCTGTAAACTCTCATGTTTGCAGATACGGGCCTATACGTAGGGATTGTCGATATAGTAGTGGCTTACATCAAGTGGGGGGTTGGTCAGAGTTTGTAAACCTAAAACCAATGTAAAATTATGTTTCCCTTCCAAAAAGTCGTCAATTTATTTTTCTAATTTACATCATTTGGCCGAGACCTGCTCTGTTGTCTAATGAAATGCAATCATTAACTAATTTATGCATTTTTTGAGGGTTACGTCAATTGGCCAAAACGTGGTCCATATAATGGTTACGGATACTTTAAATATTTAAAATGCCTCTTGAAGTACTAAAGTATTGCGTTTTGTTTTCAGCGGGCGAGAATATGCGAATCTTATTATGGACTGCTGTCAGTTAGAAGAAGGAGTCCAGGGAGTAAAACGCGAAGAAAGCGGCGGTGATCACGGTGAGGGATCACCAGATGCTGGAGGAGCTCCACCTTCCGGTGACAGAACCGGAGGGCGACCTCCGTCGCCAAGGTCGCGGCCCCCTGCGCCGCCAGATCAACCACCGCCTTCCTCATCGTCATCTCAGCCACCGGCGCCCCCTGCTCCGACAACCCCACAAGCACCACCTTCATCGAAACGAACTAGGAAGCGAAAAGCTCAAGAAAACCCACAAGAATCCGTAGAGAGATCCCCTGAAATACCTGGTGACTTGAATTGCCGGACTTCTCTATCCCCGCAACCTCCGCCGGCTCCACCCAGTCCGCAGGTCACAGCCGTGCCCCAAGAGGAGATAATCACTGATACCGCTTCTGTGAAAGACTTAGAAAATGCCATGTCAAAACACCTTCCATCGACTATCTTGAACGCGACTGGTAAAACCAACTCACCTCATCAACCGACAGATTTTTCAACGGATACTTTACTGAAACAGCAGCAACATAAATCCACCATTCAATGGATTGGAGCACACCATCAGTTAGGTGGACCTGGTCTTCCTGCTTCAGCACTTCTCAGACAACTGTACGCAAGCCGTGAGAGTGTTATAAGAGCCGCGGGTCACGGACCCCCTCCTCCGCATCCCAGTGGGCCGTTACCGACTCCACCAGGGAGCGAAGGCTCCGCTTACGGCGATCAATTCATCGCCCTGCACGCTCAGAAAAATGCAGACTCCTTCCAAAACTTGGTGTCTACCTATGGTGGACCAGCGTATACCATGGATTATCACTCAGCTATGACGCCACCGGGTTCTGTTTCTCCAAGAGATAAGCAGCAACAACATCCCGGATTCGAAGGACAATACGGCGAAGTTTTACGGCATGGATATTTGACCGGCGGAGAGGCTCCACCTCAGCCATTGCCCTTGAAACCTCAAGTGTACTCCGCTTTGGAATATGCCGCACCTTTAGAACAGACTCAATTTTATCCAAGCGCGTCTGGTTTCCATTTGTACCATCCTACCGCTAAGGCGGCGCCACCTACGTCAAACTGGTATTCTACAGCATCATAGTTCAATGCAGTGCAATAAAAGTGCTAAAAATGTAAAAAAAAAAACTAGTGAAAACTGTTTATATGTTTATATTAACCACGTCATCCTTTTTATTGATTAATTTATAAAAATATAATATTTACCCAACGATGAAATAGTTAACTGTCGTGAATTGATAACTAAAAGAATGAACTAAATTATTTTAATTTGTATATTTTAAATCCATGATAATTGTACACTTTATGTCCAATAATTTTGTTAATTTCTAACAACAAAAAAAAAGCGAAAGTTTCTGTCTAATTTTATTAATTGATCAGGTTTTAACCATAGCCTTAACGAATTTCAATCCGTATTTTTTTACAATTTAAACCAGTATACTGTACAATATAAATAAATATGTTTTCGCATAAACGAATGAACAATAAACGTATTTTGTTTGCAATACTAATTTCCCGTGATATATCAATGCATTTTACAACGAACATAATACTCAACATTGCTCTTTTGTGAATTAATTATTTTATGTGTATTGAGGCTAGTTAAAATCTAAAATAAAACATATTGGCTTAGTTGATATTTGTAAATATTTTTTAAACGTACATGTTTTATTCGTCGACTGAATACACTCGGTGGTGAAAACTCTATACATAATATTTTATATTTATAAACCCTAGGTATTTATTATTGTAAATATTTTAAATCATTTTATCTGTAGATAAAAATAAAAAGTGTACGATGACGCGAATGTGCAGTTGATTTTATTTTTGAGCCATCAAAATCAATCCAGTATCTTTAAAAGATTGATTTTTATAAAATATTATATATGTACATATAGTATTTTGAATTTGCTCTCTTTTTAAAATAAATGTGCATTTCATATTTTGCTCTCTAATCTAAAATATATTAACCTAAGCTTGTATCAAAATTAATTATCATTTGTTATTAGTTTTATTTGTTGGCAACACTTACTTATCTATTGTTATTCGCCATGTTTGGTGTAAAATTATTAATAATATTGTTATTTGGGTTGTATTGCATTTTTATTTATACTTAGGAATTCAGCTATTTTGTTGAAATTGTCTTCGTATATTTTTTCATATCAAAGACTCTTTTTATTTGGTATTAAAGTACTAAAAACGTTTTATCTTTACATCAAAACACTATTGTTATAAACCCATACAAATGCATTCCAAAATATTATTAAAAAAATACATTTAATTTTATAAATTTAACAATAGGCAACATTTCCATTTTTAGTTTGTATAATATCTTGATTTTCGATGCCTTGTTTCAAAAATTAATTTTCATAGCAGCGTACCCAGAATATTTATAGTCATTAAAAAATAATATACATTATATTTTTATTCACCAATATATAAATAAAGCGGGCAATATTTTGAAATTGATTTTCACCACATTTGTATTTAAAGTAAAACTGATTTTTCCAGATTTTTTTTTGATTATTTATTTTTATAAGTCTGGGAGATTTTCACGCTTACTCAATTCGTTTGTGATTGTCTGTTAGGAAAATATTTAAACAGTGTAAACTATTTTTATTATAATTTATAAAAAAAACTAGCTTCATTAGATTTTTTACATAACTACATTTAATTAAAAACTATTGTACAAAATACTTGCAGATAAACTAGATATGTCATTGATTTAAAATAAAACCATCATGGTGTGAATATTGATATTTTGAAATATTAACTGTAATAAAATGTCTAGAGTAACTTTCTGTCGTGGGCATTTTTGGTATCAGTATTATAAAATTATTATTAATTTTAACTATGCTGATGCTGGCAATTCATAGTATAAACATTTTAGTAATAATTCACCATTTACATACAGCATTGAGGAGGATTCATATCTACATACAACAAACGTGGCATATACATTCGTTCTCTCACTCACTCTGTCGTGCGTGCGTCTAGTTTTCTGCGGCCACGTCAAAGTTACGCTAGTTATAAATACGTCCAAAGACAGTATGTAATACATTCAATAATGTATTTTTCATATTTCATGATAATAATATAGTATGTAGAAATGAATTCTCCTCTCTCTATTCAAATCTACCGTTGAAATTGAATTTTTTCGAATGACCCTTTTTTAACTTCAATATATGTTTTTCTTTAAAATAAGCGATCAGTAGATTTATTTTCTGAAAATAAAAACCATTAATTCTATATTCTTCATTATGGGGAAATTTGGAAAATATTACAATTAAAATGCGATCAATAAATTTATTAATTCTTCGGGAACATGTCCACAAATTATATCGAATTCATTAAAAATTCTGGTTGATTATAAACCGCTTTCTATGTAAAGTTTTAAATAAATAGGATACCTACTAAAAATAGATAATGTAATAAATTATTTGGTTTGACCAAATCATGAAGCTTTTCTGTACATATTGATTAAATAAATAATCATAATTAAAAAAAAAAACATCGTACTCTGTGGATATTTTTATGAATAAGACTATTTTAGAAAAATAAGTAAATATCTACAAATTAATGACTGGTGTCCCAATGTCAATTCTTATTTTCAGTTGAAACAGTTTAATTTTTAAGCAGAATGTAACGGATTTGTTTTGCAATGCAAAAAGACTAAGCGATTATATTTTTTCTTAATTGGAAAATAATGCCCACTCATTTTTTAAATTTGCATTAAGTTTTTATAAAGATTTTCAGTTTACTTGATGTCTCTGGAAACCGTTCAACTGAAAATATGAATTACGGTCTTATAAAAATCGTACTATTTTGTTGTTACGCTTTTTTGCATATAACTTAAAACTATATTATATAATTATTGTGGAAATCAATTTTTGATTATTTTATAGTTAGAGAACGGTGTGCAATAGGTTGTTGAAATTAAGATATTAATATGTAAAAAGAAAACTTCAAGTAACTATAACGCTGTATTTGTTCGCCCATTGTGTTCGATTATTTTCAATGGTTATTATATATTTTTTATATTTGTAAAATGGAAATTATGAGTTTGCATTTGTTTTTATTATCAAAAAGTTATTTTGTTAAGAATATTTTAAAGACGAATGACACAAGTTGGTATGCAAATAATAAGCTGAAAATTAAACATACATGCTGTTTTACTTTATTACATTTCCCAGTTATATTTTTTGACACTAAATTAAAATAAGTATTTTACTTGCACATAAAAGTTACCGTAGAGTGGTTACCGCGGAAAATTTATCGTACACGTAATTTCCTGCGTGGACAGTTCATCGGTAATATTAATTTAACCTACACCAAAGTGAGCTCGGTGCCTTTTTGGACGATTGCAGCCGTATTCCAAAGTACGCACAAAATCTGCTTTGCGAAAAACCATTATGGATGACATTCTAAAAGAATAATGTACCAAAAAATTTTCAGCGAGAAATTATTTTTGTTCTTACTTAACCTATTCAACAACCAACCTATTGAAGTCCATCAGTGTCAAATTACTTTATCTATGAATTATTGCAATCAATACTAAAAGTTCCCTTTTTTTAATTATTCTATATACAATTTATATCAACAAAAAATACTGGTCTTAAAATCGTTTTAGGTTTATTTAAAAATAAGAAACATGATTTTTATTTGTGGGAAGAAATGAAATTACCACAGATATTCATACATTTATATACAAATCCACAAATCGATGAAAATTCAATATATCCGTTGGGAAAGTCGTAATCTTTACCATATAAGACTAAAACACAAGACCGTTTAGTATTCGGCTACGGGGCCAACCACATACTAGATAGATTATATATTCGTTTTAATGTTCTACATCCTGCAATTCCTAAAATAAATTTTTGAAGGTATAACCTTATGTCTAAAATTAATTTATTTTACTAATCGGACAATTGACCATTACAGTTAAAATAAAAACTTAAGTCTATCAAAACAAGTTGGCTACTTCTGAACTATATTTTTGGTACCAATAGTGTCTTTTTGAGCAGATTTATCATATCTACATATGAAGTCGTATTCAACAATACAATTTATTTTGTATAATATATGCTTCTTTCTCTAACAAGCAAAAACAGACTGTGACCCAGAATATTCGTTGGAGGCTGATGATGAAAATAAGAATACGGCAACTAACTGTGTACTCAGTCTCCAAGGGGTTAAAAGAAGTAGTTGAATCGAAACTTCGAAGATTTATTGTAGATATAATTTAGAACAGAAAAATTAGATAAATATATACACATGATAGACAATAATTCTTTCATAGATAATAGGTGAACATAACCGATGGAAATATTCTATAAATTAAATACCTACATACATTTATAATATTTATGTATTAACAGCATTTATTGTATCTACATTGAAAGTAATCAGGTGTAAGCAGGGCATTTTTTTTAAAGGTGCCGGAACTCATCTCTTGTCAAGCTTTTTACTAAAGAAAAATATATTCAAATATCAAATCTAAAGTTAATTTTGACGACGAATTATTTATATATGGATTGTAATTATGTAAGCGCGAACATTGTTTCTTCAAATTTCATTTGAAACCTTATAAATACTATGAAAAGGGGTCGCCCAAGAAAGTCCTGGGTATAAGAAATGGGCAAAGATATTTTCAGGTCTCAGTATCTACACACTTTCTTTACTAACTATCTAATAATATGTCAATATGGTTAGTATCAAAATACAAAAATAAAAACAAATACTTTAGGTATTCGTAATAATTGATTAAGTATATTCTTAGGTGTTGTGCATATGCTCACAAAAGTAATGTTTTACAATAGTTTACGAGATATTCTAGAGGTTTAAAAGGTTCAGTGTGATCAATTGACCAATTAGAAGCTATAAGCAAATATTTTGTCTACCCGAGTGTCAAAATAAATTAAGGCCATATGAACAAAATAATTTTTATTATTTGGTATTATACTTGGTACCTAGGCGAAATGTCTTTAAATGGCAATTGTCTTTTTCGACCGTGTCTTTTAGAGAAGCTTTGTATTAATTGAAAAATGATTGACGTTTGATTTAATTAAATTGAGTATATATATATATATATATATCATATATTTATATACAACTTTACTGGCACAAATTAAAAAATACAATTATTTTTTACTCGCTTGCAAGACAAGAAACAAAATTTTCATTTAGAATTAAATTGAATGAGTTTGATTTTTGATTATTACGGTTATTGTTTATTTCCATGCCGTTTCAATAAATTTGACATTAGACTATTTACCAGAGTTCTAATTGTACATGTATGTCTTACATGACTATCGTAGATATTAAGAACTATAACGTTTAAGAAAAAATGTTGCTTTGAATACTTTTGGAGCATCAGTTTTTGACCTACCTACGTACCTGGTCAGTGGAAATAAATATTTCTTTTTTTGCCATGGCTCGTTTGAACATGTTATTTTACTGGCAATATTTTATGATTGCGACCAACTTCAAGCCAGTGCTGTGTTGATGAATGGATGTGGTTGTGCGATGACCACTCGCGCGGAAATTAATTTATTTTGTTAATTTTGAAATGATGGCATCTGTGACGAATAATCATCGGACAAATGCAAACAAATGTTGCATGTGGTGTATAAGAGGGTTAAAGTGGTTACCGGTTTTGTTTATATTGACAATAGTGATATGGTCTTATTACGCCTATGTAGTACAGTTATGTTTTCGTAAGTTGACATTATATTTTCCTTATCAATGCGCTGTCATTGCTGTATATACTTCAAGTGGGCCTAATTACATTTTATGTTTTCTTTCAGTAACTGTCCCCAGCAACTTTGAAAAAGCAATTTATCTTGTTATATACCATTTATTGTTCGCAATGTTTTGCTGGTCGTACTGGCAGACAATATTCACTGACATTGGTCGGGTCCCGTCAAAGGTAACGTATTTACATTGAGTCATTACCCTTAGCTCTATTATCTCGATTGATTATCTTTTATTATGTATTTTTCGTGTAATTTTAGTTTAAAATACCCGATAGTGAAATGGAAAAATTGCTGGCAGCCGAAAATGAGGAAGCCCAAAGACGGCTACTAGAAATCTTCGCCCAGGATTTACCTGTATATAATAGGTAACTTGTTTACATTAATAACTTAAAATTAGTATTTTACTCGCCGATTCTATCTTAATAAATAAATAAGGAATTGATTTTTGATGTCCGCACATTTTCAATATAGATAACCTCATTACTTTTAATATTTAAAAAAATATAATAAAAGCTGCTACATTATTAAAATTAGTCTTATAGAAAACTACTTATGACTCATTATTTTATCTATGCTCCTAATCTTTAATTTTTAATTTATATTTCTATTATATATGTATATCATTTATCTACACTTATAAGAAATTCCACATCAGTTGAAATGTAATGCACTGGTTCTACCAGCAGTCCTGTGCTCATTTTTATTATTAGTGTCCGGATAGTAAGACTCAACGCCTTAACGCCGTAAGTAATGATTTTTGTATTTGCTCTATACATGTTTATTAGGTTGGTACTTAAAATAACCAATATCGTAATACAGGAACGGGGTCAGTGGTAACATAAATTTTCATCACAAGAGCTAAATGAGTAATAACATTTTTTACGTGAAAAATGTTTAATTTATTTTACACATTTGAAACTAATCTATCAAAATCATCACATTCAACATAAAGGTGCCGACTCTTACTGACCAGGCACTGTTAGTTTCCTAACACTAAAAAATCTGAGAATAGTCCTGCAGAGTTACCTTTCGGTCTCAAGAGTTTTATTATTTATACACAATGTAAATCTACAAAACAGCAGTTTTATTAAGAATGAAAAAAAACTTGGTTAAACCCTCCTAACTCTAGAGTGCTTAACTATTTAATGGCTCGCCTTATTTATAAGCACAAAATTTCATGTATGATGTCAAGTTTAATGACAATAATATATGAAGCGGTTGCAAAAATATAGATCATTGTCCACCCAAATCAACTTAATGATGCCATCGTGTTTGTCTACAAAATAACACACTAAGAAAAAATCATTAAAAATTGCTGTCCAAACTCAGCCCAGAAAGAAAAGATTAAAATTATTGTCACACACCTTCTGCAAAGAAAGATCGTTGCCTGTGAACATTGATCGTTCGACAATTCATTTCAAACAAATTAATCGTATTCATCAATCACGCAACTTTCTCTACTATACCCAATTTCTTTTCCATCAAGTTTTAAGTAATATATTTATATTGGTTGTATATCACAAAGTTAAAAAAAAAATTTACTATACAGGGATCAATGCATGTACACATACGCTTCCTGATTGAATCTATACACTCGTTCATGCTCGAAATCTTGAAAGTGTTAATAAAAATTAAAAATTTATGTCGTACTTCTATTGGAGCAGTTTTGTTTTTGTTGAAATATCTATTGCCAAAATAAATCAACCGATACTTATCTCATATATATTGCGAATACTTCAACCTTCACAGATGATTTCACTCAATAACAGCTATCGACTATATAAGGTCATGTTCTCACTTCAGATGAATCTTTCTGAATCATCGTTGAGATTTACTTTGCAAAGCAAGATAAATTAAAGTTACTACTATTATAATTGATATCGCATTTCTCACATTATATTCTTGCTGAGATAATATATTTTAAGAGATTCAATATAATCTTTCCTGGATTTATCATTGGTTTCACTTATGTTGGAATATCAATCTTCTCATGGTTTTCTTTCGTATATTCAGATTCTAACAGGATTAATTAATGATTCTATAACGTCAAATTAGTACTCTTAAACTCATTCCACAATTTATGCAACGCACACATTGTGTTATACTCTTATTTCATTATTATTGTTTGTAGATATTTTCAGTGTCGCTAAAATTGCGAATTACTTGTCTCCACTACCACAACAAATTTTTGAACGAAAAATCCCACACCGCACAAAATAAAGTCTCATTGATATACAGTAAAATAGTTAATATATCTCAACGTTAAATATGTCACATTTTTTTTTACGAAAGATATACAATATTGAATTGTTTATTTCAGGACAATATCAGGAGCAATAAGGTACTGCGATCGCTGCGTTCACGTAAAGCCAGATAGGACTCACCACTGCAGTGTCTGCGGAACCTGCGTCTTAAAAATGGATCACCACTGTCCGTGGGTCAACAACTGTGTCTCCTTTTACAATTACAAATACTTCATTCTGTTTCTGGGGTATGCGCTGTCATATTGCGTCTACATCGCCCTGACTAGTTTGCAGTATTTCATTATCTTTTGGAGGGTAATTAATGTATAACATTTCTTTTTTCTTATTAATTTTGTTATATTATTTTACATTATCTATAGTAGCTTAGTTTTCAACAATTAATTTGAATGATTATCAAATAGAACACTGCTTATTTTATATTTATTTATATTACAGGAGATTTTTGCCTAACTGGAATCCAAAGGATTTAAAAGAAATCACTTCTTTTGCTTGTTTTAAATATTTACCAACTATTAGATAGTAGCTTAACAGAAAGTCCGCTATTTATATGAAAAGGATAAAACGAGTATCACTTATTTGAATCACTGAAATCAATCTCAGATTTTTCTTTTACTTAATTCGAAATCTGCAGATTATTAATCTTTACGCTAGTCGAACACGCTTAGTATAGTTTTTTGGTGAAATTCATTTTGCAATTGCAATTTAATTTCAGGGGGAGCTGGAAGGAATGGGACGCTTTCACATCCTGTTTCTTTTCTTTGTGGCGCTAATGTTTGCCATTAGTCTTGTCTCATTTTTCGGCTACCATTGCTACTTGGTGATGCAGAATAGGTCAACGTTAGGTAAGCTACGATTTTATATTTATTTCTCTCTAAAATGTAACCGAAGGCTTATAATTCTCCTGCACTTAAACAATTGTGCCATCTGTATTTTAGGCAAGTACGGTATTTGTGTCGTATGTTGTCTTGAATATTTCACAATGCCTTTTTCACTATTTTTATTTAAAACCGAACATAAGACATTAATTTAAATAAGTATTTGAGTTCTATAGTCATCCACTTTTTTTTTAGCGCATTGGAAACATATCTTATCTGACGTCAGATGAATTGCACTCTGCATTCTACAGCCACAAAGATTGATGTTAAAATCAAAATACACTAGAATTGTTATCATACATTAGAACAAGCGTTCATTCTCTTTAATGCAAAAATAATCTCGATGTAAATAAATTGAATGTCTAATACAGCACCATATTCATCATCCAGATTTCTTTTTTCACTACTTTTCTTTGATAATTTTATGATAGAACCATTTTTTATATAAAACAAATTGAATGAAATCGCTCAGCATTTTATTGAATAGATAGTAGTATTTTTATGATTTTGCAAAAATACTACAACCACTGAATCCATCGAAAAAATTACTATCCTTTTACCACTATGATTATATAGAAATCCCACAAATGAGATTTGATCTCAAGGAAAAATTTAATTACCAAATTTTAACAAACGGACCAGCAATTAAATTCTCTTGACACTTTAATAGAACTAATCAAATATGAAATTGACTAGATTACTCTGCTGCATTCATTATTTAGAGGATTATGTCACGACTACTATTTATCTTCTATAAGATCCTGTAAATAGTATTTATAAAATATATTTAGTTACATGTATATCCCGAACTACCCGATTTACTTTTACCATAATAATGTGATCTTTTATTGTTACAATTTTAGAAGCGTTCCGTGCTCCGATATTTCGATCGGGTGCAGACAAAAACGGCTTCTCACTGGGCCGCTACAATAACTTCCAAGAAGTTTTCGGCGACAATCCCAAGGCTTGGCTGCTTCCGATTTTCACAAGGTATGTCGGTCCCTTTTTTAATTCCATTCTTCATTGTTGTGTTAATACACTTATTATTTTTCCCTAGAGAATGTTATGT
The DNA here is from genome assembly GCA_022494535.1 of Himalopsyche phryganea. Lineage (NCBI taxonomy): Eukaryota > Metazoa > Arthropoda > Insecta > Trichoptera > Rhyacophilidae > Himalopsyche > Himalopsyche phryganea. Next base: position 2,901,380 of record JAGVSL010000015.1, read on the forward strand.
TGTCCGAGTGTACCTGCACTAATCGAGGAATGAGTAATTGTCTGGGTAATTTTTTGTTATTGTTAAATAACACGATTGCATCAAAATTATCACTTCTCTGACCCAACGTTTTATTTTTGTGACTTTTATTCTTATTTTCATATTGTTTTTTCCTCAATTTTACCTGCAAATTTTTTTTTCTACGTTGCCGGGGAGCTGAATATTGTTGCACTCGCATCCTTTTAATGTTATTAGTTCCTTTTAATTGTGATAATATGTTTCTTATCTTTTTATGAGATATGAGAAAAAGATCTAAAACAGTTTTCGTATTTAAAAAAATATTTTTTTATTTATCAATAACAATGGTAAAAATGGATTTTTTGTGTTTAATAATCATTCATTTATTTCATGTGTGTTACTATTATTATAAGATAACTAATAATCTTGTTTTCATGTGTCAATTAATTATATTTATATGTATGATTGCAACCGTCAGTTTATTTTTTAAGTACAACCAGCAAAACTGACTGTTTTTATGGAAAGAGCATTAGTTTTTTTTGTATCTGCCAATTCATTCAAACACACTAGGAACACGAGACATAATATTTTATTTATTGCCGCACCTGTTCCCGCTTTTCGAATGTAAGGGCTCACTCCGTTGTCTGTCGCTCTTTGAATGAATTTTTAATAGCTGTTCTTATCTGATCGTTTTAGTCTTTAGTCTTAAACAAACAAAAGAGCAGTTTTGTGCTAGCTGAGAATAGATTTTTTACATGTATGTAGGTCAAATACATTTTAAATAATGCCAAATTCTTCTGTAATATATGAAGAATAAAAATGTGTTCCGAACATTAACTTAACTATATAATAGCAGTATTTAAACTTATGTTAATTAATATCAAAAATTCGTTACAAATTTGAAATGAATAGTATCATTTGAATTTATTTGTTAAAAATATATATGCATGAATGTTGATAAAGAAATCATTTTTTTTTCGATGGTACAGGGATCACAATGTTTTTTTAGGTATTATAATAGCTCGTTATACCTGATATACTACTTATATAGTTTGAAAGTTCAGTTAAATAAATCGCCATCAAAATAACTGCTTTGAATGAGGATTCTATTTATTTTCTTAATATCGCTTTCCCTCGCATCTTTATTAAGTAAAAATAATAATACTTGTACAAGTCTATGAATCAATCAATCTATCATTATTATTTTTATAGGCTAGAATTGCAAATATATATTTATAACTATGAAGGTAGAACAGCTGAAGGGTTAACTTCATTCCGTTGGGAAATGGGAATGAGTTATCCTTCATAAAATGGCGCTAATGTCGGTTTTGACCACCCATTCCTCGGCAAGCCGAGAGTCGAACATTTGACAACGGCCAGATGAATTTTTGTGTAGCCTGGGCGACGGTTCCGAATACCCGGTGAGCGGGATCCATCAGCAACCCCGGATGAACCCGGCCATAGCAGTAGGGGCCGCAGCCACTCAGCACACTTACGACTCCATGGGAACCACCGCATCAAGGTCAGACAAGTGATGGGATTGTCTACCTTCTTTCGCCTGTACTGGGAATGCGAATAATAATGACCGTGTGACACCATCATCATTCATTATAAATACGCTTGTCGGAATCGGGGATCAAAAATGTTACATAAATCATTTTAACGTATCCATTTTGCTGCTGCTCCATTTTTCTAAATGCTTTTTAAAAAACCTGTTACATAAATAATTTTTACATCTTAATTCCCCACTGCTTACAATTTAGTATTAATGTTATACGAATAATTTAAAATCAATGATATTTATCAATTCTTCATGAATTTTAAATACTCTCGTAAACTAATTACAGCACTTTAAATTATCATTATTGAGGAACCGTTGAACCAAAAGATTTGACTATAACCCTAGTGATATTAACTCCTTAAATTTATGTATATACAATTGAGGAACATAAATGATTTTATTTGGAAGGGGGTAGAATTATTTGTAAGATGTGGACTCGTATTTTGGGAAAAAAATCATGAATTTTTAATGTTTCTTGCAGTTTGTTCTTCAAACTGCAAAAATCTGTCATGAATGACCAATCAAGCATAAATAATATTGTTGATCATTTGAGGGAAAGATAGTGTAAAAAAAAACTGCGATAAATTTGTGTACATTTTAGAGAATGATATATTATGCTAGAATTAATAAAATTGATTGAAATAACCGAGATCGATGAAAGCGAGAGTAATATCCTTCATCACAATATCAAATTATGTAACACACAAATAGTGTAAATTCAGTTTTTGTCACGCATGAAATTTCTTTAAAAATATGAATCTGCAAAAAGCACTTTTTGTTTTATGTTTATATTATGTACAAAATATTTTCATTTTTGCTTTCTCGATATTCCAATAACAGACTACAAATTAAATATAAAGAATATTGTAACTTACGTATGGATATTCCTTAGTTACGCTACCCAAATAAATAGTATATAGTTAACATGGGAAATGAGTACTTAGAGGCAAATCAAACGCTTTGAGTAGATTGCCTGCTCTTATTAGTTCATTCGAATATCACTGCTTAACGAAAACAAATGACTCACCTTTTAATTGTTATTCGATTCTCCGTAAGTCATTTCTTTTCTCACTATCCCTGCATTAGTAAAGCAGTGTTAGATCGGGAAGGCAAGTGCTTTTAATATTTTAATATTTACATGAAACTGGACAAGTGATTTCTGTTACATTTTTATTAAGCTATTTTGATCCATTTGAACAACGCATGTCTAGTATATAGGCCAAATTTTTGCTATTACATATGAATAGACATCTTAGAGTCTGGAAATAGCTTTTATAGTGTATTTACATTGTATAAATGCATACATTGCTAGTCTGATTACGGTAAGATTATGATAAGAAAACAAATAGGAATTAAATATTTCTGAATCGTTTATTAACATTTTTGATCCCCACTTTAAATAATTGAAAAATGTGTACTGAAAATAACACCGCTAATAAAATTAACAATATTATATTGAAGTGTGAGCAACAATACCATATTTCTATTACGGCATTTTCAATTATGTGTGCTGTTAATATTTTTATTAATTTTTGAAAATATTTATGCTATAGGAAGTTGAAAACAAAGATTCGATTGTGCTGTGAAAATTTCTCACTTAGTTAAATTTGGATACTTTTTTTTATAATTTACGTTTTATAAAATCCCAGTTTTTTGCCCAAAGAAGAAAATCCAACTACTTTTAATAAGGGTATTTCAAAGAATAATCAAACTAGGTTGTGGTGGTATTATTGAATAATTGAATTTAAAAAATTCTTTTAATTGTAGTTTTCTATCAGTATTTTCTATCAATTAATCATTATTGGAAATATGGATATTAAAACACAACTTTATGTAGTTCTATTTAACAATACGTGGATTTTTTCATCATTTAAAACAAAGCTTCCACTTCTACATAAAGACTTAACTTTTATATTCACTGCATTTCTCTTGAACAGATCTCCTGAAATAAAAATAGAAACCTCTAGTTATCTATTATAGTACCATAAATTTAAATCAATCTTGATATAGACGATTTGGCTTATGAGTAAAACTTTCAAAAACAAATTAAAAACTCTTAGTAGAAGAAATTACACTGTTCAAGATTTTTAAGGAAATTATTTACATGTCCTCCCACTTATATAAAGTCTTGCAACTCTTTTGAGTCTTAAAAACCTTACAAAACCATGGTCATAAAATTGATTCTGCGTAAACAATAATGTTACATATATCCCTTTCACACAGTTTATACAAATACCAAAACTAATAGAATAGTTTAGTGACTCGACTCCTAAAGAAAAACAGCTTAAGAATTTTATATTTGTAATAAGACTACCTTACCGATGATAAATCAGATGGCGCTGAGGTGGTGGTGTATATATTATATCTATTCATTTATATACCTTCGAGGGCATAGAAAAATGTATCGCTTGCTAAATTAATATGTAGTAGAGGTCTGTACGCGCTGAAATTTTGATGAAATTACCCAGCCCGAGCCCGTTCACCTCAGGCCCGACCCAGCCCGAACCCGAGTCTTATTACCACACTTGTTACCCAAGCCCAACCCGAAGCCTAAATTTATATATCTCAGCCTGAAAAAAATCCGATTTAAAAAAAAATACAGTAGCATAAAATTGATTAACGAACCTACCCAACATTTTCACATCTAGGAAAATCTATTATTTCACGGAATGATTTCCACACATCACCACAGTCACCACTTTTCAACATTTTCTTTATATCGTTGAAACTCATTTTTAACGAATCTTTTGTATTTTTTTATAATGAATTTGTGGGCACAAGGAACAGTCGACTATCTAAAACGAATTGAAAGCAGATACTGAATAATATCACACTTTATTTATTTACGAACTATTTAAACTTACTATCCTGATTAAAGGAACAAAGCATTATTTCACAGATCAATAACAATTTTATGAGCTCGGTTTCAGGTTACCAAAATATAAAATGATGTCTCCATACTTCATCAATCTTATCAAAAAAAAGACTCTATTGTGTCCAATGCTATTGGAAACGTAATAAATTATTTTATTTATTGCCTTTTTGTTATCAACAGTTTATCAAGAGTACTTATGATCCGAACATAATCCGAAATATTTTTCAGAAGAACAAATCCCTTACCCGGGCCCAGCCCGAGCCCGAATATCAATTGTCTCTACCCGCCCGAACCCGGCCCACGGGCCCAGCCCGGGCCCGTGCAGACCTCTAATATGTAGTAATTCAAAATCTTTTCACCTTAGTTTTCGTTTTTTGTTTTGGAAAATTGAGTCATTATTTTAGGTATTAAATTATCAGTGAACATTGGATGTGTGGTTTATATCAATTCTTAAAAAGAAACAATCTAACAAATTACGTATATTTTAGCAATGAGCAATATTTAAATTCTATCGGAAGTGAGGTTTTGTAATATTTTCTTCTACGCACCTTCTGATAGTCTATGAAGTATTTGCTATGCTCTCCGTACTTACTTAGGTTATGTTTGATTTCTTTTGTGCGATCGGGAGTCAAATGGCTTTATACGCGTGTATATAGTTTTTAGTAGAAATTTTGATATTATTATATATCGAAAGTTGTTTGTAGTATACATAAGTAATGTATTTAATTATGTACATATATAATTCAAAACCGGCCATTATTGTTCTTTTTACCATTGAAATAATGAGCATTTCAATTTACCATATACCTTGGAATAAAACAACACAAAATATTAAAACTCTGTTATGCAATGGTAATAATATTTGCTAGGATCTTTGATCGAATTTCGAGAAAATTCTACAATCCATTGTAAAAATTTGAAAACCCTTTTTACCATCATAAAATTGATTTATCCCGAGATAGCTTATTAGCCATTATTATTTTCCTGTGTTAAAAATGTATCCATTTGCTTGACGACTTAATTTATCCCACAGTTCGACTAGTGTACAGGATAGACACCAAATCACTTAAATTAAAGTCTCAAAAAATACAGTTTTTAATGTTGATCAATATTTTTTGTAATTATAAAAATCTCTCAACTAATTTGCAGTTGCCATATAGATTTATGATAACATCATAATAATGAAAAGGAATTAATACACTATGAAATATGTTGGATTTTTCTGTCTTTGTTTTGTGATAGATGAGAAAACAGATCCATAGAAAATCCTCTACAGTAGGGTATATTTATTTTAATTTGATATTCAGGCTCGTATTACTATACAGTATTTAAATAAATCTTCATTCCACGTCACAGAATAGCTCAAGATCGGTTGATTTTTTATGCTCAATTTTAAGAAGCTTCCATCTAGAAATTCCAACAGGTATGGTTGTGGTTTTTGACATTACCATCATGTTTATACACTATATTGTTTCCTGCGTATTTTTTATATAATCATTGCATCAAATCTAATATATGTAAAAAGATGCTTCAGTGCAGTAGAATGCAGTGCCTAATATATTATTGGTTTTGCTTGAAATCACATATTATAAAAATCACATGGTATTAAATCTTTCGTTCATCTACAGTTAAATCTTGCAGTACCAACAGTCCAAAATGGGATGTTTAATAGTTTACTTTAATTAGGTACGTTTTCATTTACTTTTTTAAATATTGAAATGAATTTGCTTTACATTAATCATGATATAAAATATAAACCATTGTGGATTTTTGTTCAAATCAAACCAATTTCTATTATATATTTATTTATTGACCATGCCAAAGAAGCAATATTTAATTTCTTTATATAGATTTTTATTAAAAGCTAGGATACGTTTGTAAACCTTTCAATTATCGAATTGTATTGTGCCTTATGCTGTATAAAGCATTTTGTGACATGTACATATTGTTGTATAATTCCCATGTAGCCAATTTGTAGTGAAAGTCAGTAACAATATTGCAAAAGTCGTTGGCATTAAATTAATGTAGATGTTTTTAACGCATTAGAATTATGTCGTTCAATAGGATTGATGGATGACTATGAATATTTTTAAGTTTGTCTTTTTTTTATGATAAAACTCTTTTCATAATTATTTCTTAATACGCAGTGAATTCAAAAAGGATAGTTTAGGCTTTTAACTGTATTTGTATACGATTTACAGTATACAATATTGTTTTACGACACAGGCCTCTGCTTCATAGTCAACAGAATTCTGGTTCAAATCATTGATATAATATATGCAATAATTATGCATAACAATGCTTGTGGTTTTTTCTTGCTTTAGTTTATTTTAAATGATTTTGACACCGTGTTGTACCGCAAGCTGTATTGCCATATAGTATCGGTTTGGGAATCTGCATGCAAATATCTATTTATAATGAACGGTGGAAGTATGGTTGGTTCCTTTATATTGATTTACATCTTCAATTGTCATAATCACTTTTAACTAAAATAAAATCTACATCACGCTGATAACTGGGTGCCTTTGAATAAAATACTCCATAAATTGAATGCCATCTCTTATTAACCCTTTAGCCTCAGAGCGCCGATCTATCGGTTCACCTAAACTGTGATGGAAAACGTGACGGAGCCAATCTATTGGCGCAAACTTTTGTGTGAAATAAAAGTCAATTGTAAATCAAAAGTAAACAAAAAAACCTATGTTCTTGTGTACATCAAAGTTTGCGTTGATTCATCGGTTCTGTGAGGTTTTTCAGCACGGTCTAGGTGAGTCGATAGATTGGTGCTCTGGAGCTGAAAGGGTTAAAAGATATTTTATATTGTGATATTGAAATTCAACTATAATAAATAAGAATGTATCACAAATATGAGCTTTTAAATTAACAATTGCTTGAATAATTTAGTTATGATCTAGTTAAAATCTTTAAATAAATTAATATCGAATTTTGCATGCTGTTGTGGCAATAGTTTAACATTTATTATAATGTATTTTGCTTAACATTTTAATTAGTATTACATACATTAGAATCTCTTTGACTTAATGTTTTATATATATTATTAGAATGTTGCCTTTTTAGTGTGCTAATGATTGATAGATGATTAGTAATGCTTCCATTGCCGATTCATTGATGGTTTTTTTTTAAGTTGTTGTTGAATTTCAACTTCTAGTATTAATATATTGACTTTCTTCCCCCACAACAGTTACCCTGACATACTTGACAATGAATCTGCGAGCCTTTACCCAATGAAACACCAGCCCGCTCCACAAATTGTTTGATACACGGTGTATCTTGTCTATGATAGGTCCTCCTCGTTGAACGATTTGTCTATGACTGATAGTTGTAGTGAGAGACTCGTCATACAGCAATTGTTTTTAATGTAAAAGTAACAACTAAAGAGCTCAACAGTAGGCCTAGCGTGTAACAACTGCTTTGTTTGCTATCGGAAATTAGATATTGTACAAAAGTTTAAAAAAAAAAGTGTTTTGTAGCAATGTAAGTGAAAGAAAATTCATTATGACATTGTGGTGGTACAAAAAACTACTCTTTTTGATCCAATAACAAATTGACATCATCGAGGGCCTACAGATTGAGCGGTTCTGTTAATTTTTTGAGTATTTTTTTATGCATTTTATAGTAATATATTTTTTTTAAATATGTTGATGATTCTTTATGACGTGTAAATTATTATTAGTTAGTAAAATAGGGCACAATCTTATTATTATGTAATGTACTCTGTCATTAGATTAGGTACAGTTGCGTCCAATCGTTTGTGTTCATTTTTTGTTATCAATGTTGTACGTAGAGCTAGGGTATCTATGGAACTTTTTTAAAGTGATCGGAGTGGTATCTGGCGACCTCTTTTCTAATGACTACTGTCCAGTTTGTCAAGCTAAACAATCTAAGTGTTTATATCAGAGTTCTTTACAAGAAGCAATCGTCGGAGACACAAGTCCATATTTTTATAGAACATTCCTGATAAATTAGCCTGCCGCTGAAAGAAATAGTCATGTTGAGGGTTGAATCAGTGCAAATCAAACCTGAATAGATTGTTCATAAAACAATGTCGGTCTTGAACTAACCGATGCTATCCTGCTATCTGTGCTCCTTGGTGTATTGCAATAGACATGACCAACTTTAAGAAGTTGTGTTTTGAAAAAACTTGTTGGCAATTGTTTGCAACTTGTCTTACAAATAAGAAGGAGTTTTCTATTTCCATTAAATTCCTATTTTGTAAAAGTACTTTCTTTATTCATAGCATTAAAAATATTTGGCTCTCTATATCATCTGATAAACACATAAACAGAATTTTAAGAATGTCACTTGAAGGATAAAAGACATTTTAAATTGAAAACGTCATTATTTGATTATTATAGAACTCTTTAATTGTCAAGCTAACCTCTCACCGCTAGGTTTATAGAAGCTGACAATTTCATATTTGATCTGCATCAAATCAATTCCCAGATACCACAAACCTGACAAACAATTAGTTATTTTACGCCTAGAACTGCTTTTGCTTCAATTTAGTTTTCCTTGTAATTAGTATTTTCATTCTTAATTATTAAAACGTGTTCTAGACATATTTTTGGTGTTTCTAAATTATTTTTTGACATAATCATCCTGGCTCTACTTATAAATTAAACTAATTCTTAATTATTATTATCGACGGTATAGGGCACATAAATTTTGGCTTGTGTTCAATTTATGACAAATAGGTCAATCTGTAAATTCGATGTTTCCATCCAGAAAACAATACCTGTGCCCTATGCTAGATAAGATTGTTACATTGCTTAATATTCAATGGGTGGTTGTTAAATTAAATAACGTAACGAATTATAGCAAAATATATTGTATAAGAGATCCACAAATGTGCTCCAATTTTCTCTTGCTGTATTAGAACAATACAATTATAATACCGTTCAAAGACTACACAAGTACCTACAAATAATTACATATAAATATTATATTAGTAATATTAACTATCACAACTTTTGGCGTGTTATCTAAAAATAAAATCAATCCACTATTTTAACACGTCTTACGCAACAAGAGTCACAGTACTACAACTTTCGCCTATGCTTTCATTTAATAAATACATTTATTTGAATACAATAATAGCACTGTAGTTGTTATTGCAATTACTTTCCATGTTTGCTCTATAAAAAAAGTCAGACATCCGATAACAAATGTGCTTTTCAAATTTGCCATAGGTATTATTGAAATTGATGATATCAGAAGGAAGTGTTTGCTGCTGTCTTAAACTATAATTTTGTGTTTATAATATAAAATTCCACACTTATATATGTTGATCTGTGTCTAACATGTGTCATGTGATAGCATTGGAACATCCTTTAAAACTGCTGTCAAAGATTTCAGTTGGGTGTATCATGTTTCGTTTTCATTTGATTTAATTTTGATATTTTCCTCATATAAATTACGAATGTACAAATGTCCGTTTTGTGTTAATGGCAAAGGGATATTATCAAACTATGACAATTGAAGTAATTGTATTTAGTTCACACTTGAAAATTTCAATTAAAAATATCTAATAATTATAAAGCTATAATAGTTTACAGTTATAATATTTGACTAAATTTACCCGCGTAAGGTGTGTTAACATGTGTTTTTAATCAATGCTTAATTTCAATGAATATGTGTGCTTATTTACGATTCAAAAGAAGCAGTTATTATAAATGAATTTATTTAAAAAAAAATAGATGGCATTAGATTAACAGAATGAAGTATATGCACGATAATAATTTTCAAAGAAATTTATCTTATTTCTTGCATTATTTATACCGTGAAACGAATATTGTGTGTGGTTGATTAGAATGCTAGTACTACTTGCATTGTAAAATAAACATACATCATTTTAATTTTGAAAGAATTTAAATTACACAATAGATATACTTGAAACACATTTACTATTCAGTATACAGGTTCTTATACAGATAATGAGAAATGGTTGATTCATATTTTAATGTATAAAAAAACTTAAACCACAATTGAGTCGCCGTTTTTTGAAACAATGTTTTAGTTACTGAATTCCTTGCCTCCTACGTGTCATTTTGTCTTGAGGAAATCAATATTATTTCAACACCTTCGTAAAAGGTCACTATTTTGAGGTAAATGATTTTTATTCAATAATTTAAAATGATTATATTTTTTTTCATAGATATAAACGGTTCTATCATGCAATTTATCATTACAATTATTTGCCTTTCAAAAGGTACCACAAATTTCACCAAATATAAACAATACAACAACGATATGAAAGGAACATACATTTTAAAAATATTTTATAGGGCTTCTAAAATAACATCGTGATGTCAATCTCGACATTAAATTGTCCACTGAAAAGATACCATTTTGTAGTTTTGACTTTATAGGTAGGAGGTGTCTATCTACAATATTATATCGAGCTGCTATCATAAGGAAATTGTCGGTAGCTTATTTTAGCATCGTTAGATCATGTTATGGTTGACCAGCCTTGAAGTGAACTACAATAAATTAGGTTTCAAAAACAATGTGCCATACTCCAGTCGACTACAACCGTATCATCTCAATGTGAAATGTCAAAAACTTTAAATAATATTGTGTATGATAATAAAAACAAACCAATCAATACAAATGAGAATTGATACCATACTAAGCTTTCTTTTAGGTGTTGAAAAAAATTTGGAATCACCTGAAAACGGGTTCATTACAACACACATCACAAAATTCTAACACTGGTCACACAAACATCAGATCATAATTTTAAGTAAAAAATTCACAAGGCATAAAGTTAATATAGTCGAGTTTGTTTCACTTTTGTAAAATAGTCAATGACAAGGTATTGATTTTTAATTGCTTGTCTGATGTTTTTCAGTGTCAAAATATAATATATCTGTCACTTTAACATTACAATCATTTCTCTTTATCGATTCTTTGAAATATAATTATATGTATACAAATTTTCAAAATAATGGGTATCTTTGAAAAATACTGTGCTTTAGTCGTAAATATTTCAATAATATTGAATTTTGTTAATATACAAAATAAAAAATAATTAATCGTAATGGAAGAAAGTGGTAAAATGTTCATACAGGTATTTACAATGCATATTACAATGAAATTGTGTAGCTACTCAAAATAACCCTTTGGTAATCTACTCATATTTCTTTTTGCGCTGTACTGTAAAATAACACTGGACAATATCGTATATTATGAAATGTATAATATCTTATTTGTATTGATAACCAAAATATAATAACTAATTTACCAAAGGGTAAAGCTAATACAATATAAAAATGTATGTTTAATCTGTAAGTATTTAAAACTGAATTATCAATTACGCATATATTTTAGCTTAAGCTTGTGTCTTGCAAATATTTATTTTCCGATTATGTTTGCAATCATTATCACTGATCAACCTCTTCATCTTTTCTCATGTAAGCGATCATAATATTGTCAAATAACCATTTTTACCATTGTTATTTTTATGAAACCTTTTGTTGTTAGCTTTTGATTATACTTTTGTATTTACTGAGAATATAAGAGATACATATTTGAAACTTGTTTTGTTTTCTTTATAGACCATAGACCCTGGCATGACATTTCTGTGTGTATCTTAGTGTGCGGTGTTTGTTTACGTGTTAGTTGTGGTATTTCTTTTTTGGCATATTCATTTATACATGTATACCTTGTTAGATTGTTCTTCATTATTTTACAGGCTAACCAACTTAACAGTCATATTTGAATTGTTGCCAGTATAAAAAGTGAAACTTCTCTTTTCTATTTATTTATCAAAACAATCTTTTATGGCTGTTTTCTTGCAAGGTATACATGTATAATCTTGGGCATTTTTTTCTACACTTCAATATTTTACTATTTCAACAAATTGAACTTACTTCTGCTTTTGCCATGGGTTTTTACAGTATGGCTAAATGAATTTAGATGTGTTTGGGCATGAATGGGGAATTTCTCATTAAGGTGTGTTTTGATTGGAAATACAGTCATCAAGTTTTTAGACTACATTAATCATGCGAATCGAAGTGTAAAAATAATATAGCAAGTATAAATTGAGCCAGCTATGGTCACAAAATTTCTTCACCGACAAGCCTGTTTTTAAGCTCGAAGGTATTCTATCCGCTTTTATTAATTTGTAAATGAATGAAAATGAAAATTGCAACACGTGGCATTACTGCTGACTCCAATGCGCCATGCATTTGACAAATAAAATGTGCGCGTTACATATTTATATACTTGGAAGGAGATATTATGAGATCAGACAAAGGACCACATAAATTAACAACTATTTCAACGTATTCGATGTGTCATTATTTAAATATAGGAGCTATATTTTTTAGTTTACTAGAATGGTTTTAACATAATTCTAAGTGATATTTAATCAGTTCTGCTATAGAGAAAGTCACTAACAACTGTTCGGGCTAACATTTCAAATTCCCTGGTATTGATTTTTTATCTGAAAAACCTTATAAATAATTATAATCAGGTAAGAGTTGCACAGACAATGTCATTATGCCTAATGGCTGTCAATATAATCAAATCTGTGAAGGATTAAATCAATTAAACTATAATTGGTTTTTAAGTGATTAATGTTGCTAGCGACATTCTATGTTTTATTGTCAATGTTTGTTCAAAGCGCAAATATAAAAGCTTATTGACTAAAACTAAAGAGTGGTAGAGTTATAAAATTTAAAACAATTTTAAATTACTGTTTACCAGTCACGGCAATGGTTGGATGAACTACTTGCCATAAGTTATTAACTGAAGCACAAAAGCGTGTGATACATTGGCTTATTTGTGTTTTCTTGTGGCTTGAAATTCATAATAATTTTACTCCGGAAAAACTCTTATTATACAGGAAAATCAAAACCTTGGAAAAAAAAAATGAGGATATATCCAACTTGCTCAATCAATCGTAAAAGCATAATAACTAATTATGATGTTTATATGTACCAACATATCTTTACAAAACATCTTAAATAGATTTGAATACCATGCTAACCTGAATAAAATCTAACCTATATTTTTAACGTGGCACTGAAAGATGAGATTGAACATTAAATCATTACTTTGAATTTTGTATCGTGACAATGGCAACAAATTTTTTTTACAGATGTTGGACATTGTTATGACCTGTGTATAAATGCTTTAATTTGAGGCAAGGTGAAAAGTGGGTAAATTATCTGGGCACTGAAACGTTCAAAATATATATATGCTTATTTTGTAAAAATTTATTCTATTTATAACTGGACTGGAATTTTAACATAAAGCCTTTCTCTGCCCAGCCCCGAAACACGCTTCCTTTCATGCCTAAAATTTCAAGAATCAATTAGGCAGTGATAATATAATACAAATCTTCAAATATTAAATGTGTCATTTATATGCTGAATATCGTTTGATGCTTATATATACGGGATGGGCAGCAAGCAGGCTAAATAGTCTAGGTATAAAACAATTATATTCAGGCTAGTATGGTATTATATTATAATATTTTTTCTGCATACATAAAAAGCAAAGCAATGTCATGTTCACATTTAATTACATTTTATGACAGTCAAATATTATTCCAAATGAATAATGTTCCTAACGCACACTTGATATATATGAACAGCATGGGCGATGGAATAAACTATCCCCAGCGCCACGTGGAAGAGGACTCGGAGATGCTTCTTGGATCAGATCAGTGGGCCGATCCTCCGCCGTTCTCCTCCGGATCCACGTCCTTGCTACTCCATGAGCACTGAAGCGGTGATAACTTCGAAACCTGGCATGCGAGTGATGATTGTTGAAGTACCTTATTAGTGCAATCAAATTTTACTAATGTCTATCTTTTTCCCTAGTGGAGAAATTTTTATAGCTGAAGTTGAAACAAAACCAATAGTATAAAATGTTCAAGAGAACCGTTTGGAATTGAAATGAATCTACAAACTCCTCATATTGCACTTACATTTCTACTGTAGATTTTTGACATTTATGGGTTCTGGTATTGTGAGACATTTTTTCCAGGCAACCATGATATTCGGATAATTCTCACATATATACAGAATTGTTTTTCAACTTATAACAGTGGTATTGTTAACATTAAAAATTTGTATACTAAGGACTCTCTATTTAAAGAATTGCGTTTTTTTAATTCTTGTTGATGTTTAAATATTGTAGCAAATTGTATCTACATCATAAATCTGGTTGCACTAATATGGTCAGTCGATAATAAGTTGCAAAGACTGTTGTAGCCATTATTCGATGGGTGATTGTGATAGTGCTTTTTATAATAATTACGTATTAATATCTTTATTTTTTAATTATCAACATTTTCACATTTCTAAGAAAAACTGTAAACATGTCAAATGCTATCGTATTAACACTATTTCCAGTATTTTATATTAAATTTAGTCAATCTCGTGCTTTCGGCTTGACATGACCGCCTAAGACTTGTATGTGCTACAAATTTTGTCATATCACAGATGGCAGTGTTTAGTTTACAAATAATACAACAAACTTTCTTGTCTGTAATGTGTATTATATTGCCAGGAATTTTGATTCTAATATTTCTTTGGGTTTTGTAAACATTGTTGAAACCGTATATTGCATGAATATCATTCATGTATACAATTTTTAATTCTCCAGTGATAACTCCCTGTATCCTAATTAGTTCTTTTAAATACTATCCAGGTATTGATTATAAATCCCACCGTTAAAGACAATCACAAACGTGTTACTATTCTTAAATGCAACATTAATTAATGACTGCCCTGCAGCATTCATTTTGTAAAAAAGTTTTTTAAGTGTCTCTCCTCTCCTAACATGAATGAATACTATATTGAAATTTTTTATTTTGACAACATTGTAAATATAATAAAACTAGTCTAATTCAGAGTTTCCCAAACATTTTCTCCAATGGAACACTGCGCATAATTTTCTTTAAATGAAAAAAAATATTTGGATTTTTAAAACATTACAGATAAACATATAAGTTCTTAATGACTTCGATGATTTTGGGTCCTTGAATTACAAACCTTCTTGATATCGGGCACAATATTATAAAATTGTATTCTTAATTGGTGTGCTGTCGAGCCTGGACTTTAAATTCATTGCAGCATAATGAGAAAATCCTGCTTCCCGTAAATATGTTGTAGTAAACAGAAGAAAAACAGTAATATAAAAGCATTCCAGGTTGTGGCAGAACACCTATTCACGTTCCGCAGAACATATCTTGTATTTATTTTTTAATTTTGTCACATAATAATAATTGAAACTATAACTCTTCTTCATGCATGTTTATCAATTGAGGTGTATTTATAATGCCATCAACTCATTTTAAAATTTGTTGGATGTATAAATTTTTTAGTCCATTCGATTTCATTCCTTTGGAGGCTGAGAAATATGACTCAATTAAGAGTGTAATTTCTGAAGGGTACATCATAATATTGAGTTTCCTTGAAAACATATCCCCTTTAATAAAGTTAATAATACTTGATAAAAATAAGTACCTTTGTAAATATTTTAAACTTTATTCAAAATGTTTGGTTGAGAGTCGAGAGAGCTTTTTATTATAAGTTTCTATTCTTAATTATTTTCTAAGCTATATATTATAATCGACGTGTTGCCACGTTACTCTGCTTAATGCAGAGTGAATCTTTTGTGTGATAGAAAAGTACTATTTAGTATTGTGTAGAATTATTTCTGACCATAGAGAATATTTTACAAAACAGTCAATTCTACATAAAAAGTTTCATATGAATATCATTATCTTCTCTCATTTCTCTCTTCATTACAAAAATAATTTTAATCTATCTCATCTTCAAAATGGCTATGGTTGTATTTAAATCTTGTCAAATAAAATAAAATTGAATTTTCAAAAACGCATTTTCTGATTGAACTTGTTTTCAATCTTAGGACACAGTTTCATTCATTTATACAAAATCATAGAAATAATTAATAATACTAAACAAGTGATCATTATTATTTTGTAATTATATTAAAACTTTACTAATATAAATGTTAACACTGTGAAATCTGTGTATTGCATAATTGTACTTTTAAAAATCGATTAAGAATGTTTGCTTCCATTTTGAAATATAAATATTTAGCTTAATTTTTTTACTAAGCGTCAATCACTGACTACTATTATAGTTTTATAAGAAATAAATTAGAGACAATTATTTTATATATTTTTAAAATAAAGGCTTCGTAGAAGAGTATTCTCATGTCAATGTTAGTTTCATAAACCTTATTTTCGATGGATACTTTTTTTATCATTTCAATTAATATTACCTAGAACAAAATCTTAATAGTCGATTCTTGATCTACCAATTTCGAAGGAAGCAGTGGAAACGAATTTAAAACTTGCAGTGAAGCAATTAAATAGCATTTCATAACACAAAAAAATATGATTAAAAAAATTCACATGCCAAAGTCAAAGATCAAAATGAAGAAACTACATATTTCGAAGTAAGATGTGTTAAAAATTACCTTTCGTTGGTCCCATTTTGAAAATCATCTTTAAATGCTGCATTATTTGGTAACATTTTTTTATAATGAATGTGGGATAAGAGACTGATTCATAAAGCAGAATACAAAACGTGTTGTCGTGTGAATGTTATAAACATATGGTAAATATACTAAATATTTACTTGATTCATCCTACAATCACTTTTCACAATATATCAGGCAATTTCCTTTACAATATCAATTTTTAATCGTGATACTTATGACCTCTTGATAATCTCCACATCTGAAAACTGTACATGAAAGAAGAGCTGTAATATGGCCACTCTCAAACTCTTGAAATGCTTTTAAACTATATGTTCAGAAAGTGTGGATTTAAGACATTCACTTGATCGAAAATTCAGTCATGAAGAATAAAATTGTTCAAATTCTATCAAATATTATTTCATTGTGTGAAGGTACACTTATATGATTCCAATACACTGACAAATGAGAAATAGACATTCTTTAAAATAAACTACGATAGTTTTTCATAAACATAAAATGTCAATTTCAAGGTCTTGTGTCAAATAAAATATCAAAATCGAAAACAGTTTCATACTAACATTATCATTCCATTCGGTTTGTCTTTCATTTTCAACTTCTGTTGGCATCCTTTAACATTTTCCAAGTCTCACATTCCATATTTTTGATTATTACTTTTGTCATACATAGTTAACAATGTTGTTGAATATATTTTTTGTTAAGACTTGCCAAAACTAGTCATGCAGTTGTTTGCTATTATTACCTTTAAATATTGCCAGTGATTTAGGAAAATATAATATTATTCAATCATGTTTACCTATGGCTAGTGTATGGAGTAAATAATATTTGTGAATTGTGGCATACTTGAAATGAGCATTTCTCATCCTTTTTTCCAGCATAATACTTGCAATATAAAAATAAGATATTTGTTATTTTATATCTTTATCAAAACCTACATCTAATTTTAAATAAAACTTCTAAAAACGCTTTTTTTGTATTTGAGGGGTGTGATGCAAAGTTAAATTCCAATGAGACAGTTCTGTAACAATAACAGTTGAATTTTGTTTTGATGTTTCAAAATAAATCATATCAAGGTTCTACTAAATTTTTGTTTCTGATTTATAAACATTTAGTTTTTCTATGTATTGAATTAACCTATTTTACCTGAATATGTTTTATACATATTTGTGTTTTAGTGCATTACCGATTTTTTACTAGGTCATAAAGTAAAAAACTGAGTCGACAAAAAATCTATTTGTAGCTATTATTAGACAAATATGTTTTCTCATATTGGTTAATTAAATTCCTTTCCAATGTAGTTTTTTTACTTAGCAATCTGCTCTAATAAGTACTCTGCCTAACAACTTAACATCATTAACAATATTTTTTATATGAAGGCAGTTGGAGACATAACTCTAATTATGTCTTACGTATGTTGTCTTCAGTCTTTTTTGTATCACCAAATTTTTCACAATCTACTAAGGTAAACTGAACTAGCTAGCTGGCCTTGGTTAAACATGCGGAGATTTTTTTTAAATATATTCATTATTTACTGTGCTAAATTATAATTTTGATAAATTGAGAAAAATATCTTTATATTATTTATTACCTGTAATTTAATCAGATTCATCTTGGCGTCATTCAACATGTGCAATATATAGATTCACAATACTTCATTTTACCTCTAAGGTATCATCAATAAACCTTCAGATGCCTTCCAAAGGATTCTTAAAGAAAATCAATTTTTGAAAGATTTGCAGGTTACTAATATCATCGAATTTATAAATGGATTAGATAATCAAAGATATCTGTATTTATTTTGTGCCATAGAAAATTCCTACTTAAAGAAAGATATCCAGAAATAATTCACTCACCTGGTGCTGCATTTATTTTCATTACTTATTTACATGTATAACAGATGGATTTTGTTTGGAAAATATTTAATTTAATTCAAGTAGCAATTTATTTCAATAGTATATTTTGTAATTTGCAGAAAATTTTTTTAATTATTTAGAGTACATAACTTGGTATTTTTTACCCTCATAAAGTTGATGAAATTTACGTATCAGTGCTGTATAAAATGAGATGTGCTTGTATATATTTTTTCTATAAAACATCGAATATATTATATTACGAGTTTTTAAATTATTTGGACAAAAATATTGTCAACAGTAGATGCAAAACTTCTAGAATGCTTTTTAAAAATTCTGGATATTAGACATATTCTCGATGTTACCATGATAGGTACAGAAATAATCCAAAGTATTTAAAGTTATTTGTATTTTTAGAATTTCATTTTTCGTACTTGAGGAGCTATTGTACTTATAAATCTGTTATAAAGATGATTCCTTTGACATATTTACTAAAATTATATACTTCCACTAACAAATGGAATCTACGATAACTGTGTGTTACCATTTAAAATTCAGATAGATTGTTATACTTGTGCATATCTATTCCTTTGTTAATTTAACAGCTTAGTGGCCGCAGACTCGTATTTGAGTCCTTGAGGAACTTTGGTTGCTGTCCGTGGACTCATATTTGTCTTACGTCATACATTCCATTCTATTGATAAAGAACTAAGAAAGAGATTATAATCGATTTTCTATTCAAATGTCAACAAGAGATGGTGGTATACATCAACGCATTATTTAAAAAGATGAAACTATTATTTTTACTAAATGGTTTTGTAAAACTATCCCTAGATAGTACACGTTTACTTTTTTCTCACTCTCGTAGTATTGGTTATTATTATTTACACATTGCGTAGTGATTTATTGAATGGGCCATATGGCATTTTTTATGGTGCTCAAGTCATGATAACCATGTCCTGGTCCCGGGGTGACTGACATCTGCAAGATTTTACATATTTAAAAAAAAAAGACCTAGTAGATTTAAGTTTTTTTCACTACACCACATAAGTATGCAACCCACAGATATAGAACCACTGCTCAAATGGCATTGATTTATGCGGCAAAGTATCTGGAAGTCATCAAATCAAATTTGGTTAAGATATCTCAATTAGTTTACAAATTATACTGAATTTAGGGAAATGACAGTTTTTCACGATTTTTTTGCAAAATCGCCCGGCCGCCAGGTGAAATTCAATAAAAAAACATGTGGCCATTAAGCTGCTAATGTAAAGGATCTCTTGTAATTAGTTATAAATATGTCAATACAACTCCCATACTGTGTCCCTGGTGTAATATGAAGTACTTTTAAATTTGTAATGTATAATCCCATAGTACATGAATACCATGCATTTTTTGTATTTTATAAATGAAAAATATACACTGAATTATTTTGTTTTACTCCAAACTTCCATCCTCGCCCTTCATTGGAAAATTATTTTATCTCGTCTTACAAATAGTGATTTTAATACTCTCAAATAACAAGGACAACTTATACTATCGGTATTATTTATAAATTGATAATTATTCATCCCTTGACCCTGTCCATTCTCGAGGTTTATAAATAAAATGAGCAAATTGGAGACCATCATTTTTTTTTATTCAGTATAAAATTTTAAAACAAAATACAAAACAGATACTGTTTTCCTTTGTATGTTGCAAGATAAGATTACCACGCTGAGTAAATAATAGTATTTGTCATTTTAGGAACTGGTATATTATAAAGAAAAACAGTGGTCGCACTATCGGTCACTAGACAAAATTGAGTTTCTTTTATCGCATTGTAACAATAACAATGAAATTTTAATTTCTCCAATTTAATGGTTTGTAACAAAAGAAAAAATTGTCGCAAAGATAATTTTATGTCGAATCAATGCTACTCTTAAGATATACGAGAATTCTTGGATAACTATTTATTAAAATTGGGTTGACTTACACGTAAATTGAGATTCCTACAAAAATAACTTACAAAATAATATGGCTTATGAATCTACTCGGAATTTCACACACACGATTTCTTTATCTGGTTATCACGATAATTAATGTGATGTAAAAATATTTACGAATACTTGTAAAACGTCTGAAAAAAAAAGAAAAATTATTTTCTTTTTTTAATGAATCAACCAACAGTGGCAAAAAAATAGGTGCGAATCCAATGACCTGTAATGTGTCAGAAAATGGCTTGTTCGTTAACATGGATGGTGAAATTACGACAGTCCATGTATGGAAGGGGAAAAATGTTGAGCTTCTTGATAACATTTAATCAAAGTCGGAACCAGGGTAATCGGGAACCAATCCAACAGAAGAGGCAGTGCTTCAGCGGAGATGGTTTCGATTGATTGCTATCCGTAGGATTTTACTAATTGGGAACCGATCTAACTGAGGAGACAATGCTCCAGCACAGATGGCTTCGACTGGTTGGTGTACATATGATTTTATTAATCAGGAACCGATCTAACAGAGAAGGCAGTGCTCCAGCAAAGATGGTTTCGATAAGATGGAATCCGGAGGATTATCAAAGTGGCAAAGAAGCTTAGACAACAAAGGAACTCTAGTAGTCAGTAGCTTTAGAGCAGTGTGATATTTGATTGCAGGGGTAGGGTATCTATAGAATTTCAAGAATGCAATAAATGCACCTTTTAATATACAAAAAGCCGCCATCTATTATTTACAGCGAAAATGTGATAAATGGGAATTAAATAATATTATTAAAACTACCTCGCGACATCTGTATGAAATTATCGCATGCCATAAATGTTGAATTTAACAGTGAAGTTTGGTGGGATCATTTTAAAATATCGATTGCCTCTATACATATATTCGCAGTTAACAAACTATTGTACAAATCGAACAATAAAATAATATAATAATAAAATGTTTTTTTATAAACTTTTCAAACACAAAAAAAAGTTATCTACGATACTATTAAGTAAAGGATTATATGCAATTAATTGCCCATGTTCAGTTATTCTTAAGACTTGCTAACGTACACTTGTAAATATAGCACGTAGAGTTTGCTGATTATTATTGAGGTAGACAATTATTATTAAATACGAGGCAGATACTAGTGCGCAGAAATTTTTCTGCAAGCAGTTACAAGGTCTTTTAGGGAATTTTTATCAGGGTTATTATCACATGTGTAGAGTTTCTTGAATAGAGCAACAAGGGTTGCCTCTTTTTCCAATTGAATGGATATATGATGAGCTCTGTTGGTGATGCTCTTGCTGATACCGGCCAAACGAGCTGCATTGAAGCCGTAACTCTTGGGGCAAGCACCTGATGATAGTTTGTACAGAAACGTTACCGTTTCTTGTGTTACAACTTCAGTTGTGTCAGTTTCGGATTCGTCTGTTTCTACCATACACGCCTGGAATTAAGAGGAAACGTTTTTTAAATTCCTGTGATATAAAATCTACTATGTACACAAAATTTTGTTGGTTATTTTCCTGCTTCAATGGCATACCATAGTGGTGGTATAAATAGTGGTCAAGGCGTTAAATCAAATAGGTCGAATTATAAATGCAGATAGGTGGATTTAACACGCTCTATATAACATCTGAAAAAACAAACTCAGCCATATTCCATGTAATTTTTACGTTATTTGAAGAAGTAACTGAGGACAATTCTGTTAAAAATTATTCGTGGCAAAAAACTATAAATAACTAAAAAAATATTTGGATTGAGTTCATAAATTATTAACGAATTTCACGGAGTGGTTAATTTAATAAATAATGGTTAAAGTGCATAAATGAAGATGTTTAAATTTCATGATTACCGAAAGTGTCAATATGAAAACAACATTTTTTGACTTAACACCTTCTGTCACTAAAATGATAATATAATGGGAAGTCAACAAATATCACTGGTGATGGGTGGCAGGATTATCAGTACAAAGGTTAATGTTATTTACTGGGCTCAAGACTAAGCAAATGCATGTGGAGTTAAATAAACAGAAAGTTGCATTACTCGAATAGCAGAAGGCAACGGGAAACCACTGCTCGTAACATTCCCTTATAAAACTGCAATAAGATCACCAAACTTTGATAGGAGATAACCAACAGAGGGGAATGTAAGAAGAAGTATTGGCTGAGACCGTGTATGATATTTAATAACTAAAAATTGCACTCACCATATGAGCCAACGATATACTGGAATTGTTCTTGAAATCCTCAACCAGCGTGTGATAATGTGTGGAAAACATTGTTCGGCATTTTCTGTCACAGAGATCATTCAAAACGGCAGCGGCTATCGCGGTACCATCATAGGTGGATGTTCCTCGGCCTAAAAAAATATCAAATTATCATTTAACTCTGTTCCGACATATGTTTCACTGGTGAAGCAGCAATTCTTCAAAAAGGAGACACTGTATTGTGGTTTATGTTGGCCTAATGTTTAGTTACCAATCCACAGATAAATTTTCATCTCTCATATCCTCATACACTATTCTGAAATAGCTTGTAGCCAAAGTAAAATGAAATAATATTATGTCACAAAAACAAACAACATTGTCTCTCTGTAACTTTACTGTTATAAGAGACCAATCCATGGCAAGGTTTTTTGGATCAAACGATCAAATTGGTTTTGAAAAAACTTATACTTCATGCAAGAAACAGTCAAATAAATCAATTATAATATTTTACCAAGTTCATCAACAAGAACTAATGAATGAGGAGAAGCATGTTTCAGTATGGCAGCTGTTTCACTCAGTTCCACGAAGAATGTAGACTGACCCGTCATGATATCATCGTGGGCACCGAGTCTAGTGAATATTCTATCGACTAGAGTCAAAGAACATTCAGCTGCAGGGATATGGCAACCCTGAAATTACAAGAAATACATTATTTTTTAACCAATTATAAATCAAATCTATGTTTATGTTACATCACCATATTATATATAAATAGCACACTATGTTCTAATAAAATAAATTTATAAATGCTTTGGACATGACAACAAGAAATAATTACAATTTGTGTCATGATAGTGAGGAGACCGAGCTGTCGCATGAGAGTAGACTTTCCTCCCATATTTGGCCCCGTCAACAAAACAAGAGAGGCGTCGTCTTCTGTTCCGAGATAAGTGTCGTTCGGAATGAAATCCTCCAAGCATGGCATACACGGGTGGCGACCTTCTTTGATGCTTATAAATGGCTGAAATTAATCAAATATGGCTATAAATACAATCTGCTAAATATTTAGGTGCGTTGCCTATCTTTTGTCTGAGAGAATCTATTTTTAAAGCAATAGAAAATGTTGAAAAAATACTTTCTTTTGGGTAATCCAACTACCAAAATACAATACAAAGATGCTGCCGGACATGTATTTTTATGTGAAATCAAAGAACAGTGATTTCAGGCCAGAAACCTGACATATATATATACAGGTGGGCAGATCAAGAATTTTGTTTTTTAGTAAAAATCATAAAATTGCTGATTCCATTACCTTTACGGAATCCTGGGCGATCTCAATATTGGGTATGCATATATCTCCAGCCTGCAGTCGAGCAAATTCAGCCAGCGAAATGATAACATCAAGAATGGCGATGCATCCAATGGCCTTCTGCCACACCAGATGGTTTGTACTAAATTTGGCAAATATACGACGACTCAAATCTTTTAAGATTGTTATTTTCTTATCTTCGGCAACTAACATTCTGGCTAAGAGTTCCTGAAAAATACAGCATACGAAAATTAATCTACAACCCTCATGCACTCAAGCTAATAATAGTAAATGCACAGTGGAACTACGATTCTTCGTTTTACAAGGGTTACAAAATTATAATTATAATGGCGGAAAAATCTTATTCTGGAAAGGCAAAAATTAACACAGACAAACTGACCAGCTGCTCAGTATGTGAGTCATCATAACAACAAGACGACACTTAAAGACTTCTCAAAGTCTCACTCTTTTGTACGATAGTAGTTGAATGGGACGCGTGTGCTTATGAGCGGGATGACAGATGTTCGACAAAAAAGATCAATCGGGGTAATATTTGTGACGGGACAGCAATAACGGCACAATAATATAAATATTAGTTCGTTCAGATTCATTCTTTCATGAAATGGTTTTAAAGTGCATTAGAACCACCAAGATCTTCATGATTGATGCTTTATGCTGAAATCTTCCAGCAGTGTGTATAGAAAATTTATTTTAGAATATTGAATGTGAAGAATTCATCGCAGGGAAAATATATTAATTTGACTATTTCTTGTGCGTGGTAATTCTGAAATGATCATCAGATATTTACCTTGCTTTCAGCGGTGCTGAACCTTTTGTAACCTTTTCTAGCCGATTCAAGGTTGTATCCCCGGCCAGCTTTATTTACTTTAGACTCGGTGATTTCAATCTGATATTTTTTTTTATCTGATCCAACATAAGAAACCTGTAACAATATTCAAAAAAAATACAAATTCAGTGTGACTATTAATTATATTTTAAATAGATAAACCCATCCCAAAACTTTGTATAGTGTTTATAGATAGCCAATGTTATATTTAAAACAAAACAAACCTTGCAACCAAAATATTTTTCTTGTTCTTTGCGGTATTCTTCCAGATCAGAATCTATCTCAGATATTTCTTCAAGTATTGAATCATATTCCTTATCCACATTTTTGGCTGGCAAAATCGTTCCCATCTTTTCAGCGAGCTGATGATCGAAAGCGCCCTGTAAAATTATGGAATATTTTCATTTGGCCATTCATAGTATGCCAGAAGAGAAATGCATCTGGCCACATATTTGTTTCAGCTTATAAAAGCTATAATGAGAATTCCGCCATTCTTAATAATGGTAATGTTAAAAAACAGACTGTTTGTGTTTACGTCAGGACTTGCAGAAGTCTGTCATAAGTAAAAAGACAACTTATAGCAAGACATAATGTAATACATAGTAATAAAACAAACTGAAGCAAAAAACAAAAAAATCAAAATTGTATTGATATAATACCTTGAAAAACTTCAAAGTATCTGAATAATCTGGATACATTCCCTCTGGGGATTGCTGTGTCAACCTTTTCAATAGAGGAGACTCGCTTTCTTTAAAAAGCTTCATGATATCGGTTGCCGCTTCGAATCCATTTATAAGCGATATGAAATCGATAACTTTCTTTTTCGAATACGTCTTCTCATCATAAAAAATAGCTCTACCGTCAGGATGATTCTGCGATCGATTCAAATTACCAAGAGAATGAATTCTGGAAATGAATAACACTTGTGAGATACACCGTGATGTTGAAAATACATAAAAGAAACTATTATTTGATATTTGAAGACAACATACTTTGCTAGAACTCGTTCCATGTCAGGCAAGCCATTTAGAATTATCCTCGAGTCTTGGACAATGGACTGGTTGGCTAGTAATACAGAGATTGCTTTTTGTCTTTCACGAATCGTATCAATATTACAAGACGGGGAACAAACCCACTGATGTAGAAGCCTAGAAAAATATTTTAGTCAGTTTTTTATATAAAGTAAAAAACACTATATATTATACACATTTAAGCAGTGGTTAGTAGTAGTGAAGTCGTGCTGCAAGTGCAAGCACATATCGTCATTGAAACTAGAAAAATCATAGCATGGTTATGTCACAATGATTCTCAGATTTGTAAAAATCCATGATAGTTTTTCAAATGATGAATTAAAGTTTGCGCCATGTGAGTCTTTCTAGCACAACCAATCAAAAGATTTTTAATGGTTTCTATTAAACAATACTTAAGCATTTCACTGTATACTCTGAATTCGGACGACTCACTGAAACATTATGTGACAAAAAACAGCATAATTTATGGCACAGATATTCGTGTTTCTCACAAATTGTTGGAGATATGAATTTGAATAACTCATAGAATTATAAGCAAGAACTCAAGATATGTGTAAGTTGGGTGCCTACCTTTTTCCCATCGCAGTTGTGCATTGATTAAGCTTGGAATACAATGAAGAATCATCACCGACGAGTCGCAAGTTTTGCAGAGTAATAGCATCCAGCACCATATTGGTCGGCATTGTGGTAGATTTGAATTCTTTTGATTTGTGAAGGGGTTTCGTATCGACCGGTTGGTAATTAGTGAAATGCGACATTGCCATGATTTGAATGTCCAAGAGAGAATCTGTCAGAAACCAAATACACGCACCCAAAGCTCTCACTGCCAACTCGCAGTTATCATTCGGTGTGAGGCCGAGACTATCACCTGAAAGAGATAAAGTGTATTGAAATACAAAATCTCACATTGAATTCACTAACTAGCATAACACTACAATGTGTTTTTTGTAAAACGTCAGTAGCTGAATAATTAGCTCATTGGATAAAACAGAAACTTCTTTATCACTTCATGCCTTGGAACAAGGCAGTCACTGCATAATAATTAATCGTTATAGAATATTGTTGGTACACAGGTCTTGTAGGTTGGGAACCAGTTATATCACATACGTTACAATTAAAATAAAGTCTTCTCAAGGCTCAAATGATAATCGTTTATTGCAAAGCTTTCCAACACATTTTGTAGGTTCAAGCAAAGTAGGAAAACACAGTAAAACATGAAACTTTAGGAACTGGTATATTATAAAGAAAAACAAAGGTAACACTGTATCAGTCACTAGACAAAATTGAGTTTCTTATATCACATTGTAACAATATGAATGAAATTTTAATTTCTCCAACAAAAATCGGTTTGGAACAAACAAAGAAATTGTCGCAAATTTTAATATCAAATAAATGCTACTATAACGGGATTTACGACAATTCTTGGATCACTATCAATTAAAAATTATGTTGACTTAAACATAAAATAAATTAAGATTCCTACAAAACTAACTTATAAAATAATATGCCTTATGAATCTACTCGGAATTTCACACACACGATTTCTTTAACTGGTTATCAAGATAATTAATGTGACATAAAAATATTTGCGAATACGTGTAAAACGTCTGAAAAATAGAAAAATTAGTTTCTTTTTTAATTAATCAACAGTGGCAAAAAATAGATGCAAATCCAATGACCTGTAATGTGTCAGAAAATAGCTAGTTCGTTAACATGGATGGTGAAATTACAACTGTCCATGTTCGACGGGGAAAAATGTTGAGCTTCTTGATAACATTTAATCAAAGTCGGAACCAGGGTGTTAGGTAAAGTCGAATCGTCAGATTTTCAAATGCCTCCAGCCTAGCAATAAACGAATGTTTTTTTGACAATGTCTAGAATAGTTTTGTTACACAGGCCCCGTAGGTTAGGTGCTATGTATATCACATATGTCACAATTAAAATAAGAAATCTTCTCAAGGCTCAAATGATAATTGTTTATAGCAGTCTTTTAACATACTTTGTAGGTTCGAGCAAACACATTAAAACATGAAACGTGGAATACGAGTAAACTAGACAAAGGGTTAAACCGTAGCATAGAGCCGTATCAGGTGAGAACCGATCTAAAAATGGAGGCAGTGCTCCATCGAAAAGATAGTTTCAATAGACAGGAATCCGTAGCACCATGTCAATTGTGGACCGATCTAACAGTGGAGGCAGTACTTCACCAGAAAGATAGTCTCAATAGGCTGGAATCTTTAGAACCGTGGCAGGTGAGAACTGATCAAACAGTGGATTCAGTATTCCGTCAGAAGTTTCAAATTACTGGATTTCGTATGATCATATCAATCGAGAACCTATCCAACAGTGGAGGCAGAGCTCCGACAGCTAGATAGTTTCGAAACTTTAACTTTAAAATGTGTGTGATTTGTCCTCCATCTTTATTTAAGATGTACGAAAGTGAGGGACTTATAAATTTCTGAGTGGACGTACCACAGACGGTTATTAATAAGTAACAAGGCGCCATCTATTATTTACAGCGAAAAGGTGATAAATGGTGAATTATATAATAATATATTTTAAAACAACCTAGTGACATCTATATGTAATTATCGCAAGCTATACCGTTAAACTTGACACCATTTCCAAAATCAATTAATTTATCGTCGTCATATCGAGTGTTTTGTAAAAAAAAAACAATTCAACCATTTTAGCAAAATCAAATACCGACATAACAAAACAACATCACTAATATTGTTGTGTAAAAATGGCAAATTTGTAGATTCCTTCTAGGCTTTGTTCTAAACTTGTAAATAAAATAATAATCATCCATAAATAATTATTGATAAAGTAACGTGAAAAGTATAAAATGTTCTAATTGTAAAATAGTATTTTGGTTAATTCACTTTTTTTAAAAAAACACTGATGATATAATAAATTTGTGACAAGATCATAGAAAAATTAGTCAATTCAAGGAAAAACATTCAGCCAGATTTCTTTAAATAGTAAAAGTTTGAACGTAATGCAAAGTTTGAATACCACACAACACAACTCCACTCATTTTACATAGTTCTACAGAGTTGTTACAACACAAATATCAATTGGTTGCCAAAAATATTCTAAGCTATGTACAATGAAGAAAATTTAATTGAATGATATAACTTCCAATAATTATATTTGACACTGTATTCTTAATGCAACATAGTTTGTCATAGATGCAACCATGTCGCTCCTTTAATGACCATAGTTGGACAGGCAAAGAGGATATGATCAGCTTGTATCATATTTCCAAGTACACTATCTGGCACGTCAACTCACTTTTTATAAGTTTTTAGAAAATTCAACAAAATAATCCTTACCATCGCTAAGCATGGGCTTAATTCCCTCTGGCCATTTCGTACCCTCATCAGATTGATAATACTTTTCAGCCATCGTTCTCAGAGTTTGGTTAGCACTCCAGAACTGTTTTTGGGGTAGCAACGATTCCTTGCGTGCTCCTTGACAAGACATCCGGAAGACTTGTGACGTACGGTCGGTGATGGCACCCCTCTCGTGCAGCACCTTATAGAATATACAATGTGTGAATATAAATGTTTCTAAAAACAAAAGGAGCGGTGTTCTTCAGTTAAAATCCTTGGCAATCTAAACAATGCTCACTATAACTTTTTTTGTCCATTAGAAACTCAGTTAAGTATTGTGAGGTGATTGCTCTATTATGACCATCTGTTCAAAGCAGGCGTCTTCGAAGAGGAAGCAGGAAAAGCATATTATAAAATAATATGTCTTGATTTATTTGACTGTCCGTACTTAACGTACAGTTTGAATGGACAGACGGACGATATATTATAAATTTATATATAAATATAGTGTGTTAGCATGTTTTGTGTGAGTTATACACAATATTTTTTGGTGTGGGTTATGTCCTTTTTTCTTTCCACAGTCGATATATTTATATAATATTGACCATCTGCTTGTCAAAATAAAATTCTTACCAATGCCGGTGGATAATGTGCCAGGGTTGTGAGTAGCCTAGAAGAATGCTTGTCATCGTCAAATTCTCCAAGATGGAATACTCCAATTGAAGTATCAATAAAACAGACTCCGTATTTGCTGCAACCTATGCCCAAATCCTGAAAAAATTATTATAGATAATCACTTATTTCTATATAACAGTTGAAGTGGCCAAATTCAATTTTTTTTTTTGCAGGTATATCGAAAAGTAATAGAAAATATTGAATCCTTCATTTGAAGTTACGCTGTTTTTTATACAGTGAAACATTTAAATTACCTGCTCAGCAACCGCAAACATATAACTTGAACTGGCGTCAGTTGGCCCGTTATCTTGTAAACCAAGAACTTCTGTTCCTTTACAAGTCACTTGACAGATTTCACGACGCACTGCCTTGTTTTTGGAAGAGATATTATCTAAGGAAAAGAAAATAATTCATTGTAACATTGATTTGTAATTACCAGACAGGTTTCTTGTGTTGGCATATTATTTATCAACTAGCACTGCTGTGCTCCTTTCTTAGAATGGATGCCAACTCATTATTATATTAGCTATGGGGTCATGTCAAGATTGACCGCCGAGGTTTTAACCGATGAACAATACCCCAATCAGTTACTACTGCAACGCCTTGATGGAAAATTACAAATAACAAACTAAAAAAAATTTAATTGCCAACCGGGCAACATGAGATATCCTTACTGATTTTCATCCGTTCTGCCATCATGTCAGGAGTTTCAGTCTGTTCAACACGAGCCACTCTGTAGCCTTTTTGCACTAATGTGCTAGCCATTCTAGCATAAGCTATTTCTGGAAAACCAGAATGAGCAAATTCTCCCTACAACAGTAATTAACAGAAACATTTAAATCATTTAGTTAAACATTATGTAGATATTGATGCTATGCCTCTTATTATTGTATTACAGAATGGAACTCAATGAAAACTTTTAGCCAAGAGTGATGGATTACGCAGTTTCGAATATCCGAGGATTAAAGTCAAAATGAATTTGATTTAAGCTTAGTTTGTATACACATGGCCTATTATTCACTATTCAATAAGAGCACTGAATTTAAATTAAATCATATTGCGTGGTTACTTGAGTTACCGAGAATTTTCACTTGTTTGCCATGCAATCACATTTAATTTCTTCGGCATGCATTATAATCAGAAATCTCGAAGTCATTAAAACATTTAATTTTCAACCCCCTAATGTGTGATTAGGTTAAAAAAGGAATTCATAATTTACACGTTGCAATTCTCAATTTATTCAGATCACCAAATCATTAAAAAAAGGTGTAGCTTTATTTCACAAAGCTATCAATTTTTATACATCTAGATATAAAAAAATGCAGAAATCAAAAGAGCTTTCCAAGCTCAAGTCACAAGTTTTGATTTATTATTATAAGAGATAATTAATTTGGCTAAGCAAAAACTTTAATTTTAATAACAATGTGTGGCAGCAAGGATAACTTGAGATGCATGTTTCACATGCCAAAATCTGTGAAAGTTATAATTGAAAGATTTGTTATAAGTAAAGAAATAAAAAATATTCTGATGTTGTTTGATTAAAAATCACATTCAGACATCCATATTACCTTCATATAAGAAAATGCAAGTTCATTGACACCAACTGATGCGTCCATATGATACAGTTCATAAAATTTTCCAACTTTGAAAAATAAGACGCAGTCAAAATGTTGAGCTTTCATATCCCACCATTGTCTGTGAGCCTGAAAAATAAATATAAATTCAATTTGATAATGTAAAAGACAGCAAAGGAAATTATACTAAAATAAACCTTCTCTTTTTTTGTAAATAGAAAAACGTATTACCGGTGTTTGAGATTCTCGAAATGCAACAGGAACATACAATGTCTTAGGATTATATTCGGGATGATTCATTTTCCTCCTATTGGCATCCATTAAGTTCTCAGGACGCAGCCAATCCAGGCGACAGTGCAGCCAGTTGTTTGCTTCATCAGGCAACGATGTTTTAGACTCAGTAGGCGGTGTAGCATTTTTGCCAGCAGGACTGAACATGCAAGAATAATACTCCATTAATTAAACATAATAAAAATGTCCCTTGTGGAGAGCTTGGAGATCGGCAATATGCTGCATTCAATAAGTTAATTCATCTTTTAAATTTCAAATCCATATGTCACGCATTAAGATCCGGACAGGAGTCTCTGAATTGTTCACTGCCCCTGATCACATTTTCTATATATTATTATACATGTTACTCATTTTGCTATAATTATGAGGGGTTCATAAAAACAATAAAACCAACAATTAACCCAAAAGCGCCAGACAGGTCTTGCTATAAATAGAATATGACATATAAAGGAAGAAACAGGGTACATTCATTTCTATTCTACATAAAATTTATTTTGAATTAGACCTTGAATACAACGCAAAAAAAATTTAAATTACTATAGTACAAAACCTCCATGAACTGTTGTATAGCGCCTAAATTGATAACTTATGCAAACTTACTATCATAAATAATTTGAGAATCACTACATCAAAAATATGTATTTACTTCATTCAGCAAGAAAAATATTTCTTTCCTTATGCTTTGATAATTTTCACTGTATCTAACCTCTCTGGTTTGAGGGGGAAAGGATAAGTAAAATTCTTATAATGAGTATACATACGATTGTAGTGCCTTGGATTTATTTTTCGGAGCAGGTGATCGAGCCGGAGTCCGAGCAGGGGAAGAGGTCTTAGCTTCAAATTTGAAACTGTTTTCCAATTTCGCTTTGACAATGTTATGATCTATAAAAAAGGAAAAATCTTTGTTCAAATACAAATTGCTCTAGTTAATTTACGGTAATATAATATTTGTCCAGTAAATTTAATTTTTTAATTGATAATATTCCATAATTTTGTTTCGAAATTGATTGAATTTATTTACAGTTGTATCTCTTTTCAAATTACTGTTTTTAAGCCACAGAGATGATAATTACCTCTTAACCTAGCTCCTGGTATAGCTGATTACAGTGCGTTGATACTCAAAATTAAACAAAAATGGTGATAGCAGAACAAATGGGATCTCGTAAAAGTATGTCATACTTTTAAAGTGTTAAATTTTTGACATAGTATCAGTTATAGTATAGTAATATGTTAGGAGTAGCTGGGTTGAAGAACAATGTCAGTTTCTTTCTATCTTTAACATGTTAAGCACCGGTGATCTTGCACACTTTTAAAGGTGTAAAGTAACAATTAAAACAAAAAATTAAGACTTTGGAAGGAAGAAAAAGCGACAAACATTTTACTTTGGTAGTTCATTTTTTTGTAATAGCTTAAACCGATCCTCAAAAAATATTTAACTAAACAGTGTGTATTAATATACAAGGAAGCTAAAAAACGGTAAATATACCCTTCCCGTATATAAACACTAGTTGTAGAAGCAGGTAATAATACCTTTTCCATGCATAATTCGTAATTAATGTTATATCTATGATGTAAGGTTTTATATGGTTAAGAAACAGAACAAAGCGAACAGTTACTCAGAAATCTTCAGTAATAAATAAAATCCCTTTTCAAATGGAGAATCATAAAAGGATCCTTATAATGATGACAATGAAAAGTGAATAGAATCAGCATACCTATAGAAACATAAATACAGTGAAGGTAATTTTTAAGCATACCTTCTGCATTACCTTTATTCTCACTGTCGGACTTATCAGAGTCATCCGAAACTAATCTGATCCTCTTTCTACGGCGGGGAGCCGAAATTTCTTCATTATCTTCTTCCTGCAGGTTGTGTTTAACCTCTTCCTCACCAGAATCAGAATCATTCAGGTGTCTTCGACGCTTTGTATCTACAAATGTGGAAAAAAACACGCAAAAATACGTTAAATATAGCAATCAATGAATATGCTCATTCCAAGAACCACTATGTATAAGTACACGGCGTTTTCTACAAACCCTTGGTGGAAGAATAATAAAGAAAATTATTTCCCGTATAATGACATTAGGACGCACGTATTCAAAAATATCTCGAATCTTATGTGAAAGAAAATGACCTTAAAGAACTAAATAAAACTATCATCACTCAAATTACCTTTGCCGTTTTGATCTGTATCACCCGCATGTTTTTGTTTGTCAGGTGCCTCATTAGGGATGTCTTCAACTTTCACTGTTTTCGGGGGAGTCGGAGAAGGTTTGGTAAAATAATTAAAAAGTGTGTTTGAAGACCCTCCCGAGCTATTTCTTTTAGACATTGGAGGACTTTACAAACACTTAAGATAAAGACGGATTATTACTTTGACACCAGCCAAAATTTTAGCCCACCACTGTCAAACGTGTAACGTCAAACATAGCCAACTTTGGCGCGACTTTTAGCTTCCTTTTGTTTACAATGACAACACTTTTAGAAACGCGTTTGCTATTATTTAAATTGTTTCGGAAAATAAAACCACAAAAGTTTGTTTGGTGAAATTTTAAATGTGATTTTATGATGTTGTTTTGTTGATCAGTATATTGCTTTTTGTCTTTTGTATGACGAGTCATTATAATAATATTTCAGTTTCCTCACAAGTGCAACACAAACCTATGGATCTGAGCCTGATTGGATACTGTGTTTTACCGCCTTTGATTTAAAAACTAATATTAATTAGTCTATACAGATTGATTTAATGTTCATTTGAGCTTGGATTAAATTTTTTCATATCCTAGGATAGTAAGGTTAGGTATTACTTCAAACAAAAAAACGAGTTGTGTGTATATTAATTTTATTCCTTTATAAACACTACTTACAGTAATTTGCTTATCTGTGGCAATACATAATAATTGAGTTAGACAAGTAAGTAGATTGTTTATAAATATTATGTTTATTTCGAATCCTTTTATTTCTTATTCTCGTCACGTTTCGAAAATCGTACAAAACAGTGATTTTCATTCATTCACATTATATTATTTACAGTTTTAACAAAGAATGAATATAATCTTTTCTCTGAGCTCTATTTATTACAATGATGGTTCGATTAATAAGTATATAAATAAATTGTAGTAATATAGCTTCATTGTTTTGGTTGCATTAAAATAATTAGAAACTTAACAATAAATAATACTTTTTTCCAAATACAGCATTAAAATGTTAAAAGAACCTTATCATATTTATTTAGGATTTGAATGTTTTTGCCAAACACTGTACATACATATTTATATTATGTATCCAACATCACATCTACTCATCAGGAACAATCTTAACTTTTTTTGTATGCATCATAGTTTTCTTGCGGTGAATTCATTTTTCATATTAAAATGAAGAAGATTTTTGACAAATATTTATTTTTCCTACAACTGTTTTATGAATTGGGTACCTAAATACAAAAGCCAAAAAACAGAGCGCCTCATTATTAGCTATGCATGCAAACATTACAAACCAAGAGACAACATTTTTTTTAAATTTAGAACGTATAAAATTAATTATAAATTCTAACCATTTTTTATAGCAACTCGCCAAATTCTGTTTGCGAGTGATAAGAAATACAACATAAAGCAAACTTTTCAAAAATAAAAATATTAAATTTTTTCGTATATTTTGTATAGTAATAAAACGTAACTTCTACACCATATAAAACACCACGAAAAATAGGTGTACAGAGTTTCCGAGCCAGACGTTTTGCCTCGCCATACAAGATTTATTTTTTCTACCTTAGTTATGAAAGTTAAAAATATTTATATATATAGACAGCGATGTCGCCCAGTTCACTTTGCCGATACTGGTGGCGGCCTTTTGCGCCTATGCGTGACGCCCGCACTGGGTGTAAGAAATTTCGAGCGAACTATACATGTGACGTCATATAGTAGTTAGGATCACGCAAAGTGAACATTGTGAAGCCTTTCACGCTAAAGTTATGATCTGAATAAAATAAAAAATACTGAAAAAGCACAATCACATCATATTAAATAAATAAAACACGTACTGTTGTGTACATCCGACTTATGTGTCTCGCGTGCATATATGTATTTTTATAAGGTTTTGTAATCCACGCCGCGTAATAAACTACCCACATATTTCGTTACTGTGGGTTAGAACGTTTTGATTAAAATGAATATTAAAGTTCTTTCAAATAGTAACTATTTTATTAAGCAGCATATAAGGAAGTAATTGATTTTTTCATGTACCTAAACAAAATTATTTGTGGCTTCCATTCTCGCATACAGAATTTTAAGCCACGTCACATAAAATTTGAGGTATGTTTTATTTGTCTATACTAATCTGATATCACAGCTAACATTGAAAAAAATTTTCGCTATTATCCATAGCGAAAATGATATGACACTTAATACACGTACTTATGTGCAAACTATGTTTTATTTATTATTTATTTCTACAAACATTTGTTTACACAATATATTAAACATAAAACAATTCTATGCGATAACTGACCATTAAAAAATATAATAACAAGGAAAAAAATTCACCATTTAAAAATCGAGGTGCTTATAAAATAATATGGTGGCAAGTCTTTTACACAACTCATAAACAAATTGAAGCAATTGTTAATCACATTTAAACAATAATAACTGTGTTACGTTATTAATTAATATGAAAACAAAAATTAATTTGAAATTACAGCTAATGTGATTGATATTTTAGACAATAAACTTTTACAGTTAATCGAGATAAACTCAAATTGAAAAGACATCTAAAACCCCTATGCACAATACATCAAATGTTAAACTGAAAAATATTAACTGCCTTGCCAAAATTTGTACACAGAATCTTTTATATATCTGCTACAGATAGACGCTGGTAATCAAATGTTTTATTATTTGAAATGCTGTTGGGGAAACTGGTGCTTCTTTGTATACGTTTGGAATCAACAGAGCTAAGGGCTTCAAATACACTCTTATGGGTAGGATTGTAATAATAATATTTTGCAACTGCCTTCAGGTTGTAGCAAAATCAGCCCTTATAATATGAAATTTGCACTGCAAATACTTCAAGAAGCACAATCTATCTCGAATCGGACCTATGAATAGGTAACAT
The DNA here is from genome assembly GCA_022494535.1 of Himalopsyche phryganea. Classification (NCBI taxonomy): domain Eukaryota; kingdom Metazoa; phylum Arthropoda; class Insecta; order Trichoptera; family Rhyacophilidae; genus Himalopsyche; species Himalopsyche phryganea. The sequence continues at coordinate 2,938,510 of JAGVSL010000015.1, forward strand.
CTCAACTAATGAAGTCTCAAGTATAAATAAAATACCAAGTTTCAAATTTGGATTATTGAGATTTTGTACACTTCCATGTATTTTGTCACTCACGACCCGGGTTTCGCCTTTCGGCATCTTCAGGCATTCGAGCACACGGATGGACTCGAAAAACTCGGGTTATACCGGAAATACCAAGTATTTACGGTATAACCCGATTCACACGGAGCTAAATTTGACAAAACAAAGACATTGAGCTATAACCAGATGCCGATATTTCCATTCAATCATTCGAAAATTATTAACATATATTAAGGTTGTTCATACAAGGCGGACATCTACCGTAGATGCTACGAAATTAATTCTATTCGTGGATAACTTTTATAATCCAATTAAATCAAGACATAACATTATTTTAACAATTAACTACTTAGTTACCATTGTTTCTTTTTCGAATAAATTCATAATCTTCTCAATTGCTTGACTAGAAAATATTAAATTATTTTTTTGCTTTAGTTGACATTTTTTGAAATGTATTGTACCAGTCTTTCGTTTAAAATGCCACACACGTTACCATTTTTTAAGATTATTTTAAATTTAGGTATCAATCGATAAATTATAGATAAATAATATTTTTTTTTGGTAAACAGACTAGAGAGTCGTTAAGTATAGCACATTCTTAATATTCCTTATAAATTTAGCATCGTAATTATTTTGTTATTTTTATAAAGAAATCGTGCATAATTCACAAAAAAAAATGAAACTTTAATCGAGCCATAAAATTTGAAACTGTGCATATATTTATTATGTATTTAGTTCAATTAACAATATAAGTTTTTTCAGTTAAGCAGTAGAAGTTTAAAAAACTGAACTGTTAAAAATATAAACATGTTTTTTAAAAAATCATTGAAAAATAATTGTATTTTTTTAAATATGGTTCTCAAAACATATAGGATGGAGCCTAAATATACAATATGTCTGCCTATTAATCGTACTGTAAGATAAACCGGAATGTATAAAGCAGTATAATATTGCCATATATATAAATTTAACTATTGATTAAATGTATTTTAACAAGGTAACAACCATATTTAAAACCAATCATTGGGATATTAAATCTAAAGATACAACTGCCTTGATCTTATTCTACTATTACTGGGGGATCTGTCTCTATAATAATTATTAAATCCGTATGTTAAACAATACAATAAAGATATATTGCATTTTAATTAATTACTTATTTTATCAAATAGTATTTATATATTATTAAATACTTTGGAGGAACTTCATTTTGGAATCAAACTGAAAAAAAAACAATTGGATTTTATTATTAAATCGGTTGACATTTTAGTTCTCTTCTTAATTGTATATTTTGGGTCAGTGGTCGGCAGCCTTTTTACTAAGACGGGCACCCTAAATGGCACTGTACATTAATTTTGACGAAAGAGTTGAAAGCTAAATTTACAAATCAAAAGATTTGTTTTATCGAAACACATTCAAATCTAGTGGGAATTCACCGATACCCTGCCATGATTCATGAGTAACCAATGCATGTTCAGAGAGGACAGCGATACAGCTTGCCTAGCGAAAACAATGTCAGCACCACCATCAATTTCGATCTATATAAAGCAGTAAAGGTACAGTGTTGCATTGCTGTAGTATCTTTATAATGTTAATTAACTTCAAGCGGTTCTAAAAAAACGTATATTTTTAGCAGGTGCTATATGCCTCGTGAGCCCCGGGTTGTCGACCGCTCGTTTTGGTACTCTTATTTGTAGAAAAAAATGTTCCTAAGTTAGTATTTATGAACAACATTTAAATGAAAATTTGTCATAATGTAAATATAATATTTTCTTTACTAGAATGTAAAGTTTGGATTACTGATTTGTTAGTGTCAGCTGATAGCGAAAGACGAAACCATTGCATAAATACCTAACAATTCCAGGTAAATGATGCAAACAAATTTTTGATAGCGTCATAAATAAATAATATACTATTACAATGCTATTTTGTATTATTGTAGGTAAGAAAGACACATTTATGGCATTAAACATTTAGATTATTTAAAATTAACATTTTATTCTAAAATTTATTAAATATTATGTAATAAATAAGTACTCATATTTTTAAATACTGCTTAAATTATCATATGTACACTAAATCAGAAATTATCGACGACATAAATACTATTAAATTACTGGTATTTTGAACATTGTAACAAGCTATTTACGAACTATTCTTTAATGGCTAAGTATTAGAATTTAATACAACATAGTAACAATGTATTATCAACATTTTTGTCATTTTAATTTTTATACAATTGACGACAATTATTAACATATATAGCAAAGCAAACGTTATGTATATCTTAAATTTTAATTAGACAGGAAATAAATTCATCGGAACATCATGGATACCAATTCACTAGGGATTCCAATTGAATATTCTAATATTCGAACATATTCGGCGCTTTCTTGATATTCGGATATTCGAATATTTGATTAATTAATCGCATACTATTGGTTCATTTTTTCACAAGGGATATCATTCGGCGTTGCACCTTTACGTATAAAAAAATATCTTTAATTTTGATTTTGATCACTGAGAAATTCTATATATAATGTACAATCCAATACAAGCCATACAGACAACTCCAACGTTAAGTGAAAGTTTTTTCGATAGCAGTAACAATATATATATACAAAACTATAAGTTATTATTTGCAGGCTAATTTGTTTTCTATTGAATGACTATTTTTCTTCACGTTTCAAAAATTATTCAAACATATTCGAATATGTTAATATTCGAATAATTTACTACACGAATATTTGGAATCCTTTCTACAGACCTTAATTAACAAACATCTTAGGTGAGTCAAATCTTAGGCGAATATTTTTTATTCAAGGATACTGAAAGTGCTAATTTAGAATTGTGACAATGTTTGGTATTCTCTATTCCAGTTGATAAATAACATTAACGTCTTTGCACATAATCCAGATTAATTCTATTCTAACGCTTTTTTGAACGACAGGAAAGTTAAAAAAAACTAAAACTAATTTTAAAATATTTTGTCAGCCATTGGTTTACTGTTAGAAATTCCTTACTTAAAAATGGAAGTTTTTGTAACGACAATGGAATCAAAAATAGTTTTAAATGTGTTGTTTTTGCAACGTTAAGTAAACTTTTACTAAAAATATAATTAAGCATTGACTAAAAAAACCAATTGTTTGCTATAATTATTTTCATAGAATAACAAAAGTGATTGATTTCAATTGTATCGCAGTTTTTATTTTCATCAACTTAAAAATAGCGGTTGGCTTAAATACTAATTCCTCTTGTACATAGTTATACCACCTATTTATTAATATATAAAATGTGAACTTGCCATACTTCAAAATGTATTATTTTTTTTCCAAAACAGTTGAAGTGGGAAATGCGTGTGTTTTTCAACACTTTTCTGGCTACTTAATTTATCACTTGACTTTGGTAACTTCCGTTATAAAATTGTTTTTCACAGTGCTATTTTATGGTATTTTAAATGCCTTCGGCGTTTTCTTCGGTTTCTTGGGGCTCCGAGTCTGAGAAACTTCTTCTTCTCCAGGAACCGTGAGTGCAAACACCGTGGCCTCTCCACCACTCGTTCACGTCTCTGTAAGTCCTCGGTTGGATCTCGTCGTGGAGCATGGCGCAGACCCGGCACCAGAAATAAGTGTTGATGAACTCGCCAGTCCCCTGAAATATAACGCGATTAAAAACTTGTCTCTCGCATACAACGCTTTTATATTAAAAAGTCAACTAAGCTTACATTGAAACCGACATAATTATGTAACGTAAGTCTCGAAGTGTGACATCTCTTGGAAAAAATGAGATGTAAATTTAGTTTTGTGGAACATAAAATTTCCGTTAAGCTATAAAGTCATTACATATCCTTATGAGTTTGAAGCATTTTGAAATGTGAAAACAAAGGTTTTTACAATTATATTTAAACTATGAAAATGGAGATGTCACACCTTGATACTTCACGTCACAATATTTTATTTTTTCATGCCCGCTCCCAACTTGGAGCATATGGTCTCCTAATGGAGGTACCTCAACAGAATTTTTCTATGAGAACTGTTTGTTATTTAGTGTTCTATCTTTTTCAAAGTGGGAAGGATGGAATAACAGAGAACCAGTAGTTAGATGATTACTCTCCCAACGCCCCATTTTCATGATCGGATGGGTTGAAGGAAATATAAAATTTACATATATCGATGCTTAAAAAATTGATTCAATTGAAAAATGAATGTATGAAAGGGTTAGTTAGTTAATACAAACTCGTGAACATTGGAACTGAAAACGACGAACGCCCAAGAACGATTACCACACGGCTACATGCCCGAAAAATATCAGGGAGTTATCCCTTCAAAAGTAAAGCATCTCTTTTAACCAAACTAAGCTAATGAATGTTAACTTACGAGATCAATTGACTGCGGAATATATTTCAATATTTGACAGATCGACTTATCTCTATTTATTATCCTCAAATTTTAAAAACGCATAATATATGAGTGCCTAACCGAGACAACAATCAAAATCTCTCATTGACTGGATCAATCAACGCAATGTATGTTAGAATACCATAGTATGGTGTGGCAAACCTCACCTTCCATTTGAAGTAGGAATTATATAGCTCGTCGTCTTTGTCAAGTCTGTGAAGATACTCTGCCAATTCTCTCGGAGTTTCAAATTCATCAACGTGTATATAAGAGTTGTATGGAGCGGCGACTTCATAATCTTCTGGGCGTGCTCCCATCACAATTGGCAATATGTTTCGACTAAAGTAATTAAAAACATAATTTTATATGATTAATCATTATTATATGATGACGTGACGATGAAATATATACTGTGAGCTATAAAGTAATTTATTTAATTCGAATTATTGAGAGTTTGTACACTTCCATGTATTTTGTCACTAGCTACCCGGGTTTCGCCTTTTGGCATCTTCAGGCATTCGAGCGCACGAATGGACTCGAATTGACTAATTTGTGTCAATTAGAGTCCATCCGTGCGCTTGAATGCCTGAAGATGCCGAAAGGCGAAACCCGGGTCGTTAGTGACAAAATATATGGAAGTGTACAAAGCCTCAATAATTCGAATTTGATATTGAAGTTCTATCAAGCACCCTCAGTCGATGTCTTAAATTATAATTTATTTAAGTTTACATGACACAAAACTTATGAAAAACACAGCTAGCCATTTTTCTTTTTCTTTTCTTTTTTACTATGTTCGCTCCCAATGTGGAGCAAATGGATTCCTAATGGAGCTATCTCAACAGAGGTTTTACAACTATAACGGCTTTCTACTCAGTTGCTCAACCTCTCTTTTTTGAAGAGAGTGGAGATAGAATGATAGGGCTATTCACGTGACTAGTGGTCTGCTAATTGCTCTCGCTACGTCCCGTATTTAGAATCGGATGGGTGGTAGGGAGTTCTAGACATCACAAACATTCTTGCCTACGTACAGAAATCCATAAACTTGGACTTGAACGCGAGACACCCATAACCGTAGCCAACGACGTTGAACATTGCACCACGGACGCCACAGTTTATCACGCTTTAAACATTTTGTTGTGACTTGTGACTCACAACCTCTTATGGTTTTTTAATTTGTAGGTTATTTAAGGCAGTGCTACTCAAGATTTTTTGGTGAGCAGACCAGTAAATATTTTTCAGTGTTAGTTACATGGGAAATGGCTTCATTATTGAAATTCATGGACATTGATATTACACGAGACACGCGTCGATATTAATTATTTTTCTCATTTTTAACTATGCATATATTACTACCACGGACCACCATTTGAGTAGACCCCTGTTTTAACGAGCATTATTGGCATTTGTAGATTCCGAATATTTAAGCAAGTAACTAATTAATTAACCATAACCTTCTCATTTCTGTTCTCATTATTGATTCACATCAGTGTTTCTTAACCTGAGGTGCTAGAAAGCATTTCCAGGGGCGGAAGATAAGTTTATAACATTAAGATGTGTAATATACGATTTTAACTGAACCAAACTTTGTATTTTTGGAGGCAAACTGGCGATCGCTGCGTCGATGTTTGGGACCCTAGTGTTCTAATTTTTTGTTATACCTAACCATTAAAAATTGGAATATTGTTTTTTATCTACATACATGTTAATTTATATTGTTCAATAAAACAATCAACACGGGGTGGCGACCACTAAAACCGTTGAGAAACACCGAGCTAAATTCAGGAGCGAAGTGTGTGGTTTTCAATTCTATAATTAAATATTTTACGTACCCTAACCCGTTGACGAAAAATTTCTCAGTAATATAGTCTTGACAGTTAGAGTTTTCGAATGCGAGATAGAATTTGTAATCCTTATCCAAGATTTCGAAGCACTTATCAGCATTGTATCGCGGACACCTCATCGATCCACAGGCCCCGTAGATGTCCACTTGAATGTATTTCTTCAATTCTAGGGCATATTGGAGTCTATGGTTACGAGCTCCGCAATTGGATACAAACCATGCGACCTGAAAAAGTCATCAGGATAAATATTTATTCATTGTTTTTTTCCATGTTGGTTTACAGACTAGTAATACAAATTTAAAACATGACTATTCCAATTTATTTCAAGAAAAGTTTTTAAATTGTGTTTTATAATTCCAAACTGACAGCTTACAAATTCAACAATAAAACAAATTACGTTGAACATTAATTCATATTTTTACTAACAGGGGCTACTCAATACCTTTGCTTAACTAAAAAATATTCAAAAGGCATTAGTGTTATCATGATATTTTCACAGCACCTTGTTCCATATCGTGGGCCAATCTTAGAACGATGGGCAAACTTACCCAAATGAACACAAATAAATATTGCTGTTATATTTCCTGTAAAACATTCGTTTGCCAATACATATCCAATTTTGGGCAACAGTTTCCCATCAGGGCCAAAGTCATCCCACATTACAGTACTAAATTTGTTTTTTTTTTATATATTCATAAAATATATACACCATTATATTCGAAAATGTATCAAAGGAACAATCTCATAGTAATCGATCCAGAATAATTAATTTTATACAGCATTATACTGATAACAGCTCAGCGAAATACATATTTTAAAAATGAGTATGCATTCAAAATGTGTGTTTATTCGATTAAATCTTTAAAATATTTCCTTTTCAAAGGCAATGTAAATTCAAAAATTCTGTACAAAATTCTGTCTCCATAAATGCCATAAAATATTTAATTAAAGATATTATTTGGTAAATCAAAATTATAGTGTTTTTGTTTTAGATATTGCAAATAACATAAACAGTAAAAAAAGAACTTATACTCATTATATCGAGGGTATACTGACAGAAGGCATCAAGTCATAAAAACAAGTTCTCAGATAGTCACATTTAAAAAGATTTAAAAGATTTTTTGTACATTATTAAGAATAATCTATTTGGCATACTAATCATATGATTTGGTATCGATGCGTTATAGTAATATCATGCTTTCTGCCAGAATAAAAAAATAACAATATGACAATAATGCTGATTTTATTTCAAATCCATTATATCATGACTTCATGCGTTCTATCAGTACGTAGAGTGTTAAATTGTCTACATTTTTGCATTTAAAATAAAAAAATCGTAAAAAAAAAACTGACTTAATGCGTTCTGTCAATGTAACCTCGATATGGTAACTTATTTTTAGAGTTTTTCGATGAGGATGTTTGCACAAATATTTTCTAATATCTTATCGTGAGTTGACCCCTAATATTTTGATTTGATGTTGCATACCTTACGCAATTATTATAAAAATACAATATAACTATTCTGTAAAATTACTATTTTTACGACGATTTCGCTCTACCAACAACACGTATTAATATCCACTTCAATTTTGTGATTTGTAAAATAATATGTTTGAAGACTAAAAAATGGATTATTCTTACGAAATCCAATTGATCACTCGATTAGCTGTTCTTGTTTGATTTCTCAACAATTTACCAGATTATTTTATCGTTAGTAATAACATATAATAGGTCAACTATATTATACACACATACGATATCTTAAGTACATTGAAAATAAGAGTTTTTTCTATATTATTTGTTATCAGTTAGAAGTTTGCTTTTAGGGTGTGTTATTCAAACAGAAATTGTGAGTAATAAATCAGTTGTAAAAATATATCTTATTTTAAAATCAGTGGTGTAGTTCAAAATAAAATCGTCAGACGTTAATAACTTTCGTTACCACTGTTAACAAAAACTATTGGTATATCTCATAATTACACATTTTCTTCGTGTTTAAAATAATACTGTAATTTAAATCTTGAGACTCAGAAGTTTGTGATACTCCGTGAACTGAAAGTGATATAATATGAAATCTTGAACAAGAATAGGTACCGGGGCGTTCTCCGGCTTGAAAATAGTCCCGAGACGGCGTCTCGACACGTCGTCTTCGTAAAGAAGCTTACTTATATCATAATTTTTTGTGATGTTTTTGAACTAGTAAACTATTCACGACTAAGAAAGACTGTTCAATATTAAGTAAAATATAATTCTACAGTTCATAATATAATTAACTGAATAGGATCTGTAAATAAAAAAGTACACAAAATACACATTTAAATTGTGTATAAACTATAATTGTATATATAGATGACAATATAAGAATTTATGGCAGGGATGATACATTTTATGAAATCTACATAACAAAACGAAATATAAGAAAAAATAACCAAGAACGTTTTTCATGAAAATACCGTAATTAACGTATTAGAAGCATTTTCATTGTGATGAACGAATCAATACAGATGGCAACCCAGACGAGATGGCAGTATTATAACACAAGCAGAAGAGGCACTACCTTACACACGACCAGACGACAATGTTGATTCACTAGCCATCTGCCCGCGGGAGGTCGATGGCAACTATACTGTTAAATTAAATCTATGTAAGCTATTCCTTAATTAAATCTCAATAATTAAACAAGTTAGTAACACGATTCCTACATAGTTGTCTGGAAAAAATGTCAAAAAACTTAATCAGAAATATGAAGGGTTTTTAGATTAATTATTTATAGTCAAATGTTTCTCTTGAACATTTAACACTTGTTCACTTTTTCCTGTATGGCGACAATATTTGGGTGGTTAAGAACTACAAACTAAAGATTTCTCATTCACTAAGCCCTTATGATTGAAATTGTAAATCGAAATGTCACCTTTTTGGTTTTGTTCAGTGCATAATTTCTATCGGCGTTTTCCACCTGCGTCACTTGAGGATTATAATAGTGCCACTTCTCGTACGGTGCCACGATATCGCTGTCCCTGCGATATGTCGCCGTCCAGTTGAACACCTCTGCACTCTTGATGTTGGGAGTGTGATATGGACACTCCAGATAGTAAAGCATCCAAACCTGCAAAATAAATCTAAATATTATAATATAGTTATATTGAATTATGTTAAGTAAAAATAAGGGGAACATTCCATGGCCACATACGGCAGAGAAAATGAGAGGCACTTGGCAAGGGATATTTTTAAGAACCACATACTTTAAAATAACGAAACTACACAGAATAATATGTTAAATTGCAGTAAATATGTATTGTGAATCAAAAAATATTATACCCATACGAAAAATATATTTCACATCCAAGTAATAATTTTACAATTTCAAAGATAAAATTGAGCCCCTTCTATCATTCTCCCTCTCCTATGATATGGCCTCTTTATATATTTGTATACTTTTTATAAGTAACTTTCTCCATTTCAGTGATTTATACCCACACACAAAAAATATTGTGTATAGACCACACAGAACGTATACATTGTGATTATCGAAAAGAAATATTTTGAAAAGACGGAGGGATAAGTCCTTTTGCCCTTCTACAGTCGATATATGTAAATATATAAATATAGTGTATTAACACTTTTGTCTGTGCTATACCCAATATTCTTTGGTGTGGGCTACATCCTTTTGCCTTTCCATACCCGATATGTAACAGTTTTTATATTTATTGTAAATAGAGTTTTATTTTAGGTCGATAAAAAATCACTTCTTCTCAATCGTAAAGATTTAAATGTATGTCACAATACTTTGTCATGTTTTTCATTAAAATATTTACTAAACCGAGGATTACACAAACCAATAAAACATATTAAACCGTGCTTGAAACGGAGACACAAAAGCATTAAAAAAATAGAGGCTGCATTCAGCATAAAAAAATAATTGTGAGCAGCCACAAAAGTTTTTTTTAAAAACTATTTCTTCAGTTAATATTTTAGGAGAGTTTGTTAAACAGACCGCAATCGGTAAGATACATCCTTGGGGGGTGCAAAACCGTCATTGCATGATGTTAAAATCCATCTATAATAATTTTAGGGATGTGTTAGTAATGTGACTCGTCAGTTATGGTCACAACTATTTAAATTGAAAAAATGTGACCATCAAATGCATTTATTTGTTACCTGATCTTTTGGCCTTGCCACATTTGTCGGTATGAAATGATCCTTGTAAATGATTGCATCTGCATCAGAAGCAGCTGCATGGTCAGCAGTGATCTCGCACGTGCTCACAGGACATTCATTAGCCTTCATGAAGACTTCCCTGCCAGGCTTCACGTTCCACGCGCCCAACCCATTGGGAAGTAGAATCTTCTTTATCTTTTGTCCACTCTCTTCATAGTCAGGCGGTAAAAACATCAATTGGTTTGCTATTCTATCATCTGGAGACTCGGATGGGAAGAGGCGGGCCGCCCTGTGGCCAGTTTGAAGATCTCGTAGTGCCCTCTCCGGTCGTCTGCTTCCGCCCTGAACGAACCATGGCAGTGGAAGGGTGCGGCCACGGTTCACAATCCCTACGGCTCCATCAGGGGTATCTGGTGCTGTTGCTGCTTCAAGAGATTGAGGCTGAAAACGATATTTATTTTTTGATTGAATATATTTGTTAATAATTTGAATATATAAGTTTTTAAAAATAATGTAATATAGTTGATAACTAATATAAAATTAAAATTGATAACTTAGTAGTTCCACTGGCTGTGTTACTAACGCAACGCATTTCGCTTCTTTAAGAAGTATCTTTATACTAACTATATCTCAAGGCTGTTAATTTCTAATGTAAACAATGATTCTAATTCTTGAATTTAAAATAATAAAGACTAAGGTGGGTTTGGTTCCTTCTACTGGACGTGGAGGGGTTAAGATACAAACAATGATAGTACTAAAAACCATAGCACTACTAATTACAAATTAATTACTAGAGTTTGCAGGTGAAAATCCCATGGGAAATAAATTTAATAGTGGTGAGCCACCTGTCCTATTCAAAATGTCATTTACACACCCTAACCTACATTTTTGATTCATGAACTAGAATCAATGTTTACCTTAAAAATAAATAACCTTCTGAAATCGTCTGAAGATGCTTTTTAAAGAAGCGAAACGCGTTGCGTTAGTAACACAGCCAGTGTAATAACTAAGTTATCAATTTTCACTTTATATTAAAAATGAATTTCTACAAAGTTACGGCCAAATCCATCGAAAATATTAGTTGATAACAGTTTCAGTATCACGCTTTCGTCAGATCTAAAATGACTAATTCTTACGATGGTGTCACTCAGTGATGCACAACCCGCGGCCCAAAATAACATTTGCTAACGCCCGAAAGGACAATTATTACTTCATTACCAAATGTTTCATTGAATATGAAAAAAAACTGTTTGATAATAAATTATGCCGTAGCAAAAGAATTGTATGAAAAGTGGAGAGTAATTGGAGTACCTGATATGTTACAAGTAACTATGTCTATGCTGGTATAATGTAACATTATTTTTTCATTGAAACTTTTATTCATTGCATTTTGAACAATTAGAGAATGAACAAATTTAGCCCTTTTGCCATAAGAGTTGTTCACTACTGACATAACTAACCTAGATACTTTCCTTTTTTTATTTAAAGTACTTATTTATGTAAATACATACACTTTTGGCTATTTATACAAAGTATATTTCTGTACCTCAGAGGCTAAGGGAAATTGATTTATAAATGTCACATTATTTGTAATTTTAAGATCTATACTTAGGGGTAAATAAAACTTTGGCGTATGTGGGCTAGTCACCAAAAACTTCTATCAAAAATCAGTCCTACGTCACACTGCATTTATGGGGTAAACAATCATACGTAGATTAAATCTTAAAAAAAACTCATGATTTCAATGAAACTCTTCAAGTCCCTTATTTGAATATCAACTGCAAAAGAACGAAAATAAAAACAGAACAACTATGCTAATTGATATAAAATAAAAACCGTTTTAGAAACACGAGTTTACTCCTCCTGTAAAGTTTATAAAATGGACATAGGACTATTAGCCTCTCAGGTACAGATTGATGACTTATCAAATAGGGTCATTTCGCCAGTGGTCAGCCGGTTAAGAGACAGGTGTACTTTCAAAAGAGATTTTGAGTCAATGAATGATAAATACATATTTTTTCGCTGTTATTCCATTATACAGGGATTAAGTAATATAACCAACTAAAAATAAAATAGTAAATATAGTACCAAGCCTAAAATAGTAAAAGTTTACAAAAAAATTCTAATTCTCCCAGGTCGGCCCCAAAAATCCAAGGATCGGCCTTTCGTTACCCAGTGTTCGGCCATCACCATGAAAAATAATGAATATCGAGGACGAATTTACGGAGAGTAGACAGAACAATAAAAAACATAATAATGCAGAGCATGACAAAATAAAGTATAATTTGTTAGCGATCCTCATACAACATGAATTTGTCGAAACCTGCGAAGTAAAAATGTACTTTTTTAATTGCGTATTGCATCATATAGGTCAGTATAGTGCAGATATACATTGGCAAGACGGCAAGACTACCTACACGAATTTAAGAAAATCTGTTTTTTTAGAATTTATCCACTAGTATTTAAGTTTTAAGCTCAAAAAGCCGACAACTGGCGACGACGACGACGACTGACTTTAGGAACACTCGCCCTATTATATAAAAAATGTTTCATTTTTATAAATAAATTTAAATACTATTAAGCTAAATTAAATATTTAAAAGATTATTAATACCTTAAAACTTGCATTGCCTTAACAAAATAAATTCTGTCAATATCACACATACAAAGCAATACCGGATGAAATGTATCATACCTCCTCAATGGGCCAGTCTTCCGGCTTGATGCCCACCACCACCTTGAAACTCTGGCGGCCCTTCCGATCGCTAGGATCCGGTGAAGCGGATGCCTCCAAAGAGTTCTGTTTACCGGAACCGCTTCCGGTGAATACTGTGACCTGTGAATTTGTGCTGCATTAGAAACAATGACAACTATCGATAGTATGGTTTATGGTTTCATGACTTACGCGCACAAGATAATTACACAAACGACAGATGTGCACAGTGACAAACGCGCACAGTGGCGATAGCACTCGCACAAGAAAACTTTTTTTATACATATATATGTAAGAATGTATTTCTTAAATTAGAAAAAAAAAGTAAGTGACAAATGAATTTATGTCACTTTTATAAAAAAATATTTTTGCTTGGAAAAATTACATTAATATGTATTCTATTTCATTTTTTTCTAATTTAAAATGCATTAATACTATTTTTTGAGCAACTCTTTGTAAGTGCAAACGTCAACTAAAAACGAGCGATCGTTAGCTATAAGTTAAAATCTTCATCAAAGAGGAAGTTGTGTGATAAGTAATTGATTCCGAATACACTGAGGCGTCTTTTGTGCCTTTGGTACGTTTAGCGATCAAAAGGTTCTGGGTTACAGTCAAGGTCAACATCAAATTTAGATTTGGCATTTAAATCTCATTTAAAAACAATAGTATCGAAAACATTGATTTGTCAACCGTTATCCTTTTTTGTAATTATAGTATTCCCCAATATAATGAAAGCACGCGTGTACACTATTCCATTTTAAATGTAAATTTTCAACTGATTCAAAAGTATTTCAAAAAAATGTTGTAATATCTATAACATAAAACAGAAAATACACGTGTCTGTCTGTCCGTCACAAGAACTCCTCCCTAACGGTGAGCAGTAGCGACATGATATTTGCACATATCATTATGGCAGCGATTTCTAGTTCAACTCCGCTATTAACTAAACTTTCAACATTATTATTGTGTTACATGAGGTACGGGCCGAAGCTGGGTAGTAAAGAGCAGTAAGTATGTAAAATGGCGACATTTTTTAGATTTTTCAGAAGCTATTCAAGATAAATAAATCGACGACACAAAACAACTTGTTTAATATCAATAGGTACTTAAAATAATAGTACAAAATGTCTTACCTGCAGTATATTCAACCAGAAGAGAAGGCATCCCGTGAGCAGCATCAGCGCCAGAAGGGCTCTCCGTAGCGAGACCCTTGGCCGTAACATGGTGCATGTCGAGGAAGACACTTCAGTTCTTAAAATTCCCACTTGCCAAAATCAATTTATGTTATCTTATAGGTGTTGTCTTGAAATGAATCCTTCATTTTGGATTAGATCGGTACAAAATGCTTTTTCGTGAGCTCTGTGACATCTTTAAGAATTTTTAACTTAAAAATAAATATACTATTTAAAAACTCTAGCAAATTTCACTGTTAATTTATTATTAAATGCACTTAGCTCATTCACAGTAAATCTACATCACTAAATATCACTTAAAATTTCTGGAAGAATAAATAAAAACAAATTTAATATTAAATACATGTAAGTCGATCATTCTTTGTTTTCCACACTGTAAGAGCGCACTGCAATAAACTTTTAAACACAATATTGATCAACCGATTAAATATAATTCAAAAATCGCGTAAGAATTAAAGGGTTAATTTTTATAGGTACTTCAGAAAGTTATCAGCTAATATAGATTTTTTGAAATACATTTTAGTGGTATCTGTAAGCTGAATAACTTTATCTTTCATATACAAATAAAAATTTACATAAATATGAAACAGAACTTTACTATCAAATGGTCATAAAAAATCTGTGTCACACAAGAACTTTCAAAAGATGAGCGCTAGCATCACGAAATTTACAATGTTTATTCTAGTTCGCAAATCCGCAATTATTTGCATGACTGTTTTTTAACTATCAGTTAAATAATAGTCATGCACATATTTTATTCATTGCAGCTATTCGATATTTGAACTGCTTTGCATCATTTGAATTATTTAAATTCATTCACTTTTATTCAATATCCGAATATATTAGAACCTTTTTTAACTATTCCATATTCGAATAATTGTGTAACTATTCGAATAGTATTCGTAATAATTTTTAATGAAATATTTTGCAAAATCGACGAAAAAATATACTACAATTTCTCCTGATTTTTAGAACATTAATGAATATCCCAGATAGTGGTTTTTTGCCTTCACCCATCTCAGTCGCTTTCAGTATCTTATCATAATACTTGAGTTTGATAAATGACTTGGATATAAAAAAATATTTCGGTTTTGGACAATATGTCCTCTCTTCGAAAAAGAGAGGTTGAGCAACTGAGTAGCAAGCTGTTCTCGCAGAAAAACTTCCGTTGAGATACCTCCATTAATACATATGCTGCATTGGTACCGGCCATGTTTAAGAATAAAAAAAATGACGTTTTGCGACGCTTATCTTCTTGGTTTTTTTTTTTTTAAGAAACCCTACTTTTTTATATAACATAGTTTTATTTTCATTTATGGATACCTTTCGTCCAGCTTAATCCTTCATACCGAAACTTTATATACTCCAATATTTAAGATATTATTTTTTATACAAAGTTTTTTTTTCAACCATGTCCGCTTTCAATCTGGAGTATATGGATTTCTGATAGAGCGTATCTCAACAGAAGCCTTTATATTAGAACTGCTTGTCACTCAGTTATCCTAGGTTACTCAACGTTCTACCCACCACCACCCGCTACGGCTTCACACTCTTACAGGGTGTATTTCGCAGCGTGACAACGTAATGCGTGTTTCAAATTTTTGCCAGGAATGTCTGAGGAGAAATTCATTAAGACTTGGTTGCATGCACTCTAGTGTGTAGGGAGTTAAGTTAACTCTTTGAATGCCTTGTAATTTGTCAGAGATGCATCCAAGTCCGCGTGACCGACGGGGCCGATAGATTCGACTGATTGCAACACTGTCCATGTCTGGCCATTCCCAAAAGATGTGATCAGCATCCTGAATCATATTTCTGCATTTACATAGTGGATTATAACAAACGGTCAAGCTGGAAGAGCTTGGAAGCAAAGTGACCATGGCAAGTTATGAATTGGCCTGTCCAGAAATCAGAAGTCAAAACTTTGGTTACCTCCATTTGCCACTCAGTTTTTCAACCTCTCTTTTTTCAAAAAGAGTGTGGATAGAAAGATAAGGCTAGGGCAAGACTAGTTGTTAGCTTATCACTCCCACTACGCCACGTTTTTATGATCGGATTGATAGAAAGAAATTCAAAACATCACAACATCCATACCTGCAAGCATATCAAATTATGAAACTTTCACTACTGGGACTCGAATGCGAGCTCACTGTAAGTCAAGATTTTTCATATAAAAAAGCAAATAGACAACGTATGTCAATCGCATACCATTAATTTAATGAAATTACGCTAGTAAAAAGTGCGGACATAAATTTTCGTATAAATAAATCCCCTTGTGCGCAAAATAATTAAAATTCTACGATGAACCGTGCCTTGTAATTGGTCATGAAAAATTTAAGGGATATTCTTAATTAGGCATTGAATTTCCGAACAAAAATGTTTTTATTGAGTGAAGAAATTTCTTGTGGGAAATCTACGCTATATTTTATACCAAGAAATGGAATTTAAGTAAATTACCCTGTGTTCAAAATGTTCCTCAAATTTCAATATGGAGAATCTTTAAAAATTGCGACATGTTGCTCGCTGGATGTCATATTATAAACAATTGATTTATTATTGTAGAATGAGATGCTTTTGATTCCTTTTTAGATTTAACGTGTAGTAAATTTAACTGTACCGTCACGGAGGATTCTCAGTATACGGATACTTTATATCACTTAAACTAAGTGGCTGAGATAGTCACATTTTCTTTTTTTTCTCTCAATTTATTCTTTTTTTTTTAAGCACTATAGTGCATGGTTAAAAGTTCGGTCACATACATCTCTGTATTGGGTGAGGAAAATAAAGAGTAAATTTCATTCTTTCCTTGAAAGTTACTGTCTTATAAAAGACAAACATAAAACAACGGCTGCATTTACATAACAGATGAAGGTGGGATAACCAACTCGTGTATTGATTTATTGTAAGCGTAAACGAACTTTCATTTATATAATATAAACATGCATATATTGCAATATACTGTATTATGTAAAGTACATACAATCACTTTTTTTAAACTTATTGATTTTACCGTCGCCCAGCTGAATTATTAGTTATTTATAAAGCAATACTAATAAATATTAATTTAATTTTAGTTTGAATATTCTCTGTTTTCTTCATCATTGTCAATAATTCCAAGTACATATCTGATTTCTTCGAAGACAGTTATCGTTTATTTGTATTCAAAAAATGGCTGATAATAGTATGTTTGATATAGATAATAATTGAAGGCCTTGGCATAAAAACAGCAAATGTCATAAAACTGTTTTTTTTCAGGAGAGGTAAAAAACCTTATCACTGTACACGATACAATTTGAAAAGAGCACAATATAATTGAGTATTAACCCACTTAAAAAAATCAATGGTATGTTTATTTATTTTCTTTTTGTATCAAATCTCATTAAATTTCCAAAAATGTGATTTGAAAATAAAAAATCAAATATGAAAACAAATATTTTCTCCCGTGCATACCTAATATTATTTTATTCCGTATTGTTTTTATTGAGATGAAGGTATGTTGTATTTTGATTTAAACTGGCAAAATACCCTCTTTGTCCCAGATCCCTATACACCCCTTCCTTGCATACAAACGGTACATTCCTGTAAAACAAAATTTTCTCCCAACAAAGTTAAATACTTATATTTACGTCAGTCTAGTTTGAAATATAATTCGAAATGGAATATAATTAATATTAACTTCTGATTGATATTATTGACTATTTTCTAGATCAGTGGTCCCTATTCAGTGGTTCCTACTCAGGTGGTTCAGCGGTCACAAGAACCCCTGGGAGTCCAGGGGTCCTTGTGACCGCTGAGGAAATCTGTGGCAAATTAAAAATAATTTAGGTGTGCGTGGATAATTTCAGGGGGTCCACGAAAGGTTTAATATAAAAAAATATTTTCGACACATTTTCATTATTATGAAAGTTGAAATAAATAGTAATTAATAAATTGGTAGCGATTTGTTGGGTGTTGGACCCTTTTGCAAGCAGACCCACAAACTCAGATGAATCCATAATAATACAGAAGCAATTTATTGTAAATATTATTCACAAATAAGGAGTCGATACCGATGTTTGAACAAGGCTACCACAAATTCTGGTTGCTAAAACAGATACCAATGTTATGTCCTGCTTTATGCGCCACTGTACAGAGGCTGTTGATTGCTTTCCCGTCTTTCTATTTAGTAGAAGAACTTGGATTAAACGCAGTTATAAACCTCATCATACTTTAAATATCAAAATGTTTTATTAATATTTTATTTTTAATCGCAAGCGCGAAGAGTCGAGGATTACCTGTAATTAAAGGTACGTTTAGAATTTCCATTTTTCTAAAATTTTATTATTGAAAAACACATTAATTTTTTTTAGCCTATTATGTCAAAGCAAATTTCTCTGGAAATCTAAAAAAGAGCCTGTGCCCTATTTTCATTAAATTTGTTAGTCTCGCTTTACACGGTTTCGTTCAACACGGTGATCTAGCAAAACCTATTTTCCTTGTTAAGCAAGGGATGAGTGTATTATATACAGGCTCTCAGAAATAACGTGAGAACCTGGGCACGCGATTTTTGAACCAGCTCCATTTAAAATTTCTGAACTATGAAAAAGGAAATAACACACTTAAATAAATAAATACAAAACTGCAACTGTAAATTAGACAAATTCAGCTATCCCTTCTGCCGCTACCTTTGTTTAGGCCTGATTCAATATACATATACATACATGGAAGCGTGAAGAACTTCAATTTTACGAAACCGTTGTCATGTGTCATTAAACGTTACTAGAAATTAAATATAATATTTATATTTATATAGTTCTATTATGTTATGTTTTCTGTTATCTTAAATGTTATTATCCATGAGCACTGCAATATTAAATTGCACTGTCAATATTGCACTAACAGCTTATCATTGGTGAATCATATTTTTATTTATTTTAGCATTTTTTTATTGTCTATCTCATATTTTATTTTCATCACAGTGGTATTTACGACCCTGTATCTATAATGGGAAGACTGATGCATACATTATTGTTGTTATTTTACGGTAAGTGCTATTATCATTTTAGGAATGAGTATACATATTGAGTATTTTACGATAAGCGCCTGAAAATGATCTAAATATAAGCAAGCTTCAGTGGTATAATCAGTATAACTGTAAATGGGCAAAACAATCTAAAACATATTGAACCTTTCAAGCTAACTCGTGACTGAAAAAGTGTGGTGTACTTATTTTGTGGCTAAGTATACCTGATTTTCCATCAGGTGTATAAGATGTTTCAACTATTTCTGTATTGCAATAATAATGGTGACGTGATTAGTTATTAAAAAAAGATTAACCATGGCCGCTCCAAATGTGGAGCATATCGTCGTTTCCATCTCAAAATTGTATACCTGCAAAATTAAAATTTTTCGAGAGAACCAAATAACAGTGTAATTGCATTGGAAACGACGATTTGGTCTCCTAATAGAGATATCTCAACAGAAGTTTTCTACCAAAACTGAGTGTAACTCAGTTGTTTAATCTATTTTTTCAAAGACAGTACCTCTTGATAGAAGGATAAGACTAGGGCAGGATTAGTGGTTAGCTTATCGCTTTTGGTACGTCTCTTTTTAGGACCGGATGGATGGGAGGTGAACTCCACAAATCGATTGAAAAATCAATTCATGAAACTGTCCGTACTGGGATTCGAGCTCGCGTGATCCGTAAACGAAGCCTATGACTTTGACCGTTGCACCACGGACTCGATATAAAAGTAATCAGTGCATATTTATTTTTTACACTCAATTCTCAACGAGAAACTTCTCTAACAGAAATCGATGACACATTTCAAATCTATTATTTGCCGCAGAAGCATATTTTTCATGTTTTTATCTTTTGTATAATTTGAACGCTGCCTTTTTGCTTATTTTTTAAAATTTTTCTTATTAATTTTCACTATTAAGCTGGGTTGATATTCATTTAATTTACTTATTACGTAGCTAGAATTAAATGATAATAATGTTGGCCTATGTGGCCTTGCTTTTAGAGCTACACTAAAACCCCTACAATTCAAAATCAGAATCTGACGTTTTCAATTTAACATTTGAGATCTTGTTAACAGATGGAAGTGACATCTTTGATCTTCTTTTTAGTCTTCTCGGGTTTATTCAAGTGGTTTTAAAAAATTCTGACGCATTGATGTTTTTAATATCTTCCAATACTTCAAATGTACAGTTCAATAAAATGAACAACTTTTGTTAAAATTATTTCAATAAAGTGCGACTAAAAATACGCCTCAAATTCGGTGATTGAATTTGAATATCTCGTTGAAGGAATTTGATGAAAAGAAAACTATTCAACATGGTCCAGAAAATAGTAATAATATAATATCTTTTAATTAAATTTAGTCTTCATGAAAATGAAATGTTGCGTAGGCGTTTAGTAATAAAACTTTGAGGCGTTTAATAATAAAGCAATTATTTGACATTTTGAAAACATTTTCGTAATAGAATAATAATGTTGTGGGAAATTATTTAGAAATACCTGAGTACACACTTACAACACAGTACACAAGCGACGCTTTACAGCAGAATGTAAAATTTCTAGATTCTTCATTAAATGCAATAATAATACAGTCTTAATTTCTGAGTTTTTCATATCAATTGTATGCACTTAAATACTCTGTGAACGTTCATATCGTTAGTTTAAATTGACCTATACTCTCTAACCGCTATACTAAGACTTCTACGTCATAGCGCTGCTAATGCCGTGATTATTACGTCAAATGCTTTTTTGTTTTCTATGTTTAAAATTATTATGTATTGTTATTTGTGTTACAATTAAATTCTTAAATTCACACCATTTTTTATAAGTAAAAAAGCAATGAGTATCAATTTTCATATATTCATATATATATACGGGTGAAAACGAAAGATAATTTCTTATTGAAGCTTAATATTAAAACATAGGTATTTTTTAATTACAAAGAAAATCACTAAAAAAATTTCTTAAAAAAGTACTAAAAAACATAATTATTTGTTGTATTGATGGAAATAAATGATTTATTATCATATATTGTTTATTTTTTACGAAGAGTAATTATTTATTTGACCCTCAAATGATTGTTATTTTTTTTTCTAAGGCTTTTCTCATGAAAAAAAAACAACAATATCAGTCAGACGAGCATAAAGAAATAGCGAACAACAAATGCTTAAATAATGAGGTTACAACTGGAAATAACACATTTCAAGTTTATTATTGTTATTAATAACCATTGTAGCCATGTCCGCTCCTAATTAGAAGCATGTGGGCTTGCCATGGAGCTTAACTCAAAAGAAGTTGTTCTGTCTAACGTCTAATCATACCACGTTCATTTTTTAATTGGAAAGTAAATAATGTTTGTTAGTGATAAAATAATATTTATTCTAGCAAATTTATTTGTCAGTCATTTATAAATACATTATGCAAATCATCATACCTAATGACACTTATATTATTTTTTCCATTAACCACAGACCACGGAAAAAATGCCGACCGGGATTTAGTAAGTATTCTACGTATAAATGAAAACAAATGAGACAAATTGCGGTAAAAACGGAGAAAAGATGGCGTAGAATTATAAAAAGTAAAGCCCAATCTAAAAGCGTTGTACTAATTATGTTTCCATAATAATTGCTTAAATCTCACATGTACATAAAATACAAGATTATATACATGTTTACAGTAAATATAACAGTGTGTACTGTACGGAGATCTACTCCTCATCAGGGATTCCAATAGAATATTCGAATGTATTCTAATATTTGCTTTTTGATATTCAGATATTCGAATATTATTCGTCAGGGTTAATAAAAAAAAACGTCATTCGGCGTCGCATTGTACCTTGATAAAATCTATTTTGTTTATTTGATCATCATAAAACTCAACCACGGTTAGTGCCGTCAACTTGTATGTTTTAACAATTAATCGTATCGACAGAAATATTAAAAAACAATGACAAAAAAATTATGAAATTCATACATTTTATTATTATAATTCTGTTTTACGATTTTTAAATTCCCCAACGGATTACCCACCACCACCCACTACAGGATGTATTCCACAGCGTAGCAACGTTATACGTGTTTCGAATGTTTGACAGGAATGTCCAAGGAGAAATTCTTCAAGACTTGGTTGCATGCACTTTGTCTACTGAACGTTATAAATAATAACTTTTGAAAAAGGGGTTAATGTTTTTTTGGGAATTGTTTTCCCAATCGCTTTCCATATGACGCCCTGAAATCTTTTAAATGTCTTGTAGTTTATTTGTCAGAGATGCAACCATGTTGGTATGTCCGACGAGGCATATCATTTAACATACCTTCTAACAAATTTAAATCGTTCACATTTTGTAATTTTTGTCCCTTGCAAACCCGGAATTTGCCTTTTGTCATATATTCAGGCATTGAAGTGAAGAAAAATTTAACGATTCGAATCTGGTTTTGAAGTTCCACGAAGCACCCTTGAGAATAATTATTTAACTCATCTTATATATAATAGCCCAGACCAGTCTGTAAGCGTGGACGTCTTATTATTATCACATACCACATGCATGTATGAAATATTCTCATAACCTAAGCGTCCGATGTGTATATAAACAATACACACAGCTCCCACGTGATGCAAATTCCGAAGCAAACAAACAACAATCAGTCCGTCAGTATGGAAAGTAAAGAACAGTTACTTCAGACATTCAGTATTTCAATTTCAATACCATCATCTATGACGGGCGTCCCCACTAGTATAATATTATAATAATCAGGTGTCTCATAGTCTGAACTGTTAAAAGTTGATCAACGTGCTCATTGATATTCTGTGTTATTCACTTACTACGCATACCTGTTATAAAATATAATAGCAAACCTATTTTATTATATTATATCCAAGGCTTTCCAAATAATAAAAACTTATGATGTATCATGGAAATATTGTTAAATATTTTATTAGTCCTCGGTGCTAAATATCATGATAATTGTAATGGATGGAAAAACTCAAGCAAACGTTTTAGTCATGTTAGTGATTGAGCTTATACTATACTATTCGACACGAAATCATTTTTAAGTTAAAATTCATGATAATGTTGATGATAATTTAGACAAAAGACGTGGTGCGAAGAGTCATAATTTAATAACATAGATGCATCCTAGTGTTAGAATACGTTTAATAGTAGTGGTGATGATTTTCTTGTTTTTATTTTCCTGTGTCACTTGATGTGTCGGGGGTGTTTTGTAAATTGATTTAACGCTCAAAAAATACGAAAATGAGTTAATGATTGGACCTCATTTTAAAGACGACAGAGCAGGTCTCGGCCAAATTATGTAAATTAGAAAAATAAATTGACTACTTTTTCCAAGGGAAACTTGACGTAAGCCACTATTATATCGACACTCCCTACGTATAATCCCGTATCCGCAAACATGAGAATTCACAAGAGTGCATTTCAAAGATTCATAACGCAACTCACCATATTTATAATGTTTTCGATAAAAACAGTTTTTACTGTCTTCTGAACAATTTCGATTTTGAGTATTACATCAATTGCCCAAAACACCATCGATTATCATAACAAATACAAGAAACAAAGTGAACGTTGAGAATGACTTGGAATACATTTTAAAAATAACTCATTCGCGATAGTACCAGCTATGCTTTAAATATGAATCAAGCTATATTTTCATATGTTTTCCTCAGTCTCAGAAGTGTCTTGTCATTAAAATATGACAAGCGTATTATAACAAACATAAATCATGTATTATATTGTCGGCTTATTGCGGATTGATCAACGTCGTTGGTTTCGTTGGAAGGCATGGATATCTGTGATTACTAAAATACTGCCCACCCATACGATCGTAAAAAATAGCTAACCACTTTTCCTGTCATACCCATCCTTATATTCTTACAATTTCAGAAAAAGAGATAAGCTTCATTAAGAGTTTTTATGCTCCATATTAGGCGAGGAAATGGTTACAAAATATATATATATTTATAATATAATGAATGTCACGACAATACATATGTTGAGAACTCGTGGTCTACAATAAATTGATACATGTATTATATAATACAATATAAGCGTGGTATAGATATCGATTGTAATTCTATAGTGACCCTCCACCTAGAATATTGACAGCAATTAAACATAATTCATATTAACCTCTATAATAGCTCGATCAACACAGTGACGTGCCATGTAATGCCATTGTGTTGTCTACAAAATAGATATTCTAGATTTCAATAGTTATCGACTGTTTATATTTATGTGGTGTCAAACAATAAAGCCGATAAATATATAATACTAGTATAACCGTACACGTCATAGATGACGGTATTGAAATTGAAATACTGAATGTCTAAAGTAGCTAGTATGTCGGAACAATGTGTTCATTGCATAACATTTATATATATATATATAAACCGTGAACGCTTAGGTAATGAGAAAACTTCATATCCATATGTAATATGTGATAATAATAAAACGTCTACAGAGTGGTCTGGGTAATTATATATAAGATGCATTTCTTAGGCGAAAAACTACGTTGCATAGATCTCGTAGACAAATACTACTTAGAGAGAATGTTATCTTCGAGAAACAATATAAACTTCATTATTATATAAAACAAAAATATAGTATCGCAGATGTAAAATTATAATACGTGAGTAATTTCAATATGTTCCTAACGTTGTGTAGTCCGTTTCATTCGCCAGTTAGAATAGAAATCTGTCAGTGGATGCAGAAATTAAACAAACGTATAATGTCTTTACCTTCCATCATTTTTAATATACCAGCAACAGTCAATTCGGTCTCAATAACACAATAATGAGTGATTTTACTGCTCACACTATGTTTAATACAGATTGACCGTTATAACATGGCCGGCGGCTAAATTCGGAACTACAGTTATCAATATAGGGCTGGTAAACTTAAGCTCATACATAAACGCCATACTAGTTATTTTCAATAGTAATGCTGTGAAGATAAAGAATTCTTTGACCGGTTTGCGTTTTTATGACGACACCACAGCTTTCACATTAAATAGCATTACCGTGTGTACTGGAATACGGCTGCAGGTAATACAATAGTACCCCTCGTGGTTTCCCTTATATGAATTAGTCTCTGATTATTTGAAAGCCCATTTCTACAATTGACAGTTCACAGCTTGAATCTGATTAACAATAGTATATAAAATAGATGTCCTGTGATCCCGCAGATGAGCATTACAGGGCAGCTAGTAATGTATGCTATTTATAACTACAAAACTTAATATCGAGGTAATACAGACAGAAGGCGTTAAGTCATAAAAAAAAGTTCTTAAATAGTCGGAAGTACTCACTGTCAAGTACAATTGTTTCTGATTTAAAAAGATTTTTGTACATTATGAAGAATAATCTTTTTGACATACAAATCTTAATATTTGATAACGAAGACTTATAGCAAAGCAACCTTAAGTTACAAGCAGTGCTATAAGAAAATTTTCAATTTACGAGTAGTCCTAGGAGTCCCAGTCTCTACCAACAAATTGTACAGCGGTTGTACGAAGATCGTCGATCAACTTCGATTTTCGTCGAATATAACATGTATTTGAAAAGATTTCTTGTGAGTTTATTTCAGTGTTTCTTTACTATAATCATATAATTTACGATTCATCGAATACCAACATATATGTATATTAAATAATAATTAAATCGTCACAATAAATTATATCGTACAGTTGTCATAATATACTTAAAGAATGGCAAGAAATGCAATGTGTGGCAGGGTCGATTTATTAGAATGGTAATTTATCGCAAAATACACACTTTGAATTGTCGATTAATAGCAATCATCCATAACGACTATTATTTATAATTATACTCTTTCAAAGTAAGTAAACAACTTTATTCCTAACATACAATTAAAATTGATAACCTAGTTATTTGGCTTCTTTAAGTTGCATCTTCAGGATAACTAGATTGTAAAAAAGGTATTAAAATGAATAGTTTTAAAGATAAGTTTTTAGAAATTAATAAATCATTAACACTAATCGATTAATAGTAAATAACATTAAATAGGACATGTCGCAAACCATGGCTCAGTAGTCACCGTCACACAGCAGATGATAGACGAATAAAAGTTTAAGTTTAGAATGAAAATCAGAACAGTATTAGAATGAATTTATGTAATGTAATGTAAATAAATAATTTTGTAACGTATGGTAATTTGTTTCAATTTGAAAATTTTACTTTTAAATTTGAAAAAAAAATGTATAAAAATTGTGGGTTGATGTTTGCCAAGGTGCGAACCGGTTGATGGATTTTTAGCAGCACATCACTGACTATGACTTCATGTGTTCTACCCGTACGTAGAGCGTAAAATTGCAAAAATTTTGATATTTAACACAGAAAATCATCAAAAACTGACTAAATTCATTCCGTCAGTACTTATATACCCTTAGGACATGGTGTAACATTTTTTGTGTTTTGCGGCACCAAAATAGTTACGAGCCTCTGAATTATTTTCACAATATTTCGTAAATTTTGTTTTAGAATAACTTCAATATATTATTATATAATAATATGAGATAATATATAAACAAAAATGTTTATTTTTCGCATAGACTTCGTTCGAGCCAGAGTTATCTAGCAGCTGACTATGAACAGTTATTATTTTCCCTTCGTGCTTTATTTACACTCGCGTGATTAATAATAACATTCCACTCTTAACTGTAAATGAAGATACAGCTATAGATAATTTATTTGAATAGGGCTGAAAACAAAAGGTAAATAATTCATTTGTATGTTAATTTATACGTCCGCTCAGCTGGCAGATGATCATATCACAAGAACAAAGCAATTCAAAACATTTAACTAAAATACTCAGCTATTCCGCGAATCCGGTGCACGTTTTAAGCAGCTGAGTAACCCTCAATTATATTTAACCATGTCCACTCTCAATGTGGAACATATCGTCTATTAAATTCTAAACTATCGTAAACGCCAAACCAGCCAAATCATACAATATGCAAGAGCGAAATTAAGAAATTACGAACCTATAATTCGATTTTAGTTCTGTTATATCGAATCATTGAAAGACAATCCTAGGTGCTTAGGATTTTAAAGAAGTGAAGAATTCAAACTATTATTACGCGTCAAGATTGTCTTAAGGGCTTAGAATAGTTTTGTAGGAGGAATTTCTAGTATTATTGATATATTTAATTAAACAAATCTATAAATCGATTGAAAAATGAACGTGTTCGTACTGGTATTTGAACCAATTGACACTGCAGCCGAAGACGTCTACTCTGATATCCAAACTATTTCTGCGTTACTTTTATTATGTTCGTGGCAACAAACTGTAACAACTGTACCACATACTGAGTATTAATGATACAAAAACAACATTAAGAATATAAATATAACAAATCCCGAAACTTTGGTCACGTAACATATTGCATGACCAAAGTTTTTCCTTTTAAATATAGATAAATTCTGTGGACGGAGGGCAAGGTTATTAAACATCGCAGAAATTTTATGGGGATTTCAAATGTAATGTAGCGCCACTGAATCTTTGTGATAGTGATATAAATAGGCTTGGTAGACCCAAATTGGGCATGAACTCTTTGATATGTTGATTAAATTATAATCATCTGCTTACAATGAAAATTTAAAAATATTTTTATTCTTATATTTCTTAAAAATACATTTTCCCCAGTATGTACTGCATTTTTTTAATAATAAAAATCTATATTCACCCAACGACGGAACGTGGATCAAAAGATATAAAAATTTCGCTGTGTACAAAGCTTTCGCCAGCTATATTTTGTATTTACTGGTTAATTAGAACTAGCACCAATAAATTATGATTTTAACAACGTTACATCAAAATTTAAAACTTATAAAAATAAATCAGGTTGCAGTGTTTTTTTAATGAGGATATCATTTTTCGACAATAAACGATAACGATTGATTTATACCATATGTTCTCAAAATGTTCAGTATCATGGAGAAAAAAAATGGGGGTCTATGGAGTGTCCATTTAAACTGCATGCATAGTGACGCAGCATTGGATGTCAAATAACAAGAAGGACTGATTGGATTAAGCACAAACGAAGAACTTAAGGTGCAGTTTAGAAAGGGTTACAAGCAGTTCTGGCTTCAGAAAGATTCTCCCGTTGCTTATCCTGCATTATGGGCTATCACAAGAAAGCTTTTGATAGTTTCGTTTCAAATACAAATATTTTTACATTTTGTTTTCAATAAACAACATTATCTTTTCAACAAACGTATGCATAAAGATTATACATGTTTCTCTTTTTTTTTAAATTGCCCATTCTACAATAAAAGCCAATCACAGTGAGCAGCATTGGGTCCACATTTAAAGTTAATAAGTTTAGAAAAATTCAATTTTTGGCAGGCTGGGAGAGTGGTCCACGGAAAATAAAAAGAACTGTAAGGGGTCCACGGTTAAATTAAGTTTGGAAACCTATGATTTATAAGCTTTTATTGAAAGCAAAACACAGAAAGAAACATCGCTAACATCGATACGCAGTAAAATTATTCGTTGAATAATAAACAATAAAAAATGGGCGTATATGATATCCTCATGTCAATTACTCATTGCTCATGAGCAATATAATATATTATGGTTTTAAATTACATTATTTTAAAGTTTTGTTATATATTTAACCGTAATGATAAAATATGCATATAATATCGTAATACGACTTTATATATTTTTATATACCATAAAGATAAGAAGTATCATTAGATTCAAGAAATAATCATGAAAAAATCTATGTACCCCTAATTACTCATACATAATAACAGTATTTCCGAGTTAATGACGCATTTTCTTTTCGTGGCAATAAAACTGTAATTAATATCAGTATAACAAAGAAAATTTAATAATTACGAATCCCATAAAGAGGTACTTAAATAGAAAGACTTAAATTTCATGATATCCTCAAAAGTCGATTATCTTAAAACAAGGGGTTTTGACTTAACCCCTTCTGTCACTATATCGACGATATATTATATATATTTGTCTTAATTTTTCCGTTTATCTCTGACGCAGCACATACTCTCTCTGTCAGAGTATACGTAGAAAGAGATTTTTTACAGGTAAGTAAATTTGTCGGCTCCGTGGAGGAATTGGTAACGTCTTAACAGTTTCATGAATTGATCTTTCAAAACGATTTACGAATTTATGTTCGTAGTCATGAATGTTTCTGATGTCTTAAACTCTTTCCCACCCATCCGATCCTCAAAAAACGGGGCGAATGCGACCACTAGTCCTGTCCTAGCCCTATTTTTCTATCCCTAGTCTCTTCGAAAAAAGAAAGGTGAGCAACTGCGTAACAAGCAGTTTTCATAGAAAACTTTTGTTGATGTACCTCCATTATGAGGCCATATGCTCCACGTTGGGAGCGGACATGGTAAAAAATTGAAGCGCACAGAATACACACACATTCTTTCTCTGTCTGAGCATCATTCGCATCAAACGTATTGAACGAATGCTGACAGGTTGCGCAATTTGTTTTTTTTTTAATCAAGGAATAATTGAGGAAATAGGTGGTATAAAGAGTAAAGTTCTATCGTGTTTTTCATCAGTGGAAAAAATTTCAGTTGCTTTAAATCTACCTATCATCAAAAAATGTAAAACGGGTGCTAGATTTTGTGATTAATAAAGAAAATTAAAAAATGCATCTATACCAGGGGATCCCAGCCTGAAGGAAATTCCCCCAAGGATGAATTGCTGACGCTTATTAAATATGTTCAATATTACGTAAATCCATATTTGGAATGCACCTTTTAAGTTAGAGTTAGACTATCTTGGTATGATATTGTAAACATTTGTGATAAGGAGAATGGAGCGAAAAATTTTAGGATCCCTTGATTTAAACTCTTAATAGCAAACCATAGCAAAAAATAAAGAGTCAATTTAACGAAGTCACTATTACGTAAGTATGACATGCTGACCTGCACTATTTAGCATCTCAAAAGTATAATGTATTGTAAGTAACCAAATTTTACGCAAACAGTCGATAGTGTTGTTTTACCTAACAAATGGTGTGCTGCAAGGCAAATAATTAATAATTCTTCACTCGGTTTCTTTTTATTTACATAGCTATTTCATTAATGGCAGGTAGGTCATGGCTATGCAATTAGTAAGTTCGCTGTGTGGGCTAAAAGAATCCGAATATTTAGCGATTCGATTTTATTTTTGACACACATTATGACGCGAATATTGTATAATAGATTCTACACCACTAACTATAATAAATACGTGTTTAAATAATGCTTTAAACTACGATGGTGTTTTGGCCAACTGATGTAACCCTCTAAACATATGAGTTAATGATAAAATCTCATTTTAAAGACGACAGAGCAGGTCTCGGCCAAATGATGAAAATTAGAAAAAGAAATTGACTACTTTTTGGAAGAGAAAAATCATTTTACATTGCTTTTAGATTTAAAAATTCTGTCCCGGCGACTTAATGTAAGCCACTGTTATATCAACACTCCCTACGTATAGTCCCGTATCTGCAAAAATGAGAATTTACAAGAGTGCATTTCAAAGATTCATAATAAAACTCACTATGTTATAATGTTTTCGATAAAAACAGTGTTTACTTTCTCCTGAACTATTTCAATTCTGATGGTTATATCAATTCACCAAAACACTGTCGATATTATATTTTTGATAATTATATATAATCTCGAAATACTATTGAACAAAACTTCTTTTCTACTGTATTGATCTCTGCTTAGAAAGCATATTCAACGCGATTGCGTGTGACCCCTTTCTTTTTCTGTTTGTGGCTATCTGTCTACGAAGAAGGTATGTACACAAATATCAATTGTATCGATTTCCATAGACTTCGTAGACCATGAAGGCGTCTACGCTGTTGCCTAACTAAACTTTATATTTACTCTAGTACATACGAAAAGTTTCTATTCCATTACGTAATAATAAAGCATGGTATAAATTTCATCTATACTTTTTATATTATTGATTGTTCTAATTTCAAATTATTTTCCTAAATGCAACTAGAATCAATTGATTTTTAAAAATAATTGAATAGATCTTAAAAATTCAGAAGAAAATTTTAAATTATAAAATATGTAGCGTTAAAATTACCATGTATTTAGTTCTACAAGAATTTCATCAGTTTGCTGATAGCTATTAATACAATTCTTTTACAACTTAATACTTTGTTATTTTTAGCCTATTATAGTTTAGCCTATTAACGCTTGGATTTTAAATATTATTGACCAAGATTAAGATTCTATTTGAGTTTCCAGTATTATAAAGTATTATAAAATCAAATTTGGATTATTGAGATTTTGTACACTTCCATGTATTTTGTCACTAACGACCCGGGTTTCGCCTTTCGGCATCTTCAGGCATTCGAGCACACGAATGGACTCGAACTGACAAAATACATGGAAGTGTACAAAATCTCAATAATCCAAATTTGATATTGAAATTCCATCAAGCACCCTCAGTCGATGTCTTAAATTATATTATAAAATCCTTCTCAAAGTAATGACATCAATTAGATATCAGTAAATGTAACGGATAATGTTGTACAATCAAGAATCTCAGAATGAAATGACTCAATTTTCGTAGGATACAAATCCGATCTTTTCATATCATATTATTAATCAACATCAAAAAACTCCTTCATTCCTTCCATGGCCTTTATTTATTCACCCTAAGAGATAAACCTTAAAGCTAACGAGCCAGGCTCGTATATTCACTTATGGACTGGGCATGTCTATTATAAGATTAGTAAACTCTCACGCCTACATTACGAGCAATTCTTGGTATGAATTGAACTTTTGTTAATGATTCAAAGACAATCATTCTCGTAAGGAGTTTTTTCTTAAGTGCTTTCTCCACACAAAGCCGTCAACTGACAGAATCTTTCAGATAGCATTACTTAGTTAGCTTGCATACGGAAAAGAGATATAAAGACTTACTTACGTACTCTCTACCCACCCTAGCAATAACTTTAGCTAGGAAACTAAAATTTCAGTAGGGGAAAAAACCTCTAAAAATACATAAATACACAGTTTATGGAAATGATAAAAAAAACGTGCTCAATATGTTCATTTAGAATCAAACCTATCTATAGTCACACCATAAATATATATTGCTATCATAAACTCTCTTATCGCCATGTTTATTATTTATTGTTAATATTTATCAAAAAGAAGAGCACGTTTATCACTAAAACCTCAATATTCGTGTCCGAATATATTAATAAAAATGACGCTGTATTGTTTAGACCAGTGACATTCATAATAATTCATATTCTCTACAGTGGTCAAATCCTGTGCCTGTGGACTGTGGACCGACGCGACACTTGAGAAACATTGGTCATAAGATTATATTAATATATATATTTATATTGTATTCTTATGATCAATATATAATAATAAATATCTCCCACCGCCTTTTACTATTTTTTTTGCGGTTTTAAAAGATAATAATAATACCGATTACCGGGTATATAAGTTAGTATAAAACATTATCCATAATATCATATTATACCAAGAGAAACGTGACTGACTCCAGCTCTGACATTGACCAACAACCCGACTCCGACTTCGATTGCGACTAAAGAAAGTCTAATTTTGTCAGGGTTTTATCCTACCTTAAGTGTTTTTGTGTAATTGATCTTCAAATCTAGCACCAACCAAACAGTCCGGCAAATAGCCAATTTTTTCATATAATATATACATATATATGTACATTGCAGGACAAGAAGATGTTAAAGGCATAAATAAAAATGAAACAAGTACATTAATACACGCAGAAGCGCAAATATGCACTTTATAGAAAAGGTAGTCGCAGTCGCTCGTTTTTTACAACTCCGACTCCACCAAACACCAAAACCACCAAAACAGCGCGACTCCACGACTCGGACTCCGATTCCGCAGTCCTGTATTATACAATGGTATGAATGTACGAATTCCGCACGACCGTCCAAAAATTCCGAGAAACAACGTTCTTCTTTACGAACAATATAGGAATGTATTCAACTAAAACGGTGTCCATTTTTAAATCTTTTAGTATCACACCAAAAGTGTTGTGTTTTAGTGTATTCAATTTTAATATTCATTCTCTAGTGTAATCAAGGTTGTACCCACCACCACCCGCTATGGTTTTACGCTCTTCTGGCGTGGTGTGTTCCGCAGCGTAGCAACTTTACTCGTTTTTCGAGGAAAAGTCTTTATGACTTGATTTCAGACACTGTAGTGAGTATAATGTCTTATAAATTGATGAAACGGGTCAATACGTATGTATATTAACCCAAAAAACCAAGTGAACAGACAATCTATACAATAATGATATATTTAAAATAAAATAGAAATTGAATACGATATTAAAATAAAAAAACTGATTTGTCACATATTTTTCATGTACAAAAATAATTTAGTGATAGGTATATTTTTTAAATGCAACATGTAGTATAGGCAGATATAGCTATCTGTCACTTATATTAAAAAATACTTTTTCATTTATTACATAAATTTCTATTTTTTTGTGCGCCACTGTCTATTTTTGCATGTTTGTCTAAGACTGAGGTAATTGTCACCATGCGCATCTGTCGTTTGCGCATTTATCATGTGCTCGTCTATTTTGAGCGCACCTGTCATAAAACCGATTTAAGAACATAGTTATTTATATTTCCAATAATGCTTCAATTTCAATTCAAATAATTCAATATTCTCTAAAAAAAAATTCATTTCATGAATGGTGATGGACATATTCTGTTTTATTATTATGATAGAACTGTCAAAATATGAAACAAAAACAAATGTACAAAAAGCATTCTTTTTTTGAAATAATTATCATCTTAGTGTTGTCATGTTGAAAGAGTTTTATTATTTGCTAAAATGTCCCTACAATAATTTAAGTAAAGTCTTACGGTAATCACTGAAATTAAGTAAAATTTAACGCGTTTTGCGGTTTAGCGAGTGATTAAACTCACGTTTTATTTCGTTCATTTGTAACAACTGCGCCGCACAGTAATACACGAAACACAGTAATGCAATCTCCATATTTTGTAATCTTGTGACTTTATTTTTAATAACTTAAATTACCACAAATCATTAACTGTAGAAATATTAATAGCCACTTTGAAACGAGGTAAAAAGGCGATAATGCCCACCGATAACATATAGCGTATAATGACAATTAAATTAATTGTTATATTGAACAGTTGAAGGACCTTTACTACGAAAATATTAATATTGGACATTTCATTGTATCTGCTAACGTTTATATTTAAACTTTAAAAATATGTAAACTGTCGGCCTCTGTGCTGTAAATTTATAGTGGTAAGAACTGTACCCTAGCGATTAGGTGGGTCTGGGCTCAAGTCCTGGTTAGGTCAATTTAAAATTTAGATAATAAAAAATTGAAATCTTGGACATGGGTATCAGTGGTGTCTTTTCTTCTCGAGTTGATCTCGATTGACTTTAAGAAAATCTCATTTAGTTTATGTCATGTGGTTTAAAAATTTCAAAAACATATGGCGTCTTAGCTGTTGGCTGTAATGCCAGCTACTTCTTTATAAATAAATCAATTTTCAAAAACAAACAATGCGGATTTGACATAAAAAACCACTATGACAAAACAACCCACTCAAATAATATGTGTGTTATGTATATAATATATTTCTAGATAATACAATTGGCTCATATTGATTTAGTTAATCCTTGTAAGCGATTCACAAGACTTTTTAAAAACAAATAATATGTTGTACCGTCGCAATTTAATTATGTATTTGTAATACTCGAAAGTATATTTGCAAGAATATAATGTTGTAGGGTTAAATTTTGTATCAAAATATGTTTATGTGATATGTATGCATCAAATGTACTTCATATTGTGATGGAAGGCTGGAAAAGGTATTACCACTCGTAAAATGAAACTTGAAACAGCGTACTCTCAATTATCGATTTTTAAAAACAATGCTTTTCTTAGAACATAAATATTTTTTTGTTATTTTGGTACAAAACGAAAAACTTCACTTTGTTAACCTGAATATGTAAAGCAACAAAACACGTGTCACCATAGGTAAGTGAGATCATATTAAAAATGTATCGAAAGCATATTATTACTTGTTTCTCGTCAAATTTTGTAGAAGTATAGTTTTTTTTTATAAATCAATATTATTCGAAGATATAATAGCAAAACGATGCGTGATATTTCCTGTTTTCTGGTCAGTATGATAATACAAAAAAATACTATCACGGAAGTACATATAATAATTATTAAAAATATACTTTGTATTATCAAAAAATATCTAAAAGTAAAACAGCGTTACGTGTCAGCTTAACATATTGAGCATTTTGTAGTTTAATATGAATGGGTAATTTTAAATTGTTTTTATTGTATCAATTAATCAATTTCTTCTAAAAGAATTATTTTAAAAATATTCTAACTGTTTTCAAATGCCAGGCTCTATATTAAAATAAATAATCCTACTGAGAAATGACAGCTGCTGTCAAAAAAAATTAAGAGTTTATTATTGTCAATCGATTGAAAACGATAGTAAGGTTATTTATTATTTTCACACAATAATTACAAACAACACAACTAACATTCGTTGCACTCACAGAACACATACTGACACATTTTCACAGTATCTATTAAAAACCACTGATCACTAAGTTACCCAAACGCCAAATTTGATTAAAAAAAACTATTACAAGCACTCACAAAATAACGACATTGGATAAAAAGGCGCGAAAAAGAATTGAAAACAGAATTAATTTCGATTTCGTTTTCAGTGTTACCATTACGAACGTCCGGTTCAAAGTGATCTACTGAAAAGAAAATCAAAAGCACGAACATGCTTCATATAATGAAAAAGTGACATTCACCATAAGTATAAATAGGTATCGCATGGTTTGCGGTAGATAACGATACACAGTGGCATTCCCAACACTAAAAAAAATGTATCATCATTTACGAAGCTTTTAACTAAAAATAGTGCAAAATGTTAATTATGAATAAAAGCACAAGTATTTTTTTGTGAGGAATTTTAAAGTACATCACGTCCCATAAAGATTAAACCCTTCGTGTACAAATAAATTTCGTTCTCTGAGTGTAAATATTTTAAACAAATAAACTAACTAACTACAAGGAAGCGTAAAAACGCCAATTTATTTTTAATTTTATTATTAGTTTTTTGTAAATCATTGGCTTCGGTTACGGATGTCTCGGGTTCAAATCTCGGTACTGCCAGTTTGATAAATTGATTTTCAATCGATTTCTGTTCGTAGGCATGGATGTTTGTGATGTTTAAAATTCCCTCCCACCCAATCCGATACTAAAAACGAGGCCTACCGAGAGCGATTAGTGAACCACGAGTCCCGTTCCTATCCTTATCCTTCTATACCTACTCTTTTAGAAAAGAAGAGATTGAACAACTGAGTAACAAGTAGTCCTCGTAAAAAAACTTCTCTTAAGATACTCCATTAGAAGTAGATATGCTCCACATTGGGAGCGGACATATAATAATTAGATTGATATTAACATATTTATATTTTGGACAATAGAAATTGGATTTATATCGAAAGTTAACTATTTTCTTACTAAAACTATTATAAAATGGAAGTATCAAATGGTATTTAAATATCATATTTGATTAAATGAGCTTTTAAATGCTAGATTGAAAATAAATTACATTTATGCCCAATAACAATTTTTCTAATGATTATCTGAACTTTGAGATTTTTATATAACTATTATAACGAAACCACCTATGCTTTTATAAATATGCTAAATTTAATACACTCAATTAAAAAAAAAACATTGAAATATTATCATAATGTTTAAAAATAAATTAAAATAATAAAAGAGTAATTAAATAACTTATAATAATAAGAGTAAAAGTGCTGTTGTTTTGAAAATATCATAATAATTTTTTTTTAAATCTCTCCTTTTTCTTGCAGGTTTTGTTATCAATATAAGTATAGAAACGTGATTAATTGTGAGTTTATTTTATTGTTATCACTATGCTATCGAGTGTGAAGGAAGCATGCGTCGTTTTTATCAATCTTATCGAATTTGCTTTTGCGGTAGCGACTTGAGATTTATTCTTGAATTTGTGGCATTTTGTTTTTTTGTGATTTAACGTGTTTCTAATAATTATTGTTATTATTTACCCCGGAAACTTTTCAAACGTATTGCGAATACTGCCAGTAATAGTAGATAGCTATCAAATCAAAAAATAAAAGATGATCGAATACCCAGTGCTCCAGTTGTAAGTGCAAATAAAGGTTTATAAAAAAATTTTGACTGTTGCTCTCTGCAAATAATTTGAGTATACAATATTAAGTTTATTCATGACAATTTATCCTGTTTTCAAACACTTTATTTGTATGTATGTACACAATAAATCTGCAGTCTTTTCAGTCCCAGTTATGGATTCTAACTATTCGTCACTATCAACTATTCGGATAATTTATGAAGTATGAAAATAATATTAAGAAACGGATTTGAATAATTAATAACATTACATTATAAATACTAAAAAAATATTTTTCGTAGTACATTAAAATTTGTAAAAAAACGAGCTCATTAACAATAAATATCACATCTATTTTGATTTTAAATCACTGAGATACCTACATCTTATAATAATTTACGAATAAATCTTTTCCCACTTCTGTCAAATTCCAGATAGACAGAAAGTAAATACACATTCCAATACCGTTCTATTGTATTGCAATATTTAAAAATTTCAGCTGCGTCGGATTACTCCAACTGTATTTTTTTTTCAATTAACGAAATTGCGACATGTTTAAAGGGTTTCTTTATCCCCGAGTAAATCGTTAAACTATTTAAATTTATGATAAGATACCGAAAGCGCCTGGGTTGGGCGAAAACAAAAAAAACCACTACATACCTGGGGTTTTTATTATTGTTCTTGAAATCTGGAGAAATTGTGATGTGATATTTCGTCGATTTTGTAAAATAGTTCATAAAAAACTCTTAAGAATAGTATTCGAATAGTTGCCCAAATATTCGTATATCGAATAGCTAAAAAGGCATTAGTTACATTGGTTTACCAGTGTAATACCAAAGATATCAATTTCTTTCATATTTTCCAAAGTTCATTTTCCTTCGTAGTCCTAACGAAGCCCAAAAATTAATAAAAACAATTGAATATTTGCGTATATTAAATAGGTTATATAAAACAATGTCGATTACAAATCAAATATCAGAAATGGTTTATCCATAATTTTGACTAGCATAATTGATTAGTAGCGGTAATTAGATTTTTTTATGTTTATCATGTTTTAGGCAAGTGACCGTTCTAGGTTATTTTTATTCAAAATATAATTAACGTACTACGTTTTTCATATTTTGACAGCACAATGAAAACATAAGTGCTGCAGACAAATTTTATAGTTTTCGAACACTTTTGACAGCTTGAATTACATACTTTTAAGGTGTTAAAACACAATTTGTTTGTACTACTTCCACATATTTATAATGATCAGGACCGGTTTCGCTCATCACGAAAAAAAAAAAATTGAATTACATAATTATT
The DNA here is from genome assembly GCA_022494535.1 of Himalopsyche phryganea. Lineage (NCBI taxonomy): Eukaryota > Metazoa > Arthropoda > Insecta > Trichoptera > Rhyacophilidae > Himalopsyche > Himalopsyche phryganea. Next base: position 2,977,423 of record JAGVSL010000015.1, read on the forward strand.
ACAGATATCTTTGTTTCACTTTTCTGCCACTTTATGGCGTGGTGTGAAAAAAATGCTTTTCGAAAGGTATGACACATATTAAATCCGCAAGTGTAGCACTGTCCATAATAGAACTGACCTATAAATTATTATGGATTTATAAAATGCATAATGTTTAAGTGGGTCTGTAATATCGACTTTCTAAAGTATAACTACAAATGGCATTACAATGCGAAGGACAGAAAGGAGTGTGAACATCTTGTTGCAATGTTTAGTCTGCTTTTAATCGAAATTGTTCAATTCAGACTTACAAAATAAGCCATTTGTTTTATGCAAAAAGGTCAACGAATTGCAACAGTCACCTCACTGTCAAAAACGCCAAGAATAAAGTTATACTCTAATATACATGCACTTAGGCTTACCATACGTCCCGGTTTCAGACATTGGTCCTGGCGTCCCGGCCGGTTTGGTATTTTGTCACGGTTTTGGTTTTACTTCACGATGAGGTAAAAAAGTTCGCACGTTTGGAGCGTGATTTCTCCATAATGAAACATATTTGGTCGGATGACCGCACCTGCATGCTTGAGTCTACTGCATGAGCGTTACTGTACTGTAAACTAAACTAGACATAACATCTATGAAAAAAAATTAAAAAAATGATAAACTACTGAAAAAAATTCACTCCAGCGAGAAGTACGACTGGTACAATAAATAAAATAATTTAAACTTCTGCTGTAATTAAGAGATTTATAGGCACTATTAATAAACAATTTTTGGTAGTTTTTGTTTTTTTCCCCCTACTCCTGTCCCGGTTTAGAGCTTCATAATTATGGTAAGCCTACGTAATATACTAGACGTCTCGTAAATAATTCGTATTATTATACGCTAGATGTGTCCAAGAAATACTTATTATTGCAAAAAATGTAAGAAGTAGTAGTGTAACTATGTTGCCAATTACTTTCCCGCATTATTATCTTGTTTATTTCGGTAAATTTAGTCACTACTACTGTTGTTTTTTAAAACATTGAATCGCTTAAATTTTGATAAAAATAACAGATGCTGCATGACAAAATATCAACAAAAAATCTTGTTTCCGATTGGACTACATAAGTGCCACTCAATCAGTTCTGGTAGGTATTTATATCTCCTTTCAATTACACCTATCTTATTTAACTATTTCTAGCTCCGGTGAACTGATGAAAGAACAATAATATAGCTTTTTAAATGTAAATAAACAATGAAATCTCAATTATATTACTCCAGGGAATAAGCAGATCGTATCTTCATTATAGAATACTGAAATGGGTATTTCGAATCCACAAAAGGTTAAGCAGCTCAGGACTAGATAATTTAACCTAAAACACCAATTGTATTCTTAAATCTGTGTTACGACACATTAGTGTATCTATAGTTGCTAATATTTCCCAAAATATTAAGCGAGACTCAAAAACATGTCTAAAACTAAATGATGTTTTCCGTAGATAAATATTCTAATATTGCGATTATTATTGTACTTGCATTTATTGAAGATATAAATAAACGTCGTGAGAATCGAGAAGGTATTAGATATTTTATGAAAGCAATTACCGTTAGACATAATTTGTAAATGTTACAATAATTATTGTTGTCGATAAAATTTGGCATGTTTTTTTCCAAACTTAACCTGCTTATGCATGAGTTCCAATCGTGGACGTCATATCTGTGTGACGCAATTAGAAAAGGGTTTAACAATCTACCCTGTTATATGCACCCGGTGTAAGCTATGAACTATGAAGGATTCAAAACTTATTTAGGTTTTTCTTGCTTGATCTCCATTATAACAGGGTAAAATAACAAAGTATACAGACAAAGGTTTTATCAGTTTGTTGATAGCTAATCGACTTTACGCCATCGTAAGAACTACGTTTAAACTTAATTCAGTTTATATTATACCACCTCGCCTATTCCAACATCATAAATTTTATTTAAAATAAAAGTAACGTGGGTACTAAATGTGTTTTTAAATTGTTCTAGGAAAAAAAACAAATGGTATTGATCTATAAATAAAATAATATTTCAACGAATTTACTTTGTTTACATTTTCAATGTGTTGAAACACGATGGCGTGAATTCGATATAATTATCAGCAAACTATTAATTTTGGAATTGATTTTTTTAATCGCATGCATCGTGTGTAAACATACGCCCAGTAAAATGAGACGAGAGATTTGACAAATCGATGAACATTGTGTGATCTCGTTGCGCGAACTCGACGCTCTCCGGTCCCACTTAATCACTGGCCCTAAGAAGTGTTTCCTTAGGGACCCCAATTTGTTATTACGCCACTTGAAGGTAGATGAAAATATATTACAAATGAATCTTAAGGACGATATCTGATAAAAAAAATGCTTGTAACTTATAACTCAGCTTGATAGTAAAAATTGTATTCATTAAACATTTATCGAAGTATTTTCAAAATAATTTCATTTTTAAAAACATAGCATGAATGTGTATTGAAAATTGTTATCTTTTTTCAAATATTATTCATAGCTAATAAAACAAATTAATCGTGACCTAAATTCAGTTATTCATTATGTTGTTTTTTTTTTCAAAATTGATCCATTCGTATATCGACCTTTAGCGATAAAGTGAAAATTTTTATTAGGAGCGTATGAAGCAGTATACAATCCTATCTTGTAAAAAATAAGTGAATACAATAAATATTAATTGAGACCAATGTTCTGGATAGTGAAACCAATAGGGCTTAATACACTGCATTTATGGTCAGCTATAAATTATATATTGTCAAATGGGTTCATGGGTCACTCTAAAAAGTCAAAGGAACTATGATAAATCTGAACTCTAATAGATGATTAATCCTCGTGGGCATTACATTCTCTTTTTAAAATAAGCGGATTTTCAGCAAAAAAAAAAAGCTGGATCTTGCCATCTAGCGATACAATTTGAAACTGAAATCAATATTTTCCGTGGTCAGCTGGCGTAGATTTAAGAACTTGAGCGAACCATTTCAAAAAAGAAATAATAAAGTATACATAATAATACATTTTGCTGTTGTAAATAATATGCTTGGTTATATTTAATTAGGTGATCATTGTGACACCATAGAAATATTAATGTTTTCTATACCGATAGAGTGAATATTTCTTAAATTCAAACATAATTAATTATATTCTATAAACTAAGTGAATGAAAGATACAGAAAAAGAATATAAATCTGTAATCAAAGAAAATTGATTTTAAAATATGCTATTAAAATATAATTCGATATAAAATATCCAACTGAGAAATAAAATGTTAGAGAATTAAATCACTCGCTATATTTCTTTAAAATAAAATATTTTATCTTATTAATATCGTTAGACTTTTTTTATTTTATGTTGTATTTATCGCGCAATTACTTTTTTCCACCACATGAAGAACTTGCAAGGTATAGCGAATGTCCTGAAGTTTAATTAATAAAAGCTATTGATTTTTCCGACATTATATGGGTTTGGAAAAGGCTTAACAACATATGCCTAAATAACAGTAAAAAAACGTTAAATAAGCCTTGACATTGCATATAAGTCAAAAAAGTATTTTGTAAATAATAATGGTCAAAAATGCATGAATATAAAAAATAATATTGATAGACAATGACTAGAATTAATAAAATAGAATTAAATCTTACTATATTTTTTATTCCATACTCGTATATAATAATAAACATTTTATTATTATTTCGTCACAACACCTTTACGCTTTAGTCAAAACGCAATCCTTTCACATACTTCACAGTTGTCAATTTCCACAATAATTCAAAATATTAATTATTACATAACATATTGCACGGTAAACAGTTACACTATTTCTTTGTTTTCACTAAAATAAGTCGATTAAATTTTCGGCAATTCGTTGTAAGGGTGCAGTGACATGTCACGGACTGGCAGGCGGCCGGTAACATTTTGTAACTCAGCATCCCTTAAGCTCTGAAAATCCATAAGAGGGCGTCTTGGCGCAAGCGCCGTAGCTTCCCCATGGGCGTCGGAAATAGGGTGGACACACGAAATTTCGTGCTTCTGACAGGTCTATTCGTTTCTTTGATGATTCACCAACTAGAGTCAACAGCGTTATGAAAAATATAAACTTTTGCAAATGAGTAGCTTATAGTGCAAACATTTTGCGACTTAAAGAATTTGATCAAAGTTTTAATAATTTTATACATGTGAGAGAAAAATTTATAGAATAGAAAGATTTTTAAAACCCCATGGTACAACATCGTTTTATCCTATTCTTTAGTGGACGCTCAACATAAGATAAAGGAAATCCATATATAATATGACAAAGTGTCAAAGGTATATCACAAAACCCAGATTTTCTTCAGAAGTGACATTAGGAGACGGGTTCAATAATTTTTACTGTCAGTATTACTATTGTCATACTTACTTAGTCCTGTAAAATCCTTATATAACGTGACGTAAGCATTTCTTACTCACTCTCGTCCAGACGTCAGTCAGATCCGGATTTAGATGATGACAGGTGAAAGGCTACTCCTCCTGCAAAGTCTCTCCAAAAATCCCATCTTTGGGATTAGTTTAAACAATATCATGAAGACCATTTCATATTTTTACCACCGTGTCCTATGGAGAATTGTAAAAAGTCATAAACTAAATAGCATGTAGAGCGGTGGTTCCCAAAGTGATTCCTACGGTCCCCCAGGGGTCCTTGGGACCACTGAGGGGGTCTGTGGCAAATTAAAAATAATTCGGGGGTACGTGGACAACGTTGGGGGGTCCGCGAAACATTTTCATTATTATGAAAGTTGAAATAAATAGTAAGAAATAAATTGATAGCGATTTGTTGGGTGTTGGATTCTTTTGCCAGTAGACCCACAAACTCAAAGATGAATCTATACTATTACAGGAACAATTTATTGTATTATCCACAAATGAAGAGTGGAAACCAATGTTTGAACAAATTCTGGTTACAAAAAATGATACCAATTTTATATCCTGCATTATGGGTACAGAGGCTGTTCATTGTTTGCCCGTCTTCCTATTTAGCGGAACGTGGATTAAGTGCAGTTATGAATTTCAACATAGTTTAAATATCAAAATCGTTTATTTATATTTTATTTTTACATCACTATTTACCATTCAAGACATTAAATTAATTTTTCTTTAATGCAGTTATGTAGAATTATTATACTCGGGGGTTCATGGTCAGGTTTTTGCTTTATGAAGGGGTCCGTGGGCATAATAAGTTTGGGAACCACTGATGTAGAGGAATAGAGGTCTGGTACTCGGACCCTGCAATAAAACAATTTATACCTCTTTGTCGGTCCCCAAAAACGACGATGATTTTTTTACTTTCCTTAGAATATTAATTTACTTCATATAAAAATTAAGATCGATATTGATGGATTCTAGGGGTTTTTAGTAGAGCATCCAATCCCGGACCCCTTTTCTGATCCCGGGATTTCGAGATTGACTTTTTTCAATCCCGGGATCCCGGGATTGACCAAAAACCAGGTTTTCATGTTAGAAATTGTCAAAAATATCGGGCCATGTTCGGGTCAGAAGTCAACTTCTTGCGAATCCCGAAATCCCGGTATTGGTACTGAGTCGATCGCGGAATTACGGGATTGATTTATTGCTCGGGATCCCGGGATTGAAAGCCCTAGTTTTGAGGTCCTTAGCTTCTGTCTAGTTAGCTTATTAGTAAAACCGGCCCTGGGCCACCAGTGCTTAATATCCATTATTTTAAGGAAGAGTATCCATTGCTGTTGTAAACTTTAAGTGTATTTGTATTTTATTATGACTGATAGACTTTCAGTCAACTGCCCAAATATTGGTATTGAAGAGCAGTATTTTTAGATTCTCCACGTTTTCAACCCTCTTGAAGCGGACTTGAATGTACCTAATATTCGTTTAGAAATGTTAGTATAAAACGTCCTAGAATAGAAACACACTATTCTAATGCAATGGTCGCACTATTCTATACTATTCACCATGGTGTGTAGAGATCGAGAAAAGAAACGTTTCGCGGCGTATGAAGCAGCTCGTGGCGTCACTGGCCAAGATGGCCACCGTCCCTAGATACGACTTTGCCAAGGTTAAACAAACCGTTGCTAGGGATTTTCCATGAAATTTTCAAGTAGAACTGTATGTTTATCTGCCGAGCCATCAGAGTAAAATTCATGAATTTTTAATTAATGAGGGTTTTCTCATGTTCATTAGATTACATATATATTTTGCCTTAGTTCATTAAAAATGTATTTTGCTTTGGGAAGTTGTTATTTTTCATTATAGTTTTAAACATGGAATTGTAGTTCTAAAATGGCAAACGATAAATTTACCTTAATTTACTGCACAAACTATATTATATAGCGTCTTTCTGGCTTTATGTATATAGACTTTCCGCTATTTTTAACTTCTTATTCAAACCGCGATAAATAAAGAAAATTAATTCTATTATCTATAAACCAGATAATCATAATTCCCTCAATAATACTAAGTAATGTAAATTTGAACTGATACAACCGCTGAGTCAGAAATGTTACGTATTGTAAAAAGATTTGGCTATAAGGCATCAAAATAGTATACTGATATTATAAATATAAATTCATTAAATCATGACAGTCTAAGGCAACTACGCATAAATGAAATACGACACGAGAATGAGACGGGATTTAACAATGAATAAAATTAATTTTGCTTTTCTAAATTAAGAGTGTATTCAAGTATTATATCATTTGTATATTAGTTTATATTCCTGCATCTTTTGTTGGTAATTTTCCCTTCTTACTTCTAGCGTATTTAAACATCTTACGTGCATTGTTAATTTGATTTAGTTGGTTTGACATTGAATTATTATTGATGGATTCGTTGGTAACGTTGTGGAAATCCATTTTTTATACTGTATTAAAAATCGATGTACCTTGTTCCGAAAACATAAAAAGAGCATTGAGATATTTTAGTGTTTTTCAAATAATATAATATCAGTGCTCAAACACCGTCAGAAATCAATAAATTTATCCACATTGATTCTTTGAAATGTTTTTCAAACGAGAATAATGTTTTGTCTACCTTTGCAGCATGTGCACGAAAGAATAATATCGCAAAGAATGCCAAAATTTTTTTTCAATACGTTAATATTAAGAAAAAACTACGTATAAAAGAATAATTAGGTATGTTGTTTTAGAACTATTTTTTATGCGATTATTATTAGAAAATGCTTTTATTTTATGAGATGGTATTGAAATGACTTTATAAATCTGTAATACTGGAAAATCTTAATAATATAATTAATCTAAAATTGACAAGTTTTGGGGGCGTACTAATTTAATAATAAATAAAATAAAATAATTTCTTTGAAGGTTTCAAACCTACCTATTAATGATTATTCAGTATCGAAAAAAGTATAATTAATGTCGAAACATTGCATATTAATTACATAGTATTGATAAATATGGTAACAAAAACTGCTTTGAAAAAACTCATTTTATAAAATGTTAAAATCAGTTGAAAAAATAAATTTTAAATCGATACCTCAGTTGCAAAGTGTAACAACTCAAAAAGAATAATTCTGAGATAATAAAGAAACAAGATTTTGAGCAGATTTAATCTTCTACTGCGCATCTAATTTTTTTAGATTTTAATAAAATTCTATAGTTATCTAAAAAATATATTTATAATATTATAAACATAATTTTATTTATTCCTAATGTTAATAATATAGAGTTTCGGGTTTTCACGGGATTTTCGTAGCTGTTACAGTAATAATAACCACCGTCATTCTAAAATAGCCACAGATTACCTCTGGTTACATTTTGGAACTAGTAGATATCTAAGCATTTCCTCATACATAACACAAAACTCCAAATTTTTGACTTTTTACACATTGAAACTGATATCAGGTATCGAAATGATTATCAATTAAAATTACATTTTTATTCTTAACCATGTCTCCTCTCAATGCACTGGGAAAAGAATCCTCATGGAACTGTCAATGTAAGTATTTTCAACCTCTCTTCACAGAAGATAGGATATAATACATAGAGTAACAGGACATAAACTCACACGAAAGATGCCCAAAAGAGAATTACGAAACGACAGATGTAAATATATATTCGATTATAGATTATTTTTCTCTTATTTTAAATTTATCTTGTGCGGTGTGCAAACATTTGTTTGCGCCATTGCCATGTCCAAATTTGTTGTGTATGTGTAAATCATGGGACCAAAAAAAAAAGAAATGATCTGTCACCATTGTCCCATGTGCACGACAATATTAGGAGGTAATTGGTAATTGAAAGCCGCAGGTGTAATTATCCAGGTTTTTTGATAAACATATATTATATAAATCGATTTCATATTAAAGATTTTTTGACAAAGGTCATTTCAAAATTCGAGCCCTAGAACCGCTCAACCGAGTCACATAAAAACTCAAAAGCGTTGACCACTCGTAGTCGAGTCAATTCGGGGTTGGTATTTAATAAGACTCTTAACTTTTCTTCATTTTGTTTTAAATAATATTCCATCATGAACTACTGATATACAGTTGCAAGATTTGATTAACGATTAATTTGATGGTCACAAACATATTTAATTTCAGGTCATCTACTATGGTATTTGACCGTTCTAAAAAGTATTTACTCTTTTCTTTGTGTCATCATATTTTTATTGTGGTGTTGACAAATAATATTATAATACGTAGGTATTGAAAGAATATTGCGTACATTTTCTACCCACAACTTGTTGAACTTCACACTTGACCGTTGTAAATGCATTATTCCTAAAAGAAAGATCTAATTGGTTAAAAAGGTGCTAGAATAAATGGTCACGGACACTAAAAAGTATTAAGCATCAAAGAGTTGATATAATAATTTTAATAATATTGCGCTAAAATAACACTGCTGACAGTTGGTTGACCTTCCACAGGTCGTCATCACCGTGTACTAGAGGTCTGCTCGAGCCTGAAATGAACGGGCTCGAGCCGGGTAATTTCATCAAATTTCGGTCCGTGCAGACCTCTACTGTGTACCCATGGCGTATCGCGAACATCTACCATACAGGCCCCGTTGGTGAAAACGCGATTTCCGAGACAAGTGATAATTTTCAGGAAGAACAAAATAATTGGTGGTTTTATTTATGACGTTTAGGACTCCAGAGTTCAATATTCTATGTGCACCACCACTGTATATGAAGTAAAAGATTTAATATTTGTAACAATTCCTCGTAGAAATATCGGCGAATGACACAGCCTGATTACGAACGGCAGTTTATCTATTATCACATGAAGAATTTCGTTTCAAATACTAAATTTACTTTATTGGTATGTTATGTGTAATACGTAATCAATGGTGTTGTAAATATTTACAATATAATAATAGGTTCTTACTTACTATAAACCTAAATATTTCTCGAATCCCACCTCTCGAGCCGTATCTATGTAAATTTAAAAAGTATTTGGTGATTGATTTTTTATGAATTCAGTCAATGTCACATATTCTTACGATCAGGTTTTTTCGAACTTTGCACGTCTAGTGTGTACGATGACAATGTAGGTACAGACCAACATTTATCACATTGCAATATCATAAACTACCACCTACTGTAGAGGTTTTCAATATTATGATTATTAAATAAGAATTATACATTGTTTTTAGAAAAAGTGTAAAACAAGTCATACAAATCAAAAACGAAAATCAGTAGGCGAATTGAAGAACGGGGAAAGAAAACCACTTTCTTATTCTCCATTGATACTTACCTTTCCTATGTGTTGCATATATATTAAATAATTTTATCAATAAAAAAACGAGTCTCAGGCTAAGCTTATTTGAGTCGTATTTTATCCGCTGATTGCTGACAAGTCCACACATAGGGCCCACAAAGATCAGTTTTTCATGGCGCGTGAGGTCTTAAAAAACGCGAAATTGGGTTCCAGAAACACGCCTAATCATTCTCACGCCACCCTTGTCTGATTATGAATAATTTTATTTACGGATAAATTTAAGATTTAATATAAAATAGTATATTTTCCAGTTTCTTTAAGAAAAACATTTTACATTTTTACTTTTACAATTGGAGCAACGAATCGATCTCTGGATTATCACTATTTTATTCTCTTACGTTATGTTTAAAAAATACGACATAACAGTCTGTTCTGGCTCCAGAGTCAATATGAATTGATATGGATATCATATGCTTTATAACGCTACATTCATAGTGAATGGTGCGATCCCTTTTTTTTAGATATACTAGTGATATCTCAAGTTGAAGATTCACTTTTTTATACGATGGAATCCTTGACCGTCGTCCAAAACAGTAATGTGATCGCTAATTCATAGTTAATTTACGTGTTTAGGTATTTATGAAAATACTGTTTATTTTACTTAAAAAACTAATAATAAAATAACGGCGCTATTTTCATCTTACTGAAGTATTAAAATGTTTAATACAACTGAAAATCCCCTGCTACTTCTACTTACATAGAATTTACGTTAAAATTAGTTTGAATAAACCGGTTTGGTTTTCCTGCATTTGTTAAGACTCGCTTTGTAAATCTACGTATTTAGACGTGTAATTCGAAAATATTGCGGCCATTGAAGATCAACATAAATTGAGAAAGTTAGATGAGGTTCACAACAAAAGCGCTACAATATGGGACAATGAATTGCTGACCTCGTGACCTGAAGCAAGAGACCAAAGTTATATCACCACTCAACCGTAGATTTTCCGTAGATGCTCTGTTGGATGAACGAACAAATTTTGATCTTTGTCTTTGCGATTCAAGCATCGTCGATATAGTTCCGCCTCTCTTCTCGTAAACTCAATCAAGTATCAAAATAGGATAACTATTTTGTTGCATTATATTATTATACTTTACCGAATTCACCTGCTAAGGTATTAATTATATAGTCCTACTGATCATTAACTTCGTCAATATAAGTTAGGTACTTTGATTCATAAATGAAACGTCTTTATAATCATATCTTTCGACTGTTTAAAAAAATCAAATCATTACACTTTTTTATTTGTATAACATTTTTCTTTAAGGAAAAGGCAGGATTGGTTTCGCTATGTAGAGAGAATTTTCAGCTCACTGTTTAAGTGATAGTATACTGAATGTTTTTTTCGTTTTCGTCGTTCCTCCAAGAATTACCAGCCAATAATATTAAAGTATCTTATTATATCCTATAAAAATGAGCTTCAACCTAATATTCTGTAGATCATGACAGGACATAAAAATATAAACCAAGTGTCTTATTAAATGGAAGAATAAAATGCAAAAATATTTCAAAAACATATATTAAGGAAACTCAATGATACAGTTTTGAAAAGTACAAAAAAAAAAAAATTAACCAATAATTTTAGTTCTTCGAAGATGTAAATTTAACATTGAATACAAAAAATAATCTATAATGCAGAAGAATACATGACCACAAATTTGCAAACTAATTAGCCATAAAATATGCAGCACACGAGTCCTCCTTAACTTTCAACCGACATGTTAAAAAATTAAAATTATGGAATATTTACAACCGCAACAGTAAAAACTATATTAAACAGGTAACCCAAAGTAATCTTTTTTGTCAGTACGATTTAAGTTTTCTATTTTTATAGTGTCTACAATATAATAATTTATCAATATAAAATTAAAAAAAAAAACAAATACTACTTAATCCACCAAACCTTTTCTTAAAAAAAATAATGTTGGTAAAAATAAATTGTCATGTTTTATTTACTATACCTACCGCAAATTATAATGAACTACTGAAAATCAAAATACAAAAGAATTGAAATAATATTTTAATATATTCAATATGTGAAAAACAAAATCCCTTCACAAAACTAGTCAGATCCATGACATTTGATGGAATGAACAAGAATAAATAACTAGCTTTTGTTATTTTGTATTCAATGATTTAAAACAAAACAGGTCACAAATAAATGAAATTACAATGATGTATAAATTTATCGAAATGATTTATGTAATGTAAGTCTTCACAAAGTGCTAAATTTTTGTACACGAATATCAAAAATTTGTTGAAACACAATACATAGGTGTACAGATTTCTTAAAACACTATAACATAGGTAAAACTTGCAAAATGTCTCATCTTACTACAAGGTTATCATTCAGGTTTTGTAATATTAAATAAAACTCTATGATTCAAAGAAATTTTTATTTATGAGACAATAGATATTCTTAATTGTAAAGAAATACAAAAACATTCCTGTGACAAAATATATCGCAAAGAAAAGAATACTCAATCCTTTTTATCCCATAATCATTGAAATATACCCAATGGACACTCAATATCGAATTCGATTATTTGTGTTTAATACACAAGGCTTGTAATAATTTTCAAACCAGTTCCTTTCATTTATAAAATCTTAGACCGCAATGTAATCTTACCCATAAAACACCACTTAATTACTACTAAACACGTCATAAATATTGGCACCTAACAGTTTAAGTTTATCATTCATGATTAATTGTTGAACTGCCGCATCGGGTGTTCCGGATAAGTTACGTCCTAGCGGTTGAGATATCAGTCCATTCATGATAGGAATAAGTTTAGCAAGAGGCAAGTTCATTTTGTTGACATCAACAAAAGAATTCAACTGAGATTTGCTGGTGTAGCCATTCGAAGTACTCTGCTGGTCGGTGATCTCGACAATGGAAACTTTTCCATTCGTGGGGGAAACGGGATTGAAAAACTCTGCGATTTGATCGACGAGCATAGCGAAACCACGACTGACGCATGATATACTCGACGACTGTACCTCTTCGCTCTCCATTAAGTCCACTGTCTCGTTTAACATTTTTTTGAATAAATCGTCAGAGCTTATATCACTGTCGTCAATCAAATATGAGGCAATCTGTTTGAGAGGATCTGAATTGTCTAAACAGAGAGCTGCTTGGATTGACCAGAAAATTTGTTCAGTATCCTTTAGAGATAATTTTTGTTTCAAAGGTAAGGGATCTACTACAGTCTTGACTTTTGATTTAATGTGTTGGCAAAGCTTCTCGACGCCTTCTGATACAAAATAATGGCATAAGGATAAGTATTTCTGCTGCAAATTGCTATCGATGAGAGGCTGTGATTCATGTTTTGTCGAATCTCTATATAAATATCCTCCAATTATGTTCAGTTGTATTCGTAAAGTGACAACTAGAATTGTAAAAGAATAAATCAAAGCTGACACCCTAGAAAATGTTAATATTTTCAATTCTTCCCACAGTTCAACTTTATTTTCCGGATTATCTCTCAAGAGAGCTAAAACCTCCTGTGTATCGAGAGATCTCATGACTTCTTCGCAAATTGCAGGAGCCAAAGACAGAATCGTCTGATTGCATGTTCTCTCGGTGCTGTCGAAATGTTGTTTTTTCCTGGTCATATCCAAGAACTTCCTGGTTTCCTGCTCTTGCCATTCTCTCAATTTCTTTTGAGCGTAACCGAGAGCTATCACCGAACCGCCTACTACGACACTCGCAACAAAAAATTTTCGCTTGTGTCTATTTAGAAATCCGCGAAGGCTAGAAAACATTTTGGCAAACTCCGAGAACAATATTACCTACACAATTTAATGAACAGATATTCAGAAATTCCTAAGTAATTTGTGTTTTACATTTTTCAATTCATTATTACGCTTTAACAAGAATGATTTTTCACACTTTTCAGGAAATATTCGGCACTGGGTGACGTCTTGTTATCTTTCGGGTTCAATGTTCTCGAAAAATAGTGGCCAACTGCAGAGAATTACCTGCAAAGAATTTAATATTTACCTAAGTTAATGTGAATTGCTGACGCTTCCGATGAAGTATTTATTCGATAAAAAATATATATATTACTACGCTTGGCATAAAAAATACATGCTATGGAGAATTATTTTATCAGCAGGTTTAAAATTCACATAAAAAAATGTCCAACGTAGTTTTTGTACAGAAATTGGTTTATACTTACAGGAAAATCACTGTCAATTCGAGATAACAATAACCCAACAATTATTACACGAAAACCTCTTGTCAAGTGCGGCTCACAAACGTCAAGGACATTGCAAAGAATTACACTTGAAGTTGTTCGAATATCAGTAATTTCAACTTCGACTGTTCGGATTAATCAGATTGGCTAAACTGTAAATACAAATTGGTAAACATGAACATCCAAATCTAACAATCGTTACTAGCTTCATTGTTGTCATCCATAGACAAACAAAATTATATTGATAATTGTCATCGTTCAAATTTGCGTTGTCACACTAACTTGTTACCGGTAATCAAAATAATATGATTAAGTTTATTTCTAATATTGATTTAAAAGGCTACACTTTTATAGTGCCTGCCGTATCTGTTGGAAATGTCGGCCAATTAGCAGCAGATCTTTTGATATCGACGTTGAGGTTAGATAAAGTTGGTCTTGTGTGGGACCCGGCAATAATACCCGTCGTCGGCGGAGATCCTTACAATTTGAACAGCAAGTCGTTGATGGCATCTTGCGAATTATACGCGAATAATTCCAACCAAATTTGCATTCTACAATTACGGTCACCTTTAGTTAAAAAGTATACAAAAGACTTTCTCAGTGGTATAATTGAATTTGGAAAGAAGCATGACATCTCAAAGGTTGTCATATTAACCAGTAGCTTTGCTTCTGAAAGACATAGTATGACCACTGTTCCATTCAGGTATTTAAGTAACGACCTAAGTGGTGACACTGATAAAGTGAAGCAACTGGAATGGATAGATTATGCTGCTGAACAAGAGAATAAACTCATACACGGGGGTGGCTTTGCCTTAAAAATGTTAGAACTCTGTACCGAAATGAAGTTCCCGTGTATTGTCCTTTTCAAATATTGTTCTGAAGGTGATAATATACCAGACGCAGTTGATATGTTGATATATTTGAATGGTTTTATAAAATTTTCCGACAACCAAAAGTTCGTCCACCCACCTTCATGGAAACTGCTCTTTGGTAACCCACCACCATTAAATATCTACTAAGTCCAATGATACATACTTATTTTAAACGTATTTTATATAAATAAAGGTAATTGATACTGACTTCAATTGATTTTTTATTACGTCTGTCCTAAACCAATTCAATTTTCCCCCCACAAACACAGAAAACATAAACTATTACGTCACCTTCATTGTATTTGGTACATCATGGTATATAGTTTGGAGGCTCTATATAAAATACCAACTCATTTAATTGTACAAATGCAAGGTGTCATTATATATCCATAGTATTTTTCCATGTCCTCTAAATCTAAACTTGAATTTTTTGGGGTAAAATGTGTACGTCCAAAGTGCGACCATTGTTTAAATAAAACCTGAAATGAAAATTCTCTCCTATTTGATATAACGGCTAAGTCTCCTACGTATTGATTAACCTCTGAATAGTTAACAATATTCCCAAGTTTTCTATATAATTTGACAATAATAATTTTATTCTAAATGTCATTTATTTATAATTTTCGAATTAGTGTTGATATTAAACATTTGAGTAAAATGTGTGTTTAAATTTCAATATTTTTTCTGTGTAAAACAGATAACCCTTTTTTTTACAATTTTGTACACTTCCATGTACATGGAAGTGTACAAAATCTCAATAATCCAAATTTGATATTGAAATTCCATCAAGCACCCTCAGTCGATGTCTTAAATTAGATAACCCTTTATAAATATAATTCAGTTCTACCTGTATAGCAGTGGTTCAAATAGGGTGTGTCCGTTATCAGTATAATATAATTCCTATACTCCCAGCAAAATGTTTTGAAGACTAAATTGGTTTGTTTTCGTTTTTAGATTTCCAATGTTCAATTTACTATCTGTTGGGGGACTAAGTAATCAATTTAATATACGGAGTTAGGTCAAAAAGAATGATAGTCAATCTTAGATATTAAATGCTGCTAAACAATTTATTATTAAAAATATTATTTTTTTGCATGTATCTCAACCAAGAAGTAATATTTAATTTTGAAAAATAAATTTCATATAAAAAAAAGATTCGGTGATAATAATCTATTTCTTTCTTTAATATGTAATATAGCATATTTCTAAATTAAGATTAAGCACGCTAATGGCACCCTGTACAGATTTACTGTATGTATAAGTGGAATAGTATTATAAGGAATGCCTTAATGAATTGAGATGTTTTAAAATTTTAGTAAGATTTTATCAAAACACAAATCAGTAGTTAACTTACAAAAGACGTGTCGACAATTCACGCTTTCGAGATAAATAAACATTTCTGTACTTCGATTTATTGTTAATGATCTTTAGATTATAAATGTAAATCCCAATTTTTAAATCTCGTCTCAAAAAGATCTATTTTTGTTGTAAACTATTTTTACAAACATTTCAGTAGCTGAGACCTTTTTAAAAAACTATTTTTCGCATCAATAGATGTCACTATCGAAATAGGATACTTTTCACTCACCCTTAATTAACTTTGTGGCCTCATTCGCATTTTTCAAATAATCTTTAATAATTAAAAATGAATGGCATTATTTTCATAAAGAATGACTTTTGTTACAATGACTTTTATATTGTGGCCTGCAGAAAATCTTTAGTCGGACCGTGTGCTGAACATCACTGCTGTAGAATAATATTTCTTCAATGATTCAAATAAACTTTATTGGCAAAATGGTGAGGAAAAGTCTACAACATGAAACGCTAGTAGAAAAAATTGAAATATCTATGCAAGGCCATGCAGAAGTGTTGAAATCTTCTGTAATCATACAAAAAGGCGATGCAAACTGTTCATACTCGTTAACAAAAATACATTCGTTCTACAAATATATACTGACCATATGTCCCATTTTGAACAGGACTGTCCAGTTTTAAGGTTATGTTCCAATACTGTACCCATCACATTATTTAGAGGATCATAATCAGTCACCTTTCGAAAACAAATGTTCAACATTTACAAAAGCAGATTCAACATAAGCCATCTTATATGTGTAAGAATATCGAATAAGTGAAAAAAAATTACTTGTTTCAGTATTAGTAACGGAATTATTAAATCTTTGGCTACCTAAAAAACATCTAGTGAATCCAAAGGATTTTATAAACATTAAAATCCTTTGGATTATTGAGATTTTGTATACTTCCATGTATTTTGTCACTAACGACCCGGGTTTCGCCTTTCGGCATCTTCAGGCATTCGAGCACACGAATGGACTCGAACTGAATACATGGAAGTATACAAAATCTCAATAATCCAAATTTGATATTGAAATTCCATCAAGCACCCTCAGTCGATGTCTTAAATTATATTAATTAATTAATTCAATTAATTATTGTATATAAAATATAGTGACAAACTATATCAGACAAAAGAGAAAAATTAATAATATACCATTGGAAGTATGCTTACACTATTCACAACACTGTCTAAGATAATGGATGGTTTAAGAATAGTGCGCTGAAATATCAAAGAATGTCAAATTTGGCATTAATGCTGTACCAACAAACGTATAATTTGTCATAATGAATTTGATTAAAAAATTTATTTTTGTTTGGAAATAAAACGCATACAAGCTGTTTTTGTCTTAAGGAAATATGGTATATGTACAGATATTGCAAAAATTTACTTGTATTATTTGTAACGAAATCGTGTTGAACTTTTCTTTGTTTATGATAAAATTTACACTGTTGACCTGTGACCCTAGATATGTTCAAAACTAACATTAAGTAACATTAAATTATTGATATGTTTAGTACTTCATTATCATTCATTCTTCCATAATGTCCATTGTAAGAAATAAGTGTTTCTATTCCTTACTCACCAAGGTGAAAAATCCCGTAGTTAACAGTGCGCGGAGATCAGTAAGCACTACTCATGTGTTGTGCAGTTCATCAACGGAACCAATTAAAACATCACTTTATGACTTCCACATTAAAAATGGCGGGAAAATGATGGATTTCGCTGGACACTTGCTCCCTGTGCAATATTCCAACATGAGTGTGTCAGAATCACATTTACACACCAGAAGTGGTGCATCGTTATTCGACGTATCGCACATGCTACAAACTTTGGTGAAAGGTAAAGATTGCGTCGAGTGGTTTGAAACATTGTGCCCTGTGGATTTGAAAGGAATGCAACACAGCTCATCCGCTTTGACAGTTTTTCTGAATGATCAAGGAGGCATTCTGGACGATTTGATTGTTACAAAAGTCGACGATGAAAACCTATACATTGTTTCGAATGCAGGCCGGATGGAACACGACAAGCAGCACATGTCACAATCGTACGAGGAATTCAAAAGGAAAAATCGTGACGTTGACTTAGAATTCTTAGATGTCAAAGATCGGTCATTGATCGCTCTGCAAGGTCCAAAGGCGGCAGAGTCTTTACAAAACTTATGCAAGACAGATCTGTCGGGATTGTATTTTATGAATTCAATGAAAATAGCTGTCGCTGGAGTGGAAGACTGCAGAGTGACGCGATGTGGCTATACAGGAGAAGACGGTTTTGAAATTTCAATGTTATCCGATAAAGCGTCTCACATTTCCAGCGCCTTAATGCAGTCCAAGATTGTAAAATTGGCAGGATTAGGCGCCCGCGATTCTTTGAGGTTAGAAGCCGGGCTATGCTTATATGGCAATGACATCTATGACACGATAACTCCGGTAGAAGCGAGTCTATCGTGGTTGATATCTAAAAGAAGAAGACAAGAAAACAATTTCCCCGGATCAGAAGCAATTTTAAAGCAGCTGAAAGACGGTGTCAGTAAAAGGCGCGTCGGTTTGAGGCTAGAATCAGGACCTCCAGCGCGTCGCGGAGTTCATATATCTTCTCCAGGAAATACTGAAGTGATCGGAACCGTCACCAGCGGATGCCCCAGCCCGTCTTTGGGGGGAAACATCGCAATGGGATATGTGCAAGAAGAGTTCAAAAAACTAAAAACAAATCTTTTAGTGAGCATACGCAACAGAGATACTCCTTGTTATGTTGCCAAGATGCCTTTCACTCCCGCCAGATACTACATTAAAAAATGATTTTGCCAAGTTATAAAATGAATAAAATAACAACTTTATAAAACAGTTTAATTTTCATATGTATAAAAAATACTGAGAGCTGTAAAATATGAATCATTCCTAAACCTAAATAATACACATTGTTGTCCACACACTTAACAAAATTTTATTTCATAAATCTGTCGGTGGACATGTTCCGAAATTGCGTTGCACAGTTAAGTTTCATTGCTGACACTTTGAGAGTAACCTATATAGAGAAATAAATAGTTTCAATACAAATTATCACAAGAATGTTATCAACGAGACCCTCTGACAATTTTTTTCCAATTGTAGGAGCGGGGAAATCCAACGTATGATAATGACACATATTTTTAGCAGTCAACAATGTCAGACCTTTGGCTCTTCATCGTTCGTACACAATTCTAATCTTTGTTGAATCCTGGAAAGAGCAGTCTCATAATCCAGTTTAATTCTTTCGATTTCAGTTTCGACATGTTTATCCCTTTCAATTATATATTCCTGAAACAAACAATATAATACAAGTATGATTTATTAAGAGTAGTGCAGAGCGTGCTCAATGGAGCTCCAATATCAAATTTGAATCGTTAAAATTTTGTATGCTTCCGTTTCTAATGACTAACGACTCAGGATTCACTCTTCGACATCTCAACAACTCAAATGGGACTCAATTCGAGTTCATCTGTGTATTTGAAGGCCTGAAGATGCCGAAAGGTGAAACACTTGTTATTAGTGACAGAAAATGAAAACATACAAAATTTAAATGATACAAAAATATATTTTTAACCATGGCCGCTCCCAATGTGGAGCATAATATATGGACTTCTAATTTTTTCTTTCAATGACTTGAACCGAAAACTTCTGTTGACTAAGAGCTCTTGTTAGAATGGCAATGTTGTTAAAATATATGAAACAATTGCAAAGAAATAAAATATTTACCTTATATTTCAAAGCAGTCTTTTTGATAGTTCTATACTTTTCTCTTAATTTTTCTATTTCTTCCTCGCTCTGTTTCAATTTTTTATTGGACTCTTCGTTTCCTGGAAACACTTTCTTGATCAAACTTAAAGATTCATTTTCAGCAAGCAGTTTCAACACCTGTTTCTGACATTTGTCCAGTTGTCTGATGCACTCCTCGTGCAGTTTTTCTTGACTGACGTTTTCCTTATAAGATAATTTTTCAACAGCCTCTTTTAGTTTTATCCTTTCAGACATGATGACATCTTGGAGTGTTGATACTTCGCGCGTTTTTACTTTCAACAATTCGCCGAGTTGAACCATGTGAGAGTTGTACTCTTGTTCAGTTTCTGACAATTTATTATTTAACAATCCTTCCATATTTCTTAGTTCTAGTGCAAAGTGTTTTGCAAGATCCTGTCGGATTTTTTCCTCTAATTCGGATATTAACTAGAAATAAAAGAAAATATGTTTGTTTAACCGTTCAATTGAAAAACGTGTATGACTGCAGCCTGACTGGTGATATGGGTATGGCATTTAGCACAGATGAGATAAGGATCTTGTTTACAATCCATATACCAAATATCCACCGTGTTGATTTATTTCATTTAGAATTTAAAGTAGGATCAAGGATATCTCATTTCACATTCTGGTCTATTGAATCTTTTGAAAACATCAAAGTACTTTTGAAATAAGTAATTTAAACTAATTTCATGAAAGTGTGAGTCACTCACTCAACCTCTATTTTCAGAGAAGTATTGAATTGAAGGATAGCATTAAGATTGAATTCTTAGTAAACTAATTTTTCTCTCTATGCACATTTTCAAGATCCGATATAGTAGGCGGGAGGAAGGTTGTGAACATTACAGACCCATGCCTTTGGACTTATAAATTAATGTATTGAAGTGTTTATTTGGGTATTTGAGCCCTTGACCACACAACTGAGTAAGTGGTAAGTAACTGGGTGCCACTTGGATACATCAACCCACCAGACCAGTAGACACATAAAAATATACCTGATCGTTAACAATTGCCGGGCTCTGTTGCACATCAGCCATGGGTGAAGTACACGCTTCTTTCCTGTTCATCAATCTACTTTTCTGATCAGCTATATACTGCTCAAACTGCTTCGCCTTTTCTTTCATGTCGGCAATCATGCGATCTCTTTCCCCCTGAAGTTCTGAAAGATAAGAAAGAAGTTCGAATGAAAATGATCAAGAACATCGAAAAGATCATTCAGTCATTGAATCTACTTCTTTATAAAGGTAAACCGAACTTCTTTTATACGAATTTCAATTACATATATGAATTATTTTTTTGTTTTTTACTCCCGCTATGTTTAGTTCATTCAGATTTAATATTTTTTTAGTGTTAACTGTCACCTTGTATTGAAATTGGTTTAAAATGTTCCATATATGTTTAGCAATAACATAATTAATTATCAATTCTCAAAATCCTCTAAATTGAAAATACTATTGAGTAAATCTATGTTGAATGTTTGTGTCAAATATTGTAAAAACAATAACTGTTCGTCCAGAAGCTAGATTGAAATTTATAAAGTATTTTCATTTCTCACAAGTTATGAATGTATTATTTTTGGATTTCAATGAATGTATTTGTTTTGCCAGATGATAAAAGCGTGAATAAATGAGCATTTTGGAAAAAATAACTCAAAACATAACTTACCAACTTGTGATCGAAGATGTTTGATAGATTTTCGAGATTCTTCCATTTCAGCAGAAAGCACTTTAAGACGACTCTGCTGATCTTCGCACAACAATTTTAATTTACTATTATCGTCTTCAAACTAAAAATAAATTATAATGATTTGGAAAAACTTCACAAAAGTTAATGTGACAGATTGCTACTAGTTAATATTATAATTAATTAATAAATACCTGTTTAATTATTTTTTGCCTTTCATCTATTGCTATATTATCTTTTGATTTTGAATCTGTTGCATTTCGTATTTGTTTATCTGAAAAGAAAAATAAAAAAACGTTTTGCATAAAAAAGATTTATTAATAGTTACAAATTCAAAACGATTTTGGAAAACTTTTGACAAATGACTCGAGTACTCAAAATCATAACATCCAAATGAGTATTTTTCCGGAGGTTAAGATTTAAATGATCAATCAATGGCATATTTAAAAAATGGGAATAAAATTTTAGATGCAATAAAAGGATGAAGAAACTAATTTACCCTTATAAGATGTTAACTATGAATTCTTGGTGGAAAGGCATTATTTTTAAAACTAATTAACTTAACCAACTTCAGGAGAGTTGCAGTATTCAGGGTTTAAATACCAGTATGGACACTTTCCACAATTATTTTATTTAATCGATAACTGGATTTTTGTTCAAAAAGGCATGATATCTGTATTGCCTCTCACCCATCCCAAAAACAGGGCATAGCGAGAGCGATCAGCTAACTACTAGTCCTGCTCTAGCTCCGTGCTTTTATTCTTAATCTCTCTTGAAAGAAGAGAAGTTGAGAGACTGAGTAACAACCAGTTTGCATAGAAAAATGTATAAGTCCATATTCAAAACATTGGAAGTAGTTGTGAGTCTCAAGTGTTCAAACTTAATTTTCAAGAGTATGAATTGTTTTGAGACTGGTTTGCAATACAAAAAAGATGGGCATGTTACCACTCAGGGTGTCAGTCATTACAATAAACAAAAGTATTAACAATACAAACAGTTAATAACCAAATATGGTCCAAAATGCATCGCTCCTCAATCCATAAACTCTGTCAAATAGGAAGAAATCAAACAAGCTTAATTTAGGTACAAATATAAAATCTTACAATTCTCTAAATGGTCATCAAATTCTTGCTTCTGTTGGTCTAAAAGATTTCTGCCCAGCTTGTCAACCTTTTCTTTCTCCTTTTGAAGTTCATTTTTTAACTCATCGACTAAAGCTTTTTGCTTGAAAACTTCCGTATAAGCATCGGAGTTTTTTAATTCGTTCAATTCCTTCAAGAATTTCTCTTTCGTCCCACATATCTAAAAATAACGCAATTTTTAAGTTTTCATACTGTGCAGCAATGTACTACATGTGAAGCACAAATCAGGATTACAGAAAGTTAGTTTTTGATTAAAAAAACATTATACTACGTCGAATGTTCTACTGAGTCACCAAAGTTTGTTATTGTCAATTTTTGTGACAAAAATTTGACTCTCACAATATAAAGCGTTCGACTCAAATTGATTTAGCTCAAATCAATGGTACGACTTTTTGATATATTAATTCAACATGCAGTCAATAAGCAAAGGCCTAAAAAAATTAAAAGAAAAAGATACACAAACAGCACTACTATGTATAAATGGCAAATTACTCACTTCTACATACATATTCTTCAAATCATCAATTTGTTTTCTAGCATCTTTGAGCTGATAAGTTAATTTATCATTTTCCTTAAGTACATCGGCGTTTTGATGCTTCTCCAAAGACTTTCGACGGTCAATTTCTGAACTTATAGTCTCGTATTTCACTTCAAGGTCTGAATGCTTGAAGCGCAACTGAAATTAAAGTATTGAATATTAACACATTAAAGATGGGAAAGTTATTAATAGTCTTTTCAGGGACTTACATGCTATATTTTGTTTATTATTTCGCTTTAACTATTTTATGAGGATCGATTTAAGTTATTATCACAAAAAAAGCATGTACAAGAGGTAATGAATAGAAGGCTAGAAATAGATTTTTGAAAAATAAATTCTGTATACACAGTTTAACAACCAGAGTCGATTCGAAACAGTTTTACACTTTTATTTTATTGTCGGGTAGGTTTCTTTTTCTTTGAATAGTACTTTTGTGAGCAACCCGTTTGAATCAATGGATATTTTCAGTCAAAAAATTCACCATACATTGGCCAGGAATTATTCAATTGCAATACATAAATCTATTGCTGATGATAAACAATGATTCCAGCAGTCATTTTGTTTTTAAATAGCTTGGAGACTTTGAAGATTTTAGAGATAAATTAATGAAACCGTATATTTTTTACAGAAAATAGAAATTTTTGCCGGTTTTACTCTGACAATGGGTTAAATCACCCATGCTTAATATATTACATAAAAATAGGCTATTAATTTTGGTCTATCAAAAAGATGGTACTGACTGAGTCAAGTTCAGCTTTATTGGTCTTTAGCTCAGCTTCCAGTTCGACAGTTCGACTTTTTAAACTATGCAAAAGTTCAGGCTTCGAATTGGATTTGTTGAGCTCCGCTTGATTTTGAAGAATTCTCACTTCATTCTTCATTTTTATTTCTTTATCTCGAAAGTTTTCTAATTCTTCTTTTAATTTATTTTCTATATCTTTACATGATGCAATCAATTGGTCTCTGAAATAAAAAAAATAGTGATCATTAGCTGTGTCGATCCATTTGTTTATTGGTGATAATAGTGACAAAAAATGTCTATTGGATTAAGTTCATCGGATTAATCGTCATGGATTTGTAATATAACTTTTACTATCCGTTGTAAACAAGGCAGGGCAAGGTTTTCAGCTGTAGGGCACAATTCAGAGAATTATTTCTTTTTAGATTTACTCATGACAGTGTAGCTTGCAAATCTGGATTACAACACACAACAAATCTACAATATAGAAAAAGGTAACAATAAGATAACTCAACAGAAGTGTAAATTATTTATTTGGCTATGATTCATTTTACTCTCAATGTAGAGCATATGGACTCCTAATGGAGGCGTTTTACAAGAACTGAATTAAACGGAGAGGGTTATGATAGATAGATGAAGCTGGGCCAGGACTAGTATTAGCTAATCACCCTCACTATGTCCCGTTTTTAGGATCGGATGGGAGGGAGGGAATTTTAGACATAATCATTTTAAAAATCAATTTATGAAAGTGTCCATGCTGTGATTTGTACATTCAGAATAGCTCATGGGGCACACAATACGTGGTGCGCTGCAGCATTACTAAGACTGCATAATAGATAGGGTATGAATAAAATTATATTATTTACTTTTGTTCAATAGTCTTAATTAACTTGTTAATTTGTTCCCTCTTGAGTTTTTGAGAAGAAATACTTTTCGTAAGTTCACTACGAAGAAGAACCATTTTATCAGAAGTGGAAGAATATCCGCGACCTGAAAACATATAATACAAAATGTTAAAAAAATATTTCATGCTTATATAGATTAACTGAGATAGAACCAATACTGTTAAGCATACCAGTTTTAGTTGAAGTCATCTGCTTGAAGGAATCTGATTCCCGGTCTTCTGTTAATTGCTCAACGGCTTGTTCCAACTGGGTCATGTCTTCCTGCATTCGGATCAATTTTGTCCGAGCTTCAACGAGTTCGGTGGCGGTAGCTTCAAGTTTTCCCTGTAATTCATTACAAGATGTATCAACACTCCTGAGCGTTACACCAAATGATAAGATTGACCATAATTCTATCGCCATGATGAACAACCACATAAGTAAAAAAAACAACATTTTTCAGTAGTGTTTTTTGTGAATGTCGTTTTGTTTTAAAGAAAGCTTTCCTGTTAAATTCAAACGGTTATTGACAATATAAGCCATCCAATACTTTGAGATTCATGTTTTAAATATTGGCATAATCACATAAGAGAAACTTTCACTCAGTTTTTAAGGAATAAATAATGAAATAAAAAAATAAATCTGATTTCATTTGTAAGATGAAAAACTGAATTTCTTGACTTATGCAGTTATTTACCCCACCGCTACAGAATTATAATCATTCAAAATTTTGATTGTCAATGATCTCTGCTTGATGTTGATGAATTATATATCTGCTTAAATATTGGTTTCCTAAATACATTTAAATGCATTTCAATTATTAAGATAGAAGAAATTATAACCTCTAACAACTGAATAATAGAAAAGTTCAGACAATGCTTAAACACAATTCACGTTTTCATCTTGTACTACTCTAGAGGTCATAATGATAAGATATATTGATTTTATACAATTGCATATAGATGCAGTGAAATGATGTTCATAAAACATTAAATGCCTTACAGCCATGTCTTTGAAGTGCAACCTGGCAGTGTTTCTTTCGATTACTAAGTGCGATATTTTCTCTTTTAATTCGGATGTTTCACTACCCGCGAGTCTATTCTGCGCTTGTTCCAATTCCATTGCGAGCTTATTTATGGTTGACCCTTTCTCCACCATCAGATCTTCTTTCAAACGCTCCAATTCTATAAAGCGCCTCTCCATTATTAACATTTCATTTTCCTGCAAAAAAATGTTGTTCAACAAATAACACAAAATAAATTTCACATAAAAATTTTAAAAGCGAGAAATATTTAGTTCAAAAAAGAACACAATATTTTTCAAGGTAGAGTCAATCTGGGTAACTTTGAGTCAGTTCTGAAGGTATTTGTATTTATGTGTGGTATTGTTCTACATAGAAATGATCTAATGTCTTAAGATGAAATTTAATTAACATAAATAGATTTATTGTTATAATTGATATATAAATATAGATAAAACAAGGGGAACATTTTTCATCCAAATCAGGTAACTTTGGCCCATGATGCAAATAATCACTATAATTACTATACTTTCAGTAATTTTAAAGTCTTGACAACTTTTCTGTATGCTTTCATATATTCTGTACATAATTGAGATGGGAAAATATATACAGCATTTGGTTTACAGATTAGTAATACAAATTGAAAATATGGCTAGTCCAATTTATTTCAAGAAAAGTTTTTAAATTATGTTTCATCATTCCAAGCTGATAGCTTAGAAATTCAACAGTAAAACAAATTATGTTGAACATTAATTCATATTTTTACCACCAGGGGCTACTCAGTACCTTTACTTAACTAAAAAATATTCACATGGCATTAGTATTATCATGGTATTATAACAGCACGTTTTTCCATGTAGTGGGCCAATCTTAGACCGATGGACAGACTTACCCAAATTGATGGTAATATAAAAAGCGTAAAAACAGAAATGAAGCACTATTCGTAAAAAATATATAAAATAAAGATAACTGTATAGACCTTTTCTATTAGTTTATTTTTTGTCCTAGTTAAATCTTTTTCCAAACGTTCAGTTTCATCTTTGTACCTGAAATAAATTTTAATAAAAAAAATTATTGATGTGAATAAAAAAATTACGTTTTCGTAGACTTCAAATTACAGCAGTATACCGCGTTTGTTTTTTTTTATTCAAAATACTCAGAATTAATGATACGAAATCTCTGCTTTTTTCGGTTATCTTATCAAATCTTATCAAAATGCCTTTGGTCCTTTAAGATTCAATTTTTAATGTACCATATATTCGTAGGTGTACTATGTAATTGACATTAACAAGTTACACAAAAATTACATGATAGATTGGCTCTGTGAGGATTTTAAGCAAATAATCGGCGCTCTGGGGCTAAAAGGTTATATTATATTATTCAAAGTCTTCTAAATATATGGTCTTCTTGGAAAATGTTTATAATTTACTAGCCATGATTTTATGTCTGATGTAGGGAATTAGCCCCACAGCACTGGTATGTTGGCGTAATCTTCAATGTTTCATAGTAAAGACGAATGACTGCATAACATTGAAAAACAACAAGCAAACATGAGAGAAAAAACTTTGTCAACATGAAGGGAAGGAAAATTGTTTAAAATATTGAAGGATTGCCATGATTATATATGATATTAGTTGGATAAATGAGATAATTTGTTGGTTTAATCTCCCTTCTGTTCATAGGGTCTGAAAGGATTTAATTATGCAAGATAATTTGGTGATGAATCAATTGATCCTGAAACAACACAGTAGTTTTCTTTCAATATTCAAAGAGGTATTATTACATGTAGTTAGAAAACCTCATTAAACTTGTGTTTGGGTGATAAACATACGGATATAGTGATGAGTTTAAAAAAACCCTGAATCAAAAAAATGGAATGTAACCCTTGATTATAACTGACCTATCTTGCTGTATCTTAAAGAGAGTGTCAGTATTTTGCGCAGACTCTTTATTAGCTTTGAAAGTGTGAAGCCGGTGTTGTGCGTCCATGAGACTGGCAGTCGCGGCCGTGACTTCAGCTGATAACTCCTCGTTACGAGATTGGATGGAAGACATTTTGGAATTCAGGATTGAAACCTGACGCTCGAGTTCGGTGATTCGATGTTTACCGTTTGCTGCATTGGACGAAAACAGACATTAAGCATTAATTATTATTGTAGAACTCCATTATAATAAGACCAAAAAAAAGCAAAGTATTAAGTTCCACAGGGATTATAAAATATAAGGAAAGTTATTTCGGCATCAGGCCATCATCAGAACCGGTTTTGCACGAAGGCGTAATTTTTACCCTATTATATAATGGAATTTTGCAAAATTTTAAGGAAACTTGGTGAATAGAAAATCTTTCACATGTAAAAGTGATGGTGAGCAGGGGATTAATACGACTAGTTAATGGCCATTTTATCTGCACCCAATTTTCAAGGTAGTTATTTGAATAATGTTTAGTAGACTAAGAATTGAAATGAAACACCTATCCTTTTGAATCCAAATTAGTATGTTAATTGAAAATCTCCAAATGGCATAGCAGGTCTTCAAGTCTGACGTAGCTAGTACAACATAGCTGGTAGAAGCCATCACTGTTCTATAGCAACCGTTAATATACTATTAGAATCGATGCAGCATTGAAATATGTATGCAGCGATTGGGGATTCTTATTTACGCTGGCAACATGACTACGACTATGATTTGTAGTGTATTATCCATAATTTATTACATTGTGTATCCCACGGTTTGATTACTCTTACCGACAAGCTCTTGCGACTGCTGAAGTGACAATTGCACTCTTTCCCTTTCCGCTTCAGCCACAGCGAGACGTCCATAAAGTAAATCATGAGCTGCGGTTGCATCCCTTCTACACGCTGTTAGCTCATCGCCAAGTCTCTGCACTTCTCGAACTCGCATCTTAAATTTTACATATCACATTAATTGATGACGACTTACTTGACACATTGCATTTAAGCAAAATACAAAAGTTATTACTAACCTCATATAAACTCTGCAATTGTTCATCCGAGTGATTGTTATTCTTCGGTGGAAAATCAGGGTTCTTCGATCCCGGTAATGTATGCAAATCTACAGAAAAATATAAAATTCTATATATATGAGCTTACACAAAAGAATGAAGAACTATCAGAGCCATTACAAACATTTCCGGACGGATACAAGTATTTAAAAGTCAAATTTAATATTTTTTAGTTTTAAAATAAATTACCAAATCAGTACATTTTATAATTAACGGGCATATCATCGAAAGGTTTTGAAACGTAGATCATGTGAAAACAATAATGGACACCACTGAGGTTTTCTCTTATTTTTTTTGTCAATAAATTTTATATCATACATTGTTCACTGCTGTAAAACAAAAGTGATATTTTAAGAACATCAATCACTGGTTTGTATTTTGTGATAGCTAAAAGCTGAGAGATGATGGCAATGTAGACATATATTTTAAAGAAATTATCACAATTTTTTTATCACTAAATACCCTAATATGAAAACCATTATCTTTTACTACCGATCGTTTAATATTGTTTCAAAGTGATGATAAGGATTTAGGTTTTCGTAATTATGTGTTTTCATTTTTCGAGAATGCAACCTATAACCATATCTCTGTAAATGTCAACCACAAATAACTAAAATAAGTAATGTGTCGAACAATACTTCAAAACAAGAAGATAAGGTAAAACATACTTTCATAAGCCCCAGCTATTGGAGCTTGGTAGCAGTGATGAAAGTGTTCAGTCTTCTGGGAGTCTCCCACTTGCATGCCGCCATGATTGTATATCGGATTACTATCTGAAAACTGTGCACGATAGTCGACAAATCCATTAAATCCTTGTCTTGGATCTTCCAGTCCGTTATTCTTAACGGATTTATCACCGTCTTCTTTCGATCTCCCAAAACTAGGTCTACGGTTTTTGTTTTGATCAAATTGATTTACTTCCCTCGCTGCATCAAATCCGGAATGCAGTTTTCTTGAAGAGTTCTTCAATACTGCATAATGCAGAAAAATAAGAAAATATGTTAGACAAATAATGCTATTAGATTAGGTTATTTATTTAAAAGTATTTGTCTTGGGTGGAACTATCGCCTGTTAGTTATCAGCTCGTTTTTTATCATTTTAAAGATATTTTAATAAATATTATAACTTCCTTTTGCAATAATATGTGATTATATAATTATTTTTGATTATTGATCTGTAATAGATTTTTATAGTTTTATAGTGCAAAAGTCATTCCAGTTAAGCAAATCAATATGTTAAACTTATTTCTGTCCAGTAGACAAGTGGTCAATGCTGTTGGGCTATTGTAGACTATTTCTAAAGGGCCACATGTTCGAATCCCGGTATGGATACATGCATACATTGATTTTTAATCGATTTATGGATTTGTACCAAAGGCATGGGTGTCTGTGATGTTTTCATACCTCGACATCTACCCTTTATGAGAACCTGAAAGGTCATAGGGGGGATTAGCTAATTACTAATACTTCCAGTAGTTCACGATTAGCTTATTCTGCTATTCACTCAAACTGAGAAAAAATATTTCAGTGACTCAAAAGTGTTGGTTCACAAAAATGGCAGAATTCACATTTCGGCCTTTTATAAGCTGAAAGATGTGTGTGGCCAGGTATATTTCTCTTCCGGCGGTCAAGCTATTAGTCAGTCTTACACTGGAATGTAGCATGTTGGAGAAGAACTAATTCAGTGAAAGATAACATAAGATATGCATACTTGACGGTTGGTTATTGTTCCTTCCGCCTATTCTCGATCTGGAAATACTTAGTGATCCAAAGTTTGCACTGTCATTAACAGATTCATCATCATCATCAATGAAGTCATCAAATCCATTGCGCAGCTCATTTTGTAACTACAATAAAATAATTTTACATTTCAAATCATCACAGAAAAGTCTAAAGAATTAACATAGTTCAAATTATCAAACCACCTTCCATTTACACAGGGTGGCTAATTATTTTGATTTGTTTATAATCTGAAGATTTTTAAATGTGTAAAGCTTATCTTACACGTATCTAAAAAGAATAATACTGTTAGTTTTTTAATCCTCTAAAAAATTATTAATGATTGAAATTAGACTGAAAATATATTAACCGAACTTAAGATTTTGAGCCACTCCATAATAATTTTGCAATTAAAATCTTACGAGTTGCAATATTGCAAACAATTTAGTAATATTCACCCGTGTAGTAAACTAGTAACATATTGTGGACAATTTTAAACAGCATGAAGTGTTTGTTTGTCAACAACAGGTAATGTTCCAGGTTTATCATTGTAATATTCCTAAAAGTGATAATATTGGCCGTTGATGGTGTACAATAGTACCGTATTCTCCATAAATCGGGATAACTAACCTCTTCGTTTCGTCTTTTTTGGTCCTCTATTGCCTCTTCTTCCTCAATCCTCTGGCCGCTTGTATTCAAATGTATACTTCCCGCCCCATTGAATAAACTCATTCCGGGTCCATCCATGATTAAGACTTAACTATATTTTGCATTTTATTTTATTATTCAGTTCTATCTCAATGACATTTACATGATTACCAATGATTACACTGTATCATAACCGGTTTCACAATACCGCGAAATACCTGTCAGAGTCAGTAAACAAAACGTCGAACAACAAATGTTGCTATGCAGATAATAAATAATCAATTAACATGGTAATCTGGTAAAAATAGGAAACTCATATCGACTCTGGATAGGAAAAAAGACATTTGTACCTTTTGAGTTATCCCTGGCGTTAGATAAATAATATTTCATTAGTTTTAACTTTTTATTCTTACTAATGTGAAACTTTCTGTTGCACACGATATTTCAAAATAATAAACAAGCTTCAAAGTAAATACATAATATAGTTATCTGCTTTACAAGTCTGACGAAATAAATAGTTTACCTGTCATCTCTGGATATGGCAAATAAGTTACAGTTTTCAAAAATGCATTCATAGTCAATTTTGTAAACATTGTTCTACTGCATCTTTCTATAATGCACAAAAAACTGAGCAGTTGAACTACTCATACTCATGATGACTATAATAAATAGTCTTTAATATAGGCTAGAATATAACTACCTATACCATAATATATTATTATAAACCGATCTTTTATTCATTGTTCAAGTATAAAAATATTATTTTGACATATCTTTTAATGTTGCAATAAACAACTGATACTGTATGACATGTCAACTGCGCGTGGGCTGCGCGCACATGTACTTTTCCGAAGGTCTTATCAGTAGATTTGTTAAAGGGTTGAAGTTTAAGCTTAGATATTTCCGGAACAATTATTATTCCGGATTATGTAACATGACAACGTGATTGTGGTTACGCTTAGCTTGTAAGATATTATATTTTAAGAATATATTCTTGCATACTTTTTTGATAATTATTTAAAAATGGCATACAACAAAGTTACCCATGTTATCTTTGATATGGATGGTCTTCTCATTGGTAAGTACCCTTAAAATGTAGAATTTATTGAATCATTGGGTGCTGAATTATAAATAAGTATTGATTCAACTGTTTCTTTTCAAATCGTTGACAAAATACCTTTTTGGGTGGCCAATATCGAGCGCTCCAATTGTATGGAAAAATAATATGTTTTTAATGTTTTACTTAGATAACCTTACGTTATACAAAAAATTTACTGAAATTCATCTACAATAAAAATACGAATGTAATTTAAATTCTCATTTATTAGCACTTTTTATTAAAACGGATTTTTTTTACGTAAAAATTTAGCAGGCATAATTTTATTCATATTGATTCATAAAGTGCTTACATGTTATCTTTACTTATCATCTCATAGTTTTTTTCAGTTCAATGTCACTTTATCAGATTAGTAGTAGAGGTATAATAAAAAATATGTGTTTTACCACCATTAGAGATCCAAAAGTAAAAATATGTGGGCATTTTATGTCTAACAATATTGTACTAGTTCTGAATCAATATTACTATTGTCAATAGTGCACACTTTACCTTAATTAGGAAGGCTACAAATTATGCATGTCAAGGTTAAAATCAACAGATATTTCATGTGTTTGTCATACCTTTTAAGGAAATACTGCATCCCAACGACTTCAAATATCTGAAGACCACAACTGTAGCATAGATTTCTATTTTAGAAGTGCATGTCATGTGTTGAAATTAATGAAATGCTTAATCTGGTCAATTTGTCACTGGGAACAGCAGTGATTCTAGCATGTTACAATTGAGGTGATTTTAAAAATCGATCTTCTGAGCTGAAAGGCCTGCTTCGATTCTTGGATTTTGAATTTTTGTAACTCAGTGTCATTGATCAATATTTTCAATCTTTTTCTTACAATACAATCCTTCCATTTGTCTTAACCTGGTTTCGCATATGCAAGAATGTATAAAGTGATAAAAAAACACAATAAGGTTTTATGTATTCAATATATTTTGTTGCTTTTGCTATGTGCCTATGCACTGCTGCTGGTTACTATTGCAATCCAATGTATGCGTGCCCTCAAAGATTGATTTTTCAAGCATGTTTATTAAAATCATATTATATTATGTGAATTGTCTTAATTGAACCGTCATTGAATTCAGCTTAAATTATTTTTTATCAGATTCAGAGCGGCTTTACACTATAGGCTTTCAAAATGTAGTGGAAGCATACGGCAAAGAGTATACTTGGGATTTGAAAGTCCAACTCATGGGAAAGCAGGGCAGGGAATGTGCCGAAATGATTATCGATGCCTTGGAATTGCCGCTCACCATTGAACAATTTATCGATGAGACACGAAAACATTTTGAAAATTTGTTTCCTGATGTTAATCTGATGCCGGGTAAGATGTTTGTATGAAATATGTCCTTCAGGTGAAACCAAATTGATCATTGATTTCATTTATTATTCCTAATTCAGCATCTAACATTTTAAACTTTGCTTTTCAACTTATTTCCATAAGCAAGTCAAAAAATAATGCTATCAATCTTATATTAAAATTGAATAATCTGGAAGTATCCATTGCATACGTCAAAAAGTGATCTTCCTTTCATATTGATGTTGAGAATCGAGTGCATTGGTATGTAATATTTTTAGAGAATATCTAATAAAGTATTTTAAGTATTTTGAGAATTATAAGCATTTAAATTTGGATTATTGAGATTTTGTACACTTCCATGTATTTTGTCACTAACGACCCGGGTTTCGCCTTTCGGCATCTTCAGGCATTCGAGCACACGAATGGACTCGAACTGAGAGCTGAGAATGGAGAGAACTGAGAACTCGATCTCTCAGTTCGAGTCCATTCGTGTGCTCGAATGCCTGAAGATGCCGAAAGGCGAAACCCGAGTCGTTAGTGACAAAATACATGGAAGTGTACAAAATCTCAATAATCCAAATTTAATATTGAAATTCCATCAAGCACCCTCAGTCGATGTCTTAAATTATATAAGCATTTAATTATTGAAATTAATAAATGCATAAAAACTCTTTTCCAGGTGCTGACCGTCTAATCCAGCATCTCCATAAGAAGAATATTCCTTTCGCTTTAGCTTCTAGTTCCAGCAAAGATAACGCCGATCTTAAAATGCAGAACCACCAGGCGTTCTTCAGTCTCTTTGCTCATAAAATTTTCGGTACATCAAATCCTGAAGTAAAAAGAGGCAAACCTGAGCCTGATATATTTTTGGTCTGTGCGTCCAAGTTTAGCGATAAACCTGATCCAAAAGACGTAAGTGATAAACGTATTAATTCGCATTTATATTAAAATTTTTCTTTTATCGAATTTGTTGACTCTTATTTTACCAGAAATATTAAGTGAATACAGTGGAACCCCGATCTACTATTCTCGCATAAATCGTTTTCCCGCATGAATCTTCATTTTTTATAGTCCCGCCGAACACCCACTAGAACAATGTTATCACATCTCTGGCAGTGCTGATTGAGCATAAGTTAATTGGCGACGCTGGGGGGATCGCAGTCTCCTGCTACAGCGGTAATTTTTTTGGTAATTGCAATTACAGTCTCCCGCAAACGGCGATTGGTGGACTGAAGACTGTGATTCTTGTTTCCCGCCAGAGATGTGTGAAATAATCCCGCATTAACCGTTTCCCAATTTATCAATTTCCTCGGTCTACCGTCTAAGTATTATGGTGCCATCACGAATAATATCCCGATTGACCGTTTTTGTTAAACATTTGTCATTTTGCTCGCAAGTATGTTCTACTCCATCCAACAGGTTTGTAAAAAAACCGAGATTGCAAGCCTCCTAGAATTGTTTATGTTTCATGGTCATAATGTTTCGTCATACGACTGCACCCTGCATTGACATAGAAAAACATCTAGGGCTGGCACCATCGACTACGAACACGACTGTTACTAGGAAGGATAGCCTTCAAACAACTATTGAAATAATTAAAGAAAGGCCGCTGAGGAGTCTACTTTTAGTGAGCTTGATGAAATTCTTCACACGTGATACCAGCACTTGCGAACTTAAAACATACGTATTGATGAATCCACAGTTAGAGAAAAAGCTTAGCAAATAGCCGAAAAAGGTATCACAGATTTCTCTGCATCAAACGGATGGACCAGACTAGAAGATCAATAGGTCTTGTTTATAAAAAATTGTCTTTTTTTTTATTTGAAGTTTTTCCGTATTTTTGTTTATCTTTTAGGGTCCGTTGAAAAACGTAGAATCGGGGTTTCACTGTATTCATTTATCCTTTATATACTATATAAAATCTACATGAAACGGTAATATTTTAGCTGATAAGATATTGGTATCAAAAACTACTGACATAATATGATAACCTTTGTTGATTGCCAAATGTTATATTTTTAGTGCCTAGTGTTCGAAGATGCTCCAAACGGTGTGAAGGCTGGCGTAGCTGCCGATATGCAAGTTGTGATGGTGCCTGATGAAAGGCTAGACGAGTCTCTCACAAAGGAGGCGACTCTCGTGCTTTCTTCACTGAAAGATTTTAAACCTGAACTGTTCGGTCTTCCGCCATTTGAAGATTAGCCAATATTTTAATTAAACAATAACATGAATTAATGCCAAACGCTTTAAAATTCTTATTGTTGCCACACGCCAAATATGTAACTCATAAATGATTATTATTACTAATGTCCGTTGTTCATCATTATTGAATGTTTATTAACGTTTTAAATGCTAAGGTTTTTTTTCTGAGTAAACCACAGTTTCACAATTTTAATAGAATTCTTTATTCACGGATGAATATAATTTTTTTGTTATTGCTTACCTACCGTCAGTTAATTTTGACTCTAAATAGTTTTACTAAAATATACATTTGTGCACTTGAAGCAAATTATTTATGGTGCAGGTCTTCAATAGAAATAGTCATAGACTAAATATTATGCTCTCTCTCTTCTTAAAATACTTAATGTTATGCTCTTTTTTTAGCTAACAAGTCCTACTGATCATTTATTAAATCAGGCCTATAGAAATAGAAGTATGTCTATAATTCCACCAATTGCACTTCTGAAGATTTTCATGTTTTATCACGTTATAAAATGATCGTTGTGTTTATTAATAACGACTTATGTTTTCAAAAATAAATTTAGTACATATCCATGATTAAGAATAATAACACATTTTTGTCTTTCGAGTATTGGCATATTCTATATTGATCCCATGTAATTATATTATTCGGAAAGCATTGTAAATAATACATAGGACGTATTATTTTTTTACTTTTTGTAAATAGCCTTAATTATTATAGCAATGTTTATTGCATTCCTTTATCACTTTATTTATGATATCTGGCAGTAAAATTATGTACCGATTATAAAAGATTCCAAATTTTATTTTGACATATTTTTTCGTCAAGGTCATACAATCTAGTTATAAAAAAAATTACATATCTTGATAATTTTGAAACTATGATTGGTGTTATTCTACAGCTTTCTGTTGACTATCATGCATCTAATCTAATTCAATTTATAGTAAGTTACTATGATTATAGTAAAAACTATATTTTTTTATTATACTTCTATCAATGAAAATTATTATACACTCGTTTCTTAATAAGGTATGTGAACACTCGGTGTGAATTTTTACAAACAGATTTAATGGATTATAATTGGAATGTATAGTATGAATGGATAATTATTCAAAATACTATTCAAATTATTAATATGAAGACTTGGTGGTCATTTTTATGTTTCACTGTATTTTTAAACGAGTAATTTACTTATTAATTGTCATGAAATTGATGCTTCTAAAAATAAATTCTTATTATGGTCATGTTTTAGTATGATATGAAAATTGATATTGTGATTGATATTACTTCACAAAGCAAAAAAGAAGCAGTGTTTGCTGTATATTGCCAGTGTACAATATTATTTTTCCAAATAATTGGAATGACTCAGAAGTCAGTTATACTTTATCACTTCAACTTGACCATCCATAGATAAAAATCTGACATATTATCGCATGTACTTATTGATATAAGAATATTATACATCTTATTGAAAGTTTTATTTGAAATTTATTGCAAGCCAGTTGTTTACAGTATATGTTTCTTGTAGCAGTGTTCAAGGAAATTTGTGTATGTGAATAAAGTATTGCCATTAAAATAATTTGTTGTTTGATCAATGCGCTACAAGTATTATTACCTACATATTGCATATTGTATACTTGTGTAAAATATTACAAATTTTTTCTGAATTCCGGTTTCAATTTTAATTCAATTGATTGTCGGTTATTAAATTGTACCATTGATTTTTATTAAACATGCTTGGTGAATTGATAGTTGTCCAAAGGCAAAGATAAAATCAGTTAGAGTAAAAAATATTGTAATATGGTCCATCTCTATCTTAATTTGTATATCATGAATTTGACTATTGATATTTAGAAAGATGTTTTCATTGAATTATTCAAATTGAATACGCCCAGTTAATTAAGTATTTTAAAAGATAACTTTGATTTTTATTAAAGACATTTTGTATTTATGGAAATGTTACATGTAAATGAATACCGTTTTTATAACTGTTTTTTATATATTAAAGTGATTGCAATCAAAAAACAAACGTTACTGCAGTGGGATGCGATAAAATGAGATCATTGGAATCTATACATGCGATTTATTTCCAATGTTCTAAAAGTGTGCGGACTTGAATTATCTTACTGGAGTGACAATATTAAATAACATAAAAAATTTATTCCGTTAACTTAAATGAATGTTATCTTATTTGTCATTTTGTTGTAAATCAAACTTTCACCGTGGTATTATTTTAAAACTTTTCGCTGTCCAGTCAATTTATCAATGCCACAATTATTCTTCCTCAAATAATGCTTACCTAAAAGATGGGCAAGAGCAGTCCTAATCTACAAAATATGTTGATAGTCATTTCTTGCTACACATTTTTTTATGAAAATAAAAACATTAAATGAAAACATACATACTAGTAAACTCTTAAACATAATGGGATTCAATAGTTTAATAAGTCTTTTTAAGTAAATTTACTTTATTAAAAATTACTTTTTAAAAATTGATCTCTTTTCATTTTTATTACTTCTGACAGTTTCGAAATTAAATAAACTGTATTTTTTTTTGCAATGAAATTTTCACATACAATTAAAAATTTACTTTGTAAAATTTCCTTATGCAGATCCACATCGCTCAGCATGGTAAAAATTTTAGGTTCATTAAATTTTTAGATACAAGTCATGTGCCACAAATTTTCCACAATATGCCATAAATTTTATGATGTTGATAGTGAGTCAATAGTTATTTTATCATAGTAGTAAATAAATTATCGTTTTATAATACAATAATAATTGTTGTGATTACAATTTGAAACTTAAGCAGTCTTTTTATTTGATATTTCTATCTGTACTTCATATAAAAACTTTCTTACTAGTAAACACTATTCTTACAAATTATATGTTTTAGTATCTACATGAAAGGTACTTTTTCATATGTTTTCCACTTCTATTATGCGAATATAGAATGAATGACATTTCTTTGTGAACTATAAATGTTAAATATTATTAATAGAATTCTACTATACTTAACATATATACTTGAAGGGTACAGGAGAAGAACATATTAAATCACATTTTTGCTTTTTTTTTAACCTGATACAGTCTTATAGATCAAACAGTACTACAAGATGGTATTTTAATTTCGGCGTTAATATTGATATTGGAGAGAGCATTGAAAAATATACTTCATTTCTCTAATCAACGATATCTCAGTTTGACATAACACATTCTTCCCTTGTACCCTTCACTTGTGTAGAATCTTCTATCAAAATATTTATTTGTGTGAACGTTGGTTTGAAAATGGTTACCGATTCAGTATTATTTCACATCACCTGAAATTAAAAATGAATAAATGTACATTTTATATCTCCAAAACTCATGCACTCATAAGATTTTTATGGTTATTCAAACTTTGCATCTATCATTAAAGTAAAAATATATTTAATCAAGTACAGATAGAATTTTATAGTCAGATGAAAATGCAGCAGTATGCCAAGGTAGTTAAATATAAATGCGATATGCATATACATATTGAAAATTGTAATATTTAAGAGTAATGGTAGAAAATATTATTTAATTACGATTTTATATAGAAGTAAAATTATTAGTTTGCTATATTTTTTTCATCTACTGAAAAATGTTAATTTTTCTGCCAACATGACATAGTGATGTAATTGGCATACTAGATAGTGAAATAAATTAATATTTCCAAATTAACTTAGAGGAAATACACATATTAGATTGCAAATCATTATTACATTCCACGATATCGTAGTAAATCCTACAGGTTTAAGAATCAGAGCTTACTTGTTCACTCCCCTCGCCTTATTTTTCTCCAAATAAAAAGAATTATCTAACATGCATAGTCTGCAGCTATTAATATTCAAGACAACTGACATCTTGTTATTGAAATATTCTTTTCTTTGAATTTGTTGCATTATTTCTTAGAACATCGCAAAAGATATATATGTATATAAAATATTAACAAACTGTTTCTATAATAAGTAGATAAGTGTAAATGTGATATTAATGACACATAAATAAAACTATTTTCAAAATATATCTGGGTTATCTTATTGTCTATGTTTACTATAATATTAATTAAACTGAAGTGAATGTGCTTGATAACTCAAATATATCGGGCACCAATTTTTTCATTGTATCTATAAATCCTTAAAATAGTTTATTAAATATTGACTTAAGTACAGGGACCCTAACTGTTATTTTTTTCGTTCCGGTTCGGCAAAAAAAAATATCAGTTCAATTTCAGTTTAGCTAGTATTTAAATTACTTTTAAGGTGTTAACTGCCAATTTTTAGCGGAAAGGCATTATATTTTAAAAATAAAACGCAATTTGTTTGTACTACTTCCAAATGTTAATAATGAACAGTACCGGTTTCGCTCATCGTGAGCATTATATCAAATGTAAAAATAAAATTTATTGATTAAATTCATTTTTTGGATACAACTTATTAATTAAGTCTGGCTTTTATCAGCGAAAACTTTTTTCCGAAATAAATATCGGTTCGGTTTTCATTTCGGCAAAAATAACGGTTTCGGTTCGGGTCCCTGCTTAAGTACTGCAGTAGCGTCATCTATTAAGTGGATTTTAAAATGCGTAATTGAGTCTTTTCACATACAAAAATGAAAAGCGATACGATGATTTATGATTCCATTTTCCGTGTAACTGTGAACTTATGTTAAAAATGTTGTAGGAAAATCTTCTGAAACTACACATAATACCGCGAAATCTTTTAAACCTGAAGCAAAATGCTAATGGACAAAAAAAAATTATTACTGTTTTGCACCAAATGCAGCTGAATCTAGTTATTAATTTAAAATTAAAGAAAACTTGCTATTTGACCTGCGACATGTTTTTGTACATAGGTACATAGGAATTTGGGTGTTTTTACAGCTGATATAGATTGAAACATTGATTCTTTTGACTTAATATAATAATTAATCACTTTCCAATTGAATATATCGTCGTTTCCATTGCAAAATTGTATATATTTGAAAACAAAATTTCTGAGGAGAGCATGAAAATGTTTTTTCCCATGCAAATTTATTCCCGAGAATAAACACGAATTTTTTTCCCGGCCTTGCATCACTAATTACAACCATTTAGAATGAAGCCTGTAAGTGTCGAAACATATGATTAGTACCAACAAAAGCATTGTGTCACCTCAAAACAAGAGTAAAGAGGAACCATTAAAGCATAATAACCTACATAATTAAATATATGAAATTTTGTATATTTAATTGATATACTTCAATTTAAGATATCGACTGAGGATGCTTGTTGGAATTTCAATATACAATTTGAATCATTTAAAAAAACGAACCGGGTTTCGCCATTCATCAGTCCAAATTGTGTATAGTTTACGATTATAATGCGATATAAGAGTTTGATACGATTCGAAAGATTCAAATTTGATATAGTACAGTTTGTAAGCTATTGAATCAACCAAAATGTGCGAAATAGAGAGAGATTCCAAAATATTTTTCGGGAATGGTGGGTCCTGCAAAAAATATATGTGGAAGATCTTCATATTTTTGAAACGTCACTGTTCTTAAAGCTAATTTTAAGGACAATCGACTATTATATAGGGAATCTCTAAAATAAAAAAAAAAAAAAATTTTCTTTAGTAAAAAGAGTTTTTGGAAAAAAAAGCTGTCTATAGAAGGATAGCGCTAGGTAGGACTAGGACAAGATTAGCTAATCGGTCTCGCTATGCCCCGATTTGGTGGGAATTTTTGCTTTGGTTACTCAATGCTCATGTACAATGTCATTAGCTACACATCTTACGAGATTGAGATAATTTAATGCATCTTGAATCGTTCATCCGTGCAAGTAATTTATTTTTCCGGATTGATTTGCTGTGGATTAAAAAATGCAAATAATATCCACATTTCTCTACGGACCAGCGACATTTTCTCGTGGACCCACACTTTGGCGACCGCCGCTGTAAACGGTTAGTAAAATTGTATGAAAAATGCCTTAACCAACTGTGATATTTATAAAATCATAATTATCTATATTTAATCAATTACCTACACGAATTTTATATTTAATTAATAAAAAAACCATTTGACAATTTTTCCCATTGTTATGTGTTATGTGTCACTGTATCAGAATCTGATACAGTGACATATATCTCACCCTAATCAGGAGAAAGTATAAATAATGTGGTTTCAATGTTCGATTTCAATAATTAAGTCTCAGGTCTCGAATTGTATAAGAACGCATTGTAGCAGAGTGAAGTTCTTGATTCACTCGATTCAGTATTTCTATCACCTTGGGCGTTGTAAATGTAAATATTATTCACGAATGTGTGGTAGTGTTCCGGATCGTAAAGTTTTCCAATTCGACCCCTAACAATAACAACGACCAGAAAGCTGATATGACGATCACCAGACCGGGTAATTATTTTCTTTATTGCTTTTTGTCTATGTCTAGTCATACGAGTCTTGGCATTTTCCCAGAAGGAGGAACAGGCAGGCATGAAACCATTTTTTTCTTCTTTAAATGCCTTCTTCATTAATTCATTCATGTGTATAGATTTTTTAAAAACAACATAATATCGCATCCCAGATGGCTCATTTTTGATATAGCCTAGTTTGTTTTGACATAGTTCTCACCACGCTTCGATGACGATTATTTTATTTCTCGTAAATTTAATTTTGTTTCGGCACATATCGTATTAACAACGAGGAAAATAATGTGTTTTTATCCAAATTAAGACGAATCTATTGTTCATAAATTATTGCTTTGTTTACAAAACATATTCCTATCCTATGATAATTACTTACTCAGAACACGGAAAGGTTATTGAAATGTGTTTGTCGAATTGATATTTTATTACGCCTTGAATTATGAATCATATTTTGAACTATATATTGTTATAGAATTCTTATAAGGTGAATGTCAGCATGATCGAAAAGTACATTTCAAATATAAACACTTTGAAGAAAATTTTTAGAATGTTTGTAGAACACAATATTCATTGTCATTGTAAAACCAAGTACATCGCTATTTTTTAGAAACCAAATATTTGAATGATTGAATTAGCATTTACAAATGTAAAATATCGGGCACTATGACGGATTGTTCAACGATCTTCCGTCTTCATCCTCTTCAGCTGCGGTGTACACCGGTTCAAATTCCGGTAAGGACAGTATCATAAATCGATGTATGGATTTGTGTTCAAAGGTACGGGTTTTTGTGATGTCTACATTTCCTCTCATCCATCCGATCCTAAAAGGGTGCATACTAAGCCGGCCTCGGAGATGAAAAGGATAGGTTCAAATCCTGGCAAGTCAATATAAAATGTAGATTTTTAAAATTTAAATTTGTGATCTTGGACATAGGCGTTTGTGATGTCTCTTCTCGGAAGTAATGATTTTACAATTTCAAAATATTTGGCGCTTTGGCTGTTAGCTGTAATGCCAAATTTTTTAAAAATTAAATAAATATATATATATACAAATATTTACTTACTATTAGTCCTATCTTAGCCCCTACCCTATCCAAAAAGAGAAGTTGAATGTTTGAATAATAACCTACGAATCTCGTTTTTTTCTGTTTTGATGAAAGAAATCTAAATTCTGTGATAAAGTCAAATTATTGAATGTTTCGTTCGGCTAGCGTAGAAGATATTCGACGGTGTTTTGGCGAGTTAATGATTGGATCTCATTTTAAAGACGACAGAGCAGGTCCCAGGCAAGGGAAGAGTAAATTGACCACTTTTTGATAGGGAAACATAATTTCACATTGGTTTTAGGTTTAAAAATTCTGACCCCCCCCATCCCATTTGATGTTAGATTATATCGACACTCTACGTATAATCGCGAATCTACAAACATGAGAAATTACAGAAGTGCATTTCAAGGATTCATAACGCAACTTACCATATTTATATTTTCGATAAAAACAGTTTTTACTGAACAATTTCAATTTTGGGGACTACATCAGTTGACGAAAATACCGTCGATATTATAAAACATGTATATTAAATTGAAATAAGGAATCAAAATCGTTATTTTAAATGGGATAAAGTCGATCTCATGTTATGTATTTTCAATTAGTTTCAAAAGCTTTTGCCGTTATTTAAATATTCGTACACAATAAGCAGCATCATAAATGCAACAGAATGAATTAGTTCCATTTTCGGATAAACAAAAAAACTTGATATAACACGAATAAAATTAATTCTTGTCGCTCTAGTGGCAAAAAATAACATTAATAAAATAACGTATGACATTTTATTCATAAATAATCATGGTGAAGGTTACGCATTTTATTAATTGGTTCCCCTTGACCCAGTCACGAATTTAAGCTTCCTGTAGAAGACAAATTTCACTCATGGCGGAATTAAAATTACGTCTTGTTTGTAAAATGTTTAATGTCATTGATAACATATTACTACAACACGTGAATCGCATCATGATCTGTTTATTCACACGTGATAAAACTGTGATCGAGTTAATATTTACAGTTGCTTACACGGGCAGGCATATTATATTATATTTGCCAAGGAGGCTGTTGTCCACATCTACAGTGATCGAAATGAGTTTTGGTAAGACACTATTAAAGCAAATAGTTTAGTACAGTGTCTCGCAGGCTTTTCTCACGCCTGAGCACTGCGTAGAATTTCGCAGCACACCGTAAGAACAAATATGTATTTATAATTTAACACATCGACTGAGGGTGCTTGATGGAATTTCAATATCAAATTTGGATTATTGAGATTTTGTACACTTCCATGTATTTTGTCACTAACGACCCGGGTTTTGCCTTTCGGCATCTTCAGGCATTCGAGCACACGAATGGACTCGAACTGACAGACAGTAAACAGTGTCTAACGTTTATATAGAAGATACAAATACGACAAAT
Organism: Himalopsyche phryganea; assembly: GCA_022494535.1. Classification (NCBI taxonomy): domain Eukaryota; kingdom Metazoa; phylum Arthropoda; class Insecta; order Trichoptera; family Rhyacophilidae; genus Himalopsyche; species Himalopsyche phryganea. Next base: position 3,022,262 of record JAGVSL010000015.1, read on the forward strand.
ATTATTTACGAGGTAAGATATTATACGTCTGAGAGCCACACTGATACCTGAGTTAAAATTTCGAGAATCGCCTTAATCCTTATTTTGTAAACACCACATTTAACAGGTGGCAAATTGCCGCTTTCCAACTAATATTAGAATTACCAATGATTTTACAATTATAATAGCATTGTGGGTTTCGACGGGATGCAATTCGACAAAATGGTAAATATTTACAATCATTCCTGTTAGGTGATTCAACGTATACAGCAACGGGGAGTTTGGAAGATTCAGCTGTTCGTTCAGAATTGGCAAGGAATTTAACTTCCTTAACTTCCTTAAGTGTACAAAATCTCAATAATTCAAATTTGATAAATCGAGCTTTTAATATTTTTGTACGTGTTTATTATAAATATAATTCAACGAAGAACAGCTATAGAATGCAAAAATTACCAAAAAAATAGAAATTTCCTTTTTTTAGAATTAGGAAGGTTCAGCTGCTCATTCAGAATGAGCAGCTGAACCTTCCTAATTCTCCGTTATTATATCCTATACGTTGAACACCTAACAGATGTCACTCATTTATCAAATTTGAATTATTGAGATTTTGTACACTTAAGGAAGTTAAGGAAGTTAAATTCCTTGCCAATTCTGAACGAACAGCTGAATCTTCCAAACTCCCCGTTGCTGTATACGTTGAATCACCTAACAGGAATGATTGTAAATATTTACCATTTTGTCGAATTGCATCCCGTCGAAACCCACAATGCTATTATAATTGTAAAATCACTGGTAATTCCATAAGAAGTTGAAAAGAGGCAATTCGCCACTCTGTAGATGTGGTGTTTACAAAATAAGGATTAAGGCGATTCTCGAAATTTTAACTCGGGTATCAGTGTGGCTCTCAGACGTATAATATCTTACCTGGTAAATAATATTTGTCGTATTTGTATCTTCTATATAAACGTTAGACACTGTTTACTGTCTGTCAGTTCGAATCCATTCGTGTGCTCGAATGCCTGAAGATGCCGAAAGGCGAAACCCGGGTCGTTAGTGACAAAATACATGGAAGTGTACAAAATCTCAATAATCCAAATTTAAATATGTATTTTTCACAAACAGAATTTACATTACGTCGCTGCACACCAGTGTGCCGGAGAGACACTAGTCGCGGAGCACTCGTTTATTAGATTTTTATATTTTCATTTAATAATAATATATAAACTATAGTTATAAACGTGCATATTTGTCGGCTCCGTGGTAGTTTCGTTGGCTACGGTTACGGATGTCTCGGGTCCAAGTCCCGATGCGGACAGTTTTATAAATTAACCTTAAATCGATTTATAGGTTTCTGTGATGTCTAAAACTCTCTCCCACCCATCTGATCTTCAAAAACGGAGCGTAACAAGAGCGATTAGCTAACCACTAGTCCTGTCCTATACCTACCGTACTATCCGTACGAAAAAGAAAAGAGGTTGAGAAAATGAGTAATAAGCAGTTCTTATAGAAAATTTCTGTTAAGATACCTTCATTAGGAGGCCATGTGCTCCACATTAGGAGCGGACATGGTAGAAAAAGATATATTTCTTAGGATAAAATATTTTTTATGTAAAAATCATCTTTTTCAAATGAACTCGATGGCAGTTAAGATTATGAATTTCAATCGTGGGATTCCTTCTGTTTTTCTTGTACTGAAAGAGAGAAAAATTAATCCTAGGATATTCGTGATTAAAATAATTTACAAATCCAAAATATGTCAAAATATCCAACTAGATGTAAATTTAATAAAGAATTATTGGTCAAATGAATTATCTTTAGTACACGAGAAATCAAGTAGTCAATCCAAAGTAGACACACTGTACTATTCAACCATGAAACCAATGGTAAATGATATGATATACATGGTATATAAAATGGTATAATAAAATAAGTCGATTTTCAAAGTTACCCTACTCTCGAGCCACAAACAAACTCCCACCTCTTTCTCAACTCAACAAATGAACAAGTTGGACTACTGATTATATTGCAAAGTATAATATGACAAAGTAAATATGTCTACTCACAAAAATGATATATTGTTCAGTCCATAAAATTGTTAGTGGAATTGCATTTCTTCGGTTTCAGGATATCTTTTGTGGCACGCAAGAAGTTGATGGTGAGGTTTCCTTATCATTCATCGTGGTATAGCTGCGCGTCGAGGCTAATATACCGACGTAGTAATTTCAAAAAAACCTTTTTTTGATTACTTTAAAATTGTTATAAATAAAAAATTGAATACCTCAGAGGTACATCCCCAGATAAATAACAATAATTCAATAGCATTGAGTAGTCACGGGTAAATTTCGGTATCTCCAAACAAAATTTACATTAAGTCCAAGAACCAGTAATTTTTTTTACAAAAATCTAAATCATCGATGATCATAAGTACGTTATTATCTTGATTCTGAATCATATAAATTAATAATTATCAAAGTATATGAATATCCCATTAAGTTTTTGGCTCCCCATTTCGTGTTTTAGACTTGCATCCGTATGCTCTCAGGTACTACAGAATTAAGATGTAAGTAAAATTAAAAAATATTTTAATTTAGAAGTGCGAATTAAAATGTATGTACGCTGACTACAAACGTTGCAACTCTCTTCAAATTATAGCTGAAGAAATGTTACTTTCTAGTCCCCTAAAATACTCCATCCCCTATGCTTTCTGTATTGACTAAAAAAACAGTCTAAGCTTCTATTAGATATTAATATTCTACATTTTAATTTGTATTACTATAAAGTTTGTTATTTAAATATTGTACAATGCAATAATGCATGCCTTGTCTGACTGGTTCTATCTTCATAAATGATTGCGATCAATTTGCTGTGATTAATTTTTGAAATGCTTAACATCTTTTACTAGGAAGAGAAGACTGGCCTAGCTGGTATTTCCGGTCGCTTCTAAGTAGATCTTCAAAACAATTTTTTGTCTATGGATTGCATAAACCGCTAGCTGTCCTAGATAGATAGGCATCGTGTTTTTGCGATGTTGTTTTGAAAATAAAATATACATATAAACAAACCATAAAATGTGGCACACAGAGGGGATTCTTCTTATTTAGGTTCCATTTATAATCACGAGTCTGATAACTCAAGATGATTATTAGCTTCCAATAACAATGCACTTCATATATCTCTTATCTCTATAGATGGCGGTTTTACAGTTTATTGTTCAGAGAATACAAAATTCATTGACATGTGTATGTTAGGAATTCCAACTATTCGTCATTATCAACTATTCGAATATGGAATAGTAAAACTGAAACTATTCGAATATTCGATTAGTTTCTGAAGTATGAAAATACCATTGAAAATTCGATTCGAATAATTAATAACATAACATTATATAATTTAAGACATCGACTGAGGGTGCTTGATGGAATTTCAATATCAAATTTGACTCAAACTGACCAGTCCATTCGTGCGCTCGAATGCCTGAAGATGCCGAAAGGCGAAATCTGGGTCGTTAGTGACAAAATACATGGAAGTGTACAAAATCTCAACAATTCAAATTTAACATTATATAAATACACATTCCAATACCGTTCCATTGTATGACTATATGTATTTAAAATTTGCGGCTGCGTCGGATTACTATAAAGGTATTTCTTCAATTATTGTAATTGCGGCATGGTTAGAGGGTTTTTTCAGCCCCAAATCATTTGTCAAATTCTAGTATTATGATAAGATATTGAAAGCGCCCGAATTGGGCGAAGGCAAAAATACCCACCACCTTGGGGTATTTGTAAATCTGTTGAAATTGTGACGTGATCTCTCGTCGATTTTGTAAAATATTTAATAAAATATCTTTCGAATACTATTCGAATAGTTTCCCAAATATATCGAATACATATGGTTCCATAAAAACGTCGTGTAGTACGAGGTTTGAAGTTCATACAAAATTACCAAAAAAATATCGAAGTTTGTTAATATCACTTTTCATTACAACCTACCTGATTGCTGGACATTACTTTTTTAAATTATTCTCGTTTATAAATAAATATATACGGTGAACATGGCCCAACTCACATAGTCCTTTGACTAGCTTAAGTTTAACTATGCTAGTATTAAATTTGGATTAGTACAAAATCTCAATAATCCAAATTTGATACTGAAATTCCATCAAGAACCCTCAGTCGATGTCTTAAATTATGTGCTAGTATTATTGATACTGTAGTTTAACTGTACTACACTAGAATTGTCGTACAGCTCGTAGACCTCAACGTTCTGTCACTACCTTCATGTAATATGGGCTCATAAATTCAGAGAATAATTCTAAGTTGAAGTAGATAGCAGTTTTATATTCCCAAATCGTTTGTGAACTTGAAGCATATCTGCTAAATACGTTTCATCTGAGGGTACTCAAAAATACAAATAAAATTCGTAAATCCCACCTTATGGGCTCATAAATTCAGAGAATAATTCTAAGTCGAAGTAGATAGCAGTTTTATATTCCCAAATCGTTTGTGAACTTGAAGCATATCTGCTAAATACGTTTCATCTGAGGGTACTCAAAAATACAAATAAAATTCGTAAATCCCACCTTAAAAGGTCATCTTGTTTTTGTATTTCGTGATAACGCAAAAGAAAACTGAAAGGCAGATGAAAGTTTACACAAACATATTCTTACTACGAGGAATTGTGTATCACTTAGCTAGTTACGCTACTAACCATACATTAACCATTATTAAAACTGTTTTCCTTGAACGTCATTCTACATTAGAAGAAGCGTCCATATTTTCAGTATCAAGGTTTGAGAATAAAGCAACATAAATTGACCGCGTTGCACATACGAGATGACACGAGACTTTGCTTTGTGGCGCAAACATTCTCGCCCTCCATTATCAATAAATAAAATTAATTGATGCAGCAACATTGATGAATCAATAATTCGATACCGAATGCAACGAAAGCATTCGCGTCAATTCGAATTTGGCAGTGACGTGCACGTATACCAATGTTAAAATTATTATTAGGTACTAATTAAACGCATTTATGTTTGGATTCATTCTCGCATTCGCTTTCACTATAAATACATCGATATTTATCAATAACACCCAAATTTGATTCGGATAATTCGCTGTCTGAAATAATCAAATCCAAGTTCAGTGAAAATTAGTTCGTTAAAAATATTAAAACATTAGATTAGGTTAATAATTTCTCATCATTGATTGCCCATTCAAACTAGCGTAGAAAAATCGATGCCTGAATTTTATATAAACAAATAATGAATCATATATCCGGCAGTGGGCAAGATCAATGAATGATTAAAAGTAGCAAACACATTTGGAGGTGTTATTTGAAACACTATTTCGGTAAGATGTTTTTCAATTATTAATTAAAAATGTCGTCAATACATATTGAATCTTCGAGACATAGCGCTATTACGTATCTGATTATGTCAATTTACTATAAAAAATATTTTTTAAAAAATCCGGAAGAAGAATGCTTAACTACTAAGAATATACGTGTCGATACTTTTCAAAAGCAGCCATATCCAAACGGATGAACTAGAGAAAAATCACTTTTTTGTTTCGTGTATACCAGTGCTCCGCAAGATTTTCTCATCCACGGCACACCAAAAAATGTATATTGTGAATTGTGAACTTTTCCGATTTTTTATTTTTTTATTTCATGAATTTGAAATAGTAGCTAACATATTTTCATAATAACAAACAATTAAACCTATTCAAAGTAATACACTTAACACACAAAAAATACAGATTATAAAAAGGCATTTGTAAATGTTGTAACTAAAATATTAACTAAGGTTAAGTACTAAAAGTGTAGAAGTATTACCCATTTTTTGATTGCGAAAACCGTTCATTGTTTTTAATAATTAAATTATTCACCATTCACGGTATATGCAGCAACGTGTAATTTCTACGTAGGATGTGTTTGTTTTACACAAGAGACAAACCCTATTTTACCCTACTCCCCATCATTGCATATGCATTACACGTGAAAACAATTATACAATTGTTCCATTAAATATCAGAATAATAATATAATTGTTTCTACTAGAATAATTTAAGCGGAGATCTTAGCAACCCGATGGCTTTAATTTTTTTTTATGAAAATACTCGATTACATCTCATTACCGACGCACTGCGCCGCGGCACATCTGGAAGCATCTCGCAACCATTGTGCCGCGGCACACTAGTTCCGGAGCTCTGGTGTACACAGTCACAATGTTGGAAAATTATAGAAATACAGATTTTCTTGTTATTTAATAGCATTCGGGCTATTTTTTTAAATGCAGAAATATTAAAAGCAAGTAGGTCGATAGCAATTGCCAAAAAAGCGAAAATACCTAAACATGCGATGCAAGGAAGAAAGTTTCATTACGGAAAATACGATATTCTTGATTTACTGCGTTAAATATTTACATTGAACATATATTTATAGTGGAAAGGAAAAAGGACGTAACCCACACAAAAAATATTGTGTATAACACAAAAAATATGTTAATACACTATATTTATATATAAAGAATAATAGTTAATATATCGGCTGTGGAAAGGCAATAGCACTTATCTTTCCATCTTTCCAAAATATTTTTCTTTCGATAATCACAATGTATGCAATTTAATACACTTTTTTTGGGTTATACACAATATTTTATGTGTGTGGGTTACATCCTTTTTCCTTTCCGCGTTCGATATGGAAATGCGTAGTTATGAAAAGCTCTTATATGTAATATACAATCTATTTAATAATTCCTACGTCAAGCTAGATAGTACTATTATCTAGTTTGACGTATTCGCCATAGTCGAAGAACCCTTGATTTAAGTAAATTTTCGATTTAATAAAATGAAAGTATTAAGATCGAAAGACACGTCGGAACTTTTTTTTGGTTGTTACACATTGTTAATATGGAAGCAGGCGTTGTGGTATGCTGAAACCCCGTTAAGTTCCATCTATACAACTATTTTATCAGTAATAATATTCATGTATAAATGTAACTCAACATGTTTTAATTCTTATTTAGTCATGACGCAAATTGTGACAAAACACTGAAGAAGTTCCTGTTTTATATTTTGCTAACGGATGACGCGCTTCAATTTCATAATTAAAAACACTATTTATTTGAGACTGATGATTAAATAATACATTGTTTACGTCACTGGTGTGACACGTGTTCCGAACGTTGCTGTAATAAGTACAATAATAATTTTGTCAACTGCAGTCAATAAAAGGAGATCATTGTTAGAGGCGATAATGAAATGTGGAGGTTGTAACATGTGACATTTATATTTATTAAATGAAAGGTCTGTCGACAAGTATGCAAGATCCACAATGCTTTACAATTATTAATAACAGACCGAGACACAGTATGAGAGCTTGGTTTTTTAAAAATCTACGATCCATTCACAGAAAATTGAGAATACGGACAACTGATCGCGACGTCAATTGAACACGAGTTAACGGACAATTAATTGCGAGATTATTATCAACCGACTGTCGTAAAAGTATGAAAATAGAGGTATGTGAAATATTCTCGTCATAAATAAATAATAGTAGACAAAGTTATGACAATAAATGAAAACGATTTAATTGTGAAGCATTCAGTAAAAATAGTGATCAAGAAGTTTTAAAGAATAGGTTTAATATAAAAATAGCTAATATAATTAAAAATATTTTGTATTAATACGTTGTTTATTGTCTTACATGATATGCATATTATATTAAAGAAATTTTATGTTGTTTCCTATTAGTTTATAATAATAATATTGTATGCATAGTCAAAATAGTCTAATTTAAGACTATGACATTTCAAAAATACATTTTCTGTAAGATTTTTCAATATAAGAATTATTTCATCTAAAAGTAGACACCCTGATACATATCGAGAAAAAAATTGACTTAGTAAATACATTTTCAGATTTAGTTGAGGTGGTTTGAAATTTAAATTCCAATTATCTCAGAATGCCATTTTTTTACTTGTCGTAGTCTTAAACTAGGGGTGCGATATGTCTTGACTATTTTAAGTTACATCTATAAATTCAAAGTCTCAATATTGGGCATGTCTAAATAGCTTTAGCTGAGTTATCTCTCTTGTCTAAAATGTAGATACAATAACCGTAATGTAATAGTGTATACATGATGTAGTAATTAATAGTCGTTGATAATATAGATGTGTTACGGAAGAATTTGTGACAAAAATAATTAATTATATTATATTATAATATAGAACTATTGATATCACCGACTCGGTTGTCCGGCAGCGTATTTAAATAAAAGATAAATCCTACCCAATCGGTTAGAATTTTGTTTTATTAAGAAATTTTAATATAATACTCTTGTTATACCATAATATAATAATACAGAAAATGCATTTCGTCACCCGCAATTAAATGGTTAATTAAGTAATTATTATAATTAATATTATGAATCTGAGCCTTTTTACGATTTAGTCAGAATAAATATGCTTAAACGTGCAAGACACGTGACATTTGGTAAAAAAGGGAATGAATAATAGTGAATGCAGCCTAAAAGAATGATAATAAAACAATAATAATAATATTTAATATTAAATTAGCTATTCAAGTCAAGGAAGGCGTCATATTTACTAGAAGTGTGATGAAAATATATTTAGATTTCTCTTAATTGGATAAAATGAAAATTCTTTATCTATGGTCAACAATGTAGTTTATAAAATTTAAGAAGCTTTTGTAGAATTAAAGTATTAACAGTTCTTAGATATCCATATAGACCGTACATAACAGGCAACCTGGACTCTCAAATCAAAAACACTCAACAACTGAACTAATGTACACTGGCACGCTTTTTTGAAAACTGCTCGGAGTGAATTCGCACACGCAAATTAATTATTGTGGAGAAAAAGTAAATATATTACATATGTATGTATAATTTAAAATAATATAATAATCCGTTAATAAATCGTCCGCGCGTTCAATTGTTGGCGCGATGAATTTGTTAGCGATAAGATTTCCCAGAGGTAACCTGTCCGCAGTGTTTACACGATGAGCAATTTAGCAGTTGCACAAGTTCAATTTTCTATGATCAGTTGCTCTGACATGAATTGGCAGATATAGCGACTTACGACAAGAAATCTACATGGTGAGGACCAAAAGTATCCATAATAATTTCTGAATAATATTAATTATCAAGTCGCACGATATTATGTTCTTACAGTGACTAGGAAAATTGAAACGGGATTCAAAATACATACTCACGAGAATAATTGATTCGGGGCTGATCAAGCGTGGCCATTTTGCAAAAAAAGTTATATGTTTGTATAAAAAAGAACGCTTTGGTGACATGAATTTAACTCTTTAACTGACGGGAGGTATTCATATTCATTCGGCGCGGCGGGCCGAGAATTTCTTTGATAAGTTTGCTTACCCATCGAAGCTCTTATTAAAATTAATGCAATGTCAATAATACGTTAAAATATGTCCCGTCTAAGTATTTCACCATGATTCCAAGAGATGTCACTGTGAGTCAAAATATTAGATTATTTAAAATAATCAATATTGGCTAGATATTGAGTGTTAAAGTACGACGTGTAAACGCGCTATCTCTCTATGACTGGCCTCACATGCCTTGAATTATGGAGTGCGTTAACGCGCTTATGGCATAGATCCGGTTAACACAAATAGTAAAATTTGACAATCATATTCATTTTGTAATTGAATGTTAGAAAGACGTTTTTTTTAAATACGCCTGCACTTTAAAATAGTCAATCGAGTAACAATCATTTTGAATCGACGTTCAATGGAGATGACCAGGTACGATGTATTTATATATACATATTTTTTTTGTTATTTATAATGACATAGGATTTAGAAATTCATCGTCGTGTAGTTATGGATGAAGAGATATGAGTAATATGACCCTGTGCATATTTAAAAAAATCTTGCTAAATAGTTAGTCAAAAAAACTGTGGGACTTTTTTGCCATTTGGTCTAGCCTTCAATTGCCAGTGCCAGGGTTAGGTATGCACATGCCCACTATTTTAAATTAGTAGCCTATTTATTATCATGTAATGATTATATTCTAGATGTGCAGCATCGATTGGAAAATACGGAAAAAAGTTACCGGTGATTCGTTCGGTTTGAAATGTTTCAAGTATAGCCTTGACGTAAAGCAAGGAGCATTGGCAAAAGGCCAAACTCTGCCATGACTTGGAATGCTTAAATTTGCTGCAAAAATCCTTGGTGCGATAATTGACCATTAATATGTGACGTTATTTTTGTCTCATGCGAGTTGGCCTTATTTGTCACAAAGTCCCCACTCAATTCAACAGTAATATTGTACCAACCTAATCTGACAAAATTACAAATGAAAGAACATGAAGCATTTTACATGAAGCATTCTTCTTTATCAACTCAACTTCTTGTTTGTAAGGTTAATTATTATAATATTATATTATCAACATTAAAATTAGGTACTGGTTAAATACAACAGCGCTGTATTATATTATTCGTACGGTGACCATATTATTTTGGAGAAAATAACGAACAAATCTAAAAATATTTCGTAATTTCGAACATATCGACTGTGTTTTGGCCAATTGATGTAACCCTCAAAAAATACGAAAATGAGTTAATGATTGGATCTCATTTGAAAGACGACAGAGCACGTCTCATTCAGAGGTGGTCAGAGGAAACATTAATTTTCATTGGTTTCAGGTTTAAAAATTTTGACCCGGCCACTTGATGTAAGCCACTATTATATCGACACTCCCTATATATAATCCCGCATCTGCAAATATGAGAATTTACAGGAGAGCATTTCAAAATTCATAACGCAACTCACCATATAATATTTTCGATAGAAACTGTTTTTACTCTCTCCCGAACAATTTCAATTTTGAGGGTTACATCATTTCCAACCAAAACACCGTCGATTATGTAAAAAAATAAATACTGAGCTAATACACTAATGATTTATGACAATGCAATATCGCAACTTTGAGTCTCCTACTATCAAATTTTTAACCGACGAATACAGCCAAGTAAATACAATAATATGCACACACTACACTTACACGTCAATGCCACCGGCGCCGCGTCGCTAGTAAGTGACGGTGAGGTGGTAGTTTCATATTTCAGTATCAATTATCAATTTACAAAATAAAAGACAACGAGGCTTTTTCAGAAAAAAAATCTGATATACAGATCAATAAAATACAGTAGATATTGTCTTTTTAAGTGGAGGACGTATTATGGCCACCGTAATTAGGTATATGTTTGGCTTGTAAAAACCATTTTATTAAAAAGGTCAAATAATTATTCGTCTTAGCGATTTCAATTATCTCTATAACTTCACTTGTTTTAGTACGCAATATTTGATACAATTTAAAATCGGTTTTACCAAGGCTGTGAAGTCAGTAATCGACCGACTTCAACTTTTATGTTTAAATAATTTTTGTTTATGAACGAATTTTATAACAAACTTATTTATTTACAACTGCAACATTTTCTTAATCCATCGAAATCAATGGCGGTAGAGATATTAAAGAAAAATTCTGTTCCTTGAGCGGTTGGTAAAATTACGAATGTATTTATGTAGGTACCTGACAATCAAATTACGCGGGAGAAAGAACTATTCGGATTCCATTGTAAACTAACCAACTCTGCCGTTACATAGTCGGTAGATTTTTAGATAACGTTTTTGATTGAGTTTTACAGACGTCTATGAAAGCATCTTTTAATTATTAAATTTAACATTAATTATGCAATATTTTTTTCTTTTGTTGTATTGATCCAACATCGCGTATTATAATCCAGTTATATTAACTCATAACAACACGCTGATTTATTCTAATATTATTTTTAACTTAACTCTCTGACTTACATTCTTCATATTTAAATGGAAATAAAAATGAATTACTACAAAAATTAGTAATAAAATATCGATTGTGGAAAGGGAAAAGGATGAAACCGACACAAAATGTATATTAAACTGGTATACATTGTGATTATAGAAAAACAAATATTCTGAAAACACTGAGGGATATGTCCTTCTGCCTTCCACAGTCTAAATATGATATATTTATAATTTAAGACATCGACTGAGGGTGCTTGATGGAATTTCAATATTAAATTTGGATTATTGAGATTTTGTACACGTACACATTTTGCTCAGTTCGAGTCCATTCGTGTGCTCGAATGCCTGAAGATGCCGAAAGGCGAAACCCGGGTCGTTAGTGACAAAATACATGGAAGTGTACAAAATCTCAATAATCCAAATATATTTATAAATAAATATAGTGTATTAACACGTTTTGTGTGAGTTATACACAACATTTTTGGAGTGGGTTATGTCCCTTTTCCTTTCCACAGTAGATATCTTTTTAACTTGTGAATTAGTGAGACAAAAACATATGTTACCTTTATGAGTCGGACCAAATGAAGAGATACACTAAATATGATTTTCGGATTTATTTCAGCTGGTAATGATGTAGCTGATTTATTAAGCCGTCTAGACTGGACTAACGACTCCATATTGTTATTATGCAATAATATAATAAAAATAATTCCTCGGAACACTCCGAAAAAAATCGAGAATCACCTGGATGCCCTTCAAATATTTGCACTTCCTTATGTCCTCTTACCTTGTTGGCCTTGAGCATTTTCAAGATCATATGTATATATTGTTTATCTGCAAAACAATAAAATGTATTCCAAATAACATGTTTTACTAATGGTATAATGGAATTCACATTTGTATATAATTATACATTATAAGTAGCAAAGTAGCTAAATATACTTGATGATCTTTTTTGTTTTCAGATTATAATGAATTCTCGAAATATCATCGATGAAATTTTTAATACATTTTAAAGCCAATTCAACCGTTTAATTTTTCTCGATTTACATCTGAAATATTACCTTTAATGATATATAAATCAAAAGAACGAAGGTATATATATTATCTAGACATTTATTGCATCATACTGCGTTTGAGCTCACTGGTCTTATTGTTAAATACCTATTAACACCTGTTTTTCTTACTATTGAATGACTCAAAAATGTATTCTACTATCATCAATGGCATAAAACTAAAATTTCGTAAAAAAACTCTACAAAAATGTAATAAAATATGCATTTGAATTCTCATGATTTTCAGTCCCAATTTACCACGTACTGTTTAGTGTCAATGTAAATTATCTATTTAATATTAATTGTTAGTAAATTATTTAAGCGGCTTACAATTTTATTAGTTGATAATGCTCGCGATGAGATTTATCATTAAAAAATGTGGAAGTAGTACAAAACAAATTGTGTTTTATTTTTAAAATAAAGACTTATTTTCAGGGCTGTGGAGTCGTCCAAAAAAAGCGCGACTCCGATTCCAACTACAACTACGATTCTGACTTCGATTGCGACTCCAACTCCAACTCAGTTTACGACTAAAAAGTCTTTTGTATTTTTCCCACCTTTCCTATTTGTGTATAACTGGTCTTCAAATTGAACACCAACCAACCAATCCGGATAATAGCCAAATTTTTCATATTATACATATCGAAAAAATTACATATTGGCAGGAGGGCTATTTAATAATACTTTTGATTCTGGCTGCAGATTTCATATAATATAAAATATTACAAACATGCAGATAGTTTTTGTTACTGAATAAAATAATATGCAAATAGATCGTATTACTGCCGTCTAGTATTTTTATATATTTATTACAATTTTGATGATATTCCAAATCAAAATTAAAGTATTTAAAATTATTATTTCACGTCAGTGTGATTGAAAAAAAAAATTAATGTTTTATTGGTTAAAACACCATGGTTAAACTTATATTTACAGAAAATTCTAAACAAATGAGCGCTCCCTTTCATGTCAGTCTTTATGTTCTAGTGCAGGGTTTTCCAAACTTTTCCTGCAACGGAACACTTCATAAATCCTCAAATTTTAACTGAACACCCTGTTTATTTTGTTGTGTATGTACCTATAATGTATGTTTCACATTGGGAGTGGAAATGATTTAAAAAAAATACCTATTACAATATCAATATGAAGTCAAAAATGCTGGAATTTATATATAACACCTATATATTCCAGTTCCACGAAAAATATTTTGGGAAATACTGGTCTAGTGGTAAGAGTTTTACTCTCGCGATCAGATGAGATTGGGTTCAAGTTCCAGTAAGGTGAATATCAAATCTATTTTTTTTTTTGAATTTAATATTTGGGCATGGGTGTTTGTGATATTTTTTCTTTTCAAACTGATCTCGACTATCTCGAATGACTTGAAAAATTATCAACTGGCTTATTTCATATGATTTAGAAATTTCAAAATATCTAGCACCTTGACAAGTTTAGTGTTAGTTGTAATCTCTTTTATTTTAATTAAAACTTAATTTAAAATATGACTTAAAAATGCAATAAAACAGTTGAACAAAATCAATGCTTACCCCTATAGGCGCCTTTAGACTCCCAAACGCCCCTTTTATACATTCCTTAGTTACGATGGTGATAGAACCACGAACACAGTGACGGTCACATTTGATACAATAAACTAAATATGACGCCGTTAGTAAGATGGCGTAATATATATTTGGTTATAAGTAAGAATAGAGTGGTTAAGCAAAAATAATTCATTTTAATCACAATGGCATAATGCCGAAATAGTTATCAACCATATTTTAATATTCTTGAAGACCTAAATTGTAAATGTTCAATATATCTGTATTTTTATAACGGAATTCAATCACCATTAAAACTCATCTACCACAAATTATTGTTCTCACGAAAATAATTACTGTCCATGCGTCTCACATTTCATTGAAAACCAGTGCTTGGTGCCAATATGGTACATAAGTGTACATATTATATAGGTATTTTGCGTTTTAAAAGAATTATTATAAAGAAAATTCTTTGATTTTAATAACAAAAAATAAGTCCGATATACATTTTTAAGACTTATAATTATTATTTAATTTTGATATCGGCTAGTGGCGGCTTCAGTCAAAAATGAATACACCCATTTTTCAGATGTTGTAAATTAAAAACCGATTTCTTCCGAAAACATTAAGGATATGGCCTTGACTCTTTACTGATCACGAGGAAAAACTCTTTATAAAGAATTTAGATTCAATAAAAAACTAAAACTACCTTAATTTGTCAATTAGCTTTTTGATTGTATTAGGGAAGTGACCCAAAATATGGTATTTTTATAAGTAAAGAAGTTTTATGTGTTGTATTTATTGAATTAATAGTATTACATTTTGATGTCCAAATATGTCGTGATCAGGGCTTGAATTTAACTGGAACACATCGGATCTGGTTTGTACTATTCGCGGAGAGTAGTGCGACACCACGTAAAAACCTGAATCTTCGTACCGGTTCCTATAGTACATTATCAAAAAACAGCTTGAAGTTACATTAAATCATTGATTCAAAATATGGGCGAAATTGATGAAAAGATGTAAATATTGATATTTATTTTGATTATCAAGCGTTCCGGTTCGTTGAATTAACATTTGAAGCCCTGGCTGTAATTATTAATTTAAAAAATATTTTCAATAGCTATTTATATCAACGTAATATTCTTTCCCCAAAATATTAAAGTATTTTATTGGTGGAAATCATAATAAATTTATTATTTTTGATTCGCAAAATTATTGTTTATACTTTTACTAAGCTAAACGCAAAAAATAAAAATTGAATTGTCAATAATCGATACCAATATTGTAAATTTATGAGAAATTAGCCAAAAAATGAGTATTAATAATAATTAACCAATGAAAGGTCAGACAGAATTATCGTTCAGTAAATAATAACAGAACAAAGATAACCTATATTTATCTGTTACATTTCGGATAAATTGAAAATAATAATAAATAAACAGGTAAACAATACATAATTTTCTAAAAAAGATTTTATTTTCTAAATTAATTACTGTATGCCAACGTTTATGTAGTGAAATTGTTTGAGATTTAAAATGTGCTCAATTAGAATAATCATTAAGGATTGTTCTTTTTTTAACAAACCTAAAATAGAAATGGAGAATACAGCTTTATGGTATAAAGCTTTGTTATTTTATTCGAACTTATAAAATATAGCTGGAATCATTTCTTTGAGGAAATATTGTACGTACTAAACCCGCATTGGATATTCTTGAATCCCTGAGTTAATAGCTTTTAGCTAATAGGATTCATAGATAGGCAACTTGATTCTCGTGAGAATAGGCGAATAGGATAAAAACTTTATCGATTTATTGTCGGAGAACGTTATTAAGGCAAAGGATATTTTATAAGTTTCCTCTGAAGTATCCAGAGCCGTTTGTAGGATTCCAATTTTAAATACTTTAATTATTTGGTGCGATGCGAATTATTATCGTCTATGTATATGCATAAAACGAGTTGTATTATAAATTTGGCATATGAGATGAAAATGAATCTAAAAAAATAATCTGTCGTCAGCTGATATTCGAATTTTCAATTTCCTTAAATTTATTCTGTTGTATACAGTGTCGGATTTAGCACTTGGAAGGCTTAAGTGATATAGTTTAGAGGCAATGTTTTTTGAATATCAAAAAAAAATATTCTAGATTCTGTTATGACGTTTATATAATAAACAGAAAAAATCGATATTTGTAATTTCTTCCAATCACAAATATCTCATTATTGATGAAAGCATAAATTGTAAAACAATTCATTAATTATTTATTCAACAAAAATAAATGTTACGATATTCTTAGAATTCCATGTTAAACAAAAATAAATATTGAAAACTGAATTAAAAATATGGAGTTATATATAAATAATTTTTGGGTCCCTAAATTCGAAAGCCCCAAGCGTGTGCCTCATGCGATTATGCCTTAATGTGCCACTGGTCGTATGAAGTTTTTACCGGGTTCGTGGTTGAGTGGCCAACATCGTTAACTTCAGTTATACTTACGGGCTAAAATTCCAGTACAGAGAATTTTATAAGTTGATTTTGCAATCAGTTTAAGCCACTATTATATCGACACTCACTACGTACAATCCCGTATCTGCAAAGATGAGAATTTATGGGAGAGCATTTCAAAGATTCATTTCGCAATGTATATATAATATTTTCGATAAAAACAGTTTTTACTCTCTCCTGAATAATTTCGATTTTGAGGGTTACAATTTGCCAATCGATGCCAAAACATCGTTGAATTATTAACTATCTTGTTTTGGAAATGACGATTCAATTAGATTATAGAATGATGGGTAAAGTTTACGATTTGTTAACACAATGCGAATCATTTCAAATATTCAAATTTGAAAATTTACTTGATGTAAATTTATCGATATTAAAAAAAACAGAAAACTTCGTAAGGCGTATCTGGATTTCATTCATTGATTAACAGTTTTTTTATAATATAAAAGTATCAGGCCAACATAACTCTACTAAGGTCCTGCACCTACCTTTCGAAGTATAGGTAAATTATCGTTGCACCTGAGTATTATGGAATAAACTAAATGGTAGACTGGTTGGGTTAGAGTTGTTGGACGCTGCACATCATAATTTATCGCCTGGGAAATCTTTAATAAGGCTTTCTACTATCAGCCGCCAGATGGTGTTGGAATACCAGCCACTCAGGATGAATCATGACTTGACTCCCGGGGTCAGGAAAGGCAACGATCGTGACCCATTTACCAGAGGAGCATGATATTGCGCAATGGTTATACCTATTAATTCTAAGACAGCATAAAACTATACACGGTACTTTGCCAATACATAAATCGAGCTAATTTATGACATCGACTGAGGGTGCTTGATGGAATTTCAATATCAAATTTGAATTATTGAGATTTTGTACACTTCCATGCATTTTGTACCACTAGCGGCCCAGGTTTCGCCTTTCGGCATCTTCAGGTATTCGAGCGCACGAATGGACTCGAACTGACAGACAGTAAACAGTGTCTGACGTTTATATTGAAGATACAAATACGACAAATATTATTTCCGAGATAAAATATAATAAGTCTAGGATCCACACTGATTAAAACCACCTGAGTTAAAATTTCGAGAATCGCCTTAATCCTTATTTTGTAAACAACGCATTAACAGAATGGCGAATTGCCACTTTCCAACTAATATTAGAATTACCAATGATTTTACAATTATAATAGCATTGTGGGTTTCGACGGGATGCAATTCAACGAAAGGATAAATATTTACAATCATTCCACATTTAGTAGATTCTGTTAGGTGATTCAACGTATAGGATACAGCAACGGGGAGTTTGGAAGATTCAGCTGTTCGTTCAGAATTGGCAACGAATTTAACTTCCTTAACTTCCTTAAGTGTACAAAATCTCAATAATTCAAATTTGATAAATCGAGCTTTTAATATTTTTGTACGTGTTTATTATAAATATAATTCAACGAAGAACAGCTATAGAATGCAAAAATTACCAAAAAAATAGAAATTTCCTTTTTTAATACGGGGGATACGTTCCATGCAAAACAGCCGTGCAAAAAGAAAAGTGTAAAAAAGATGGATAGAACATAGATAAACGGAAGTTAGGCTCCATTAAATTGGACCGTGCAATTTCGAAATCGAGCAAAATAGGATTAGGCGTAATGAATTTAGATTCTTAGTTTTTCCTCCTCGACGACAAAAAAGTCTAGTTCATTTGTATTGTATTTTGCACACACAATCATCTGTGTGTAAATGTATGACATTTTTTGTGAGAACGACATTATTCTGTAAGTACTATACTTTAAAGATTCTCTCTACAGTAACTTAAAAACCAGCTGTGGTTGATGTTGATGTGATTAGATAATTTCGTTTATTTTCATGTTGTTACAACAATTCATTGAGCATACTTACGCCTTGATTATTATAGATATTGCCTATAAGAACGTCCCCAGGAAGATAAATTGTCATTGATGTTAAATATTTAAATGATACTGTTGAGTTTATTTGACATTCCTTGTTATGGCAGTTCACATAATGTTAATTTTAGATAAATTAGATTACCCCCATGTTGCACTTTTGTTTCATATTTATAATCAATTAGTCTTACGATTTTACACAATACGCTTATTTACTTCTAGTGTCAGTTTTCAACGATTACTAGTTGGGTAAAACGAGTCCAGTTTTTTTAATACAATTAAGTTGTGGAATAAATTTACACTATGGTTTTTCCTATTATTTTTTATTAGACAAAAGCTTAATATTATATGCTTTTTATAAACGTTCTTAATAACATCCCTTCCAATAAGACATAACTACTGTTCATAAGCATGTATATTTGGTTGTTTACATTTTTTAAATCTGATTCTTTCTTGGCTTTTTTAATAATATGTATATATTCAAATGTTTATGTGCTTTTTTCCGTTTTTCGTCTGCTCGTTGTTAAGTCACAAATCACAGTTTTTTTATTTCTTAGTGTCTGTTAGTAAATTTTCTTCTTGGACCATATTCGCTCCCTATGTGAACAAATGGCCATTACGTGGCACATCCAAGATTTCTTGTCATCCGTCAATTGCTTTGTTTATCCCATAAAATGCCAGAATCTTTCAGTTTCGCCCATCTCATATATGGATAGAACCCGACGACTGTCCAGGAATGCTGGAAGAAGAAGCAAGCATTCGTAGCATGTGACCTAGACATTTCCAACGTTTCTCTATCACCGCTGACGAAACATGGTAGGTAAATATAGGTTAGGAAAAATGATTAAACATTTTATTTAATGAAAATTCCTGTTTTATAAAAGAATTTAGTTATATAGTAGTTATATAGTAGACACTGTCGGTTTCCATATCCGATTGATATTATTTTATTTTTTTGAAGGAAACATACAATTTATTCATGGTTAAATTGTATTTTTTTAAATAAAATTTAAGATAAGTTTGCCTACTGGTCGACATCACAACATATGGCACATTTTTTTCAATTCATCAAAAAAGTAATTTCCAAACCAAATTCATTCAAATTAGTGTTACAAAAAAGATGTATTCCAAAAATACTTCGACTATTATAATTTGACCGAATAAATCATCAATCATCACCATTTATTTAAATAACACAGTTATTTGAACTTTGTCAGTCGGATTGCTTTTTGACCCCCTCCCCCCCCCTCTGCACAGAAGCGAATCAAGGATATATTGACGCCCTAAGTCCAGCAGTATGTAAGAAGTTCATACTAACGATCAGATGATTCCAGGTTCCAACAAAGTCAATACCAAATCGAGAATTATTCAATTTTCCATTTGAGATTTTGGACGTCGGTGTTGATAATTTCCTGTATCCTCGCTAATCTTAAGGGACTTAAACATTCTCGTCGAGTTTATCTCAAGTGCTAATAAAATTTAAAAATAACTGACAATTACAAATATTTCTTTATTTTCAATATACTTCATTCAAAGTCTTAGTGAATTAATTAAATGACGAATAAAAAAAGTAAAGAAAAATCGGATAAATTAAAAAAACAGCAGAAAATAAAATATATACGCCATTGATTAAAACATTCAAAATATTATTGCAATTTCAATTTTCGATGTTTGTACTTGAAAAACATTTGTCTTTGAAAAATATGATACTATTGAATGGGGATGAGACTGCCTCTGAATTCTTAGACCAACAATGATGACAACAAGAGTAATATAAATGTTTATTATGTATTGAGTGTTCGTGAACTTGTAACAAAAATGACAAATATAAATCCAACTAGTCTGTTGTTTTCAAAAAAATATAGCACAATCCATAACAAATTTTCAGTGGTGTTGCCCGTATGCATGTTACGCTGAATGTATGAAATTGCTTATTACATGAAATGGGTGCAAGCCTATTGCCTTATTCATGAATTAGGCAAATTATCTGCAGTGTCCGTGAATTCGGCATGAATTTCCCTACCTAGTTCATGCATTGAGTAAAATATATAGTAGAACTCCGGTGGTGTTTTTTTTAACTAAACCAAATGTCATTGTTCATATAAAAAAACATATCAACCAAAAAATCTAGAACTATATGACGACGTACGAATTTTATTAAAAGGTATTCTCGCGATTTTCATCATGTGTTAGGTTAGGTATAATAAGTGCAGATTTACTTAAATGACACCACATTCAGCAAAATTATCAAAATATTACATGTCCGAACCTAAAGCCGGGACTGTAAGCATCTTAATAATAATGATAATAAATCAAGCTAAATTTGACATCGGTATTAAAATTACTTTTTCTACTGTCATGTTGACAGTTTAAGAACTGCATACTCTGCCAAAATCAAGCAAGCGGCAGATAATTTGCCTAATTCATGAATGAGCTAATGGCCTTGCACGTTTCACGAATTTGGCCAGATTTTGTGCATTTCACCAAATAATCAATATCTCACATTGGGCGTTACATATATACTAATCGTAAATCCCTTTTGAATTATTGTTATGATATAATTATTGTTATACTCGATAATCAAAAGAAAATATTGCACACTAATTATACTACTCAATCCATTCACATTATTAGGATATGAAAAAGAGTAATCTGCATAACGATAGGAAATCCGCCACTGAACCGACGAGTTTTTATACTGAGGATGAGACATTTCGTATTCACGAAGATCGATCAATTGTGACCGCTACTAATAGAAGATGTTTCTTCCGGCTTTTATTAGAATACAATATTTAGGTGAATATAGAAAACATTAAATAATGGATTTTTAATCTTACAATTATTTAAACAAGGTAAACGCTAGACCTCTAGCAGACAAGATATATAATCTTTTACTGGATCAGACTATTATTATTATGTGGAGGCTTCTTTGTTGTCTGAATATTATTCGATTTCAGAGAATACCTGTAACGCGATTTTAATATAATATTTTACATTATAAAACGGTACAAAGAACTATTTTTCTGACAGTATTGGCCAGAAATTATTGTCAAAGGTGTCGGGTGTTATTCATAGTAGGGTGTCAAATTATTATAAATAAAATTATGATACAACATGATATAAAAAATTCTCTTAAAAATTAATTAAACGGTTTCAAATTTCGTTGGGACTAAGGGCCCATTTTGATTTTTTCAAGAAATAATTCGAATTCAGTAATGACAGTTTTTTTTTAATATGGATTGACCTTGAATGGTTCACTATATTGAGCACATGAAATATAGTATTGATAGAGTTACATAAATAATTTATTTTTCACCAAAAATCCGATAAACAATTATTTTGCAAGCGACATGATTTTGGTTTTGTACCATAACTAGTGATGCGAGTCCGGGAAAAAACTTTCATGCGAAAATTTTGAAAAAAAACCATTATAATATTTGGTGACACTTATTTTAAAATCGTCACATTTTTTACGTATGCCAACATTATATCCGCAAATTTGAGGTTACGATGAGTTATTAATTCCATGATATAGACGGTAACATCTATGTATACTTGAACCCAACCCAAAATATTTACGGAAACGTTTCTGTTTTTATGTATGAAGTTAAACTCTGCGAGATGCACATATTTATATTTCAATATCTGGACTCAACGTATCGAAAGAAATGACAAATATAATATTTAATAGGAAATTCCTTATTCCCCGGTTTTTTGAAACAGTAATAAAATAACATCGAAAAGGCAAAAAAGTCAATGTATTCATTTATGTTTTAAAAAACAAGATAACCATTGAGCAGGAATCATACCCTGACTATATTTACAAATCTATTTTCGATCGAACATAAAACCTTGGTATTTTTTTCTGTAACGATGTCCGTTCTCATTTTAGAGCATATGAACACCTAATAGAGCATATCTTAACAAAGGTTTTTCCACTAAAAAAGTTTTTTATTCAGTTGCTCAGCCACTCTTATTCGTTGATAGTAAGGGCAAAAAGAAAGGGCTAGGCAGAACTAGTGGTTAGCTTATCGCTCTCGCTACACCCCGTTTTTAGGAACGGACTAATGGAAGGAATATAGACATCACAGGCATCCATGCCTTGTAACACAAAATTGATCAACGATTGAATAATCGATTCGAGCCCATGAACACCGCAACCGAAACCAACGACGTTCGACTACAGGCACGGGCCTATAGTGCTGTATGTCAAATTCAATATTAATGTATGCTAGCACTCCGATGACCGACTATATATATTTTAAAAATAAAGCACAATTTGTTTTGTACTACTTCCACATGTTTATAATGAACCGGTTTTGCTTATCGCGAGCAAGATTGTGATTTATTTTCTTTCCACCAAGAATTGACAGTTAAATTCTTAAAAGTAATTATATATTAATATTTTGACCATGTCTGCTCCCAATGGAAGCATATGTACTCCTAATGGAGATATTTTAACAGAAGTCTTTCTACGAGAACAGATTGTTACTCAGTTGCTCAGTCTCTCTTTTTCGAAGAGAGTAAAGATAAGGCTCGCCACGCCCCGTTTTTAGGATCGGACGGGTGGGAGGGAGTTTTAGACATCACAAAAATTCATGCCTACGAACAGAGATCAATTTATGAAACTGTCCGTATCAGGACTTGAACTTGAGACATTCATAACGGCTTTGACCACAATACGACGGATTCGACAATTATATATATTTCAACTTAACTAATTTATAAAGGCATCTTGTCTTGTGTTATTCTATACCTACTAAGTTTTTAAAATATAAATAACATGAGATGAGATCGTGACGGCAAAGTAGAGCAAAGGGTTAATAATAATAATAATAATAAAAAAATTAAAAAAAATACTTCGCCATGTTGAGACGCGCTTTTTCGGGACTGGTTTTCAATAAAAAGGACAACACTTTCGAGACTTTTTTTCACAAAGCGTGTGTTCTATTCAGATCTTGTATTTTTCAATGGCGTAGCTATACTCCATAATAAATTAATTTAATATTATATTTAACCAAATTTGAATTTAAAGTCTGTACCCACCTTACCACTGACTTTAGCCAGTAACATAATAGTTTCAGTAGGAAAGTAAAGGAAGGAAAAAAAATACTGTCTGCCAGTTAGAGTTCATTCGTGTACTCGAATGCCTGAAGATAAGAAGAAGTTAGTGACAAAATACATGTAAATGTACAAAATCTCAACAATTCAAAGTTGATACTGAAGTCCCATCAAGCACCCTCAGTCGATATCTTAAATTATATTTACCTGTTATGGCTATAGAAACAACGCTTTAACAATTATAATATTATGTATTCTAAAGAAGGTAATAAATAGTTGTTAATACTTAAATTCGTAACTCAAGTAGGCGCTTACTTGTATAACAGTAATGTGTATACGGAAGAAGATGTAAATATTTTAAATATTCAAGGGAATCTAAAGCTTCTGTTGTTGTGATGATATAATACAAGGAATGACATGAACAATACACAAACAAAAGAACAATGAAAATTGAGAGAAAACATTATTCGAATGTAATCGTTGTTCAAACGGAATCATAAATATATTATGTACATAGAAATTGCGCATAATTTTGTAGGCTTCTAGTTTATTTGAATCATATGATTGACAGTGACAGTATAAAGGTAATAAAGTAAGATACAGTATATAAATTTAACCTTCACAAATGAAATATCTTTAGAGAAGATAATATGATAAAGAAAAACACGTGTTGTGTCAACACATTGGATCAACCAGTGTTCAGTGGACAGAAACTTTCAGAAGATTTCAACCATAATAACATGAAAGAGGTTTAAGAAAATGATTACTTTCATTGTACATTCACTTACCTAGACCAGAGATGGCAAATATGAATTGATCGGCGTTCCAAAATACGACACTTTTTTTTAAAATTCGTGACGCGTGTCATTCCTATTTAGGTGCACATAATAATATAATCTTAAACATATATATATATATATATATAAATATATATATATTTATCTATTATTATATATATATATAAAAATGAAGATTTGTTTGCTTGTTTGTCTTCTATGCATTCCTTTACCACTCATCCGATTTCAATCAAACTTTGGTGAGTTGTTGTGCGCACACCCGTGAAGGTTTCTGAAGAAAAAATTTTGAATCTTAAATCTTAAAAAAATCTAAAAAGAATCGAATACGTACAACTAGCGACATCTCTAAACCATAAGGAAAAACAAAAAATATTGCATATCCAAAATAGAGGTCTGCATGGGCCTGGGCTTGGCACGCGGACCTTTCCCAGGCCCGGCCCATGGGACCCGTCCCCTGTCCCCCTCGGGTGGATAAAGACAATTCAAACTCGGGCTCGGGTTAGGAATTCCAATTTAAGAAAAATATTTCGTGCTATGTTCGGGTCATGAGTCAGCCATAAGGCAATAGTTTTCATAACTTAGATAATTTATTTCACATGTGCTGTGAATATCGTTGGAAATATGGAAACAATAACACGTATTGTTTGAAAAGTATAAATGAATTACTATATTAAAAAACAAATCGGGCTTTTTTCGGGCTGAGAAAAATAAATCTGGGCTTTGGGTTGGGTTCGGGTAACAAGTGTGATATTGAGACCCGGGCTCGGGCTGGGCCGGGCCTGAAGATGACGGGGCTCGGACCGGGTAATTTTATGAAATTTCGGCACATGCAGACAACACAAATCATTTCTTTCTTTTTGTGGTATTGCAACGCATGCCGGGCACTCACTAGTTGAATATAAAAAACATCTGACAAAATATTAATAGTTATGTACATGTGGGTACATTCGTAACTATATTTTTTATTGATTATATTAAAAAACCGACATACATAAAATGAAAGAAAACAATGTTATAGAAATACAGTTACTAACAGGTTAATTTTTGTTTAAGGTTCTTTTGTTTCATCTTATATGCGAGACTTTTTATATTAGGTTGATATTTTGTTGATTAAATAATTTTTAGTGCTGCTGAATCTTCCTTTGTTAACCTAGTTTTCGTCTTTAACAATATTTTCCCATGACTACGTGGAAGAAAAGATGGCCAACAAAGTGGTTGTTCATTTTGAACAGATATAAAAGTATCGTATTCGACATTCTGATTTATCGATTTAAGATAACTGATGACATTCCATTTCTTCAATACATTTTTGCATATTTATTCACATTTTTTTCAGTCCAAATAGGTTTAGATTGCAAATCAGTATTTTCCATTTCAAGATTATCTAATTTATTTTTCTGGCTTGAGGTCGAAAATTTCTCGCATGCCACCTATTTCCCATCGCTGTCCCGTACCGCATATATTATATCCGTCCAATTTAATCAACAATAATTCATTGAATGTCGGTCTGTATCACGTATAATATAATCTGCCTCTAATAAGTTTCTTCTTCATGCGTCATTTTGATCAGTTCTTATTACCGGGTTTATTTCCTGGCTATTTTGCCAATCATGAACAGTTTGTCACCCAAAATTTCACCGCCACTCTTGAGTCCGTCTCAAAGCGATTGTTTGGTGTGTAGCTTTATTGAGATGACGAATTTATTAGACAGCTTTTCACTCGTCGACAAATATAGTTGTGATATTTAGAAAATTAAAATAGTAAAACATAATATATAAATGAGTAGCTGAGTCGCTAAACACGCTCCTGGCAATTATTCAGTACCTAAATAAGTCTAAAATTTCTTCCTATTTCGGCCCCTGTTCGAAATTCAAACCAAAATTAAACTACATGATCTCGATCCTCGTTTTATACAGTCGATACTTGGCGAATAAATGACACTATAAAAGGATATGTCACTTTTCTTTATACACCGGGAGACACAAAATAACTTCGTTTATACTTAAAACAATCATACTGCCCATAACAGTTTTTCGTGATTTACTCAAAACTCTACAAAACTTCGAGAGCGTGTTTAGCGACTCAGTGACTCAAAAAATGTATTTTCACTCATCGACATATCGTTTGACAGACAATTAGGGTGAATGCCTTCAATAGTGCTACTTAAATCGAAAGTTTTTTTACTTAAACCAAACGTTACTTTTTAATTTTTTTCTACGCCTTTTCTACGTCACTGGTCATATTCTAATCTCACATTCAGACAACACGCAATGTTAGGCGTAAACATGTAAGGTAGACTATAAAGAATCGTATAGTATTCATATAACGAACTAAAATTCTATGGTTAACTTCAGAATATATATAATGTAATATAATAATACTCTCGTGACGACACAAAATGCATGGGCTTGGAATAAATTACGGTTCAAACAATTCTGATTAACATCTACATACATGTAACAAGTCTGTAGAAAACAAAGAATACACGCTCTCGCACAGTTGTGAATGTTTATTTGACGTTTGGTGCATGTAGATGTAAATACTCACTAAAAAAATACCTGTATTTTTTCGGCTTGGAAACACTGATTATAATACAAGTCATAGTATTATCGTTTTAAATGCTCAATCTATTTTAATTATTATGCACGTTATCTGTATAAATGCACATGCAACTTAATGAGCCAGATAAAATGATAAAAGTATGCTGCATTATTGGTAATTAGGTTAGTGGGTGACAGTATAACCTGACCTTTGATAAGTCTAACCTTGATTACGTAACTACGTATGACGATAAAGTACATAATAAGTGCCTATGTGATATAATAATTTTATTTGTACAAAAAATACGAGGATGCTATCATCGCTGATCTGGAAGAAAACACTAGATCGAACAAAATAACATATTGAGTTAATCATACCAAAATTTTCCTTATTTCGAACTCTACCCTTTGGAAGAACGCACTTATTTTTTTAAATTGTACGTTTTTTTAAAATGAAACACAGTTTTTTGTACTACTCACATGTATATAATGATAACGACCGGATTCGCTCATCACGAGCATTATCAGCTTGAAAAAAACCCCTTTTTTCAATCTTGAAATTTATTTTTTACAAATTGGGTTGGATTTTGATGACGCCAATAGGTTATCAAACAATATGTATCATTGTCCTTTCCATCTTTTCAACGATATTCATAAAAAAGTCAACTAAATTATTTAAGTTGTTAACGTTTTGTTATGAATAGTATTGCCATATGGATAACCCCATAAATACACGAACATAGCCCGAAATATTTTTCTGAAAATTAAATTCCTTACCCGGGTCCGGCCCGAGCGCGAATCCGCATTGTCTTTACCCGCCCGGGTCCGTGCAGACCTCTAATAATATGTATGTAGAAAAAGTACTATCTCTCGTCGATATGTGCAAAAGGCGTGAATGCAAAATAAATCAACGTTAAGCTAATTATATTAACAACATTGTATCTTCTAATTGAATATTTGATCGAATCAATTGTTGGAGAAACGATGTGAACGTTTTGAATCACTTTTAATAAGGTATTGAAATTTTTTTTTTGTAATATGATCTGTACCAATCAAGCTCAGTGGTTGACCATATTTTTTTAATGGAAATATTTGGAAATATTAACACAGCTTATTGAAGAAACTTTGTTTTTTTTAATCATTCGAGATCAACTTGAGGAGAGATAAAACTCGATGAGAATTTTTAAGTCACTTGAGATCAACTCAAGGTTACAAGATATCACGAATAGCCTAACATGCTTAAGCGTCAAATTGAAAAAATATCTTTTTAATATTTTGCCTGGATTTGACATCGGAACCACTGATCGCTACCCTTAAGCTCTTACGTGTGCCAAAGGAAAAGGGAGCTGAGTGGAGTTAAATATTCTAAAATAACTGCAATACATACATGCATATAATATACAAAAGGTAGAGTCGAATCAATGCTGCTGAATTGGTAAAATTCATGTTTAAACATCACATTTTTCATCAAATTTTAAAGAAATGAAAATTTTGTTTTTGCTTTCCTGAAAATTATCTATTTTAGACATAATGCCCTTTTACCTTCGTGCATAGAATGATTCTCACTCATAATTTCTCACTTTTACATATCAATTGTTGAGACCATTCTCGGGAATCTTGAAAAATGAAGCACAAAGGTATATTAAGTGATCAACAATATAAAATTATCAAGGAGTTTGATCAAATCATATCTTTTTGATAAAGGTACATAGAGGTTCGATGCAGCTACGGTAGAAAAAAATGTTCTCAGACGCCCACTAAAAATAGTAAATACATGAAATACGGTATAGAAAACTTTCAAATATTTAAAACAAATAAACATCGATTATGTGATTCAAATATTGTGTTCTATTCGTTTAGAGACAAAAGACATAGTAATAATTATTCATCTTTGGTGTTTTTTTTTGGATTTCAAGTTCCTGTCTAAAGGCTGATTTAAAAAAAATGTCTTTTGATTGAATAGCATTTACTTGATTGCTGTACTTCTGTGTGTGAAAGGAAAAGAGAGTTATGTCTAAAATTGGTACTTTTCTGGAGAGCCAAAACAAGATTTGTGTTTGTATGAAATTTGATGAAAAATGTGATATTTAAATATGAATTACAATTCAGCAGCATTGATACGATTCTTTTTATATTATATAAACGTATGTATTGTAATTATTTTGGAATATTTAACTCGAATTAACTCTCTTTTCCTTTCGCACACAGGTTTAGTTATAAGAAGCATGATGAGAAATAACTATAATAAATACGTAATTCTTGTGGATTTAAGCACATTGCTATTTTTTCCGTATCAAAATTTTTCTTTGAAACCTTGTTATTCATTCCTGAAAATAGTCATCAAAAGAGTTACTGTTGATAAAATTAAATTTGATTATTACAGAAATATAAATATAACAGATTTAGCAATATAAAAAATACTTCAGATCGAATAACAGTATGCAACAACATTATGAATTCATTATCAAAATTACTATTTTAGAATAATGACCACTTTCAAACATCAATTCAATTTTATTCCAATGAAAATATAATCATCTTCCACACCAATTAGTTATGCATCGTATGGCTGCCTGTGGTGACTAGACTGGCCGAGCGCCTGGTCCGACTGACTGCCGCTCTTCTCTTATTCGATAAGACATCTCTTGAAGATGAGGGGGTTAGCGAGTACGACTGGTGGAGCTCGGAGACGGTGCTCGACCAGGTGAAGTATGTCCCTAGACTAGTTTGCTATAGATCTCGTTCCAGACAGCAAGCATTTTGCTGTTTGCTTAATGGAACGAAATGGCTTAGAAAAAAATCCGTATGTGATCAGCTATTATAGCGGTAGTCAATATGTATTTAGAATAAAAATTACAATGGATAAAATAATTGAAATTAATCATTGCTTAAATTTACGATAACATGTAGAATTGAAATTTTCTAGAAAAAATTAGCGAAGACGAGATTTTACTGATTTGGATAGAACACGATTATATTTCAATAAATTCATGATTTTATATCGATGTATTTTTGTGATATTTTCATCCCTGAATAAACTACCAAATGTATGGGATCCAAAAAATATCTAATTACACGTTTCTCAGTGAATTGCCGTCTTTTAAATATATCCTCATCTTATTTTGATTAGATTTATTAAGAGTAACAAACCATTTTTAAATTAAAATCATTATAAAAAACCGTTTATGTGGTATTAGGTTTTGTTTTATTGGATAATCATTAATAGAATTCAAACTTATGTAAATAGTCCTGGGTTTTCTAGAATATTTTTATAAAACTAGCCAATCGCAAAGATAAAAATATGAAAATTAAAAGGGAATTTTAGGGTACATTATTGTTACATTGTACATGATTTGTAAGACCGTGTTACACGGCACATTAAGTACGGGAAGTATCTAATCATCTTAAAAATCTACCTCAATAAATACTAAGCCTTATACCATTACAATGACACAGTAATATTCTTTTCAATTAAATAGAATTACTGTTTTCTTAAAAAGCTTCAATCGCAATGTTTTTTTTTACCATGTCCGCTTCAAACGTGGGACATATAGCCTCATAATGGAGGTATCTCAACAGAAGTTTTACCTGAGAACTGCTTGTTACTCAGTTGCTCAACCTATCTTTTTTCGAAGAGAGTAGGGATAAACGGTGGGTTAAGCTAATAGCTCTCGCTACTCCCCGTTTTTGAGGCTCGTATGGGTTGAAGAGAGTTTTAGACATCACAAAAATTTATGACTACCAACAGAAATCCATAAATCAATTGAAAAACCAATTTATGAAACTATCCGCACCGGTCTTGAACCCGAGACATCCGTAACCGTAGCAAACGACGTTAAAAACTGCGCCACGAAGCCGAAAATCGCAATATATCATGAATCAAGCAATCCTTATTTATTATTCAACTGAAGAACTGTGGTCTAAATGCCTTTATGATTTAGTAATCATTTGTTTCAATAATAGGGTACAATATATTTAGTTCTGCAATGATTCCCACACAACTAAATAAATTTCTATTAATAAATGTATAGTTTCAATTAAATATGGTAATTGAACAAATTGCAGGTCATGGCAGAGATAATGTTCAGGATTATTATTTGAATGTTGGAGAGCCTTTACCACCGGGTAATGTGGCCTCGCGCAAGCGAGAGAGGAGTATTTGTGTACCCCTGAAACAAATAAAACCGTATTGAGCCGTCATTTAGAAACGAGAACCTGATATTTGGATTTCAAACCAAACACCTGCGGATATGAAGTCGACTCTCATCTCATCACGATTCACCATTCATCATTTATAACAATTATCTAAGAAACGAAGCTTTAAAACTATGTCATATATATCAAGACTATTTGGAAGAATGGTCGATTTCATATGCTTTGAAATATTTTTATAACTATTTCATAAAATAAAATCAAGCAAAATTTGACAGCTTTTCTTTATCAAATATAAGAATTGACAGTTAACACCTTAAAAGTAAATACAAGAATGTCTTGACCAGTGTTTCAACAGTGGTACGGATACCCAGGGGTCTTTTTGACCGCTGAGGGGGTCTTTGGAAAATTAAAAGTAATTTGAGGGTGCATGGACGACATCGGGAGGTCCGCGAAAGGTTTAATATAAAAAAATATTTGTGAGTCGTTTTCATTATTATGAAACAAATACAGAAGCAATTCATTGAATTATCCACAAACGAGGAGCAAGGGTATAAGCAAACTTTGAACAAGGATACCACAAATTACGGTTACAAAAACAGATACAAATTTTATATCCTGCATTCTGGGTCACTATAAGAGGTTGATGATTGCTTTCCAGTTTTTCTATTTAGTACAACGTGAACTTAATGCAGTTACGAGTCAAAAAAAAAAGAAGCCGACCGGAAATTAGTGGAGACTTACAAATGCCACTCACAACTCAAAAGCATAAAATAATCTTATATGAACAGGTTCACTCTTCTAATTGAAAAATAATAGTAATATATGTATTTTAAAACGAAAGTTATAATTTCAATAAATACTACTTTCAATACCAAATTTTTTTATTCGCATTTTATTTTTACATTACCATTTAGCATTAATTTTTACGAACATCCTATCTTTAAAATGGGGCGCAGCGAGAGCGATTAGTTTACCACTTTATAGCGCTATCCTTCTATCCCTACTCTCTTCGAAAAAGAGTTCTCGTAGAAAAACTTCTGTTGAAATACCTCCATTAGGAGTCCACATATATGCTCCACATTGGGACTGGACATTTTTTATAAAAAAGTCTGTACTTTCATGATTATAATTTTATGTATAAATATAAATATCATCGGCGTGCGGTGGTTGTATTATCACGCAACCTCACTGTGTGATAAGCAAGTAGGACAAAAAAGCAAACGCTAGCATGCCCTTATGTCTCGCTTACACCCTTCACTTAACATGTGATTGAGTGAGAAAGAAAAGCTTACTGCACGCTCCTGTAAGTATGTATGAACTTATGTTAGTGGTCCGCAAAGTCTGAAAGTTTGGCGACCGCTGATCTATATAAAATAATTCTTCAGGAGATAAGTGGCTTATACCAAGAAATGCAAATTCAATCCATAAAACAAATGCATTTATTGAGTATTAACTTTAAAAAAAACATGTCTATCGCTTAATATGGATAATCAATATATTTATATATGGAGATTTTGTACACTTCCATGTATTTTGTCACTAACGACCCGGGTTTCGCCTTTCGGCATCTTCAGGCATTCGAGCACACGAATGGACTCGAACTGACAGTCTATTCGTGTGCTCGAATGCCTGAAGATGCCGAAAGCCGAAACCCGGGTCGTTAGTGACAAAATACATGGAAGTGTACAAAATCTCAATAATTCAAATTTGATATTGAAATTCCATCAAGCACCCTCAGTCGATGTCTTAAATTTATATATAAGTGATTTTTTGTTTGTTTGTCTGTTTATCCCCTATGCGTTCCTTTACCATTCATCCGATTTTAATGAAACTTTTGTGAGTTGTTGTCCGCACACATGTGAAGGTTTTTGAAAAAAAATAAAAAAAAAAAATTAAATAATAGATCTCCGAAAACCTTCTGATTTATTCGTGTACGCACTGGACGGAACAAAAAATACTGCGTATCCAAAAGCACTGTAATAAACAGAATTAAAACGCAAACACTTTCTTTCTTTGAGTGGCATTGCAACGCATGTCGGGTACTCACTAGTATTATACAATATGAATCAGTAATCGGAACAACGAATGCAGTTTTTAATTTCAGGCAAATAATGCATTTTATATTACGATGTGTTTATCTCTTATCTATATTTGTTTAACTCTCCTACGGCCGATCCCTAGTGACAATATGTACTGCAAGCATACGAAATCCTTGCTCCATATTAAGCAAATCGGTAAATAAAAACTTGAAATACAAAAAAATTATACTTTCATTTATTTTTAGAAAATTTCAGGTGTGAAGTACTTATTAGAGATTAAAAATTAGTTTAGTTTATTTAATTTGTACATTTTGATAATAATGTATGTATCTATTACTAAGGATATGAATTTTAAAAACATTTATCAGGAAAACTGCCGACCGCCATAGCTGTTAGGGAATTAAAGAAACAACCAAATTTTTTAATGCAAATTTTGTTTTTGTCCAAAACTAGAAACGCTAATAATCAAAGCAAATACTCAACCTTTTTTTCTAGTGCTTCCGTCATAATCAGTTTCGTTGTTTACACTATTATATCAATATTGTCTACTTGTTTACAACTAGTTATATTCAAAGATCATAGTTTTATACTTGCCATAAATAAAGACAAAGCTGGCTGAGCGATTGACTTTCAATCGATTCTCTAGTTTTTCGCGTAGAAGTACTCGATGAATACGTCTATTCAAAAAACTATTCCTAAACGCCAATTTTTCGAAATACGTTCTACTATGAAATTTTATACATTTCTCTTTAACTGTAAATGCAAAACATACAGTACTTTCTTAGTTATTCGATAATTATTGTTTTTTTTTATCCTAAACACCAAACGCTAAAAATTTCTCATTCAAAAAATCCTAAACCCTTTGAAACGTAATGATAGTTTAAATAATTTAATTCTTAAAAATCATAACCGTTTAGGATTGTCTTTCAATATTTCGATATACCAGAACTAAAATTGAATTACAGCTTTTTAATTTCTTAATTTCGCTCTCCTGCATATTTTTGGTTTGAAGTTTAGGATAGTATAGAATTAAATAGACGAATAGTCTCTATCTAATGCAAGGGATATGATGAAATATGAAATACTTTTAAATGAGTCATAATACTATTATATAATTTAACGAAAGAGTCTCTAATTGAAAATAAATATTAATTTCGTTATTGAAATAAGAAAGAAATGGATAAACTATTCATGGATTTTGAATGCACAGAATCGCGAAAAACTGCATCTTATAAAATTAACGTTTAAACGCGATATCAAAATAAATGATAAGAATCTTGAAATAGATTGAAAAATGTAAACAACTTTACTGGGCTGAGTGTAAAAAATGCATTTTTATTATTTACTCATTGATTATTAGATTAAAGTGTAACAGAGCCAGACGTTTTTTTCTGTCCTGACAATAAAACGCACTTATTAAAAAAATATGAACATATTTTTTGAATTTTATTTGCGATGCTTTGTGAAAACCAGTTTTGAACAGCCAGTAGTGTTTTTTTATTTCACTTTTTGAAGTCTAACTTGTTTAGGTTTTATACACCATTTTGAAGTTATGTAAAAGAGAGCCCTGTATTGTATTTCGTTCGTATATTATATTCGAAGCTGAAACTCGCTTGAAATTAGAGCGCTTCATAAAACCGTAAACAGTTAAATTAATATCCTGCGAAAAATATCACCAAAAGAATTCCTTAGACTTAAACGATTCGTAAATAGTTATTTTCAGTATTGTTTTTTGATACAGGTGATTCAATAAAAGTTCAAAAAACACATTTAGATTGTTTTTAAAATTTTACGTGACTTGTACCTTATTTATTGTCGATTGTGCTAAAATTTATGCCGGGAAAATCTCCACCACCTTCTTTAAGCCTTTCCAGTCTTATACGCCACTTCTCCATTCTTCAATATCTAGATCTGCAGCTCAGTTTTTGTTTGCATTTACAGCTCTCCATCAATCTGGACATCACATAGTGACCTTCTTCGGACACCGTGTCTCCTCCATACGATCTGGATGTGAAGAAATTGTGACCATATCAAAAGGGAATACAGTTCATCAGTAAATATATAAAATTCTACAAACAATATGACCAAAATTAAAGATCTTCCTGTCAGAGCTTTCAACAAGGTGGTTTTTCGATGTCTGCGACAGCGACAGTAGTCTGCTAATGGTTTTCAATGGGTAGCCTTTCGATGACGACGGCATTTTTCGCGCGGCAGATAATGTTTTGACCTGCCGTATGTCGCTATCGCAGAAATCAGAGAGCCACCTTTAGTGGGTGCATGCTGCATTGTGCTATAACTGCGGTTATGACAGATGTAGCTTGATTTTCACTTAACTTAGAAAACTCCTGGACTAGAAATTAGTAGACGACTGAACGCCCTCCTTACTCACTTGATTGAACTGTCACTGGCGGAACTGCAAAATGAAAAAGAAAACAAGTTTCAATATAAATAACATCTTTCTAATATTGACTTTCTATCGACCCAATAATTTGTATTGTAATATGAATGGAAACTATCTTTCAATAGACAGTATGTATTTAGAAACTTGATAGTATAATATTTTTTTCTGCATAGAAAAATGATTTTTTCATGATAATTCTTGATATAAATCGTTTGTACTCTTAATGGATAATGGATAACTTCGAAAGAGTTGGTAATGAAAGAAGGATGGATTTTACCAGTCTCCATTTTAAGGAATGGATGGAACAAGATAAATTTATTACAGTTCAGTTGGGGATTCAAACGAACCACAGAATTGAGCGCTGGGTCACGACCCACGGCAGTCGGTCTGTTTAATCGTAAATTATTTATTTAAAACTCTCATACAATATTTTTGTTTTATTTCAATCTATAAAACAGTTCTTTTCTTTTTATTTGCCAGCAATTTAATTTTTCACTCACATAAATTTGATTATTTATATTTGAAAGAGAAAAAAATAATTAATGTTGCTATCGAAACCAATAAAAAAACTAATATTTGTACGCACAATCATATAATCTATTACTTTATTTACATTTGATTAGCAATAATTAGTCACATTAGTGTCATTTCACAGATAAAAAGTCTATTAAAAAGATGAGTGTGTAAAGACTGCGAAAATTATATTTATATTTGAAAAGTATATTTTTTTAATTAATTAAAGTAAATTGCTAACATAATAACCGGCCGTTTCCAGAAAAATAAAAGACGATTTTGTGCACAACTATTTATTTTGAACGAGAGTGAATAAAAAGCGTTGCAAAGGTGACAATGTCCATATTGTAATAAAATATTTTTATGCGATATATCGCATATGGTATACCAGCGAAATTTAAACTGTAGGTATGTACCCGCATTAACGCTAAGCACATAAGAATACAACAGTTGATAATGTTAGCGATTAGCGAAACCGGTTCTAATCATTATAAACATGTGGAAATAGTACAAAAAATTCTGTTTTTAAAATATAATGCTTTTCCACCAAGAATTGACAGTGAACACCTTAACAGCAAGTGAATATGAATATAAACATAGTATTTGATCGAATCATAAATTTTGTATAAAAAAGGTAATTCATATTTTTTTACGTAGTGGAGCATAAGCTTCGGGTATAAGTCCAAAAACACATTTTTTCACGAGAGAAAAAGCAAAATTATATTCAGAAGTCACTTTGTCAGCAATAATTATCATACTCTCCATAAGGTTATCATTTTTACTATTATTATCAGAAGTGTTTATATATATCACAAAATGGCATTGAAACAATAATTAATATACCTTATTAATATTTGAATTGTTGAGATTTTGTACATTCGAGCACACGAGTAAACTCGAACTGACGAGTTTTGACGAGTCAAATTTGATATTGAAATTCCGTCAAGCACCCTAAGTCGATGTCTTAAATTATAATATACCTGTAGTTCTAGGACCATGAAACTATTTCTTTAATGAACAAACTTATACTTTTGGGACCAGAAAATAATAAATAATTACTACATATTTATTTCAGTTAGTCTTAGATGCATAATTTTATTATAATTTTGTAGAGAATCTGTAACGTATACTGTTGGACTCATTGAAGCGTTCTTATATTGGGAATGTTTTTTCATACATGTCATGAAATGACCAAACATTGAATTATACTCATAAGTCCGCCCATCATGGAATTAATTTACCGTCTTTTTCCGAAAAAGAAGACACGGTCAAACTTTCTTTTTTCGTCCAAAATACGTGCTATGGCTTATTATCGGGGGAGGGCTTACTTTGCAAGTACAATAAGTAGATTTATATATTTTTGTCGGCGTCCGTGGCGCAGTTGGTAGCGTTGGTGGCTACGGTTACGGATGTCTCGGGTTCAATTCCCGGTGCGGACGGTTTTCATAGATTGATCTTTCAATCGATTTATGGATTTCTGTTCGTAGTCTGAGTCCTCCCTCCCACTCATCCCATCCTCACGGGGCGTAGCGAGAGCGATTAGCTAACCACTAGTCCTGTCCTGCCCTATCCTTCTATCCCTACTCTCTTCAAAAAAAGAGAGGTTGAGCAACCGATTAACAAGCAGTTCTCGTTGAAAAATTCTGTTAAGATACCTCCGTTAGGAAACCATATGCTCTACATTGGGAGCGGACATAGAAAAAAAAATATTTGTAAATAGGAATTTTACATATTTTACTTTTAATTTAGGTAACATATGTGTATTTTAAGTACATTTAGGTATATGTTTATGTGTATTTACTTACTGTTGGCTACAAGATTGACGTCCCAGGAGTACTCCACGATTCCCTTTTTGTACTCGACGCAAAAGCTCTTTCTTTTTGCATTCATTTTATTTATATTTTAGACTTGCGAGACTGAAATGCACAAACGTTGTAACTGCGCCGTTACTGCATGTAGAATGCTGTCTTATATTGCTACGTAGGTAAATTCTACACTCTAGATTCCAGGAATTAATTTCGGCACCTGCGAGTGCACTGCTTGTACTTGTAAACACTGTAGACGTGAGCAAGGTATTTCTAGGAATTTTTCGTTCCAAACTGTGCAATTCTCGAAAATATTAGGCCAGCTAGAGGTACTAAACTCAACAGCATTTTTTGAGAAATTGCATTTTCCACATTATTTTAACTAGGTCTTATTTTTGGGGGCGTCCGGCATACGTGGCGCAGTTGGTAGCGTCGCTGGATACGGTTACGGATGTCTCGGGTTCATAAAATTGATCTTTCAATCGATTTATGGATGTCAGTGTGTGACTACGAAAGTCTGAGTGTTTGTGATGTTTAAAAACTCCCCCTCACCCATCCGATCATCACGGGGCGTAGTGAGAGCGATTAGGTAACTATTAGTCCTAGCCCTATCCTTCTATCCCTACTCTCTCCTAAAAAAGAGAGGTTGAGGAACTTAATAACAAGCGATTGTCATAAAGAAATTCTCTTAAGATACCTCCATTAGGATAGCATATGCTCCACATTGGGAGCGGACATGCAAAAAAATTTTGGGGGAGGGCTTACATTTCAAAAAATCCTGAAAAAGACGGTACGTGGTCATGGTGGAATTAATTGTTGCTAAGAAATAGGTCCACTTATCTGACTGAGCACCAAACCTTTGCATGTTTTTCGCTGCTATTAGCGTCACAATGCAACAAAATGATAAATAGTATTTATGAATGCTGATATTGACATGATTAGATTACGTTTTTATCGATAAACATATTGAAAACTCAAATTCATTGTCACTTAATCAATTTCATAACACCAAGGTCACGTGAAGCAATATAAGATAAACATAACTAATCATAGGAATGTACATAAATTTATTTGATAAAATTCTATTGTTTATTTTAATATTTCGGTAGGATAACTGATTTGAATGTTTTTATTAAGTAATGATTTGAAATTACAGAATTTTAATATATTTTTTTATGAATGCTATTGTTTATGTTTGGTCACGCCAATATGCATTTGAAAATGAAGGATAACTTATTTGTTATTATTATGGAATATATTAAATCTGTGTAGGTACCCTGATTAACAATTCTTTGTTTCCACTTAATAAAACAAAATCGTAAATATATCGGAAAACGATTTGGGAAGCAATATTCCCCAGTAATAAATACGTCAATATTTGGAATGTTTCAGTGAATGAAAAAATTTAAAAACCTTAAATCCTTAATTATCTTTAATTTAAAATACCGACTGAGGGTGCTTGATGGATTTTAATATCAAATTGGAATCGTTCAAATTTTACATATTTCTATGCGTTTCATGACTAACGAGCCAGGTTTCGCCTTAAGGCATTTTCAGCCATTCGAATACACGGCATTCCACCAATTTAAAACCAGTAGGTATCCTATGCTACACTTTTTCCCAATTACATTTTAATAGGTGGTTATGGTCGTTTTCAATCGCAAAATCTTTTACGATTGTTTTTCCAATTAAGGCTAAAAGTCATAATTATCAAATCAGTATTTAAATTTATTCAGATATCAATGTAGTGATAATATTTTTTCTTAATTTGTCTTATATATCTGAAACGATATAAACCATTTACTAACTTTGAGTTTATCCGTGTACATACTCGAATAGCTAAAGATGCCGAAAAGCGAATTGCGGGTCGTTAGCGACGAAACGCATGGAAATGTACAAAATTTGAACGATTATATTTGTTATTCTTTTTTCGTTTAATTTTTTTGTGATAACCTCAAACGACTCATTACCTTATTTTAAATAAAATGTTAATAATAACTATATTCCTTTATTAATAATAATTCCCGGCCGTCGCACACCCTTTGACGGCGTCCGTGGCGCAGTTGGTATCGTCGTTGGCTACGGTTACGGCTACAGACGTCTAGGGTTCAATTCCCGGTGCGCGCAGTTTTCATAAATTGATCTCTCAATCGATTTATGAATTTCGTATTTTAGAGAGTAGCGAGAGCGATTAGCTAACCACTGCTCCTGTCCTAGCCCTACCTACTGTCCATACACTCTTGGAAAAAAGAGAGTTTGAGCAACTGCGTAAAGAACAGTTCTCATAGAAAAAATCTGTTGAGATACCTCCAGATACCTTAGGAGACCATATGCATGCTCCACGTTGGGAGCGGACATGGAAAAAAAATAAACAATTAGAGTTGACACAAACAAAAACCTGATAAGTTTCGTAATTTACTTAAAAGTCATAAAAAAATGTTCGCGATTTACGATTGATTGTTTTTACACATGCCACTTAGCTATCTAAACTTTTTTTGCTACTGAAATTTCATATCGTACTATTTTTTTAATGAGTCATTATTTTTAATGTAATTTTGGAAAAAAATGTTGTTGTATCTTGTGTTTATTGGGTACCTTAAAAGTGCGTTGCACTGCAGTTACATCAAATAATATTATTCAACGCAAGTCGTGTTCAAGCAGTTAAATTTGCGTTAAAGTAACAGAGAAGTTCCAAAATACCAAACTGTGCATTGAACCTATTATGTATTACGTGGTATATACTACAGAAAATAATATTATATATGCTACAATAAACGCCATTACTTTTCTGATTATTTTGATATTTTCATGTTCTTTTTCGTTACTGTTTAATATGTTTTAAAATAAATATGATAATTTCGTTGAGATAAATAAATGTTTGGAAAAAAATACGTCACTTTTGAACCACGACACTGACGCCCCATCAGCACCAAAAAATAAACGGTTAAGGGAATAGTAATATAAGCAGGGGTGTGGAATCGTCCAAAAAAAACGCGACTCCGACTCCGAAATTGAACAACAATCCGACTCCGACTCAGATTACAATTAAAAGAAGTCTAATTTTATCAGGTTTTTTTCCTTCCTTTAATATGTATGTATAATTGGTCTTCAAATTAAACACCAACCAAGCAATCATTCAAGAAATTCATTTTATACATATAATATACACGTACATATGTATATTGCCCAACAAGAAGCAAGTACATTAATACACGCAGAAGTGCAAAAATGCACTTTATATAAAAATTAGACGGAGTCGCTCGTTTTTTACAACTCCGACTCCGCAGCCCTGAATATAAGGAATACCTAAATCAACTGAATGCTTTAAACAAATCAAGTTAGTCAGATTTTATCAATAACACAAAATACTTGTTAATTTTTTCTACCATGTCCTCTCCCGATGTGTAGCTTATGGATTCCTAATGTAGGTATCTCAACAGAAGTTTTTTTATAAGATCTGCTTGTTAATCAGTTGCTCAACCTACCTTTTTCGAAGAGAGTATTAATAGAAGGGTAGGGCTAGACAAGAATAGTGGTTAGCTAATCGCTCTCACTATGCCCCATTTTAAGGATCAGATGGGTGGGAGGTAATTTTAGACAGCACAAACATCCATGCCTACTAGAGATCTGCACGGGCCCGGGCTTTACCCCGGCCCAGCGCGTGGATTTTTTAAAACAATCTAAAATATGTTTTGGCCCTTCCTACAATGTCGTCGTTTGAAGGGAAAGCGTTGGTTATAAGCAGGTTAAATTAAAAGTAAAAATAAATAAGAGAATATATTGATAGAATTACATAACCACTAGAAACAACGAAATTATCACATGCGACTTGGTTGTCAGATTTTCAGTACAGATGAGATTGCTTAGCAATATGGTAATCCTCTCAGATATGTATGAAAAAGTTTCTTTTAGCTAACAAAAAAAAATTCATAAATAGGTTAGAAGTTCTTTTTCATGCTCACTTTATTTATATTGTATCTTATATGGGTAATATTAACATTTAAAATACGTGTCCACCTACAGTTTTGATATTCAAAAAAGATAAGATTACAATAAAAGTTAGAAACGTGTGTCGACATTTCTTTTTTATGAATCAGGCGTTTTTTGTCTGGTCCTTACACAATATAAATCAAATTCATAAATATATTACAAATTTAAATGCATCTATTATCAGCTAACTGACAACCGGTTTTCATTGATATTCAACAGATTTTTATAATCCATTTCCAATGACAACAAGAATCTTTTGTATTCGTAAAATGTGTATCGGGAATCGTTGAATTTCATTTTGATCAATGATCATACGAAATTATTCATATAGTCACACGTAGGGCATCTAATCCCGAACTACGACTATTCAAATATCGAACAGTAACACTGAAACTATTCAAATATTTGATTAGTTTCTGTAGTATGAAAATAATATTAAAAAAAATGATTTGAATAATTAATAACATTTAATTATATATATATACTAAAATAATACATTAAATAACACGGTAAAATTTGAAAGAAAATGTACTCATTTATAAAAGTCACATTTCTTTAAATTTCAAATCACTTATGTACATGTAAGATTTTTTTAATGATAAGATACCTACATCTTTTAGTAATTTACTTCTAAATCTTTCCGCACTTTTTTCAAATCCCAGATAGAAACAATATAAATACATATTCTAATACCGTTCCATTGTATTAAAATATTTAAAAACTGCAACTGCGTCGGATTACTCCAACGTTATTTTATTTCAATTACTGAATATACGGCACGTCGAACTCAAGTATTATGATTTATGATAAGATATTGACAGCGCCCGAGTTGGACGAAGACAAACAAACCACCACCTGAGGCTTCTATTATTACTCTTGAAATCTGGAGAAATTGTGATGTGATCATTCTTTGATTTCGTATAATGTTTGTTTAAAAATTATTATGAATACTATTCAAATAGTTTCCCAAATATTCGAATATCGAATAGCTAAAAAAGGGCCGAATATATTCGAATATTCGAGTTGGAATCTCTATCACGGGCCATCTTTATGATCTCGGGATGGGTCATTTAGTGTAATTTCATGTTTTGAATTGCATGTTAGTTAAAATTTAATTTGTGTCCATTATTGCGTCAATTGGAATGTATATATAACCAAAAAAATATTTTGGTCATTGCAATGGTTTTTTTTTGCATTTATTGGGAATCAGACAGTCGTTTACAAAAAAACAGAGAAAAAATAGACATGGCATAATATTATTTATTTTTTGCATTATTAAGGTAGGTTTTGCCAGATGGTATCCAAAAAGAGGACTTGTCCTACAATTCGACTATAAAATATTGCCCTCCATCCATTTAAGAAGCAGTCCTCCTTTATTCTCCATTTCATATTGGTTAAAAACAGCTATTATGAAATATCAGAAGGAGGGAGACCACAATTAATTTATATTAATTATAAAGGTATTGTAAAAAAACTATGTACATCAACAAATTGAGTTATATGCTGTTGTTAATAAGGAAATATTTAATTTTAAATATAAACTATTTTATTATTAAGCATTTCGAGTGAATTATTTTTAAGCATTGAAGATTATGGTATTAAATAACTGACCGGGATTGGAAGCCCTAGTCGCACGTTCCCACATATTTTTGGTAAATTATGTTAACATAAATAAATATGGATGACCTTTTTATCCCTAAGCGGTATATATTTCACCTTTTTCCTATTAACATACATATAATAGTTACTTATATATGTAAAATGTATGCTCTGTTTTTCCCTTTTGAAATTCGAGTCTTAAAAAAACACTGGAAGTGTCTTATAAGATGAATACATTACAATCATTACACCCACAGAATTATATTTAATTTGAGAATTATCGTTTTATGCTGTCGTATGATTCGCTTAAATATAGTGTCAGTAAACCGTTAGTATACATAATACAGCTAGTCAAATGAAAGTCTTTTTGAAACGTGTAATGTTTCATTGCATAAAATATAAAATCGTTAT
Organism: Himalopsyche phryganea; assembly: GCA_022494535.1. Lineage (NCBI taxonomy): Eukaryota > Metazoa > Arthropoda > Insecta > Trichoptera > Rhyacophilidae > Himalopsyche > Himalopsyche phryganea. The sequence continues at coordinate 3,066,390 of JAGVSL010000015.1, forward strand.
TTTTAAATAAATGTTTTTCCAATGTACGAATTTGCTATATTTATATAAATGATACTCATTTTTAACCTTTCCGTTTTCGTACTAAAAAGTCTCTTCAGATCAACATTTCGTTACCGTTTGGGTTTAATCATATAAACGCATTTATAAAGCGAAATGAAAATTTTAAAAATTGAAATATGGTTTTATGTAGTGTTTAGTAACTATTTTACGTCATATTGTGTGTGTTTTTATAAATTATCGAAAGACGCAAGAATCGAAATTCTTCATAGCACAACAAGCTCGAGACGTGTCTTGGTGCCGTTTGAAACAAAACAGTTGCATACGGTACGTCATGCATCTCGGATTGTTACTATACTATACCAATTGTTACTATATTATACTGTAATTTTGTATTTTTCGATGGTAAAATTGACGAGGTTTAAAGAAGCCGTAAAATATAGTATATTTTTATTCTTCAATTATATATATAGAACTAGTTTATTTACAAATAGAAAAATTTTCAATTTTTTGTACGACCTATTTCACATATAATTTAAAGGTTTAAAGGCTGAAGTAACACATTCTTACACCATGGATACGGAAGGGTTAAATACACAATTCGATATCATACAATGATTATTTAGTTAGTTATGCCTTCTTTGTTGCACAAAATTAATTGGATTTTGGTTTTTTTTATGAAATCTCGTCTACGTTCCCATGCAATTTTATAGTTTGTGTAATTATGACGAATCCATTCATGGCTAAATAGTGTAATCTAATGTATATTACTTATTTTAAACGTGTTTACTTGGATAATCTATTTAACAATATAGACAGAAAGATGTGACACTTGCGGATATTGATATTAATAACATATTTGAATAATATAAAAGCGAGACATAAATTCACATGAAAACTATTTTCATTTAAAGGAACATATCGAGGTTATACTGAAATATATGCATTTTCACGCTTTACATAGTTATATAATGCATGAAGTCATAGGATATCATAACTAAGTAATAACAATTATATAATATAATGAAAAAATAGTATTAAGTCATATTGTTATTTTTTTATTTTGACAAAAAGCATGATAGAGTTATAATTCATCGATTTTTTGTCAAAAAGATTATTCTACAAAAAATCTTTTTAAAAAACCAACAATTGTACTTCTGTGCTTAGACAAAAAATAATGTTTCAAATGCGATTATCTGAGAACTTGTTTTTATGACATAAACCCTTCTGTCACTATAACCTCGATATCTTAAATCTTCTCCTTTGTGGATCGCACAACACCATGTGACACTTCCAGGATTCCCTATCCCCGCCGGTCACGTTTCGTCCTTACATGTCATACTAACATCCTTTAGCTCGGTCGAATTCAACGGATAGTATTTGGAGGTCGTACATCTTTTTTCTGTCAAAAAACAAATGTAAGGAAATAAGTAAACGTAATGTTTGTTTTATGAATAATCAGTTATAATATGTATTAAACCTTTTGGAAGACTGCTGTTATTGTTTACAGCTATAATCTATAATTTTTCCGATTACGTTTTAAGTAAATATATTATCATATACACTTATTGTTTTTTTGGTGGAAATATTTTGTTAGAACTACGTTAAAAAGTATGTATCGCAAATATTCAATAATTCTTATTTTAAATCGGGACTCTTGCACAACTATTAATATTTATCAATCGAGGATTGATAAATATTTTACTGGGCAAACTTGATTACCGTCAGTTGAAAATACTCAATAGTTGAGTGAATCCGGTCATGTTCTCTAATAAAACTTGCAGAACATACTTTTGTGATGATTTATGAAACAAAATGTAATTAATTTTAGTATAGAAAGGTCATATATTAATGTACTTTTACAATATAATGATATTGATAAATCCACTGTTAAAAATTATTTAATTTAAATTGCATTAATTATGAAAGCAAAAATAGTGCAGTTTGTAAATAGGATTACTTTTTATCAACCGACCAAGTGTTCGGGATTTATTAATGTCGTCATTATACGCGCGGTGTCAGTCAAATAAGACTACGGGCCTGCGATCCATCTCGCCACAAAAATAAAATACATTTAGTTCTCAATTATTTCGCAACCATTCTGTAATACGTCATTAGTCTGGATAATCTGTCCTCATTTCACAATATATTCTGGCGGGTACTATTATAGTTGCTACATTTTATACCTTGTTTTTCCTAATAAATTACTGATTATTAATTGACTATTAGCTATTCAATACTTTCTGGAATTCGATTAACAGTGAAAAATTACAATGTTCATTAAGTACAGTAGAGGCTATTTATTTGTCTCATGTCCAGTTTATTTGGCATCAAAACGTTTAATTGTAGATATGGAATGTACATATGCGTTGATTTCTTCATTGTATTTTGCATTTTTCCGGCCACGGAGAGCAGTGGCCACAGGTTCGACTCGACGAAGAGACATTGATTCTCTTTAACCACCTGATCCTACAATCGGAGTAAAGCGTGATCGATTAGCTACCTTCTAGTAATTTCCTAGATCCATTATTTTTTTCTTATCTTCTCTGAAATTGGAGAACTAAAGAAAAAATATGATTCAGATTGATAGTGGTTATAGTCAAAAAAATCAAAAAGAATAATTGAAGAAACCTCATAACAAAAATACTCAATAATTATCAATACGAATAAATAAAATGATCTATTTTGTCTGCAGCGTTAGTTAGCTTCCTTTTGAATATATGGCATTGACAAGACCGTAAAAATAAGGGAAGATATTTATATAATATGATTGTGTATCAGGCATTCTTATTTTCTAAATGAAACCGGTGCTGTCCTTAAATAAAATATGGTGGGCTGAAAAACCAAGTCTTCGAACCGTTGTTTTTTCGATCCGGTTCAAGTAAAAAAATACATGTCGTTTCGGTTCCAGTTTTTGTTCCGAAAAAAATAACGGTTTTTTCTGGTTCAGCTCCGAGTGATTGACTTTTGACGAGTGAAATGTTTTTATTTGTATTAAAAATTTATTTTCTATCATAAACGTGAACATTTTATCGCACGCCGGGCCGTCAATGGTTATGCTGCACCGCACGGCGGTGGCCATTATTCATTAAAAATAATGTATTACAAATCAAGAAATGATGCCAAGATGTGTCACAGGATCGTGAATGATTTCTTTTCGCGTGTTTGTAAATGTAATATAATATCGGTTTGGTTCCGGTTTTCGTTCTGACAAAAATAACGGTTTTTCCGGTTTTCGGTTCAGTTTCAGTTCGAAACCCTGGAAAGAACATTAAACACTGTTTTGATTTCTCGAATATAAAAATTATATTCTGTTTTTTTTAAATTAAAATATTTAATATAATATTCCTATCTTAAGAAACATGATTCATATGTATTTATTTTTAACAAGGTCACTTTATCAGTTGTAGAGTTTTCGAAGAATAATTATCTAATTAATTCACTACAAAGGATAAAAATGTGCATTTTTTCTGCAGTATATACTCTTGGGCCTCTTATGGTTCCACAAAAACGTCGTGTTACACAAATATGTGTTATACGAGGTTTGAAGTCCATACGAAATTAGCGTATGCTTTCCAAAAAAGTGTCGAAGTTTATTAATATGCTTTATTTTTTTTCAATAAACAATCGAAAAAATATACATTTACATATGTATTGAAAAAAACTTTAATAACATATAATAGATCATTCATTCATCATCGCTATCACTTACAATTCTATATGTTCAATTCTTTTTCGGTTCGGTTCGAGATTGGTTGTAAGTTTTCATTGTCGGAGGACTGCGGAGTATTTTTGGATTTAGGCTTTAAAAAATTTGTAATAAGCGATTGTTTGCTTTTAGCGTATAAATCTTTACGTATTTCGTGATAAGGGGCCAAGATCTGTTGTAATTCTCTCTTGAACTTCAGTCTTCTTTCCATTATAGGATCATTTTCTAAAAAAAAAAAATGCTATAATGCTAAATGTAACATAATGCGTGTTGTACAAAAATATGTCACAATTCATCAACCGCGTTGTATAAAACCATGTTATAAGAGGCCAAAGTGTATACATTTTTCTTGATTGTGATTATTCAACTCTGGCATGAAAAGGTATACCTGATCCACAGGTGATAAAATGTTTTGTACGGCTGCATTATACCCTCCCGTTTTGTCATACATAATGAATAATGATTATGTCTCGAAGTGGTAGTGGTAGAATGTAGATAATACGAGAGACTTCGCGGATTGTGGATTCATTCACTAAGAGACCGTGGATGCAGAAGGTCGTGAGTTTTGCTCGACTTCTCTCTTTTTATTCATAACAACGTTTACTCCGCGATCTTTCACGAGTCAAAACAAAAACAATGAAAGCTTAGTAGAGATTTTTTACAACAGAATATTTACCCAAGCCCGAGAGTCAGTTTATAAGCTTCAAACAAATTGTTCAGTGAGAGATTTTGAATATAAATAATCACAATCCAAAGTGTAGTGTTAAATCATTAAGTTCAATATAAAAATTATATTGTGTAGAAAAAGGTTTTTTTTTCATTCATTTTTGTGTTGTTTTTAGTGTCAGTGAGTGGGGAAAATAAGGTAACATACTGTTAATATAAATAATGTTTGTTTCTGTTTATTTTGTGTGCCATTTTAAAATGCTTTATTTTATTTTTTGTCTGGTGCTATGCTTCATATTATATTATCCAAAGCTTTAATGTGAGAAAGCTTTTGAATGAAACTAAGTATCCAAAAGAAATTTAATTAGAAAGTAATTTTAGACTGGTAGTAGTACGATTGAATTTTTCTGGCTTTCTTTGACATTTAATCAAGGACCTCGAATGGACCATTAGGAATTATTGATTTTCATACTAAACGGTGTATTTTTATTCTTAGGGCATCGCTTTGACGACGGCCTTGTGCTGAAATGGCTATCAAAATAAAAAAATCTTTGCAAAAAAACGTTGCTTTTTACCAATTTTTGATAGTGATCTGACAGTTGAAATATTTTTTTCATTTATTACTTTATTTCCTGGATATTATATATTATTCAATAATAATAGGAAAAATATAGAATGTTACCAAGCATACTATTTAAATTCATTAAAGCTTCGTCGTAATCATTGCAAACAAAATGCTAATAATGTTATTAACAAATTGTTTAGTATAAAATCAAAAAGCTCTATATTGCGAACACGTTTATGTTTATCTTCATTATTGTTAAATGTTTTTTTACGCTTTAGGAGCAACGTTCTATATTAACAATAAAAATTCTCTCGGAATATACCTACCTATATAAATGATTTAATAAAAAAATAAAGAATTTGATGATTGAATATTTATTTATACAATTTTATCTTAGCCTTACGACACTTATCATTGTATCATAATACAAAAAGATAATTATTTATCATAATTAAAACTTTAAATAAATTTAGTTTGCAGCAAAAAAACTGCAAGTAGTTTTATTAAATAACATCAACTTCACTTAATTTACTAAATGCCGCAAAGAGTAATGCAATTCTCTAGAAAATTTAATTACGAATAGGAAAATACCAAAAAACCAAATATTGGAATCAATATGGATTGTTCTAATAATTAACCATTCGACATATTATGGCAACTTCTTCATACTGATTTATACTCGTTTCCCTAATTCCATGTACAACATTTTGGCATTTTTGTATTCGTAATTATATTTCCTATAGAACGACATTGTTATAAGCTGCATTTGGCAAGATTTTGTGGAAGAAAAAGGGTAGCATGCTGTTCGGTATATTTACCAAAAAAATATTTGTTAATCTGGTACATCGATTTATTACAATAATTTATTACTACTCCACTAACTCTATACCACATCTTTGATCCTATCTTCACTACCTATCAAATATATATTCGTACATTGACAGATTATCGGTATGTCTATTTTATTACGAGAGTTAAAATAATGTGATGATGATTCTGAAGAACATTTTATGGGTATAGAAATAAGATTCATAGGTTTAGTCTTGCACGTTAATAAATGAATAATAGTCTGGTCCGATTTATTAGCAATTCGGTACATTAGTAAAAACGTGGATAATAGTACAAGACAATCCATTGAAGTTCATTTATTTTTATTATGAAAAAAGTATTTCTTTAATTGATATAAGCCGCAATGTATTTAGTTACACACAATTATTATGGAATAAAGCTGATGTCTGAATTTATTCAATCGTGATTATTTAGTCTATGCTGAGTTTTGAAACTCCGGGATCGAACAAAATCGTTCAACATTGCAATTCACTAAAAATAAAACTATACAAAGGAAAAGAAACCATTTCTGATTAAAGTGTTGGTTTTCCGCTGTAAACAAAATTTTGTAATCTTCGCATTTTCCTTTCACCCTTCTACCAATATATTTGTATATAAACTATGGAATGTGTTTATCTTCCTCAAATTTTTACTGAAATTGATTGCCAGCTAAACAATATTGACGGTGTTTTGGCCAATTTATGTAACCCTCAAAATTGACATTATTCAGGTGAGAGCAAAAACTGTTTTTATCGAAAACATTATATGGAGAGTTGCGTTGTGAATCTTTGAAATGCACTTCTGTAAATTCTCATGTCTGCAGATACGAGATTATACAAAGAAAGTGGCGATATAATAGTGGCTTACATCAAGTGGCTGAGTCAGAATTTTTACTCCTAAAACTAATGTAAAATGACGTTTGTCTTCCAAAAAGTGGTTAATTTATTTTTATTATTTACATCATTTGGCCAAGACCTGCTCTGTAATCTTTAAAATGAGATCCAATCATTAACTCGTTTTCGTATTTTTTAGGGTTACATCAATTGGCCAAAACATAGTCGATATGAAAAATTCCCCTGAATGGGCATCTTTTAATTTTTGACATCCTTTGCAATATTTTTTTAAAAGAAATTTATTGCAAACTAAGATATTATATTGCAAAACTATTTATCAAGAGAAATCAACTTGATTGTTTTATATTATTCTTAGAATTTGATTAATATTCAGAATTTTTCGAGCGATCAATAAAAAAATATTGTTAAGAAATATGTTTACATGTTATATATTTATTCCTTGGCTGGTAATATGCATGTATTTTCTTGCAATTTTTTTAAGTCAGCTTTCTCGCCATTCTACATCAAATCTTTCGTGTCACAAGTGAGTTACGAAAATATTTTTCTTAAAATACTTACAACGATAATAATATAAGCTAATCTAGGCTCTTAAAATGTACGATTTTGTACATATTTTAGCATTTATATAAATAAAACACATTTCTTTTGTACTAATTCCACAATGATCAGGTTCGGTTTGGCTCATTACGAGCATTTTCAACTTATATTTGTAAATAGAAAGTGTTTAAGAACAAACGTATTGTTTCCTTATTCGTCATATTAATTTGGACGTAAATTTGGTCCAAATCTGGTGTAGAACACTATTATTATTATTTAATCATGTAAATGATTTTTCCATCTTTTCACAATATATATTTATATATCTTGAATTGTTGGTGAGAAATATTATCTATTGGAGAACACGGAAACATAACAAATAAAGAAATGAAAATTGAACTGTCTTTATGTTTATTGATACCGCCAGTCCTGCAGCAGAGTGGTTAAAGTTCTTTGAGCGTTCGTCCTATTCGATTGCGCTGTCAAATTTCGGCTGCTTAAAATCTAGACAGATAATTTCATTAATGAGTTTCTCAATCGATTCTCACACTGTTCGATGCCATAAATGTCTGTCATATTTACGTTCTCTCGCTGCCGTCTGATACTACAACAGAGTGTAGCATTAGCTATTTATTAGCCAACCACTAGTCCTTTCCTAGTCCCGAACATACTTATATCCTTACTTAACAACCTGTGACTGAATAACAATTAGTTCTCGTAAAAAAACAACTTCTTTTGAGATGTTCCATTATGTGTCTATGTGCTTCACATTAGAAGCGGACATGGCTTAAAGTAAAATGCTTTATTTACTCATTTCAACATATACTAGCTGCCCAATACTGCTCGTTGAGGAATAACGGGATATCACCTCGAACAGCTATCCCCTTTTTGCTTACCACAGTCAAACTGGGAACTATTACAAATGAAACTGGACTGGGAATCACTCCAGATGACTTGAGTTTGTATCACAATATAAGGGAAACCAACGGGAGCATCATTTGTATAACCTGTAGCCGTATATTAAAATTTCACAAGCCCTAAAGTTTTTAAATGCGACATCGTAATGTGATCTTAACAACTTAAACTTTGTTAATTTATGCATCAAATTTATACGTTTCTCAGCCCAAAATAAATCGGAAAATCATCCACCAATTAAAACTGAAAAAAAAATCAGCCGTCAAAACCTCACAGAGAAAATATCAAAAAACATGCGTGACGTTACATATATTTTATATACCACGAAACACCTCTTACGATCATAATGTATAACATTAAATATAATATATATTATTATGATTGTTGATAACGACTGTGAAGCATAGTACAAATCGGAAGTAATTCTGGATGCATACGTTTATGCTTCTATAATACATATTATTTAGTATGTGCACTTATTAATTTGTATGGCAAGTCTAGACAACTGTCTTTAAATCTTCAGAATGACACTTTAATGGGCGATTTAATTTATTTATTGCTCTTGTTCATATGTATTTCTTTTTTAAAGCTAACAAAACTTTATTTACGAAAGACTGTATTTCATAAGGAAATTATTCTATAAATGGCGAAAATATTTTAAGCACATTCCGCTGTCACCAAGAAATAAGTTTAGTTTTCGTTTATGAATTATTTTTCTGGCAATTTCATTGTCATTTGAGAGTTTAATAACTTTTCAAAAAATTTATTTTAGTCACTGGTTTAATTAAATTTTGACTGCTTTTATTAAAATGCACAATAAATCATTATAACAGCAATGTACCATATAAAAATAGATGAAGAAGTTATTTTTTAATTTAGACTTATCCGTGAACATTTTTTTCATAGATACGTAATCAACAAAATCAGGCGATTCATTGTGTTACAATGTTTTATCAGAAGAAGCCATTTTAATAACACTTAGTACTTTGTTTAAGATATTCAATATTGACTACCTACTGTGACAAATATTGACGGTTTTTAATTTGATGAAAATGGCACGTATCGTAACTCCAAATTGAGGTAAACTATGCAGTGGGTGCTCTCAGTATTAACAAATTATTATATATTTAATATCTAATAAATAATATTGAAGGTGTTTTGGTAAATTGATGTAACCCTCAAAAATTCGAAAAGGAGTTAATGATTGGAATGATTGAAGAAAAATAAATAGACCACTTTTTGGAAGGGAAACATCATTTTACATTAGTTTTAGATTTAAAAATTCTGACCCAGCCACTTGATGTAAGCCTCTATTATATCGACACTCCCTACGTATAATCGTGTATCAGCAAACATGAGAATTTACATGAGTGCATTTCAAAGATTCATTACGCAACTCACCATATAATTTTTTCGATAAAAACAGTTTTAATTCTCTCCTGAACAATTTTAATTTTGAGGGTTACATCAATTCGCCAACATACCGTCGATATACTATTAATAAATTAAATTTCAATTGGCTTAAATTATAAAAATACTGACTTACTGGTTTGTTAATTTGTTAGAGTATATTGATCAAATCATCTGAGAAAAAATAATCAAAATCAACCAACGGTCGGACTGTTTGGCCACATACACTTGGTGACTATCAGGCCAAAAAATGCATTTAACAGCTGTACCGAAAGCTTTTTCAGAGTGAGAGTTGATCTCACTCTAAAATAGAAAAAATAGCACAAAAACTAGTTCTGACGATGGCGTAAAGCCGAAATAGCTATCAACTACCATATAAAAAAATTGTAGAACTAAATACTTTGTTATTCTATCCTATGATATTTATAAGCTTTCCATTACAATTAATACGCTATTGTCATTGACATGACAGCAAAATCGTTTAATGCAGGTGCTCTCAACCTAATTGTGATTCCGGACGAAAGCCGAATTTAAAAAAGCCAAATCTAAGTACGTGTTCCGTTCTTTACATAATAACTAACTGGTTGTAAATCGTAACGCTATTTTATAAGGCTGTAAATCAAATGTTTCAAATCGCTCGGAGGGCGCAGGTTTAGTAACTGGGAATTTCTACTATTGTTCTCCTAGAAATTAAAACACATGATAATCACAGTATAGTCTTATGTAAATCAAAGACGTCATTTTATATATATTTTAGGGGGGGCGGCTAAAGTTGCCAACATAATAATTTGTTGACTCGTCTGTATGTGTGTAAGCCAGTGCAGCAAGGTGTGAATGTATGTTTTTCAAATTCAGACCACCCCCCAATGACGACCCTTCTGTAAATTCTGTAATGTTGATGGTGAAGGTGGCAAATTTCAATACTGAAGGAAGATGGAAAATTTGTAATTTGTAATAGGAGTTTATTTACGAATTATGTAAGGACAACAAACCAATATACACGTAAACCTAATTACATTCGGATGTTTCATGGATTTCACTCGCTAATTACGCAAATGTGTTATAATTGTCAATAGCTATGTTTGCGAGTATGTGTAAAAACCATTTCCACTTCTTACAAAAAAAGCTGCGATTTTTTATTTTTTCATTATTCAATATGTACCTTGAATATCGTCATTTCCATTGCAAAACTGTGTATCTGCATCATGCGTTTTCGTATTAATACTGCATAAATTGCCCTGAAGTGCATGCAAAATAACACAACTGATAAAAATTATGGTTGAGTATGTATATTTAGTATAAATTACGTGTTTTTTTGTTTAATTTCATAAACTGTTTTATGCTCCCCTGAAAAAATGGAGATTTTGCAATGGAAATGACGATATGTAGCTATTTAATCTATGCTTCAATGAAATAGTTGATATTTGCATTTCAGGCTATTGGCACTAATTTAAAGCTTTTTTTCGATTACGAAGAATAATAAGGTGATTAAAATTAATACCAATGATGTAGGGTGTTTTATAGTAAATTTAGTCTTATGATGCTTCTAATATATCGATGGTGTTTTGGTCGATTGATGTAACCCTCAAAAAAGACGAAAATGAGTTAAGATTTGATCTCATTTTAAAAACGACAGAGAAGGTCTCGGCCAAATCATGTGTATTAGAAAAATAATTTGACTATTTTTTGGAAGGGAAACATCATTTTACATTAGTTTTATGTTTGGAAATTCTGACCCGGCTACTTGACATAAGCCACTATTGAATCGACACTTCCTTCGTATAATCCCGTATCTGCAAACATAAGAATTTACATGAATCCATTTCAAAGATTCATAACGCGACTCAACTTATAATGTTTTCGATTAAAATACTTTTTAGTACCTGAAAAATTTCAATTTTGAGGGTTACATCAATAAAAGAAATACTTACCACAATTATTCGTAAACCAAATCCGTCGAATGCGTATCTTAATTTAAAGTACTTCGAAATAAAGTGTGATAACCTTAATATTGTCCTTAGGAAAGCCGTTAAATTAATTAAAAATATGAACAAGGCTAAAAACATCGGTTCAGTAAAAAGTCGTTATAATTTTGCAGCAGTCAAAGGGTTAATTGAGAAGATGCGCAATCTGATATTTCTAAAAAATAAAACACTGTCTGTGTCCTTAGGAAAAAACAAAATCATAACAGGTCAAAAGAGACAATTTTATCGCTTTTTTAAATGGTGCATATGTGTCACTATTCATTAACAACAAAAACAGTCCGATTTTATGGTTTTTTGCATAAACGAGGCGCATCAAATGAAATATTGCAAGATCGCATATGAATAAAAACCGTACATTAAATGCATCGTAAAATTTATAATGTACATCTTAAGCCTAGAGCATTCATTTTTTTAATTAACGTCTAGATCAGCGTTTGACAAACTGGCGGACATCGCTGACCACTATCATGATTATTTATTAAAACATACGTAATCTAATAATTATAAAAGTTACTCTAGATGGAACGCTTCTTTTCAGTGGCGTTACTGGAGGCTAGGGCAGAGGGGAACTTGCGGTCTTGCGTGTGCTAAATTAAGACTTTTTTTTCATTTTCGTTCATTTACAAATGTACGCAAATACATTTTTAAGTATAACCAATTGATTTTCTTTGGTATACATATTGACTTTTGAAAGGAAAAAGAACGTAAACACCCAAAAATATTGTGTATAACTCACACAAAACGTACTAATACACTATATTTGTATACATATGTATAATATATCGACTGTAGAAAGGCAAATGAAATTATCCCTCCGTCTTTTCAAAATATCTTTTTTTTTTTGATAATCACAATGTACACAATTTAATAAACATTTTTTGTGGGATACACACAATATTTTTTATGTGTGGGTTACATCCTTTCTCCTTTCCACAGTCGATATGTATTATAGAAGCGTATTCGTATGCACCGAGAATTACTTCCGATCTGTACTCTGCCTGACAGTCGTTTTCATCAATTATAATAACCTCCTTTCTACCATTACTTTCCACAGTCAATATTTTATAATGCAAAAGTAACCAATTGACTTTTTTATCTTATATATCTGATATCACACTGAGATTATTTTGCGAAACTATTTGAACATCTAGTAATCAATAAATACGTAAGCGGGATGTTATTTTTTATTCCTTTTTAGCAGCAATTTTATGAGTCTACTGAAGCATTTTGACTTTGAATAAATAATATTCGCATTAATCGATTTCAATACGCTCAACGGAGTTTATGATTTTCAGCCGAGTTGTATTGTGAAGGACGCGATAACATAAGTAATAAACATATTATTTTATGCGAGGAATCCTGTAGAATTTAAATATTCAAAAGACAAATAAAACCCACTGTCAGATAACTATATTACAATATACTACTATGGCCAAGTTTGCCATTATAATTTATTCGATCGTAATATAACAGTTTTTTTCCGTCATAAATATAAATTTGGGTGAAACAGAATTATTCATTTAATTTTATGTAAATAAATCGATAGCTTTTGACCGCGACTAGAATGAAGCTTTCATATTTGTTTGTTTGTCTCGTATGCGTTCTTATACTATTCATCCAATTGCGATGAAACTTTGTTGCGTTGTTGTGCGCACACCCACGAAGATTTCTGAAAAAAAATCTAAAATAAAAAAAAAAAAATGAAAAAATCTGATAAAATTAAAATTAAAAATGAATCAAATAGGTACAAACAGCAGCATCTCAGTGTGTGTGTGTTAAATTCCAATTGCCGTTCATAAATGGAAAATTTAAAGGAGAAGATGCACTGTTGCTACGTACCCCAATGATTCCGACAGACTGGCATATCTTAATTTTCTTCTGATTTTGTTGTGTATGCGCCAGACGGAAAACAAAAAATATTGTGTATCCGAATGCAGTTCAATAAACAGGATTAAAACGCAAACACTTACTTTCTTTGAGTGGCAATGCAACGCATGCCGGATATTCGCTAGCACATTATATATTTTTCAATTACAACAGCTCATTCTTTGTAGCGTTTTTTTTTTACAATGTATAATGAACTATTGTTAATTAATGTAATTATGTTTTCGGCGTCCGTGGCGTGGTAGCGTTGCTGGCTACGGTTACGGATGTCTCGGGTTCTAATCCCGGTGCGGACGGTTTTCATAAATTGCTCTTTCAATTGATTTATGGATTTCTGTTCGTAATCTGTTGTCTTAAACTCCCTCCTCACCCACCCAGCCAGCCGATCTTCACGGGGCGTAGCGAGAACGATTAGCTAACCACTAGTCCTAGCCCTATCCTTCTATCCCTACTCTGTTCAAAAAAGAGAGGTTGAGCAACTGAGTAATAAGCAGTTCTCATAAAAAAATCTGTTGAGATACCTCTATTAGGAGGCCATATGCTCCACGTTGGGAGCGGACATAGATTTAAAAAAATTAATTAATAAGCCTAATATTATTTTGATACGGCTATTAAAATTATAATTATTATTGGACAGTGACGGTGAAGAAATACATTTTTAATAATTACTTCATTCGAAAACCATGTAAATTTTTTTATTTACATATATCGTCGTCTTAACTAGCAAACTGCTTAACTACATTTAATATTCAGGAGAACAAACCAAAACCAATATTGTTCTATTAATTTTGAATATTTAATCATTATTCATATAAATATGTGAAATTCAAAAATTGGCCAAAAGTGAATTTATTCACTTTTTAAACTCTCCTAAATATTTTTCCGAAATGAAGATAAGCAGTTTTTTTGTTAAGCCGACGATATGCATACTCTGTAGAGTTATGGCAGAAGTTGATAATCAGTTTCACCTTAGCTTACAGGAGAAGAAGGTTATCAAAAACCTTGGTAAATTATGAAAAATTCAAATTAATCGATAATTCCAAATGTATGCTTCTCCAATGGATCTTTCTCATGAATAATGAATAATGACCACCGTACCGAATATATTATATTGTACATTTTCTGAAAATATAGTAAAGTGTTAATAAAATATGTTTATTTTTTTCTTTATTCACTATGAATTATCTTTTTAAAGGGTTTCACACAATAGCCCCAGACGTATCCCCACGCACAAAGAAAAAAAATAAAGTTATAAAGTTGCGTTTTGAGTTATTAAAACAATGTTGTCTGGCGAACACGTAGATTTTTTCTCTTAAAAAAACACATATGTATATGCAGCATGCATAAACAATGCATTTTATGTGAAATATAAAAACTTTTCAACTTTCCAACAATGCATTCATTTCTTGAAATATTTGAACAATACAGTGTTGTGATCGAACGCAAAATACTGATTACTTCTTTTGCCAGAGCAATAACGATATTTTTATAAAAATGGTTACAAATACCATTATTTTTACGTATTTATACTTCTGTAGTATGCAGTCTGAAGAGGCGAAACACTTGTTACACATTGTGATACAACCAGTGGATTAACAAAGATATCAATTTTTTATGTATACAAAAAATAATTCTCCGCATAGTTACCGCTGAATTCATTGATAATATTATTTTTATTAGTAAGCTTACGTCCGAAAAGAGTTTTTTTTCAAAGTAAAGTCAGTTCTACCGCATTTAACTGATATAAAACAAATAATGTATCTATTAAAATATGGCAAATAAAATCTAAAACCATGATAAGCATTTTTAGTGTTGGTCTCAAGTTCATCTTTAATTTGAACATACATTAGAATAATTTTATTCAAATAACGTCATGGTAAATTTTCCTGCTATAGTTCCTCGCTGCGATAAATTATTGTTGATTGATAAATTGTCTGAGAGCAATTTTCTACGAAGAATTGTCGTGAGTTCGAATGCATACGGTAATTATTGCGAATTCTAATTTAGTATTATTTGTCTTATGCAGGGTTTTCAAAAAATGTAATTTTGTTTTATGAAAATCGTTTTAATATTATACAGCTCATCGCAGTGCTTCGAAATATTGTATTCTCATTAAGGATTAAGGGTATATTATTCAAAACTTAAATTTGAAAAATTTCAGAAAAAAACCAATCGTAATTTATTAAGCAAGCATTTATGCTAATATAATCGATTATTAAATGACCATTAGGCGGACAGGAGACATTTTGTAAAATATATGTTTCAGAATATAATTATTCCATCAAAAAAGGTTGAATGCTAAAAATAACAATATGTAGGCTCCTATATAAAATATAAGACCACACATTCGAAGCAACTTGTCGCGTGCACGAATTTTTCCATCAAATAATCACTTAAATGAATGTTTTAAAATTATCAATACAATTCTCATTCGTCTATTTTAAACTGATTCTTTTGTTTCATCGGTGGCCAATTTATTTCGAGTTTGATTATTCAATTATGGAACTTAGTTGGTATTTATGAACTTTTTTTGACTCTATATCTGCCCTATTCAGATAAAGTATTTCAAAACATTTTACTTTTCGAAATTAATTATAATTGATTACACGTTTTATAAAATGTGGTACAATTTTCATTCTCATAAAGATGTAACGCAGTTTCAAGTAATTTTTAGTTGACTAAAAATAAATGGAATTTCAATTTAAGAAGTTTTAAATAAAAAAAAAAAATTAAATGCTACCTAGGTTAACTTTATCTTTTACATTTTGTAAGGCGACTTTATCATTGTTTTATTTTATTGTAGTTTTTTTTTTGTTTATGATTATATCATTTATTTTAATAGATCTATGATTTTTTAGCAGCAAAATGTCAACTAAGCATTAACGACCAACTTAAATATAATTATTTTTATTTCATTTCCCTTGAAACGCATCACATTGTATTTGCTATCACTGCAGTAATTATATCTAAGATATTATCACAAGAAAATATAAAAAAAATATTACGGACTATGACAATAATACTATATTTGCAAATGAATTCACTTCAAGGTAAAAGCAAATCGTATTTTATGATATTAGGTACTAGCTTGTTTTCCCGACGTAATATTATTATGACGCTGTTAAAAAGTGCATCAAAGCCATTGTTTTATCTTCTTAAAAGTGGCATGTATTTAAACTATTTCAAATGATGTCAAATGAAGGGATTTTAGCGAAGGATATATTATACTATGATAATCTTTGACATACGTTACTAACCAGAATTTTGATGTATATTAATTTCGTTACAATTTAGGGCAGCGACACACAGCGTCGAACGACGTGAGTCACATCTTACACGAAAAACGGTAGAACAGTATTATTTATAGTCTCAAATATGGCGAGTTTTGAGTTATTTATACGAAAATGTTCCCTTTTCCAGGTTCTGTCGAAAGACAAAACGCAATTCATTGAAACATAAATTCCTTCTAAAAATATTAATGTCAAAAGACACGCAGAAATGCATACAGGCGATACATAAATTCTAAATTTGAGTTTTATAACTAACTCCCATTGTACATGTTTAACATTTGCTCATTTACTTTAACTAATTTTGACTTCATCATGCTCGATTTGCTCAAAACTCATATCAACTATCGACTTATTTTCCATGCCAGAACGATGACTGTAGGCATATCTTAGAAACAATTTATCTCATTTGACTCATAAAAATTGATAGTACTGCAAGTTACCCTTCGTTCGAAGTGCCTTTTCGTCCCCTACATACTTTCCAAACAATCAGCATTGTTAGGAGGACTACATACGGGCATTAGTACCTTTGTCTTTATCAATTTTATTATCATCATTGAAACTTAACGCGCAATGCTTTAAGTTCATATGTGGGTATCTAGTGGGTACCTAAGCAGAAAAACATTTAAAATGTCGATTGAAGTTTAGTTGGCAATGCACGTGTACTGTTAGCTGCACACTGCTATATTTATTTTTGATACCATGCTCGGTAGGTGTGTCAACAACCATTGTTTTAGAATTATTTATAACTGCGAATTATGGCTTGGTATAATTCGAGCTTGTGCACAACACGAAGCCAGCTTTGTTGTTATGGCTAAAGGAAGGTTTGATATTACAAGCTCAAACAGCATGCATTAAGATTTGAAGCATAATGAAATTTGCACATTATTATTTATTAAATATTTTTCTTTATTGCCTTTGGCGATTCTCAGTATCGCCGCATTTTCCATATCAAGGTTCAAGGTTGTTTTATCACATCTATTTCTGCAATAGATATATATTATTGAAAATTTAAAGCTAAAATTGGTATAAAATTTATTTAGTGATGACTTTTACTATAGTGAAATTACCCAGATTACATTTTTTAAATTTTTCAACATGTTCGTTCTACTCAAGTAGTTCATACGAGCTAATGATGGAGTACTATTAGCGAATGTTTGCGTAATATTAAAGAATTTTATTTCATACTAGTGAGTACCCGGCATGCGTTGCAATGCCACTCAAAGAAAGAAACGGTTTGTGTTTTAATTCTGTTTATTGAAGTGCTTTTAGATTAGAAGTCTGCACCGGTCGAAATTTCGTAAAATTACCCGGTCCGAGCCCGAGTCTCAATATCACACTTGTTACCCGAACCCGACCCGAAGCCCATATTTATTTTTCTCAGCTCGAAAAAAGCCCGATTTACTTTTTTAATATATTAATTCATTTATACTTCTCAAACAATATAATTATGTTATTGTTTCCATATTTCCAATGAATAGCACATGTGAAATAAATTATTTAAGTTATAAATACTATTGCCTTATGGCTGACTCCTGACCCGAACACAGTACGAAATATTTTTCGTAAATTTGACTTACTTACCCGGGCCCGGCCTGAGCCCGAATCTGAATTGTCTTTACGTGCAGACCACCTCTATTTTGGATATGAAATATTTTTTTGTTTTTTCCGTCTGGTTCAGAGATGCCGCTATTTGTACGTATTTAATTATTTTTTTTAACATTACTTTTTAGATTTTAAATTGTTTTTTTGAGAAGCTTTCATGGGTGTGCTCACAACAGCTCACCAAAGTTTGATTGCAATCGGATGAATGGTAAAGTAATGCCTAGTGGACAAACAAACAAATAAATTTTCATTTATATATAGATATATATATATAGATTTTGATTCATATAAAAATCTTAACAATTTTATTGTAATGTGTGCAATAAAATGAAGATTTATTTCTTCCTCTTTGTTACTTTTTTCTTTTAAAAATGAAAATACAAAGTGTTATTAATTTATGCCTTTGTTTGATGTGTATACTATTTATCTATTGCGCAAAATATTATCTAACTAAAACATATTTCAAAAAAAGAAAAAACAAATTTCCTTTTACACCAATCAGGTCAAGCTGAAAGAAAACATATTTGAAAACCCTGAAACCAATATTTTTATTTCCTTTATCTCTGTTCATTATTTAAATTGGCAACACCATCCAATATTTAAATGGCGATTCAAACAACGATCGGCTATAGGTGAGTTTTTTGAATTTGGAATACATAAATTTTGAATCCGTGCTAAGGACGCCTATTCATTCTATGAAGATCGTGTATAGGTTAGCCATAAACTAAAAAGCTTGTCGATGGAACAGCATTCTTAAGACTTGGGGCTTTTTCGGTGTTATTTTATTTTCTTTCGTTTTGTTTTTCTCTGCATATCGACATCTCTCGAATTTATTTCATGGTTACATTTTAAGCTGTACAGTGGACTCCATAGCAAAGACAATATTATATTGATCACAGTCAAGTACATTAAATTTATTTTAATTGATTATAAAGCATTGCGTATTCTTCTCCTCAGACAAAATACTACAAAAATATGATAAATAATTTTATACGAAAGATTTCTCATCGTTTTTGAGTAGTGGTATAGTAAAATAATCATAAATTTAAATTCTTCTATTATGAGAAAGTATTCTGTTTTGTTTTATTGTATAAGTATTCTGACAAAAGCTACTTTATGGATCAAAAATGATTGACAATTGAACTTGTACGTCAGACATACTTATGATATGTTAGTTTATTTGGCAAGCTCAATTGCTTAAAAAATAATACAGCAAAATTAATTTAATCGATTTACGAATCATCATAATCGCAGCACAAAACAAATATTTATTTACACTTATCGATGCGATGTGAATATACAGGATTAACATGTAGAGTAATTCCATCAATCAGTATGACTTTAAATCACATTGACGTAAAAGTATATTTGTGATGTTGACATGTCTATAGGAAAATAATATCAACCAATATGTGTATATTCATGCAAAATATTAACAGTAAAAATTAGCTTGGAACATTCTCTTCAATTAATTATTAAATCTTCAAAAATTTTACAGTTTTGTACCACTGACTGTTTATATAAAAATAGATCAGTTGTTCGTCACGTTTGGCTAACATTCAAAACGAACCAAAGGAGGAGGTTTGAAAAAAGCCAAACCGTTGATTTAGAGTTCGAAATTCTTTGGAACATTTTTGGACATCGAACAAAAAGGCGGGAATGATTTATCTGTCTGATGTTTAAAAAGTTTTCAAGTAATTCGCGAGGGAATGATTTTTCTAAATGTGAAAAAAAATGGTGACAAAGCTGATATGTTTGAACTAATTTGATTGAATTAAGCATATTAAATTTATATCATATTAAACTGGCAAACAGTATTCTGAAAAAATAATATAAATATTGATCAAAACATCCATTGGCCCATTTGTATTTCATACATGTAACAACACAAGATTGATTTTGAAATACTACTGCTATAAATTAATGTAAACGTCATAGATGTACTAATTTATACGTATTGCAATAATGTCTATAGCACCACAGTGGTCCAGTAATGCTTCTTGCTGGAAACTGGGCTTCAAATCTACTTCTGAATAAACACGTTATTAAAGGACACGGATAAGGTTGATGTTTCCTATCCTCCCTACTTTCAATATGTTATCATTCATCAAAATACTTGAGTTTGAAGAACGACTCGGAGCTAAAAAATCCTTCAATCATACCGTAATTTCAGTAATTGAATAAATACCGTTGGAGTAATTCGAATGAGCTGCATATTTTACATATTTAATTCGATGGAACAGTATTGGAATGTGTATTTATATTGTGTTTACCTGGGATTTGACAGAAGGGATTAAATATTTTTTTTTTAAAGATGTGGATATCTCATCCCATTTTAGTATATTATATTGTATAATGTTATGTTCTTAATTATTCAAATCGATTTTTTAATATTATTTTAAAACGAATATATTCGAATAGTTTCACTTTTACTATTCGATATCCGAATATTTGATAATGACGAATTGTTGGAATAGTAGTATCAAAGCTTATGCTTCTCTAGATAAGAATTATGACTGTTTTAATTGCCACACAAAACAATCGCATATTTATACAATCAAAAAAATTATATCAGCAAATCGATGAATACAATAGTATTGTAATATGTTATATGTTATATGCTATCATATTTTTCCTTGTTATTTGGCACTACTTACCTATATTTCTTATCGTAAAATATTTTCGTTGATTAAAATTATATTGATAATGGGGTATTATTATCTCAATGACGTTGCATTTCCATGTTATTACATACCAAAATAAATAACAGCTGGCTATTCAAGGTTATGGCTTAAATATTACATCATTTCTGATTAAAACAGAATTCCATTAATCAAAAACACCAACACAGAAACTTAGCCATGGTTTCGTTGATTTATTTACTATTTAATATATTATTTCCTAGATTCATTCTTTCTTTTGATTAAAGTACGTAATGAAATTTTAATGGTGTATATTTATGTATTTCCGCTCTTATTATATGTTAATCGTCAGCAGTTTCTGTTAAATAAATTAATGTTTTCAAACTTAGAAACGTGAGATACTGAACGTAATGCATTCTTCTCGTCGTGGGGAAATGTAAATACACTGCAGACGAAGAGTAAGGGAAAATTTATGTTTTCTATGATAGTGACATCTCTTAACGTAATCTTTTTACAAACATTAATGAAATTGATAAAGCCCAACTAAATCTATTTTGAATACCTACGTCTAAGTAGTTATTAGGCATTATTTTGTGTTAGGGGTTCTCAACCGGTGGGGAATTCCCTCTCATCTAGGGGTGAATTTTAGAGTTCCTTGGGGGAATTACTGTCGTTTATTAAAGATTTCAATATAACATATCGTCGTTTCCATTGCAGAATTGTATATCTGCAAAATCAACATTCGTCGGGAGGGCATAAAAACAGTTTAAAAAAGAACTTTATCGAATTAAAACAACAATATTATATAAAGCTGTTCTTTAAACTGTTTTTATATGCTATTCTGAAAAATTTTCTTTTCAAGATATACAATTTTACCACGAAAACGACGATACATGCATATTTAGAAAGCACCTTTTGAGTTCAAGTTAGATTATCTTGGAAAGAGGGAAATTATATTCTGAAAATTTGTGAAAATGGCAATGGATCAAAAAACGTTGGGATAGGGCGCCAGTGACATTCTTTAACAGTAACCTACCATTTTTGTGCTCAATAAATTATTTTGTATACGCAAAACACTATATTTTGTTTCGAAAAATAACTCGAACATTAAAGAAAATTAATATATACTTTAATGCATCTATCTTTACCTAGATATGCGTAATAATAACGCGTCAAAATAACAACTGTTGAATCGAGCATTGTTAAATTTAGAAAAAAAAAATAGTTAAATATCGTTTTAATATGGCATTTTAATTGAGATGGACTTATTAATAAAAAATAGGTCAATGTTTAAACACGAGTTAGTTGAACAGTACATAGAGAATGCCTTAATCTACTGAGAAGTTTCCAAAATACTGGTAGAAAATTTTGAAATAAAAACGATTAAATATGAATGCAGTCTTTACGCTTTTTAAATCCTATTTCTAACAAAATAAAGTTGTAATTTTACATAAGAGTGAAATGAAATATACATATTATATGATAGTATATCTATATTATATAGAATACATGTATTGAATTGGATCTATAAATATGTGTTAATTTGAACTGTTATGTTTAAAAAATAATATCCGAAACCAATAATGAAAATGAACATCTATACAGATTATATTAACACTACATGTTAGTTTTAAAAATATACGTTAATAGTTATATATTTCAATGATTTAATATACAAAAATGAATAAAAAGTTTTTGGAGATCAAAAAAAGATAATATTAGTCGACGCTGTTCACATATGCTTCTCAACCAATGGATAAACATATTTTTCATATTATGATCACTGACTTAAGACAGTTTCATTATCAAATAACGAAATTCAATCATATTGATTTATGTTTACCTTAAACAGTAGTATTTTCAAATTTTTTTAAAATAATAATGCAATGTTCTCATTTTTTTGACTGACATTCCTCTTCGTTTTACTTGCTTCAAACGGCGATATAAGCATTTTTATAGAGTAAATCAAATTTAAAAAATCGTTTTTTCCGAATGAGCTTCCTAAATTATTCTTTGTCCAAATAATATAAATATGATTATATTTTTTGACCACAGAAACACGTTGTCATAACTGTACTACACTTAATTCAGATTTATTATATTATATAAGGTCATCCAAGTTGGTCGGCTCCGTGGTACAGTGGTTAACGTCGTTGGCAACGGTTACGGATATCTCGGGTTCAAATTCCGGTTCGGACAGTTTCATGAATTGATTTTTCAATCGATTTATGGACTTCTGTTCGTAGTCATGAATGTTCGTCATATCTCAAATTCTCTCCCACCCATCCGATCCTAAAAACAGGGCATATCGATGACGATTAAGTAACCGCTAGTCTTGTCCTAACCCTATCCTTATATCCCTACAACTGAGTAACTGAGTAACCAGCAGTTCTCGTAGAAAACTTCTGTTGAGATACCTTCATAAGGAAGCCATATGTTCCACAATGGAAGAATAAATTATAAAAAAAAGATATTTGCCGCTTAGGCATGAATGTAAGTAAATTAATAGAGAGGTTGTATTACTAGGTGTGATATTGAATCACAAAGTTATCAATTTTATTAATAGTTACCTCTGAATGCATCAAAAATTTATCGAGTAACTGATCGTCTATTCAAAAAATAATTATTTTAAAATTGAATACAGTTGTTCTTCGTTAGAAATATTAACGTTTGGGTAGCAGTGGACCATGACTAACTTCATACGTGACAAATCATATTAGCTTTTTATGAAACATTGGCATTTATTATATATCATTATTATTTTTGAATTGACAATGACATTGGAGTAATCTCGCCAAAATCCTTAACCGGGTTAGACAGACTGTGTATTACGAAGGTCCTTCTTTTAAAACGTGACCACTGCCTCGTTCAGAAACATTAGCATATTCGACGTTTTTTTTGCTTTTTATTTTGGTCTTTGGAAGCGTTATTCAAATCAATCCTTAAATAGAGTCTAATATATGGAATAAATTTGGTTATTTATTTATGAATATTCTATATTAGATCAACGTTACTATCTCTACGGAAGTTACAAAGCAGTGATTTAAAACTGGTTAATTGAGGTAAAATATTAATCATTTCTCGATTTATAACTTCCTTTCGGCTAGTTATGTCGTAAGTCGATTATCATAATAAAGAAGGAAACACTTATATAACATGTATATTCATTGAGACATAATCGATAATAATTCGACGGTGTTTTGGCCAATTGATGTAACCCTCAAAATTAAACTTGTTCAGGAGAGAGTGAAAACTGTTTTTATCGAAAACATTATACTATGGTGAGTTGTGTTATGAATCTTTGAAATGCACTCCTGTAAATTCTCATGTTTGAAGATACGGGATTATACGTAGGGGCTGTCGATGTAATAACGGCTCACGTCAAGTGGCCAGGTCAGTATTTTTAAACCTAAAACCAATGCAAAATGATGTTTCCCTTCCAAAATGGGGTCAGTTTTTTTTTATAATTTACATCATTTGGCCGAAACCTGCTCTGTCGTCTTTAAAATTAGATACAATCATTTACTCATATTCGTATTTTTTGAGGGTTACATTAATTGGCCAAATCACCGGTGATATTATAATCATTGAGAAGTAATCGATAATAATATATATATTCATCATCTGGGGTACGTGCTGATTTTCATTGCTCTCTCGAGTTTCGAGTCAGTACCTCCCAAACTTTTTCATTCCACTGCTCACGAAATTTTCAAGAAATAAACCGATCCCCCTCTACATAGAAAATTAAATTAATTTAGTTATCAAAAGTTTATTTGACATATATATATATTTATAATATATCGAGTGTAAAAAGGCAAAAGGACGTATTCCTCCGTTTTTTCAAAATATTTTTTTTATCGATAATCTCAACGTATACAATTTAATACACATTTTGTATGAGCTATACACAATATTGTTTGTGTGTGGGTTATGTCCTTTTGCCTTAGCACAGTCGATATGGAATTCTACTGGAACCTGGAACATTATGCACCTCCCCCCTCCAGGGGGCCGCAGCCATAGTTTGGGAAGCGCTGTGTAGTTATAATTTCTCAGCTGCAGAAACTGTTTTTATCCGGAAAGAAAAATATTTGAATAATTTTTTTTAATTCAATTAATTTCGATTTCAAAAAACCATTTTATATTCAATAACGATATTTTTCTCTTTGCTGGTGATCTACTAAAATCCAGTTATTTTGCTTTGCCATGTTCCACATTGAATCCGGGCACGATTAAAAAAATCAACTTATTCGAGCTACTGAGTTCTGAAAAACATTTTTGTTTTTGGTGAAATTCCCTAAAAAAGTTATTCAAGAATAGAATGTATTCTTTTATAACGACATAGTTTTGCAATCAATGGATCCTTACACAACGCATTAAGAGCAGTGATAAGGTTCACTTTGATTCTTCATTGACAATAGATAAAAAATATTTTTTGCTCTTAATAAACCATATTACACAAACTATCCAGTACAAAGGTATGTTTCTTTGTCAAATGTTCTACATCACTATACCAGTGGTCCGAAACCGGTGCGCCGTAAGACGATGCTAGATGTGCCGCGGTGCAATGGGTCGAAAATGAGAAAAAAAATTATATTAGAAAGCCGAATTGTTGCAAGTGGTCGACAAAACATGCTAGAACTCCCATCAACTCTTCAAATAATCATTCCATGGCCAAAAACGCGTGCATGGTTGAAATTTTCGATCATCTGAATGAATTTAACAAAAAGATGACAATTTTTTGACATGTCATCTAACATATTGTTCCAACTCATACAATCTACAAATTATGAACGGATAAATAAGTCATGTTACACAATATTAGAACTGAAATCATAAAAAGCTCATATGACGAATAAAAACTGTTTATTTTTATATGATGCTGTTTATTTAATTTTATTAAAAAGTATTTTTTCGAAAAGTAATGTATTTTTCTTAGCTATTTCGGAAATCAAATCAAAAGTGTTCCATCACTTCAATGTACCACTTAGCCATACGTAAGAGGGTTTAATAGGTTAATATTTAATAGATTAATATTGTGGTGTGCCGCGTCATTCTAATGAGTGCTTAGTTGAGCAGTGGATGAGAAAAGGTTACGGAGCACTGCACTAGACTAAGCAGGGGTGTCCAATTCATGTCCTTGTAAAATCTAGCGAGGACAAAAAATGAAACCTCTATTTGCGTAGTTTGGTTTGCATCATCTTTGTTAAAAATAGTAAGTATGAATTTAACAATGACTTTGTTTTAGCACCAAATGGCACTATACTGATATGTTTTGGTTTTAATACTCGGAATTGGCACGTGATTGTTTGATTTATGAATAGATTCTCTATGACCCTTTCATCTTGAACTATCGGCGTCGCACTTACTTCTATTGTAGGTAAACTACTTGCTTCATAGATCCTTGAACTAACAAAAAAACTCACAATAATAATTCGGATTGAAAAAAACCGTACAGATTGATTGGAGATTATATTCTGGGTACGTTTTTTTAGATTTTTTTATTCATTCGATCGTGATTCGTAATCTCGTATTATATCATTTCTAATCGTGGAAATGTAGAAAAAAAAATCAACAATTTGAATTTAAATTGACCCCTTTGCGTAGATTTTTTCAAACTACATATATTATTATATCCTCGTGTAATGTAAGTTTTATTTTAAATAGCGGTTCTTATACTATATCTACTCTGGAGTACACATATATTCAAATATGCTTCAAATTATGTACGTGTATTATAGTTAAATCTTGATCCATCGTTTTTTAAAGCGGAAATAGACGATTACTGCCGGAAAACGACGAACGGCGGATAACGATAAAGAAATAATTACCTATTTCTCTTAGACGATTCTCACGTTTGTATAGAGATTAATTTTCACGGTGAATAATCAAAAAATGCTTTAAAATTCAAAATGGGGTCATCGCTCTAGGTTGTATTGTTTCACGATATAGATGAATATGTCTTAGAGTTGAAACGTTGTAACTCCAATTTTGGTCGAAAATGAGTGAAGTACTGGAATGTATCAAAGATAACCTATATTTTTATCTATTAAAATATTGCATTTCTTTAACATACCGTTATAAAATTATACGCATATTACAATATATTATAAGTCATCTAGGCAAAAAAATTTCATGCCAACACCTTGTACATACATCAGATACTATGTTTTTAACCACAAATATAATTGAAACACTTATAACACTGGAGATACAATAGCTTCAGTGACAATTTTGGTTTGAAAGCTTATTTTGACACTTAGTTGCTAGTGGTCTAATATTTGAAGTACGATTAAAATATTTTTTCAAAACGCCAAAATAGCCGGACCGGAGAAATTCTAACCAATCCGAAACTAATTAACCCAATGTTAAAATACCTAAATATTAATAAATCCAAACATTTGCCACCCGAAAATCACAAAACATAGCCCAAATATCTAATAATAATATCAAATATATAATTTACCTACGATTCCCCCCCCCCCAAATGACAAAAATTAAAAAATATATAACCCAATGTCGAAATTATACGAAAATGTAAGAAAGAATGTTAAATAAATAAACTGTAAAATGGTATGAACTTAAAAGTTATTTATATATCACAAAATCTAATTTTCCAACAATTGCAAACATTCAATTTCAGTTTCTCAATATTATGATTTTTGGAGGTACAACATTTTAACTCTTTGACAGTAGTTTCCAACCGGGGAGTCGCCAAAATTTTGTAATTAAAAAACAATTTTCATAACATAATATCTACAAATAAATAAAACTTCATATCGAAACATAGCAGTAAAAATTCAGTGAATGAATGTTTATTTTATTCATTGGCAAAATATACTCTCGGAGTAAAATATACTTATCAAAATTTCGTTTAATTGATTATATAATATATCTAATATCCTCTCGGAGGCAGCATTTTTGAATAGAAAATTTCGTAGGTAAAGTAAACATTATCTCAGGATAATTATGAAGCCTCAATGTCGAGGCAGAAAGAAAAAAATGTTGTGAAGTCTCAAGATGCTGAACAATCATTTTGGAGTTAAAATTAATATAAAAAATATTTAACATCGACAGTGAGCAATTAGCAATACTTTCAATAGAACATAAACTGGCAGATGAAATAGATTTTGATAAGTTGACGATTTTGCTAAGAGCAAAGCAAGGAAAAATAATTTTCTTATATTTGTTTTGTTTTTTTGCATTCTCATAAGTATTCCCTTAATGCTGTGTTAGTAAAATATTCTTAATGTCTTATCCTAAATTAATTTACAATTTCAATGTACAATATATTAATGAATTGTACATCAATAATTTTGTATTTTTTATATAAATAAATAATAAATATAAAAAATATTTTAAAGACTAGGTCTTTTGACATATTTCAATAACAAGCCGGCGGGACAATATTAATATTAAATATAACATTTTTAAATGACGAATTGTAAAAACATAGTAGATATTTCTCAAGAAATTATATTTATACATAAAAATTTTAACGCCTGTGGCGCAATATTCTGTGTCGTGATAGTTTACGGTTTAAAATAAACATTAAGTAATTTTAAAGATACCCTAATCCAACATAATTGTAAATATTTAATCATCTTTGGAGGAAAAATGTTGGAGGGACGGCAAAACTCCTAGCTACGCCATAAAATCTTGTTATTATTCTGATAATTGTATTTATTAGTTTTTTTTTTAATAAAGTTTTTATTATTTAAAACGTGTCTATATTAAACGAACAGAATAAAGGTGGGCAGGCGCGGAATTTTTTTTTGCGGTGCAGGTGTAGCATAAACGTTTGAAAACCGCTGCTTTAAGACATCGATATTTTTGTCGAGAAAAAAGAGCTGCTTATACAGCGATATTTTATTTGTTGAAAAATCCTACAATAATTATTGTTGATCATCGAACTACACTTTCGCTGGCAGTTAATAAAATGTACAGATACCTACAAATTTAGTGACACGTTTAATTTGATATTGAAAAAAATGAACGTTTCTTATTATAAAAAAATCATAATCAATTTTTGAATTTATTTTATTGCTCATTTCAAACGTTTTTAAAAAAAAATCCATTGTTTATACACTAATTGCACAATTTTATCTAATGATCTCATTCAATGAGAGTATTTTCCACTGAATATGTACTACAAAAAATTACATAAATACAAAAAATAAATGTCAGCAGTATCGAAGTGAAGTGACAGCTACGATCAACGATTTAATGTTTTCTTTTCTCTTACATAAAAGCTCTTTGCTATTATTCAGTTGGGAATCCAACCAAGTACCGTGATCGTGTCAATTGTAAGAGAAATTTCTGTGACATTGATATTTATTAATGAGAAAAATTGCTAAATGATTTTTTTTATCAAAATTTCGTTTAATTGATTATATAATATATCTAATTCGAAAACGTCTTAGTTGGCTAAGACTCTCCTTATAATACTATTCCACTAAACGTATTCTATGCAACACAAATTAGGCCGTAATCAGTGACCTATTTTTTCGATTAATTAGTTATTTTCAACTAAAACGAAATGTTCTATTCAGAAAATTATATTAAGATATTTTATGACTTCCCCAGCTAAAGAATAATAATTGTCTAAAGAGAAGCAGTCAAATGGAACTTTGTTGAACTCAAAAAAAAGACAGTTTCATATTTATTTATTTTTATTGATTTATTGACTTGTGTCCGAAAGCAACTAATTCTATCTTAGCTCCATTCTACCCCTACTCTGAGCAACTGAGTAACAAGCAGTTCTCGTAGAAAAACTACTGTTAAGATAAGCTCCATTAGAAGTCCATATGACCCAGATTGAGTCCGCTACCAATTGTTTAAAAAATGTTTTTTTTATTAAATACGTCATTTTTCTTATTAACATATTTCACTGTCACAGAATCAACGTAAATAGGTATTTCGGTGTCACGGCTTACGAAAAATATATCTGGACTAGGTATTTTATTGTCTACTAACTAAATAAAACCAGTAACATTTTATCGCACAATTGATGCAATAATATGTGTCCTAAAAATACGATCGGGAACATTTTGAAATATCAAAGTATTACGTGCCCAATATCACGACTATCATGTTGTATAAACAGCATGAGTATAGTACCTAAATTTCAGTTTCATGACCTTACCCATTCATTCGTAACGCCGCGGTCGCGGCCCAAATTTGGATCGTGAGTAGGGATTCCAATTCGAATTGTCGAATATTGAATATCCGAATATATTCGGCTCTTTTTTAACGATTCAATGTTCAAATATCTGGGCCACTATTCGAATACTATTCATAATAATTGCCAATGGAATAATTTACAAAATCGATGATAGATCACAATTTCACCAGATTTCAAAAACGATAATGAATACACCAGACAGCATTTTTTATGTTCATCCAACTCGGGCGCTTTCATTATCTTATCGTAAATCATATTACTTGAGTTTGACGAATGATTCGAGTCTAAAACCCCCTTTAAACGTAATTTCAGTAATTCAATAAATACTGTTGGAGTAATCCGACGCAGCTAAAAAATTTAATACAATAGAACGCTATTGGAATATGTATTTATATTGTATATTCTGTCTAGTTGACAGAAATGAGAAAATGTTTAGTCTTAAATTAATATAAGAATCTCATCCTTAAGAAAATATTAAATTTGAATAAATGTGATTTTTATTTATACATAGGTTCGTTTTCTTAAAAATTTTAATATACTATTAAATTATTATTTTAGTATGTATATATGTATAATGTTATGTTATTAATTATTGAAATCGAATATTTAATATTGTATTATTTCCATTCTTCAGAAAGTATTCGAATACATTGGAATAGTTTCAGTTTTACTATTCGATATCCGGATAGTTGATAATGGCGTATAGTTGGAGTTCTTAATCGTGATTCGTGATTCGTGAGATATTTACGAGAAGTCGAGCCCATCTTCTTCATTAAAATCTCTCATCTTCTCGACAAATCAACATTTTTTGGTCCATTAGAATGAACCAGAAAACACACGCATCGTGAAAAATTTCTTGATTACGTCAAAAAGCAATATTGTTTTGTTCAGGATATACCCAAGAGTTCTCACAAACGTTTTCCATTCATATTTATTAATTGGCATTTAATCGAGATTTCTAGAAACAGGTAGATCGCGATCGCGCGTAGAAGTACGATAACGTAGCTATATTAGATATTTGAGGTCAGTTGTAGCCTTGTAGCCGTATTCTCAAAAATGTTCTCATCTCAAAAAGAAAAACGCTGCACAATCGAGGGCTTAAACAAGTAATTGCCAGTTTTAATGCTACTGCCCATATTACATTATATTTATTTGCTGAGTAATCAATATAGACGATGCAAATTTCGCATATTAAGTAAAAGGGTTAACGCCTGGCCAGAGCAGTGTCAGCAATTCAAGTGATGACTGATGAACAGTATAAACGACGACGGTTGGACAGTATGTATGAACAACCATAGAAAAGGATATAAGGAAAACATCTCTTCGGTTCGTGTTTAGTAAATGCGCGCAATTCACGGAGGATATTTCAAAGGCATGCATGCGTTTGATTCGCACGCTCATGCTCGCGCTTACTTTCTTCAAGAAAGACAAATTGAGCGACTGAGTTAATGCAGTTGTATTAGTTAAACTTATTTTTAGATAAACTATAATAGGAGTTCATATGATCCACACCGGGAGGGTCCATGATAAAAAAAAACTCATTTTAAATTAAATCTGTTAGTACGTAAGTGTATCAGTAAAAACCTCTGATGTCCTTTGCTTTGCGAGTTACCATATCAACAGAGAATTACATAATTTCAAATGAGACGTCCTCTTATAATTATGCTTGTGTTATCTATTCTAAAATGATTATTCTGGAAGTTATTTATTATAAGCGCCATCAGCAAAGTATTCGGCGTGTTAAGTAATAAGAAATGTGTGTCACAGATCGTCTGACATTGTCGACACGAATGATGCATGCTACTGGATACAGAATCAATTCGTCATACAAATGCGTGCTAATAGTATTGAATTCGCCAAAGATTTATCATTTACCATCATGTCACTTGAGATGAGCTCGAGGAGAAAAGGCATCATAAACACCCACAGCAAAATTTTTCAATATTTAATTGAAAAAATCAACATTGTAGGTGCGGACAAAAATTAGACGTCGAATTTCACAAAATTAAATAATTACTGACATTAATATATTTAGACTTTAGTCCTAAACGCTTTATGTAAAGCAGTGGTTTCCAAACTTAATGTTACCCTTTTGAAAAAATATAATCTGAGCGCCTACTTATTTCATAAATAATAAACACATTTTTAATTGATAAAAATATATTTATTCATTTTTTTTGTTGAATAACGTACTTGACAGAATAATAAATATTTTTGTATAATTTAAGTATAATTTAAGACATCGACTGAGGGTGCTTGATGGAATTTCAATATCAAATTTGGATTATTGAGATTTTGTACATTTCCAAGTATTTTGTCACTAACGCCGGGTTTCGCCTTTCGGCATCTTCAGGCATTCGAGCACACGAATGGACTCGAACTGACGTCAGTTATAATAATAAGGATTAAGGCGATTCTCGAAATTTTAACTCAGGTATCAGTGTGAATCCTAGACGTATAATATTTTATCTCGTAAATAATATTTGTCATATTTGTATCTTCTATATAAACGTTAGACCCTGTTCTGTACTGTCTGTCAGTTCGAGTCCATTCGTGTGCTCAAATGCCTGAAGATGACGAAAGGCGAAACCCGGGTCGTTAGTGACAAAATACATGGAAGTGTACAAAATCTCAATAATCCAAATTTAATTAAATATTTTTGTTTCGATGGTTACTGACTAGAGTTCTAGCGTCTGTTTTATGTAATATACAGTTGCAACCACATAGTAACACGCGTTTCAAGAACACATTTTAATCTTATGCTAAATAAGTTTTATTTAATTTTATATATTATTTTTTTTATGTTATGATATAAAAAATATATTTCTGATGAGCTTTTGGCTCATCCTTTTACACTGGTCCGCGCCTACCAGTTAGGTAATCGCTGCTGTAAAGGGAATGAATAATCTAGGTTCGTCGATATATTTAGTCAATCTGCTGCAATTTAGATCTAGGAACAGGTCGCTTATATTTTTCATTTATATTATTATCAAATAATATTTTTATTTACACTTATGTCGTATAATTTAAGACATCGACTGAGGGTGCTTGATGGAATTTCAATATCAAATTTGGATTATTGAGATTTTGTACACTTCCATGTATTTTGTCACTAACGGCCCGGGTTTCGCCTTTCGGCATCTTCAGGTATTCGAGTGCACGAATGGACTCGAACTGACAGACAGTACAGAACAGGGTCTAACGTTTATATAGAAGATACAAATATGACAAATATTATTTACGAGATAAAATATTATACGTCTAGGATCCACACTGATACCCGAGTTAAAATTTCGGGAATTACCTTAATTCTTATTTTGTAAACAACACATTAACAGAGTGGCGAATTGCCGCTATCCAACTACTATTAGAATTACCAGTGATTTTACAATTATAATAGTGTCCTGTAGTTCCGCCGAATATATTATATGGATGGTCATCAGCGCCCTTCAGGGAGGCGGAATCCATCTGGTT
Source organism: Himalopsyche phryganea (assembly GCA_022494535.1). NCBI lineage: Eukaryota > Metazoa > Arthropoda > Insecta > Trichoptera > Rhyacophilidae > Himalopsyche > Himalopsyche phryganea. Next base: position 3,099,929 of record JAGVSL010000015.1, read on the forward strand.
GGTAGCAGTTGGTAGCTGGTTGGCAGGATTCAGGCTCCCCTGAGGCATCCGCAGCACGTGTCCAAGCCAGGTCCATCGTTGCTTTTTTATTTAGTGAATTAAATACTGACAAAATAAATGCAGGCTTATGAAGAGAATGAATAGCGTACCTAGTTATCGTCAGTTACCATAATTGTGGCAAAAGGAAACTATTATAGGTATTAATCACACAAGTGAGGATTGGTGAAATTGATAATGAAATTATCTATGAATCATTTTACCACTCAACTGCTGAAAAAATATTTTTGTTTTTCACGGATTGGAGCAGGCAAGGGCAAACTGTGGCCTGCGGGCCACATACAGCTCAACATTTATATTTGTGCTGCCCACAATGCGGGCAATATATTTTATTATTAGAGCAGGGATTCAAAAAAAACTTTTTCTGTAATGGAACACTTCTCAAGCCCGGAAATTTTAATGCAACACTTTTTTATGTTGGGTAATTTCTACTAGTAAAAATTTTAAAATATATATTATTAATACATATTATTTATTAAGTAAATATTTTAAAATATAAAACTGTAATATAAACATAAAAATATGAATAAATATAGTGCTTAATGACTTTGATGATTTTGAATCCTTGAACTGCATATTTTCTTGATATTAGGCACAATATATTGGTAAGTTGCACTCTAATATCTGGTGTGGCGTCGATCCTGTCTCTGCACTTTGACTTCGTTACAGCATAATAATAAAATCCCGCTTCGCATAAATATGTTGTAGAAAACATAAATAAAACAATAATAGCTTGTTTTGAAAAAAACGTATAAATTTCAGTTCAAAGTCGATCAAATTTTAAGGTTAAAGAAAACATCACGAACTTACTTATGAAACTTCTCGCAGACTTTTCTCTCTGGAATTTATACACTGATACTCTGAATATTTCACACATTTTCTCAAGTTGTTTTTTTATCAGATTTATGAACAATATTTATCAGCGCGGCTAACCGTTTTGCCGATTTTCGCAACTGTCGTTAAACTGACAAGACTTGTCAGCCAGTCAGGTAAAAACAATATACCCGTAGATACTATTAGACTGTACCCCCATCTCTTTCTCCGCCTGTACCTACATACTTGATATCATTAACATCAGTGGAGATTGATCATCACTCGCCTTTCAATATGAAGTAGAAGATTTTGAAATGTATTGCAGTTTATAAAACCTTTCCAAATTGTCGCGGAACACCTATTCAAGTTCAGTGTAATACTGGTGTTGTATTAGAGAATCACTCATTTTTTATGTAACAGCAATTTACTTGCGGCCCGTCATCCATTTCGATTTTTTTATCTGGCCCTTCCGTCAAAAAGTTTGCCAGAGTCTGGATTAGATCGTTTATATCAGAGATGTGTTATTTTGGACAGATTCAGTGCTGTCAGAAATGCTCAACTAAAGCTCTTTTTTATTATTTTATATATGAATCAATCGGTAATATTTGGGGAAAATACGCATGTGAGTCATCATACCGTCATTTTATTTGTTTAAATTAGGTGTGGCAGTAAGATTACGTAAATGAAAAAAGTCTAACATTCATATTTTTTAAAATCGAAGTAAGTAGATTGTTTAACAATTCCACAGCCCTGTTTTATATACATTTGATTATCTCATTCAACTCGCTATTTTTTAAATAATCCAGTTGCTTATCTGAGACGCAACTAAACGCGGCATGGACGGTTTATTAAAATAATTTATTCTGAATACGTTTGAACGTATACATAAACATTAGCAAAACGGTAAATATATCATTATGTAGTTATACATACATCGAAACAAGCTTTGACATTGTATTTTATAACGGGTTTAAAATGTTCACTTTTATCTTGTTCCACTGGTGAATCGAAAGATGGGAGGGAACCGTTATTTTTCGGAATCAATTATTTTATAACATTGCATCACATGGAATCAAACTATAAAAAAATGCCGTTTCTTTGTTATCTTCGTTCCATAGAGATGCAAAAAATAATGCAGTCTTACGCAACAGACCGATAAGGTGATGCGCCGATTAGTTAATTGCAATATCCGCGCTTTAATTATGAAGGCGTGAGATAAGAAAGAATTTTTTCCCACGTTTTGTAATACTATACCAGGCGAGTCCATAAGTCAAACACTTGTGTTAAACTTTATTGATAAATGTGAATGTTCTTAGTTACACAGGATAATAATATTACGTACTGCAGCAATAACTCCCGGTCGATTCACCATGCGAGCTAACGATTCCAAATGATCTAAGTGAGAATCATTCGTTCGCCTGTATGGAGAAAACAAATGACTCTGATAATGAAAATTCAATAAAAATTGAACTGCAAGTAATTTGTTTTGCCACTCCAATACTGTTAAATCAATAGCAGGCAAAGTGAAAAAAAACAAATGACTAGCAGATATACCAACTAGAATTGAACCACGGGTTATTTTTTCTCGTTACGCAGTGGTATAGCTCGAATGAACGAGTCAAAAAAAAAATCACTACAAGTGATGTATGTCCCACGCCTAATTTGTTAAATTTTAGAATGCTTTTATATTATTTTATATCATAATTTGTCGCCCTTTTCAGGTTGGTCTATCGTCAAACATCAATTTTACAAAATGAAAGTTTACGTATTATTAAAGAATAGAGGAAATGTTTAATTTTCGGCTTGAGATTTTTAAAATAATAGCTTCATGTATTTGTAGTTATCAAAGTAACGCTTCAGAATAATAATTGAATTGTTTTAAATTATCAATTTCATCAAAACGGATATTCAACTCAGTAATCCCACACAGACTTTATGAACTACAAAATGCTACTAATCAAGTGGTAGTATAGGTACTTCTTTAGTACTTACACTAGTTCAAATACAGCTTCTTTAAACAAAAAACGTTGGAACATTTTCGATTTCTCTATCGATATTTTGATATACATTGTTGTTTCCTTTACCAAAGCGAAAAAATGCAGCCAGTTTTTGTCTCCTCCAGTGGCATACCATAATAAAACCACAACTTTTAAACAAGTAAGTACGAGTAGCACATAGTTTTGTTGTGGTAACGGCTTGCGTTATTTTATCTTTTACAATATATAACGATTTCTCATTATTGTATTCACATTCGGTGTTTTTGAAAATAATGTAAATCGTGACTGCGAAATATTTTTAGAAATCAATAAACTTAAGTATTATATGCATTCCGAAACTATTACGGAAAAGCCTACGTATTTAACCTTTATCCGCCCAGATTATGACACATTTCGCGATCATAATACACTGATTTATGATTAATGTATTCAAAATATGAATATTAGCTTACATAAATAATGACTTTAAGATACCGAATTATGGTTTTATTTTCAGATTTGATAAATATTTGTGTTATGATACAAACATCTTCTTTTCGAGGTCGTAGATATTCACACGTCAAAAGTATAAAGTTGGTCTATGTATTGACAAATATATTAAAAATCTGTATGCAAAAAAAATATTTAATCTATGTTTAATTTTAAAGTATTAATTGTCATTTAATTTCCTAACTTTTTAGTAATTTTACAGTATTTTATTTAATTTTTGTATAATTTTATTAAAAAATTAATTTACAACAATATAAATTGTGAAAAATAGTGAATAAAGTTTTTTTTTTAATTTAGACAATATTTTTTTCTGATGGTGCTTTTTACTTTGCCCAATTAGGTTGACTAGTTTTTAAAATATAGTTATTTTAATGACAGTTAAAGGTCACCCAATAATTGTGGAAAAAAATGCTTGGGTAGTGGGCTAATCTTATTGCACACAGCGCACGGGCGTGTACAGGTTAAATGCTTCAAAGTAATATTAAAATGTCTGTTATTGATAACACGGCACGCCACTCCGGCGATCTAGAATTATTTAAAAAAGCTCGACTGACGAAGATTTAGATTTCCTTGAAGCGAGACAGTCGATTCATAAAAGGTTGTTAAACTTTTCAATCTAAAATTCCCGGTCAAGTTGTGGGCCACACATTTTTTGTGCCTACTGCACTGCAATTGAAATCGATCGAAGGTTTTAAATGAAAAATGTGCATTGTTGTACTTTTTTATTTCGATACAGACTGCACAGTGGTATTTTGATAACGTTTATTGTTGTCGTTATCATTTCGCGAACAGTAACACATTTACGACACGGACACTACCACAAACAGCTTTTAAATAATATATGTAATATTCCTAAATGTCACCTTATCGACCACTGTATTCTGCCACAGCGGTCGTTCCTATACGGAAGTGAATACAAGTATTTTGTGGCAGTCTCTTCAGTTTCAGTTCAGTTTCAGTTTCTTCTGCTTTCTTCTTGAGATATCAACCGAGTATCAGAACCATTAATGAAATAATAATTCATCAATAAAAATTAAATGAATACATTTTAATCCGCCAGTGTCTACAATAAGATAGATACTTTATAATATTGTAGGATACAGTCAGAGAAAGCAATAATCTATACTATAAAGCAGAACATAAATGTATTAGATAAAACACAGACACGTGGAAGTAGTATAAACAAACTGTTTTATTTGTAAATATAATGCCTTTCCACCAAGAATTGACAGTTAATACCTTAAAAGTGATACATGTATCAATCTGTCTGTCTGTCACAAGAACTCCTACCAAACGGTGAACAGTAACGCCTTGAAATTTGCGCGTGTCATTCTGGCTGCAATTTCTAAGTTAATTGTGCTATTTTCAAAATTAAAATTTTAATATTATTATTTATTGATGGACTATATTTTGTGGGTGTTACATATGGACCGGTACACTGTGATATTTAAAATTTTCAACATTAGCTAGCACCAAAATGGTTCCATGACAGAACTTGACGAAACAGCACTGGAATTATATAAAAATTAATAAATATGTTATTTATTTCTCATATGCTCAATAAATAATAGATACGACAAAAATATTATCTTCAAATTGTTCTGTTTTTTCATGTTCTATTTAGTCCGCTTACCGTTCAGGATACCACTTCAGAGTGTTACACTTAGTTCCCTCACGTGGCAGCCTGGTGGAAATCGATAGGGGCGTTCGCTACTCATTGACCACCGCTGCCATAGTGTAACAGTACGAGGCTGCAGCTGATCGAAGAGTGTGAAGCGGCGTTGAGCTTTCCATAATATATGATATTGGAGCGAACAAGTTGAATCAGGGAAGTGTTTCTTCATGAACACACGCATTTGATAAACTGCTATAAAATAAAAATACTATTTGTATATCACTTAAAAAGTATGTACGTTGTAAAATGTATCTTATAAAGCAGTGTGACTGAAATTGAATTATAAAAATAAAGAGTCAAATGCTAGTACATATACTGAAAGCTGTGGCCTAGTGGTTTCAATGTTATCTATGTCGTGATCAATAGTTCCAATCCCCGGAAAATAAATTTTGTATACTGACTTTTTTTCAAAGTTGTCCGTGATATTTTCATCACATCGAACCCTACCCAATATTGAAACAACTAGATGAAGACAGCAAGAAACAGATGGCTTACAACTTACAACTAGGGTTTCCAACTCGACTATGCGAATAGTCAATTTCCAAAAAATATATATTCTGACCTTTTTTAACTATTCTTTCGAATATTTTGGATACTATACTTGTATGAGCTTGGAATACTATTCGAATACTATTCATAATGTTTTTTAATGAAATATTTTACAAAATCGCCGAAACATAATGAAAAGTGTTTTTTTTCCTTCACCAACCCAGCGCTTTCAATATTTTATCATGATACTTGAGTTTGACGAATGACTCGGGGCTAAAAAAAACCTTTGAGCATGCCGCAATTTCAGTAATTGAAGAAATACCGTTGGAGTAATCAAATGCAGCTGCAAATTTTAAATACTGTAATACAATGGAACGGTATTGGAATAGATTCAGTGTTACTATTCGACGTTCGAATAGTTCATCATGACTAATAGTTGGAATCCCTACATACAATTATTCGTATCCAAACCTCACCTTTTTACAGGTCAATGGGAGGTTACGTGACTTATCTTCAATCAGTCTTCGTTAATTATTTCCTATATAAGTTCCATTGCGTTTCACTAACCATGACATTAAGAATGGATACGGTTGAAAATACATGTATCATGTAAAACAGCGAAAAATTAATCAGTGGCATAGTGTATTTAGATGCCACCAATATTTTCATTCATTTGTAATCTTACTTTAATTTCCTCAAACAATTTATCTAAATATTGTCTGCTTCAAATGCGAGGAAATTCATATAAATGCTATTTTACTCCAGTTAAGGGGCTCTCCGAATATTCTGTTACCGCGTTCAACATATTATGCTCTGCTATTTATTTTAATGATAGACAAGAAGACTCAAGAATTTTTCACGATAGAACAGTATTTCTAATAATACCGCAATTTAAAAAAAGTAAATCGTGGTTCTTTAACTATGCATTCTAGAGTTTTGTAAAATGTTAAAAAATAGCGAACGTCGAATAAAACGTCTTATATAGATTTTAACTTTACAAATAAAAGTAACACAAGAATTATACTCTTCAAATTTATTTAGAAAATTGTAGTTTGATACTGTCTTATTGCTTTTTTCAAAATAAATGCTGAAGGTTCTGTGATGGTCACATTTAAGTAAGGCATAGATTGGTTTTCGTGTTATTTTCTATGCTGAAATTTTGATGATCAAAATAGAATACGACATTTCAGTTAACAAAAACAAATTTATTAAACAAAATTAACAGGTCAACGTTTGACCCTTTTCCCGTTGAAACACAAAACTGAGATTCTCACACCCAGGTTTTCAAGAATTAATTCAGCAGTTTAAGTGTTAAACATATGTCAATTAAGCAGATTGCTGTAATAGGAGAAATCGGAATATATACTCAATTCTCTTTTTGCATGGGAGACTTAAAAAAGATATAGTGACCGTGGAAAAATCAGCGACAAAATTCATAACTTAAAACAGCTTAATTACAATTGGTAACCAATTTTAATTTTTATTTATATATAATAATATGTTCATAAGTTATATATAAATGATATAATTAATTTAGACGGTTTTACTTGTTCGACGCTGTTAAAATCAAATCACCTCAGAAGCATCAATTTTTGATACGTTAGCTGACACCGGGGTAAGGACGCCCTATCCCTCTTTACAGCTTTACGATTAGTGAAATAGAAATGGCAGAATCAAGGTGAGACTTTTCAAAGTGTATACTAGAATGTTTTTTATCAGTAAATCACTTTAAATAACATTTTTATCTATGTTAAGTTTGTCATCACTGATTTTGTAGATTCTTCTTAAAATATTTGCCGGAACAGACGGTCGTAAAAAGTTACATAGGGACATGTTAAAAATTTACACAAGGCTTTTCACGGCTATCACAAGAGCAGTAAATTCAAGGCATAACCCTGACCGTGTCAGTACTGGTTATAGTATCGTATAAAATGTGTTTTATTTCGTTTATATTTATTTTATCACAACACGTTTTACTCTCACCTGTCTTTGGTGTGTTAGAAACCTGAATTAAAAAAATAATTGATATACGATCCAATATATAAGTAGGTACATTTATTTATATGTTACGGGAAGTAATCTCGTAGATGTGTAATGACTAAATGACTACATCAGCCAAGATTGCCTATTCTAATTAAAAAATCAAGTTCTGCGGCATTTTTTTGAGCACGCAGTGTGGTATTGGGTAATCGCAATAGGGTAGGCTGTAAAACTCATATCCTCCCAAAAAAATACCAGCTAGGCTCAATTATATTTTTTAACATTTTTATTGTTACTGGCAACAATTTTACGGAAATCAATTTGTACAGCTGTTTGAATTCAGTATAGTTACTATATTCGACGGTGTTTTGCCCAATTGATGTAACTCTCAAAAAATGCAAGAATGATTTAATGATTGGATCTCATTTTCAAGACGACCAGACCAAATAATGTAAATTATAAAAATAAATTGACCACTTTTTGGAAGGGAAACATCATTTTACATTGGTTTTAGATTTAAAAATTCTGACCCGGCTACTTGATGTAAGCCACTATTATATCGACACTCCTTGGATACAATTCCGTATCTGCAAACATAATAATTTACAGGAGTGTATTGTAAAGATTCATAACGCAACTCACCATATAATGTTTTCGACAGTTTTTATTCCCTAATGAACAATTTCAATTTTGAGGTATATATCAATTGGACAAAACATCGTCCATATTATTTTGCTCTCACAGTATCTAATTGTTTTTTTTTTCATAAAATATTCAGCTGTTTCAATTTATTTTATTTTCCGCAAATTGTGTGGAACTTCGTTCCGCATCGTATGGTTTGAGAGGGAATTGAGACATCGCAGATCACAGACATCCATGCCTTCGAACACAAATCCATTAATTGACCCCTCCTGAAATTCGAGCCCGGGAACTCAGCAACCGAAGCAAATCACGTTGAACACTCGGCTACAGGACTAGACTCAAATTATTATTTCCGCCTTCTCAACGAGATACATATCACTCTTTCTAGTAACTAACACACTGTGACACTGAGTGACTGATATGAGTTGTTTAAAATCAGTTTTTCATTTAAATCCCATAATTTTCTTACTCTTATGGTTGGTTATTCCAACAAATATTTCATTTGCATATGTATGTAAGAAAGTAATGACTATTGCAGTTTTATGTTTTGTTTTTGTTATATTTTTTTTTTGCTCACGCCGTGAAATATTTTATAAGTGATAATGTGAGAGAGATAATTGCCGGAATTTTAAATACAATAAGTAAGCATTCCAATTTATAGTTACAATACTTGTTGCACTCAAATATGAACTGAATAGCAGTCGACAAAAAGTCGTTTTGCCCACTGAACTACGCACTGCGAAGAAGATACACGATTCAAAAAATAACTTTAACCTTTTAGGTACATACAATAATAATAATTCTTAAATAAATTCGGCATAAAATATCCTCTTTAAGGCCCTGCTTTTCAACCTTGAATTTTCAAAACTGAGGCTTCAGACACTGCCAAGGTGTCTATCAGTATTTAAACTATGTAAGAAAAAACATACAATACTCCTTTTTTTAATTTCTGACTAAATAAAAGAGTTAAAACTATCTACTTTTAATGACCTGCATTTATTGGGTCACTAACTATTACAATTGTTGGTCAGTAAGAAAAAATAAATGGACAGAAATTAATCAAAATGATAACTAACTAATTCGATACATAGTCAGTATGTCAGTACACGTGGTCAGTTAAAAAAATATAGTCAGTGATTTATATAAAATTATTAAATTAAACGGTCAGATATTTATATAAAACGGTCAGTTTTTTAAATTAAACATAACCTAACCTGACCATTTGGTAATAATTACTATTGACCAAATGCAATTATTAACTGATCATTTACTTTAAAAAATAAAACACAATTAATTTCTACTACTTCCACATGTTTAAAATGATGAGCAAAACCGGTCCTGATCATTATAAACATATGGAAGTAGTACAAATGAACTGTGTTTTATTTTTTTATAATGTCTTTCCACCGAGAATTGGCAGTTAACACCTTAAAAGTGATCATTTGTTATTTCTTATTGACCATTCATCGAATTAGTTACTAACGAAATAATTAGTTACCCTTTTTAATGAACTGTTTTTGGAATATAGTAAACAAATAGTATGGATTTCAGAAAAAATGACAAATTCTCTTTTTGATAAGTGTGAATTAAATAATGAAAACGTTGAATATCGCTGGACTTAGGTCAAGTTCAAGTAACATTCACTACAGCTGATTCTTTCAAATTTTTTCCTGGGCTATTTGGCGTCGTAAAATAAATAAAACGGTTTTTTTTATTTAATAAAAATATTCTAGTCCATGGCGGATGTAAATTGCCAATACTTTTTTTATTCATTTATTGCCATGTGTTATTTTAATTTGTCTAAACTTAACACATTCAATGCAATCTTCTAAAAACATCGGCCATGTATAAATCTATTAAATCATGTATTTTTAGTGTAGGTGCGTGCGTTAATTCATAATAATATGCTTCTAAATATCACAGCAAAAACATAAGCAGTGTCATTCTTGCAATTATTAGATTTATAGTGTGCTATTTGTGTCCCTTTTCTAACTCGGACAGAAGTCGGTGAAAATAGTACTAAATATCTCATACAGCCGTATATTATTGGCTGATATATGATCGCCATAATTAAGCTTCTGATTTCACTGCTACTTTATATCCATTGTGTCACAATAATTTGATCTAATATTCTTAATTTAACTTTTATTACTTCAATAAAATTAAGATATCAGTTTAATACTCCGGATACCGCTCAATAATTATGTATCCTGTATAGAATTTCTCCGATATTTTTTATATTCTAGGTATAAAAATATTGCAAATACTCACTCCATAATATTATATATTATTCCGCTCCAAAGAAATTGCAAACTTATGAACCATTGTAAAATTCAGTAAAAAATGTAGTTTTACATCTTGTCATTGTTCTGAAAGAAGACACTAACTGAAAAACACAATAATTTAAGGCATCGACTGAGGATGCTTGATTGAATTTCAATATCAAATTTGAATTGTTGAAAACTGACTGATAGTTCTGAAGATGCCGAAACGTGATACCCGGGTCGTTAGTGACGAAATTCATGGAAAAAATCTCAAAAATTTAAATTTGAAAAATACTAGTTTTAAGTAATTGAACTTTGAAGATTTTCAAATGTTTGAAATGCTATACCATTTTCATATAGTTTGTTTGTACAAAACTGTTTTTAAGTAAATTGTAATTTATAAAAAATAAGTGCGTTCTTCCATACTGTAGAGTTCGAAATAAGGACCATTTTGGTATGACAAACTCAAAATGTCATTTTTTCAATTTAGTGCTTTCTTCCAAACCAGCGACGATCTGTTGTGCAATTCGGATAATGGTAAATCTGGATAATTTTAGTCCTCATAATCAAGTTTTTACTGTACATTAGAAAGCAAACTTATTCGTGTTAATGAAAGAATACAATTATTTACCGTTCCCTGTTTTGTCTCGGCAATAAAATTGTATAATTTATTTTACCCGATATAAATAGTGTACTGCAAAATTATTTCCGATACAATCAATTCAAAATATTTAAATGTACAGCTTTATTCGTTTTATCTGTTATAAAATAAATAGTAACGCTAGACAATTATTCATAATGCACTCTTGGTTATTGATTTGCCCCAGTATTATCAATTTTTAATTAACGTATTGGTTGATAAAATAAATAGAAATATGAAATTTTAGTCTCGTCCATGTCACAAATATTAACTTTGTGTTTTATCAAATATTATTTCTTCGACAAAAACAATACCCTTATCAGTTATAATAATAATTGTTCCCAAATATATTTTCGTATGAAACTAATCGTTAAATGTCAATCACCTGATTAATTTTGTTCAATACATAAAAATGGACTAATAGACTTCTAATTATACAAAATATTTATTGTATCTCTAATAATATTTATATTTAAAAAATATATATTATTTATCTTCATCTACAATTTATATCAATAGGTTTTAAGATGCTGTGTCGCATGTTGAAACAATTCAAATTGTCAAAAATGTTATATTTATAAAAATTATATAATTTAAAATATCTACCTAATTCAAAATTATTTATTTGAGCTATTTAAGCGGTTTCCAACCTTTATGCAACAACACCTCGCCTAAAACAACAAAAAAATTCAGCGCCTCCCTACATGTAATTTTTTTCATCGATGTAATAAAAGAGACACGTTTTAAATAGTAAAAACTTTAAAAAAAAAAAAGCTGATAATTTAAACAGAATAGTAATAAGATTGTGCTATAACCTAAATATACTTACATGCAGTGACGTAGCTAGGTGTTTTGTCTCCCCCCATCATTTTTCCTCTATTAATGATTTAATATTTACAATAGTGTTGGATTAAGGGTATCCTTAAAAGTACTTACTATTTATTTTAAATCATAAACCATCACAGTACAGAAAATTGCGTATAAATATAATTTCTTGAAAAATATGTACTTTGTTTTTACAATTTGTCATTTACAAATTAATGTTATATTTAATATTAAGTCCCGCAGGCTTGTTCTTGAAATATGTTAAAAAATCCAGTCTTTGAAATATTTTTTATATTTATTATTCAAATAAAAAATACAAAATTATTGATGTATAATCCATTAATATAATATACATTAAAATTGTAAATTAATTTACGACAAGATATTCAGCAGATTTTACTAACATAACATTACGTATTCGCAAAAAAACAGTTAAAATATAGGAAAATTATTTTTCCTTGCTTTGCTCTTAGCAAAATCGTCAACAACATTATCAAAATCTATTTCATCTGTAAGTTTGTGTTCTATTGAAAGTATTGCAAGAATTATTAATCGAAAATTGTTCTCTGCCGATGTTAAATATTTTTTTATTAATTTCAACCACAAAATGATAATTCAGCATCTTGTGACTGTTCACAACATTCTTTTCTTTCTGCCTCGACATTTAGGCTTCATGATTATTCTTAGATTATTTTTATTTGTTTATTACCTACGGAATTTTCTCTTAATTTTCAAAAATGCTGCCTCCAGGAGTGTATTTTGTCAATGAGTAATATAAACATTCATTCTTACTGTTATGTTACGATATAAAGTTTTATTTCTTTGTAGATATTATGGTATGAAACTATTTTTTAATTAAAAAATTTTGGCACCTTCCCTGGAGATAGTCCACGCCTACCCGGTTGGAAACCACTGAGCTATAAAGTAAGCTTTGAACCATAGTATAAATGTATGATAATATATTTGTATGCGTTTGTTATCGAGAAAGTATTATCTTCAACCATTTTGTTTTTTGTTTGATTTATTTACAAAATGATTTTCTGTTACTATTAGTAAATAAAATTTTTAGAGCATAAACAAATACGATATTAAAGTATAAAGTTTGACTATATCGTTGGCTTTAAGAAAAACATGAAATTTGAGTCTTTCTATTTACATAAGTTGACCATTATTTGTTAAACTAACCACTTTATAAGATTCGTTAAGCCTTTTACGAATTCAATTTATGTATTAGTAATTCTTTTTTATAATAATGTTGATTATAGCTTTTTGTCACTAATAACTGTGAAGTTGACTTAATTCATATTGATTTCTTGAAATTACGTTACATATAAATCGAACATGGCTAAGCTTGTTTTTTTCAGACGATAGATCGTCCTAAAATCTGTCATACTACATTAACCCTTCCGTACCCATGGTATAACAATGAGTTACTCAGCCTTTAAACCTTTAAATTATCTGTGAAATATGCCAAACAAAAAATTTAAATTTTGCTCTTTGTAAATAAAATAGTTCTACAAATAATTGAAAACTAAAAATACATTATAGTTTACGTCTTCTTTGTATAATTAATCATGAAAACCTCGTCAATTTTTGAAAAATACAAAATTATAGTATAGTAGCAATTAGTATAATACAATAACAATAATTGCTACTAATTATTAGTACAGTACAGTAACAATGCGAGATGCATGGTGTATCATATGCAACCGTTTTGTTTCAAATGACACCAAGACATGTCTCGAGCTAGTTCTGCTATAACCAATTTCGATTCTTGCGTCTTTCGATAATTTCGCATAGTATATGTATTTCAGGTTTTACACACAAACTATGAGTTAAAATAGTTACTTAATACTACGTAAAACCATATTTCACTTTTTGAATTTTTCATTTCGCTTTATAAATGAGTTTATATGACAAAATGAACAAGGTAACGAAATGTGACTGCATGAGATCCGAAGGGATTTTTTTTATCATGGAAACGGGAATGTTAATAACTCAAAATCGCCGATTTTAGACTTCTGCCACTATGCCGACAATATTATCCCATTCATTATCGCTGATTTTTAAAACGTCGTCAAACTTATTAAAACTTATAATATTTATTTATAAAAACCGACCTACTGGTGCATAATGAAAGTTTTTGTATGAAAACTTCCATCATCCATCACTAGATCTAACGTTGAATAAATTATTAATGCCACCCATGGTGTTAACTAGCACTTGATCCGTAAAATGCTTTGTACATTAGTTGCCAACTGTTTCGTTATAGACAGACACCGTTTTCATCCTTAAAACGAGATATGGTGGCATAACTAAAATGCCGTGGTTACAGCGCAATCTTTTCATAGACCCGTTTAAATATAAATATTTAAAACATTACTATAATATATTTACATGCTAAATAACAATAAACTACACTGGCTAGTTAGTTAAACCGCTCACAAACCAAATTAAAGATTCTCACTTTAATAATTATAGATTTACATGCAAATATTGCAAATAGAGATAAATTCCATCGAAATGCATTAAGTATATTTAGTTATCACAATAATTTAAATTTTATACCAGTATTCGGCTCCGTGGCGCAGTTGGTAGGGACGTTGGATACGGTTTCGGATGTTTCGGGCTCAAGTCCCGGTGCGGATAGTTCCCATACATTGATCTTTCAATCGATTTATGGATTTCTGTTCGTAGTCATGAATGTTTGTGATGTCTAAAACTCCTTCCCATCCATCCGATCCTCAAGAACGGTGCATAGCGAGAGCGATTAACTAACCACTAGTCCCGTCCTAATCCTATCCTTCTATCCCTACACTCTTCGAAAAAATGAGAGGTTGAGCAACTGAGTAACAAATTGTTCTCATAGAAAAATTCTGTTGAGATACCTCCATTAGGAGTCTATATGCTCCACGTTTTGACCGGACATGGTAAAAAAATATTATCGTATTAGAGTATGGATACCCTTTATAACTTTGTACTTTTTACTACATTGATACGCTTTGTGTATAATAAACAGAGCGTGTTAGTGTATTAGTATGTATGGATGCCGTTATCCTAGATCACAGAGCCGTAGTGTAATTTTTAAGCCATATCCGCTCCGTACTTGGACTATATGGCCATCACATGGTTCCTTCAAGATTGTCTGTCACCCGCCAGTCCTCTTGCTTCCTTCCAGGTCAATGATAATTTCAAGTTATAAAGCGTATACTCTAACAGCCATAACTAGGCATGGAAACGAGTCGATTAGTGGCAACTCGCAAATGACCATGTCGATTGGTTCTGAAAGATTCGTGATGATGTATTATCGCTCATTTGATACGATCGTTCGCGAACGATGCATGTCTAGTATGACAACGTTCGTTTGAACGGTTATGCCAATTCGTGATTCGTTCGCGACTCTAATTCACTTCAAAGATTAGGCCGTTTGGTTTCGCTTGTTTGCGAACGACGCATGTCTAACCATGAGCCCATTTTGTAAAATAGTTACTAGTTCTCGTTTAAATTTTAATAACAGTATCCCAATAATTAATTCTGTATTCTGCACAACGCTTTCAGATGAAAATCTAGCACGGCAGATACTTTGTATCATACGCACTTGGCCAAATTAGCATACA
Source organism: Himalopsyche phryganea (assembly GCA_022494535.1). Taxonomy (NCBI): domain Eukaryota; kingdom Metazoa; phylum Arthropoda; class Insecta; order Trichoptera; family Rhyacophilidae; genus Himalopsyche; species Himalopsyche phryganea. The sequence goes on from JAGVSL010000015.1 coordinate 3,115,417, forward strand.
CACTTATCATGCAATAACGTTAATGGTGCAAGTGGGTGCATACTGCATACACCTGCAACGCGAGAACCATAAGCCGATGCCTACGATATTCATTTCTCGTCTTTAGTTTTTTCTTATTATATTTTTTTACAATTTTCATTATTATTTGACTATTATATAATAAAATTTCATGTGCTGTACATTGGTGTAATATAAGCCTGTACAGCTCTGCATCGCTCTAATAGCATGTAAAATGAATTCATTTGTTTTTCTTGGTCGTGGTGGGATAATCAGATAGCTTTCTTAAACACATCAAGGGTATCTAAATTTACCCATGTGTGTTGAAAAACGCTACAAGTTATATCTATTATAATTAGCTGTGAAATGAAGTCTGCAATCTCCACATTCAAGATATAATCCTCAAATAGTAAACACTAGTAATCATAATTAATATACCTAGTATAAACAATGCAACTAAAATATCTTCAATAATTTAAGTCTTTCTTCTAGTTGTTAAAGAATAATATCAACCTCTAAATATGTTTCGAATAGTTGAAGGGGCTAATATATTTTTTTTTACTTACGTTAAACATAGAAAGGGCCAATTTGTTCACGTACTGCAGTATAAAAAGGCACAAAAATCTCACATTTTCTAATAGGTACATATTAATAATATATAAACTAAAATGGTTTTATTTAATCTGTGGTTCTAAGATGCGAACTTTTTTTCTGTTTGGGGGCTTTGTTCATAAATGCACGTTACTCGTAACGTGTTAAAAGTAATAAAATAATATGTATAAATGTTGCGTAGAGTTTTATGTATGTTATATGACATAAGCATTTCGTATTTACAATCATGTTCGAAATGATTGCTATTCATTGAAGGGATACCTTCGTAAAAAAAATTAATCGATCGGCATGCTTAAATTTGATTGGCAACACAACGAGTAATTTGCAATCATTAAATTTAACGATACAGCCGCAATTTTTTCAAAATATTTGCAGCGATTCTTTTATTTTTAACATTTAAGTCGATCACAACTCAGGGTCAATATATATTTTTTGTTGCATTATTCTATGTCGTACTCGAAACAAAAATATACAGGTAGAGCAACGCATAATCATTTTGGCTACCTACAAATTATCAACTACAACAGCGCTTTCCAAGTGTGGTTCCGGAATGGGGTTTGTGAAGACGTTGAATATGTACATTTAAACTTTAAAATATTGTATATGCGGCGGCTATTGCTATGGGCAATTAAAATTTGATTTTGAAAATGGTATCGAAAACAATTTATTAGGTTAAAATGTGAAAGTTTACAACCTCACTATGAACACATATAGTAGGTATATGTTGGGAAACGTATGGTGATGTGTGCAGTGATGGCGCCAATTTTAAGGGTTCCGTAACGAAATATAATTGGGAAATTATGAAAATACACCAATATTATTTTTTAAGCTACAATAACTCCTGAGATGTCAAATGAGAATATAATTAAAGTAGTTTTCAGCTAACCGAAAGAAATTTAAAATAACACTTCATTTAAACTATAGGATTACTGTGCGGCAGCGTAGCTAGAATTATTTAAATACCCCTACAAAATTTCTCTCGTCTATAATATTTTTAAAATAATCTTAATCTTTTCCAGATAAGTCTATCAATTTATTGTCATAAAAAAATGATTGGGAATAGCAATTAACACGTGTTGAGAACCTTTTATTCAGAGATATTATCAAACCAAAGACTTCCAAAATAATATACCTACATGGAATATGAATCGTGATGTATTATAATTAAGGACATAATTTTACCTAAACTTGCTAAGAAACCATTGAAATATAACTTCGTGTGTTTGATACTTTTGGTATCGAATAATTTTGTAAATAATTAAAAATATATTTGTGTTGCTTTAATTTTGCAAACATATTTTTCCGATTATTTTTGAAATTTTTCAAAGCGGCCAAAAATAATACTGTTCACCCCTTTATCTATTATAATTATTGTCGTTTTAATAAAACGTGAATTGAATATACATATATCACAGAAATCTTATTTGTAATATTAATGGCTTGGAATTAGTTATATAAATATCATAGCCTAAACCAGTGGTTCCCAAACTTAATGCCCATGGACCCCTTATTAAAGCAAAAATTTGACCATGAACCCCCTAATTAAAATAACTCAACTACATAATAAAAAATATACAAATTTAATTTTGATGTCTTGAATGGTAACTGCTGATGTAAAAGTAAGATATAATACAATATAAATAAAATATTTTGACATTTAAAGTATGGTGAGGTTCATAACTGCACTAAATCCATGTTCTACTAAATACGAAGACTATGCATAATGCAGGATATAACATTGGTATCTGTTTTTGTAACCAATATTTGTGATATCGTGTTCAAACATTGGTTACCGCTACTCATTTGTGGGTTTTTCAACAAATTGCTCCCGTATTAGTATGCATACATCTGAATTTGTTTTCTACTTACAAAAGGGTCCAGCACCCAACAGATCGATATCGATTTATTTTTTGCTATTTATTTCAACTTTCCTAATAATGAAAATGTATGACAGATATTTTTTTGTATTAAGCCTTTCGCGGACCCCCCGACACTGTCCACGTACCCCCAAATTATTTATAATTTGACACAGACCCCCTCAGCTCTCACAAGGACCCCTGGGGGTCAGTAGGAACCGCTTTGGGAATCACTGGCCTAAACCAATATAATCTGTCACTTGTGCTAGCTCAAATGAGTATCTATTCGAAGTATTCAACGGTAAATATCATGATACATTCAATCTAAACAACATTAGTCATACATTTAAAAATGTGTGAGAAGGCTTTGCATAAATTATGGAGTATAAATACATTTTAATCACTAAGTATATATATCTACCATATTCTTATAAAAAGTAATGTTTACAGTAGTGGTGCACAACCTATTTGAATGCAACGCGATTAGGGTCAGAGTATCCATTTTCTAATTATTCACTAGCCGCATAAGGTATATTATACTAGACGAGATATGCATTTTATTATTTTGAATTTAATAGTTACATAATTTTATCACTTTCTAAACTGCATTACGTGCATATTTGCACGATGTAACACAACTGTAGTGAGATTTCTGACACTGCATGCTGGCAGCAAGCATTTTGATTTCGGGTTCAATGTTTGTGGTTGCCATCCTCATTACAGCTCTGAGGTTATAATTGATCAAGCGGTTTCTGTGTTGAGACTTGTTTAGTTTTATTAGGGAAAACGCTTGCTCGCAAATGTAGGTGCTTCCGAAAAGACTTGCACATAGAGCAGTCTTCTTACGTAGGTTGGGAAACTGCTGTTTGGGAAGACATTTGTAAAAATTCTTCAGATCCAGTTGCAAAGATGAATCGGTCTCATTGACGAGGAAAATTTTATAAAAATGAATTTCGATAGCAAATATTTAGCCGTGAAAATATAATCGTATTAAACAATAAAAATAGCATTATGTTTTCTGTCAGTGAGTATTCAGATTATATTCCTTTACTATTGCATAATTTTTTCAAATATTTAACACAGATTTTTTAATTTTCAATGAAAAATTTGGTGATGAAGTACATGTTATTTTGGGCCGCGGTTTGTGCATCACTGGTATGCAGCAAGCTTATTGCGTTCGTTTTTAATCCTTACGCCTTATGTGCTACGTGCATTTCCCGTTGCATTCATTATCTTTCGTATATGAAAGCCATTTTTTGCATTTTATAACTGTCCAGCGGAATTATTTTCAAAAAATTAGAAAAAAAATTGATATTTTGTCATATTGTCAAAACATTTTGAATTCTATACTACTCTTTGAAATATATCGAAAAAATAAAATGGTGGAGAATACGAAAAGTTTCTTACTGTATGACGCTAGATATGTTCAGTAGGTAAATAAAGTGAAGGGTGGCCCTAATAGAATGCTCTCGATGAGCGAAACCGGTCCTGATCATTATAAACATGTGGAAGTAGTACATGCAAATTATGTTTTATTTTTAAAATATAATGCCATTCCTCCAAAAATTGACCGTTAACACCTTAAAAGTAATTTAAATACGAGCTGAACCGAAAACCAAGAACTGAAAACCGAAAACTGAAAACCGGAACTGAACCAGTATAATTTTTCTTTACCGAGCCAGCTTTAGCGAGAACGAAAACGGAAATGAAAAAATAACAGTTCGGGTCCCTGATTTTATCATATATTACATAAATGTTGAAATAATCATTTCCCGTGTTTTCTATCATTATTGTGATAATTATGTAGGTGTATTTATTTGTGGGATAACAATATTTTATATTTTTATTTTCAGACTTGGGACATTGTAGTAGTCCACGTACCATGTTACCAGATCTGATCGAGAATGTCTTAATATGGTTTCTCATCGGAGCAGTGACATTCCTGGTACAGTTTTACAGGAAACTTCTAGAGAAGGGTGGTGACGATGGCAAGAAGAGGAGGAATGACTTGGCGAAGGTTCCTGGACCCCTCAACCTGCCATACATTGGTACACGGTGGGTCTATCTGTGGAGATACAAGAAGACAAAGGTCCATGAAGCTTACATTGGTATGATTTTTTAATAAAATTGTAATTATTACTAATGTCTTGATTATTAAACATTTACTTTGAAAACGAAATTGTGGGAGGGGTTTTAGTTTATTAAACAATAGTTTTTCATTATATGTGTATTCTGATTTAAATGCTAGTGACATCTATATTAATTATTTTAAAGTTCAAACTATTTTGAAATAAATTTTATTGAGAATTTGTATTTAAACAAAGTATGTAACGTTATTTTTAGTATGTACTATGAACAGAATTCTTAAATAATATAAAGTATAGAATAGAGTTTTTGGTTGTCCATTTCTTACCATTCATTCATTGACTTTTCTCTTCTCCTTGGAGCCTACTGTAACTATAAATAATGCGTTTAATGTGTTAACTGTCAATTCTTGGTGGAAAGGCATTATATTTTAAAAATAAAAAAATGCTGCTCTAAGTTTTGATTTTACATTGAACATTTCATGAAATAATAATTTCAATTTACTATGCAGATTTTCTGAAACTTCGTCAATGTTGATTATGAAATATAGAAGTTGAAGGTATATTAAGTTATTTGAACTAATTTATTAATTATTTCAGATATGATGCAGCGATATGGTTGCATTGTAAAGGAAGTCTCTTCTGATGGAAACTGCATGGTAAATATCTCAAAGAAGGAAGACATTGAAAAAGTTCTCAGATTCCCTAGCCGATTCCCATTCCGCCCTCCTTCTGACATCATCAAGGAATATCGACTTCTCAGACCAGATAGATTTGCCAGTGCTGGAATGGCACATGAGTAAGTTTAGAAACTAGTACTGTTTTAAAGTGTCAAAAGTGAATGTCAGGAATATTAATATAAATCAAAAGACAATTCAAATTATTACTATGCATGTATTCATATAAAAGAGAATTGAATTAGGGTATTTTATTTTTGGGCTCCTTTTGACCACAATGCATTGTAAGGCGATGTTGTAGTCCTACAAAATTTAATAATATTCACATTATTAAACCAAAAACTATAATATACTAATATTGTTTATCCGACTTAACCGGGGATAGATTTAAACACACTCTTTATGTTGATTATGCCAGCTAATTTTGAAAGTCAAAAATATTACCATAGACTACCTCATGTAACACCAACAAAATATAGTCCACCTGTATTCATAATAATCTTAAAAGTTTAAAATAGCATAGTTGACTTGGAAATGGCAGACAAAATGACAAGTGCAAATGTCATTTCGAAATGATAGTTATAAGTTAACTGTTATTATATTATCTTATTTTAACATCTGAATGTTATTAGACAAAGGTACATAGCTATTGTCCCGTATTTTTGAACAAATTGTTTGGGAAACCTGCTTATGATGACTCTTTCAAATATTTTTTTAATTTTTAGTACCATTTGATTTGACACAGAATATTGTTCTAATATACTAAAAAATGCTAATTTCTGAGTCTTTAAAATATTTTTTAAAGAATTATGTTGCTGGTAGGACTTTCAGTTTTCTATTAATACATCTGTGTCTGAAGTGATTCAAGCGTTAATTGTTATTTAATTCCAGACAAGGTGAAATATGGCAGGACCTACGAAGCAAGCTTACCCCAGAACTCACCAGCAGAAAGACAATGCTCTGTTTCCTTCCTGAATTGAATGTCATCGGCGACGACTTTCTCCATCTTTTAAGAGCCAATAGGAAGGAAAATGGAGATATTCCAGAATTTGACCATTTTGCTAGCAGATACGGGCTTGAATGTAAATATAACTTTAAGTACTCATTTCCTCAATCACCGATTTTCAAAACGTGGAAATGAAATAATATCTAGTAAAGTAAATGTGAAGTAAAGTGAAGTAATGTGAAGTAAAGTCACAAAAACGAATAATAATAAAATAAATCAATTAGCCATACAGTGGCCTCTTACATTTTTATTATTTTTATCTTACAGTGTTCTTCTGTAATTTTGGATGATTTCTTTGATATTAACAATTTTAGAAAAAAAGAACAATGCGAAATGTTATATTTTTTTATCTAGTAATATAATACTTTGTAAATTTTAACAAAAGTAACCATTGTTGTAGCCTGCTGTACCTTGGTCCTCGGAGAGAGGATGTCATTTATGGATAACGAGATCTCAACTACTGCTCAACAGCTTAGCGATGCCATGAACCAGAGATTCAAATCGGAGCGAGACTCCAAATATATGTGGACTTTAAAAGATTATACCAAAACACAGGACTATGTCAACTTCTTGAGATGCGAGGAAATTCTATATGGGTAAATTATTAAGTATTTTATACCAAAAAGCAAGTAGCAACATCATTTAAATTTCAGATGATAAAAATATTATTCCTTGAAATCTGCCGAACTGTTCAAGGGTAAATATCACCCATCTCATATTTTTTATTAAATCTATAAATATAAGGAAAAAATCTAGTTTACTTAGCTATATGAAAGATAATCTATTTCAGTGTTTTTTAAAGGGGATGATCATATTCTGCATATATCCACTACTCCAAATTGTTTTTTTAGAAAAGCATAATAACATCAAATTAAATCAAACAAACCAGAGAAACTGGTCCTGATCATTATGAAAATGTGGAAGTACAAAAGAAATTGTGTTTCCTTTTTTAAATATATTGCCTTTCCACCAAAAATTGATGAAAAATTGAAATGGAAGTCAAATTGTACTTTTTTTCTTAGTGTAATTATGTATCTCTTTTAAGGTATTAACCGTCAATTCTTGGTGGAAAGGCATTGTATTTTAAAAAATTAAACATTATTCATTTCTACTACTTCCACATGTTTAAATATGTGGGAGTAGTATAAATGAATTGTGTTTTATTTTTTTAAATGAAATTATGTATACCAACAGATTTATAAATACATTATGTAACGCTAATCAAAATTATATGCACAGCTATAAAATAACATCTCTGAAGTAAAATTAACAACTTTTAATAAAACTCTATGACCCTCTTAGGATTGTTTCAGACATCGTGGAGAAGGCACAGAATTCTAAGAAAGACCAGCATTTGGACGATGTCAAATGCATATTGATGGCTATCGTCGATAAACCTAATCTTGATGACAGAGAAAAAAAATCAGCTCTTATTGACTTCATAGCTGCAGGAATATCAACGGTAATTATTAATTTTGTATTTCATGAAGATCTAACCCGAATAACTAATTGTTAGAATCTTTGTTTACAGTATTCAGCAGAAGAATTATTGAATAAATACATTCTTTTTTCAGCTCAGCAACAGCCTCATATTTTTATTGTACCTGATCGCCAAGCACCCAGAAGTTCAACAAAAGTTGTATGATGAATTGGAAGAAATAGCTCCAAATTCTAATCACATCACAGCATCTGATCTATCCAAAATGGCGTACACGAAAGCATGTATGCTGGAGGCATTCAGACTCATTCCGGTAGCTTTTGCTCTGGGCAGAGTCTTGGAAGAAGATATGGTCCTTGCAGGATACAATTTGCACAAAGGGGTAAGACAAATTTTTCATTAGGGTTATAATCAAACACAAACAAATTAGAGTCCTATTCAATCTAGGCGTGTAAAAATAATCAGAATTCGCCATCCTTTTTTCAATTTTGATATGGATGTTTTTATAAAGGTGCTGCAATAACTTATTGTTATAAACACATAGAAATTGTCTGCTATCTATTTTTATTTTTTGCTTGCAAGGTGGAGAATGCGGTCTACTAATTTAGCATTTTAATCGATATTTGATGTCTGAGTCAAAATCGTAGAACAAAGTATTTTTAAGGAAGCGATCGTTATGGAATTTTCAATTTATTGAATATAACGATTCTATAAAGATTTTTGAAATGTACCAAAGAGTTCGTTTTCTCGCATTTTTTCTGACTGATATTTAAAGTAGAATTATATTGAATATATTGTTTACGAAAAATAGGGCAACAAGAAAGTCTTTTAACAAAAAAATCTCAAAAAATTAATAAGAGTAATAAATAGTAACCATTTTTCGGGGATATTCAATATTTTTATAATTAAAATAAATATCGACCGTAGTGTCGAGGCAGATAACAAACACCGACTTAATCACAATGGAAGGTAATACAAACATATCCCCGACAAATTTTATATTCGTTTATACTATTTATTACTCTGATTAATTTTTTTAAATTTTTTTCTTAAAAGACGTATAAAATAGAATTTCTTGTTGCCATATTTTTTTAAAAAAAAATGTATTTAATATAATTCAACTTTAAATATCAGACGTACGAGAAAGTACGAGAAAACGAACTCTTTGGTATATTTCAAAAATCGTTATAGAATCGTTATATTCAATAAATTGCAAAATCCGTAACTATCACATTCTTAAAAATACTTTGTTCTACGATTTTGTCCCAGACATCAAATCTCGATAATATATATTAAACCCTAATTTAGTCATCCTAATCGGCGTAAAGCAAATAAAAGCATATCTGAAAAACAGGTGTCAACTCTTTGGTAGACAGGCTTGAAAACTTTACTATTTCCATTTAAATAAAAGTGCAATAGTAAACAAATACTTTCAGAGTGCAATTATAAAAAGAAAAATAAATATTTCGACGTTTCATATTTTTGGGTGATGGAAAACGATTAACGATTTTCGCGAAATGAGAGAAAACCCTACTAATCCCTTATCAAATACTTTTACCTTTCAGACATATGTTACGTGTCATACGATGATAGCTTGCAAGGATGAAGAGAACTTCAAAAATGCAGATAAATTTATGCCAGAGAGATGGTTGCAAGAAGACAATCTTTCACAAACTACATCAACTTTTATCTTTGCTCCATTTGGCGTCGGAAGACGAATGTGTCCTGGGAAGAGATTCATAGAGCAGGGATTATTAGTAACCTTCGCTAAGGTATTTTATTTTTATTCTCTTCTTTGGCCATATTCGTTCCCTCTGTGGACCATATGGTCACCTCGCGGCGCTTCAATGATTCCCTGTCACCCGCCAATCGCTTTGTTTCCTCCCATGACATGTCAATTGAAAGTTTATTTTTGAAATATAATGCTTTTTCACTTAGAATTGATAGTTAACACCTTAAAAGTGATTAAAAAATAAACTTATGACACCGTTAGTCTAAAGATGCTTCTCAAAAAAGTGACACACGTGTCACAGTTAGTAATGCAACCAGTAGAATATCGTGGTTGTCAATTTTAATTTTATATTAAAAATTAATTTCTACAAAGTTACCGCCGAATGCATCGAAAGTATGAATAACTATATAATCAGATATGATTTTTGTGCTTATATGATAGAATATAATTATATGTAGTAAAAATGTTCTTCTATTTTCAGATGATCCGAGACTTTCATATTGAGTATGACGGGGAGCTGGATATCCAGTTTGAATTTATACTATCCCCAAAAACCCCTGTGACGCTTAGATTAAGAGATCGTTGTTAGTTGTTTTGTTTTGTATTTAATACTGTATTATTAATAATGATAATCGGCTTGTTATATTGTAGTAGGTTAAGAAATAGTTGAATTTTAATGTTTTAATAAATTATATTTTTATACGACGTTTCTTTATTTACTGACTGTGGGGTAGTGAGTTTCATTTATATTATGACGTTTTAACCTATTTGGGTCAATTGCAGCTGTGACCCTTCAAAATACCTTACTAATATACACCAGACATATATACATCATTATTTTCTTTCAAACCATGTCCTCTCCCAATGTGTAGCATTTTTTTTTACGAAAAAAATGTGCTTAGTTCAGTCGCATAACCGCTCTTTTTAGCGAGAGTAAGAAAAGAAGGATTAGGCTAGGAAAGAAATAGTAGTAAGCTAATTGAATTCTCTACGCCATTTTCAGGATCGGATAGAGCAGTGCTTCGAAACCTTCTTTCATCCATAGCACATCTATGCACTCGTTAATATTTCAAGGCACAGCACATGCTAAAATATGTAAATTTCAACAAAACAAAACTTGTTAATCAGTTTTTATTTGATGAATTTGAAATGTAGCTAATATATAAAAAAATTAACCAAGCAAATGAGCGAAGCTGAGTTGAGTGTATAAGTATTGCCCATTTTTTGTTTAGCCAAATCCAAAGTGATCTTTCTGTTTTCAATAATAGTTATAACTCGCTTTGCCAATGTCTGAGTTTCTGTTTGAAGCCGTTTTATTTGGCTGGAATGGAGATTATTAGTATTGAAAATTATAGAACATTGTGCGCAGTGATCTGTCATCCATCGATAAAGGTCAAGTAGGTTCCTATAATAATTATTATAAATTTTGGTATTTACTCGGATAACTGCCTGTATAATAACGAAAAATAAATAATCAAACTAGGAATTATTAAAACTTATTTATTTTCCATTCAAGATGCAGTGGTTTAATATTACACAAATATAAAAATCTTAACACATAAAATTGATTCTACATTTACATTTACTTAGCAACTGAATTTACTTTAAGTTATAATACAAATAACACAACGAATTTAAATTAAATCCAACGCAAATCAAAACACAAAAACAAACAGTTCACATGTCACCTCCGCTGCCACGAGACCGCAGCTCGTCCCTCTCGGCGGATCGTAATCGACTGTCTACAAAAATTAAAAAAACTCCGTGCAAAGTTGGAGCTACCCTTTTCAGTAAAAATGGACTCGTCCAGCGGCCGAAGCCGGGGGCTAATTTAACGCCTGGCAACAAGAAAAAAACCTATACTGCGAAATATTGCTGTTTGCCGCAGGCCGATTTCAGTTCAGGACACTAATGACACTTATACTTAAGAAAAACCAGGGTGTGTCATATAATATGTCGAAAAATAAAAGAATACATATGTTTAAGTATCTCGTCGAAAGTATCACTTTCACTTTAATTTGTTATTCACATGAACTCGGTTAAGTACGAGTCAAGACAGAATGTTTTAGTTCCTCGTCATCTTTTATTGTTCCAATTAGCAGATTTCCACACATGTTCTACCTGCTGTGTATTGACGAGTGTAACTAGATCTACAAAGCTATGAAGGTGTTTTACTGTTTGTAGTTCAAAACCATTTGCTTTAATTTGGTTGTAAGCTCACCAACGATCTGACATAATTATTGTTTCTGGCCTCGCATTCTCTCTTATTATTGGCATAAGCATCTGAGCTGATCGATCGGGAACATAGACAATGAACATTCTTTTGTTAACCGATACAGAAGTCCAAAGCCCCACTATTGAGATAAAACCTTTCCAGCGCTATTTTTCCTTCGGAAAAAGAGACTCATCAATTTCAACGACCATTCCTTCGTCGCCAATCATGATCTACATTTACTGCATTCGCCATGCCCAGAATTCTCTCAGGTATTAGAGTCAGATCGCAACTGATGGCGTGACAAGCTCAACACATCTGCACAGAAATTGACTCTTACTAATTCACGAGACCATCAATATACAAAATAAGTTGATGAAATAAAGTTATAAAATTCATGGTATCAATCAGTAATAATCAAAAAACTATCATAGTGCGAAAGCCGTATGTAAAATTATTTAAATATAAGCGCGAAAACTGCGTATACAGCGCATGCGTACCAAACGTAACGTATATTAGTACAGCGGCAAAAAACGCCTGTGCAGAAAACGACCCTGGTAGATTTAAATAGAAAAGTTTTACAATACATTTATAAAAAAAACAAACCATGTTAAATGGACCATTGATTGAAATTATTTAGCTACCTACGAAAAACCTTTTGAAGTTTTATTAGATGAAGAAATAATTTTCAACAAAACTGTACTAATTAGATTGTGTACAGCCATAAAGACAAAGTATTGTTTTGTGACATTTGACAAACTTGAAAGTCATTTCCAAAAAAGTTTTGTTTACAATTTATATTAAATGACTAAAAACAATAGAAGATTGGCTGGCATTATTTGTAAATAATAAGACTATTTTCACTCGAGAATATGTGTACATTTTTTGATCTTTTCAAGAACAAAACACTTCAGAAGATTCCACTTGTTAATAGAATCTTCCTTATCAGTTTCAGTTCAAATATAATTAAAGATAATAGGTAATATTATCTAGTATTACCATCGAAATAACAGTGATATTTTTAAGAGACTGATCAAGTGTATAAATGTTTCTACGGAATCGTACGAAACAAGTCATTCTGAAAGGAGCTGTACATTCAACATTTCGAAAAATGTCTAAATTCTGTGCAAATTTAAGTTTTATGTTCCAAGAAGGCGCCACAATGCCAGAGAGATACGCTCTAGCAAAAATGGCAGGATTTAATTATGTGGAAAGTGGATTTCCATTAGGATTTACAATTGACGAAATTACAACTTCAAAAAATAAGTCAGGACTTCAGCAAACTTTAATAAATCTATTCACAGGTATGTTTTTTTTATCTGATCATACTTTGGCGTCGCTTAACATCGATTACAAGATTAATTTGTATTTTATATGTCATTTCTCGTAGTGCCCTACTCCTAAGTTAACTTTTAGTCTTATTAGCATGAGATTGAATGTATATTTTTCTTTTTTGTGGTATACCATCTAAACGTGTGTTGAAACATTTTGGTAAGAACATTTACCTTTGGGGTAAATATGATTTACAACATGCTACTCCTTTTCTGTCTCAAAACTACTTAATGCTGCTAAAAACAATGCAATTCTCCAGGGAATTAGCGAAAAGTCAAGCATTGGAATTAAATATTAAATTAAAATATATTTAAATATTAAACGATTAAAAGAACTCTCTTAAGATTCCAGTGTGGTATTTTTATTCATGCATAATAGTGACCTAAACAATAATTAACATTGGTTATTTTAGGAGATACCTCAAAGGGTGAACTGGGAGTCACTTTTAAACCAGGCTCTGAAAGTGTATTCCGCGACAACCTCGATTTGACTATTCAGTATGCCAAATCATTGGAGTGTTCATATATTCATGTTATGGCTGGCAAAATTGACGAAGATATAAATGACAATCATTGGAAAACTTATGAAAACAACCTACTCTATGCATCCCGCAAATTAGAGAATGAAAATATAATTGGCTTAATAGAACCAATTAATAAGTATTCAGTGCCAAACTATTTCTTAAACTCTTACGAAAAAGGTGAGTGAACAATCAGCGAGCACATATACATACGTTTAGTTTACATGAGTAATTATTTCCAGACTTCTTTATTATAATCTTGAAAAATAGATAATGTATCTATCTTTTTGAACAAGGTTATATTTATTATTATAATAGATTCCTTAACCGAACAGGGTTTAACTGGGATAATTTAAAAATCCTCTGTTGAAGGCTTCTGGTTTTGTGGTGCATTTCTATAAAAATAGTCAGCATTCTCTTTATATCAACCTTCTAAGTATGTGGATTATATGTGAAGTCAATTAACTGGGAATTCCTTTTCGCAACCATCCCACTTTTGTAGATTTATATCTTCACAGTTCTGAATAAAATTTTGAAAATACTAATGAGTATCATCAATGTTTTACCCTCTGGCTGCCAAAATCCGATATATCGGCTTGTCTCGCTATAGTATTGTTTCAGGAGAACAGTATGCTTTACATTATAGAAAACATTTTACTTATTCATTATGTAAATATGTTAGATCTGCGGTATATCTTGCATATCGACGATGGAAAGGAAAAAGGACGTAACTCACACACAAAAAATATTGTGTATAGCCTCAACAAAACGTGTATTAAATTGTATACATTGACGAAGGGATTAGTCCTTTTGCCTTTCTACAGTCGATATATCATGCACAAATATAGTGTATTAGCACGTTTTGTGTGAGTTTTACTCAATATTTTTTGGTTTAGGTTACGTTTTTTTTCCTTTCCACAGTCGATATTAATCCCAAAAGGCCCTGTGAAATATGTGTGTCTATCACATACGATAATTCTGTTAGACAATCAATGTATGTGAATCTGGTAATAAGATTCAAATATTCTTTATTTCCGTAGCATTTTAGTATAAATAAATAGTAGTTAACATGATATTTCGACTTCAGATATATTCTTATATCTGACAAAGAAACAAATGTACTAGTGATCGCCATAAAATTTCGTTTTTTTATAATTGTTTATCTTGTTTTTTTAATAGCAATTGAAATAATTATGAGAATCAACAGTCCTCACATGCGGCTCATGTTAGATATCTTTCATTTGCAACAAATCAAAGGAGATGTAACGCACAGCATACAAAATTATTTGCCATACATTGGATACGTTCAAGTGAGTGTCCTTTATATTTATTTCTTTCATTATTTTTATGTAAAAATAATCTTATGATCGTATTCTTTTAATGAAAATTGGCGTGAGACATTCAGTCTTAAATATTCTAGTAGTAAATTAATTTTGCCCAAAAAAAACTGATCAAAATAGTTCTGTATTGAGAGAAGAGACACGAGGCAATCTTGCTCAACTATTTTGTGAAGCAGCAATTGCAACAGATGAGATGACGTGCCTTGCACTATCATATGCTCACCCCGTGTATCCAGCAGAAAGTACTGAATGTGTTCAAAAGATTGGCTGCTATAATCTTAATATTTAATTATAATTTTTCCCACTGATTAAATAATTATGGTATACATTTTTCCATAACAAGATAATTGAAATCATTGGAGCCAAAATAATTGTTGCCACTTACTTGTAAATTTTCCGAAGTGCTTAAGGTTGATAACCTAAAGAATTTATATACATAATTAAATTGTATAGGTTACATGAAGAAACTCTTAGTTCAGTGTTTTTTTATTTTTTTTCAGATTGCTCAAGTACCCAGCCGAGGACAGCCCAGCTGTCCTGGGGAAATAAATTATGATTACATTTTAAATTTTCTGAAAGACGTCGGGTACACTGGTTACATTGGACTTGAATACATACCATCTGGGCCTTCTGACAAAAGCTTAGGTTGGATTAAACAATATGGATGGTCTCTTTGAGCTTTCAGCTGGGTGCAATATTCAAGATAAAAATTATTCCATTTGATTTATATAGATTTTCAGTTCAGATAATTAGGTGGTGTGTAGTCAATTGTAGTCAATAATTTCCATTGCTTTTTTTGGTATAAACTTGCAGAGGATAATTTTACATTAGCTCCTTCTTTAGCCGGTAAAATTGAAATTATTTACAAAGTATGTATTTGTTATTATTGAGACTGTTAATTATAGTTATCAATTTCACGCATTCTTTAATATGGTTACTAGATATTTTAAGATTTAATAAATTTATTGGATTGTGTTTTTTATAACGAAAATTTTATTTCCTCAAAATGTTTTTCACACTAAAAATTACCAGTCTTAAATTTTCATATATTTAATAGCAAAACAAAACTAGCTGTAAAACAAAGTGAAGTAAGACCAGGAATATCAAATGAAAATTCACGAGTCCCCCCAAATGGCGTGACTCGTGAATTTTAAGAAACACCATTTATCCCTTGATGCACTCTCTTGCACACATTGACGAAATAAAAAATAACATGATGGTAACTTTCTCTCACCCCCTGAAAAAGCTGAAATGACATCCCTGAGTAAGACCAATCTACAAAATAATAACAAACCATTAAATTTACTGAATAGAAGTACGCCAAAAAATAGTGTCCAAATAGTCCACACTGCAGCCAACCCCCATTGTCTTTTATGAGGTCAACCAGCCGATGACCGTTTTTCAATGTAATAATGTGAGTAGGATCCAAGGCACACCTTAAATGTTCCTTGCAAGACTCAATCTTTTCGATTGTATCATGTTCAGTATTCTTTACATGTTCATTCATTTAAATTTACTTTAATATTTATAGCCTGACATAAGTCCTTTTATTTATAAAGGAAAGACAATTATTTCAATATTCATTTTTTATTGTGAGCAACTTAAAATAGCGATTCGTAAAGCTTACTATTTACATAAAACTAATCAAAATAATATTACGACAATATTACAAACATTGAAAACTGTGACTAATAATTTTAAACAAAAAATGAAGGACGATAAAAATCATGTCTAAAATATTAAGTCTAATGATACTGATTGTAGTCTTTGTGCAAACAAAAATTGTTTGAAAACTTTGAATCAATGTGATATTATTATCTGTGGAAAATTACATTTTTTTTTAAAGTGTATTTTCATTAATACTTCCAACTGTATTCTTAGAATAGAAAGCATTAATAATAAGTCATTATAATTCCATTTGGTTTTAAAATTTCAATAAGATCATGTAATTGATTTGATTCATAGCCAATAGGTGTCTTTTTAAAAATGAATTATACGTATAATGTGAATAACTGTAGTCAGAATGGATTACAAAGCATATTTTATAAATGCCAAAATAAAAATTGTTGGTAGTCAGGTTACAGCTGGCTTTCAAGTTTACAATTTATACGTGTTTGCACAGATGCAGAAAGTGAATTCTATGGTTGTTTCACATGTATTGTCGGATCCAATGGTGCCTCATAGCATTCGCAAGTGACATTCTATTATTGCTCTGGAACTGTAGAAGCTGAAAATACAGAAAAAATATTTTAATTTATTTAACCAAAGTTAGCATGTGCATGAGAGTGGCGTGTACTTTACTTGCCAGATTTTGTGCCACACGGAACAAGTGTTATGAAAAATAAATCTCATTTATAGCTAACATGTTGCAAGATCATCATTAATATTATTTATCCTTGGGCTGATACTGAGATGTGTATTTAAAATGAGATACAGTTTTAAAAATAGTTTTCATAAAATTCTACACTGCTTGTTTTTCACAAATAAAAAACGAATTCTTAACTGAAATTGTAAATTATTTCATTCATAATGTCTTTAATTTAGTTCCAAATCTTCATCACTGCTCATGATTGTTTTCAATCTGTTTATTAGACTAACAATCAGTAATGACATCACATTTGTGAAGTGGTTAAATGTATAAAATATGAAGAGATAGATGCAAATCTTTTCATTTGAATAGTATCCAAAAGAACAGTTTATATCAGATATTTGTTGATTTCAGTACTAGATATCATAATCAAGGAGATGATAGAATATTATATAGAACAGATTTGATTAATTATTATATTCTTAAATACACTACTGTATTGATTTCACTTCTGCATTAGCTGTCCACCTACTATGGATGTTGCTAATTTTCCAAAGTAGTAACAATATATTGTCGGCTAAAAGGTCATTTTGTTTATATTACCCGTGATATGAAGTCCTTGGCTAGCGGTGTAATCCATTCTGGGTATGTAATATTGATGGCAACGATCCTATCATAGGTTTGAAGTGTTGTTTCACTTTCAAATGGCGGCTTTCCAACGAGGAATTCATATGCGAGGATACCCAAGCACCATTGGTCCACTCCCAAGTCATACACTTTTCTATTGACCATCTCTGGCGGAAGGTAGTCGAGGGTTCCGCACACCGTCTTACGTCTGAAGCAAAACATAAATAAAATTACAAACCAAGCACGAGAGATATAAATTAAAATGTAACAGGCATTCATCAGATGCCAGAGGGTTTTCGAGATATGTTAGATAATTTTAATATTTACTCCAAAAATCGACTCAAAATTTAAGTAGAGACTTAGCTGGGAATCGTTCAAAAATACAAAAGATGTTCACAATGTTTTTTTTTCCTTCAATGGTATTTGTGGATTGGATCAAATATAATGGATTCTAGGTTTTAAGATAATATAATCGGTTTCAAACCTGTCTGACGGAGCGTGGACTGACCATCCAAAATCAGCCAACTTTAATGAGCCATCTCCGGCTACAAGAATGTTCTCTGGTTTGATGTCTCGATGAATGACTTTATTTTTGTGGCAATAGTCCAACGCACTTGCAATCTAAATAAAAATAACAGTTTTTAAGCTTTCCGAGTTTTTATTCAGAAAATTATTGTTTTGGAAAGACACCGTGATTTTTGTCATATTTGGACGCCCACTTACCAATAATTGTACCACAGAGTCTTTTGTGAACAATAATTTACTATTCATAATGAACTAATTATTAAGCTTTGATTATATTTACCTGGTTTGTATATTTGGCTGAACATTTGTCTGAAAATCTTGAATTGGGTGCTTTTTTCAAAAAGTTGTACAACTCGCCATTTGCCGCAAACTCTAGGACCAAATAAATTTTCCTCTCATCATGGAACCACGTGTGTAAGCTCAAGATATGAGGATGCCTGAAAAATCAAAATTAAGAATACAATTCTAACTCTATAGAATCTGTAGAAGAAAATATGAAGACCTGGCAAAAACTACATCTCACTTTAGATGTGACTGAATCTCTATCTCTCGGAGAACCTGTCGTTCAACTTGATTTTTTACAAGTTCCGATTTGAATACTGTTTTGATTGCCACAAGGTGTCCAGTGCGGCGCTCCCGAGCGCAGAATACTCTGCCAAATTTTCCCTTACCCAGTCCGACACCAAGCTCAAAATCATTCACCGACCATTGGTATCTGGAAATTAATACACAGGATTACTGATTAACATGTTGATTTGAGTAAGGTCAATGTAGTTTTATCACTGCATTAACAAATATTTATAATCGAAAGTATACATTTGGAATATTCTATTGTCGGGGAGATTTTAGATGAACATTGAATAACATTTCAATCTGCGTGCGTCGATTTATTGGCGAACCTAGTGCTAAAGACTTTTAGGTATTATATAAAAGACAATGATAGTGGCACCTGCTTTTAGAACACAGGAAGATGATTGAGCCTTTTAAACATGATAATGTTTTTAAAAATGATAGTTTCAGAGTACAGTGGCATTAAGCAATTTTACCAAAATTTCCTTGATTGACAATTATAGCACGCAAGTAAGTATGATAGCATGAACAAAATCGAATATGAAAAATCATAGATTGTATGATTTAAATGTAACAAATGCAATAGAAAATTTCAAATATGACAATTAAAAAGATACAGACTGACAAGCAAAAAAAAATCACAGATAAAAGAGCACTTATATTTGAATACAATTAGAAGTTTTCAAATTTACTGGCCGGTAAAATTTAGCAGTGCAGTGATAAGTTTCCCTTAAATTAAATAGTATTCAACTTAAAGATATAGGCATTTGATAAAACACTTGAAAAAAAACTCCTGTAAATAGAATAAATGTATTCAAGTTTCATGGAGATAATTTCACGTTAACAATGGATAAACAACTCGACACATCAATCACTTACGGTTTTCCAAAAGCTTCATGTTGAACTATTTTTGATAGGAAATATTGAACTTCTTCTCTCTCCGGTTGTGGAACATCCTTTACCAACTCCGATAGTCCTGTATAGTTAAGTTTTATCTGAGACTGCAATGGTGTAGCAGGGTCTCTAGAAGTCATTTTATCGTGTATTGACCTGTAGGAAAATCCGTCTATAATTACTAACATATTGAAATGTCAGTTAAATTTAGGTAAATAGTGTAATAATATCAATATCACACAAAATGGAACATAAAATAGACTGTTGTGAATTACCTTGTATCAAATGAGCCCACTGAATATATATATTTAAACTATAGAAATAGAACAGATAATAACTTTGAATTCACTGAATTATTCGCAGCCACTCTTTCTCACTAAACTTCATAGATAATATACCCAAACTTTGACTGAAACAGCGGTTGCGATTCAAATTTAAAATACAAATTGCAAGGCTGATAAAAGTTTTGTCAGTTAATATTCAGTCGCCAATAGTTAATAAAATGTATACTTAATTTCATAAGTCATAATGCCATTATGAAAACGAAAAATATTACAATAGGTAAAAATAATGTTAATTTTCATCTAATAGTAGTCGTATGTAGCTACCTACTATAAATGGGTTTATTATTACCATCTCAAACGTACAGCAATGAAACCTTCTCGACAACATGACACGACCATTTGTTTGCGAAGACAAAGTATGCACCATCAACTGGGGTTATTTCGCCTATTAAGTATAGTCTTAACTTATTTTAACACTCGGGTAAACAAGATGTTTGTGAAAACTTTATTGAAAATCATTAGTTGATCACACTGAACCTTTTAAACATCTGGAATTTTCCGTAAGTCACCTAATGTAAAACATTATCTTTGTTATTGGTGTGTGCATTTTGACATAAAAGTAATGTTTTACAATTTACCGTTTAAACGGTTCAGTGTGATTAACCAATGATTTTTAATAAATTTATAATCTTGTCTACCCGAGTGTTAAAATTAAGTGTGTGTTTAACAAACAAAATATTTTTTATTAGGTGGCATAATACTTGGTAGGCGAATTAACCCCAGTTGACGGTACTTAGTTTCTAAGCATTTTTAGCATAATTCGATGGTGTTTTGGCTAATATAACTCAAAAATGAAATTATTCAGGAGAGAGTAAAAACTGTTTTTATCGAAACGGTGTGTTACGTTATGAATCTTTGTAATGCTCTCTTGTAAATTCTCATGCTTGCAGATACGGGATTATACGTAGGGAGTGTTGATATAATGGTGGCTTACATCAAGTAGCCGGGTCAGAATTTTTAAACCTAAAACCAATGTAAAATGATGTTTCTCTTCCAAAAAAGGGTCAATTTTTTTTCTAATTTATATTATTTGGCCGAGATCTGCTCTGAAGACTTTAAAATGAGATCATTATTAACTCATTTTCGTGTTTTTTAAAGGTTACATCAATTGGCCAAAATACAGTTGATATTATTCTTATATAAAATAACAATGAACTACTCATTATTATTCATACAAATAATATTACTAATCCTTTTATAAATTAATGCAAAATCAATGAGGATTAATTTTTTTGAATTAAAATATAATAAGTGATTTGAAGGTTTCAATACTATTAAATAAATGTTCTGATTGTAGTAAAATCAATGACGAATTATAATTAAAACAATCGAGCCAACACAACATTGTCATTGGGTTTATTACTATACTAATTCTTATTTTTATACACTTCATTATTGACATTTTTAACCATACTAGCTCGCTAAATTCCATGTGCCTACTTGCATTTGTATGTTATTATATAAATTTATGCATAATGCGTAAGTGGTTTGACGCAAATGCTATTTTAGTATGAAAACTAACAGCGTGTGTAGTAGAGGTCTGCACGGGCCTGGACTTGGCCCGCGGGCCTTCACCCGTCCCGACTGGTAGGCTGGGTTCAAGCGGGTAAGGGCAATTCAGTTTCAGGCTCGGTCCAGGCCCGGGTAAAGAATTTAATTTTCAACGATTGGGTCAGAGTCAGCCATAAGGCAACACTATTCATAACTTAAATAATTTATTTTACGTGTCTTATGAATATCGTTGGAAATACGGAATGTATAACATTTATTTTTTAAAAAGTATAAGTGAATTTCTACTTTGAAAAAATCGGGCTTTTTTCGGGCTGAGAAAAATAAACCTGGATTTCGGGTCGGGTTCGGGTAACAAGTGTGATATTAAGGTTCAGGTTCGGGCCGGGCCGGGCTCAGCCCGAAACATTACAAAATTTCGTTCCTGTGCAGACCTCTAGGGTGTAGGTATACGCGACGTCAGTGACGCTCAGTATACGATGGACCCAAGTATGTAGTTCTACCATTGAAAAACCATTTATTTCAAGTGTAGGTCATATTCTTTTTCTATCTTGTATATATATATAAAAAAATGGAAGACAGTGTAATAAAATGTAAACGCAAATAATTACTGACCATTACAGCTTTACTACTAAGCGAACTCCTAACTTATTGCGCATTGGTCAAATCCAGTCCACTTTCTAAAGGGCCGGACCGGTAGAGAAATCGACGACCTCCATGTAAGTCAGTCTATCGAAAACCCGTTATAATAAAATTATCTTTGCTATTTACTTTTTCCAGGAACGCAACGAAAATGTCAATGCGTGGAAATGCCAATTTTGCGACATGTGGCGTTACTAATAATTCTTGTCGTAACGTTTATTAAATTGATTTTTTAAATTTATGTGTTAGTATTTTTTTATAGTTTCAAACACGGTTGTTACCTCTATCCATGTAGCGTTAAATTAGCTAGACAAGACAAAATGTATTTGGACACGACCCTCGCAGGACATTCCCCATGGCTGTATGTATTATAAATTTTAGAGGTAGATGGTAAATATATCATTCTTCCGGCTAAATGAAAGAATATGTTTTTCAATGAAGAAAATCTATAGTAGCCGTACCACGATCAGTTTTATTAATCTTGATTATTTGGTCTTCTTAGTTAATCTTGGTCGTAGTGATGAATTATTATGTCTTCAATGCTATTTTTGCACGATTTTTTTAATCGTACGAAGAAAAATGAAAACCTATCTGCGGGAAGAATTCGAAAGATTCAGTGTGTAATGTTTTATTAATTGCAATCGATTTAAGATAGAGTTGAAAATATTATGGTAGTTTAATTAATTTGAAAATCAAAATACCTAAAATTGTCAAATAACGGTGACACACAATGATGGCTATAGTTTTCTGGAGTACGGTCCTTAGATGTCAAATTCATTCAGATAGCTAAATAAAGTTTCCGATTTCTGTCGTTTGTTGCAATACTTTATCGAAGTGCATCCATAGACACGTGTGAATGGAATTATTGCTATACGAAGCCAAAAATCAAGCTTATTTTCAATCAGGTTATTACTCTCATGTATGTTGTGAGGAAGATGATTTTAAGGACACAGGCTGTGAACCATAATGACAATCAGAATTTCTTAGTGATAAGACAAGCCGTTCTGTTTCGCTTTCTATGGGACAAGTACTATTTTTGGCACAATTTTGTATAACAAAATCTTAATTGTTCTTAGCTTTCAATCTGTCACTCATTTCTTTATCTCAAAAAAAGGATCGTCAACGGCGCATCGATCGAATTGAATCAAATAGCGATGTTCGTTTGTTTTTTAGGTATAAAATTAAATATAGGTACAGCGACGATATCATGAATCATAGGAAGATATTGAAATTATGTAAATGTACCCAGTGCCGGCATCATGAGGTCGGAATTATGGATGTGAAATTTCCCGATATTTTAGTCTCGGATATCGAGTATTCTCAAAGTTCAATACCCGAGTACCTGAGCTTTAAATTAAAATAAGTACTGAATTGAAGCCCTTGGCCTAAAAACAACAAATGTCCATTTTCCATTTTGATTTTATTGCATTTCTCGATTCCCTCTCTATGACTCCATAAAACTGTGGAAAGATATTTAAAAAAGTCCCTCAAATCAGTTCCCAAAAATATGCCACTTTTCTAAAAACATACACTAGTTCAGGCCATTGTGTATGGAAACAGTAAAAAGGTCTTTTACAACCAAGATATTGTTATGTTTTTACTCTCTCTGAACAAAATGAGTTTTGTGACATTTGCTGTTTTTAGGCCAAGGTCTTCAATTACTTATTATGTTTAAAATGAAAGTAATTAAAATATAAATTCAATATTCAAATGAATACTCCAACATTTTTCAGCCATATTCGCTCTCAATGTGGAGTACATATACTTCTACAGAATGTGATTTTTTAAACTGAGAGCTGATTGTAAGTTAGTAGCTCTACCTCTCTCTTCAGATATGGCAAGGAAAGATGAATGAAGATAGAAAAGAATTGGTTAGTTACTGGCTCTATCTACGCCCCGTTTTCAGGATAGACTAGATCTCCTAATATTTTTCTAACATTTTGTAAATAATATG
This sequence comes from Himalopsyche phryganea, assembly GCA_022494535.1. Classification (NCBI taxonomy): domain Eukaryota; kingdom Metazoa; phylum Arthropoda; class Insecta; order Trichoptera; family Rhyacophilidae; genus Himalopsyche; species Himalopsyche phryganea. Next base: position 3,139,596 of record JAGVSL010000015.1, read on the forward strand.
TCTTAGAATTACTCAATTAAATAACCCAAATAATTGCGTTCCCTAATTTTTTACCAGTACCCGGGTTTTCGATTCTGGAGTTGGCAACCCTAATCGCTACCACGATATGTACTGTTGGCTTGTCTAGAGTTTATGTCCTCAAGCTAAAAAGGTGTGAAGAGTTTTTGAAAGTGAATATAACAGTCAGACTTTGTTAAGGTCTATAGGTCGCATGGAACACATCTCTACATAAAGGTCTCAATAAACGATCACACTATTTATGCAATACGTTATTCGTGTGTGTTACTCTTTAAAATATTGTTGGCGGTTGAACATATGAAATTGCGATTTTATACATAATTCCTAAAAATTTGCATGATTGTATGGATAAATAGCAACTAAAAAATGCAATCAAAAGTGATTAACTAGATAAAATGGTGATATTTTTGTCGGAATCGATACATAATGAATTACTAGGTACATAATTAATTGAATAAAAAATACATCTTCCCAACGTCACAGTATAAATATATATCAATCAACCAGAAACCACACGCAAAGTGCAAATCTTCATCATTTTGTTAATTGACATTGTTTCCATAACAATATGTCAACAGGCAGTATGGCTGTACAAGTTTCATTCGTGATTATCTATACATTATGATATCCGTTGACTCAATTACAGATTTCCAGCGTTAGTAAAACAAGACACGAAAATTCTCCTCTCAAAGTTGTACACCTTTCTTTCATCATGTGCGTTCAATATTCTAATAGTAAGTATTTGATGTATTTTACACCTGCTTTATTGAATTTTTTCTTATGTCTTCACTTTAATGATAATTGTTACTTTACTCTTCAGATCTGATTGCTTAACTGTTATATCATAATTTTGATGTTATGCCGTCAATTGAATAACCTAGAATGATGTTCACGGTCACTGTGGTGGAAAACGAAACGCTTTAATCAACACTTTACACAATACAATTGTTTATTATAAATACTTTATTCATTATGCGATTTCCCATTAAGTAATTACAATTTTCCCACGAGATTGCAACAAGCTTGATATTTGCAGTGGTGATACCTGCTGCTTAAGCTGAGGGACTATGGAAAGACTCGTTTGATATTTATTTTTATTTATATAAAAAAATGTATTTGACTTGACAGTTTACGCCAAAAAGATACATTCATAGCAGTTAAGATAAATTGCAGAAATAATAAAAACAGAAATACCACACAACGAAAATGTAGCAACAGAATACAAATAAAACAACCAAATTTTCAGAAGAATAACGAAAAAGCAATGCATTAAGATTTAAAATAAACTTGAGCATATCTATACATATAAATGAATGTTTGTTTGTTTGTTTGTCCCCTATGCGTTTCTATACCATGCATCCGATTTCGATGAAACTTTGGTGAGTTGTTGTGCGCTCATAAGGGTTTCTGAAAAATATATATAAAAGAAGAATCAAATACGTACAAACAACGGCATTTCAGAAAACCTTCTGATTGATTCGTATACGCACCAGACAGAAAAACAAAAAATATTGTGTATCCAAAAGCACTTCAATAAACAGAATTAAAACACAAACACTTTCTTTCCTCGAGTGGCATGCTGGGTTAATTAGCTAGTAATTTATAAATTTAGAAATTATCAACTACTCAATAAGAAAAAAATGATCGATAGAATGAAAATTGTTAAATAAATCATCCACACGGTAAACAAAATCATCAATGCAAAATGGAAGAGCGTCGTTTTAACTATCCAAATTAGGGAAACCGGTTCAGGAAAACACATTAACTGCTTATGATAATTGTATAACCGAATACTGTATTTATACACCGAAAATGTACCATGTTATATCATATTATAATAAGCAAGTCTCGCATCTCCATATCTGTTTGTATCGCACAAATAGGTAATGCATATTTTTATTGTTTTATTTCTTACCGTAAAATAATTCATCGGAGATATTTAAGTGGTATATACTGGTTGTTAAATATTTTTTCAGTCGTTTTTTGTGATTTACAAAAGTAAACAAGAAATAAGAAAAATATTTATCATTCTATTCAATGTGAAATATTTATAAAAGATTTTTTTATGAAAACTTCGTAATGGGCTTTTTTACCGATTCGGTGACTGATTCAACATTCAACACTTTTTATTCGCATTCCAAATTGGCAAAATAAAATAAACTGTTCTTTTAAAAATATGCACATAATGAGCAACATTACAATACGAAATGATAATAACAATCATCACAGATAAGTTTGCATTCGTTTTACTTGACTGCCCAAAGAAGTTCAGGTTGCCATAAAATACTTTGTAAAAAATTTAACAAGGTCTGACATTAATTTCCTTTGACTATTTTTATATTGAAATATTACATTCAGGTAGTGGATTTTGACTATGCAGATAAGTTTTATTTATTGACGATTATTCTATTCACAACTGATTGATATATCTTTATAATATTTCTGCTTCCATTCTAAATTATTATTTCTCGCTATATAAATTTAACGTGGCGCTTTTATGTTTGTGCATATTAGCAGATTGCCAATACGTTAAATATTTAGAATTTATAGCAGCACATAAGACCAAATTGTAGAACAAAGACTTTACAAACGACCGTGCCTTACATTTTCAATCATAATATTATTTTGAAAAAATATGCTCAATTTGATATTTAATTTGACAAACAGTAAATAATATGCTTTATAGTATACTACTATCCGATAATTACTAAATGACTAATAATCACACAGTTCTATAGAAAATTGAAAACCAATAATTTACGCGAAATACGTATGTGATATCTATATGTGAAAAATCGCCATAATAATTTGTTAAGTAGTTCTTCTATATTAGAAGAAGGAACACAAAACAAATTTGAAATATGACGATTAATATTTTGTAATTCGGATAAATTATCGGTTAATGTTTGGTGTTTTGGTATTTTCCTATTCGCAGTTAAATTTCCTTGATGATTGCATTAATTTCTGCGGAATTTATTAAATTTTCTGGAAATAAAAGAGTAGCATTTTGTGAAGCATATTTACTGTCAAAACAATATCTCTTGGTAAATTAACGTGGAAAATTTAATTTGTTCGGCTTAATGATCGTAATAACAGTATGTTAATTAATATGTTTTGTTATTTATTTAGCAATCTACTTCCAATCGTGTGAACACGTTTGTTTTGTTTGAAAAGTTGTGAACAAATTGTAATAAAACTGTTATACATTTCCATACCTAATGAAATAATATATTTTTATTAGGACAATTAAAATACATCATCAACAATCCTAATCACTTGGATATAAAACATTAACTATAATGAATTAAAAGTATAGAAAGTATTAGAAAATGTTTTATGAACTTGCGTCTAACGGCATGGATGTCTGTGTTGCGTTTATTCTTATCTGCCCTATTATAACGATGAAATCCTCCATCAGGAGTTCATATCAATCCAGTGGAAGTGAAAATGGTGACGGTATTATATGCGTCAACACTATTTTTAATATCAAAGCAATGCAAAGCAGCATTTGCACACCTATACCGAATCAACACCACTGCATTTACATGAAAACGAACAGCGTGCAACCTAACCTAACCTAACGATAAATTACTTAGAATAAATTCAGAACTTCAAATACGATAGCTATCTAAAGTACGCATTAATATTAAAATAATGTTTTTTTAAATCTTAGTTGATATTTCGAGTTTCAGTTTATAAATAATTCGTTCTATTGAACGTAAACATCTCAAATCATCTTACTAAAATAATAAGCATTGCGTGACATTTACGGATCTACGAAATGTAACAGTCGTCTTTAAAGATCAGACATTTACTTATATTTTTATCATTTTACCATTCAAAATTATATTATCATATTTATTCTATAAAAAACAAGCTCATAAATATGATTTTAAAATATAGTTTCAAAAAATTTGGTCTTAGTCTGAGTGGGTTAAATTAGGTATTGTACTTACCTCTTCTCACAGTCAATATATTTAGCGATGTATTATTAGATATGAAATATTGACAACAATTTATTTTAATTACGAGCTCCATTTCTTTCATTTCACGCCGCCATGCTGGTTTCATATCCCTTCATTAGATAATTTCATCGGGCGTGTTTATGGATTGAACAATTTTCAGCTGTTTGAAAAATATTGTCAAAACAAAATATGTATGTAAGTCACGTCTGTTAGTTAAAAATAAAATGAATTCCTTACGTGCGCACAGTCACATCAAAGAAAATGTTTAGATTTAAAAGCTCAAACATTTGTGGGGTGACAACCTTTTCGATAGTAATACATTACATAGTTTTAAACTAAGATTTATTAATGATGACTTGTCGTCTTTTTGGAGAATATCTCCAAATGGAATAAAACTTTATTTATGTATTTGTCTGCTTCCGTGGATCAATTCTCTCCTCTAATTTGTTTTGCCATACGCGTAAAAAAAGTGTGCAATTTTCAAATCAAATTGTACTAACTTTGTATAAATTTACATACCTGAACATCAAATGCTATTTTTTAATGCCCAGCTGTTCTGCGACAATGTCTTCTGTTTACATACTTTAAATCAAAATTTTTATATTTATTGCTTTGAAAAATAGCACACAAATTCACTGTTTCAATTTCATTTGGCGTGCACTGTTTTGACTTGTGACATTTTCAAGAAATCTGTGTGCGTAGTGTTTTATAGGAAGTATTGTTTGAAAGTTAGGTGGAAGGACATAAGCCTTATCAATACGTGATGATTTTTTTCACGTGTTAAAAATCTACTTGGGAAGAGTAAACGTAAACGTACATAGGAATATTAAATTTATCCTCTGGAATGGATCGAAACAGTATCGTACCGACTTTTAAAATTGTAATACCGATGCTGATTTTTAGATACATGTCATTTAATATAGATAAACAAATCTAGATCAAATATAATGTGAATTTAATAAACTTTTTTTAATAAGCCAATTTTGAATTATGGTGACATGTCATCACGATTATAATCCTGCAACATGCCACCGGCATTAAGACAGCGAACACGGATCCTAATTCAAATCAAAGTTTGTTTAAAAATGGAAGGAAAAAGAATTCAAATCCAAAATGGAGGTGTGACGATTGCCGGGTCGTGTGAGGCATTTACCACACGAATGTCACGACATTCAAATAACAATTAGTGTCGACGTTTTAATGGTTTTATCTTTGTTAGCGCTACTATTTTTCAAAAATTTTCGGTATGAAGGCCATAGCAGTTGCACAATAATCACTATCAAATTTTTGCCATTTTCAACTAGGTACTTATATCCTCTAAAAATCATTAGTAACATCATGAACATCAATTGACGCACATATCATTTTTTGTTATATTGCCGCACGAACATTTTTGACAGTATTATGAAAATGGAATAGAAAACACAAACAATATAAATGCAGTGAAGAAAAATTAATATCAAAACTGTTAGCTATTTAAGGTAAATGTACCAGTAGTTGACCTTTTTCAATAAAAGTGCCCAAAATAAGAAACGTAGACGCGGGATTGCTGTAAATTGTAGAGTTCAGACAAGTGAAACCATCTTTTGTCGGATTGAGGAATTCGCACATCACCATATTTGCCATTGAGGTGTCATATCGGTCATTTGAAAACAACACCTTCCACAGTAAGTACTTTATTTTGAATTTCTTAAAAGAATTCTTAAGGATATCAGTGAATATGATACTTGATTCAACAAGAGTGGTCTTACAGGAAGCTCTGAGGCAACTCTGATGAAAGGTTGTAATGAAACCTTGTGCTTAGACATGGTCAACTACTGAAAAAAAGTGGTCAACTACTGAAACTTTCAATTTTTTGAATGGTCAACTACTGACACATTAACATGGTTGTTAAAAGTTGAACACAATTTTTTTGTAACATACCCTTTCCTAATGTTTGTCTATATTAATTACGACATTTAATCCATTATGAATACAATAATATTCTAATTTTATCTATGATATTTGGCTTGACGTCGTTGTATGATAAAGTTTTACTGCAACTCTCGTAATTATTGTACTATTTTCATGATAAAAGCAACGTTAATACTTTGATTTTTAATTACATATTAAATAAATCAAATGCATCCATCAATGATGCATGAAATATGAAAATTCGCTTAAGTATTCATAATCGCTCTGCTTTGATGTGTCACTTTAGCAGAAGCACTCAGATTCAACATTCAAATACATAGCAAACGGTTATTTGTAGAAGAACAGAAATCGACCAAAAGTCAACAATTCAAATAACGTGAATATAGATAGAAAAACTGCTAACAAATCGTCCTTATACCACCCAGTAGTGTGCATAAGAACGTGTGCAAAGAAAGTGTTACTAAAATATTGCCGAATTATTAAAATGCATTTAAAAACGTTGATATTGTTTGACCCTACAACCTACGATTTCACTTATGTTTCATTTTACCGATCACATTCTCAATGTATGAGTATCTCTCGATCCATAAATGAATGTACCACAAGATAAGCAGGTAAAGTGCAAACAGTTTGAGTTCGCTGTGCATAATAAACATATGAGAGATGAAGATGCGAAAGTTGTTGGGCAGGTTTTATTGTGAAAGTGTACACATTAAAAGCGAGATGAATATGGTGTTGCTTACATACATACTAGTCAAATTTATAAAGCTGGCAACAATCTGCTAGCGAATGTTGAACTCTTTTTTACGTATTATTCCGTGCCATACGTTGGTGGTGTGTTTGACGTCATCAATATAACTCGTATAATTTGTATCAAAAAATCTTATTAATTAGCCAAGTTGACCTTGACCATCATATTTATGATTTCACAGCCGTCTTCAATAACACGAACATAAAATAAGTTTACTTTTTTCAATTGTTTGCCCGATGCAGAGCTGAATGATAAAAATACGTCAAAATGACGTATCAGGACGCTGACTTGAGTTGGAAAGAAGTAAAAGACAGAGAATCTTGTAGGCACCGTGTGTTAGCCATATATTATGTTCCAAACTGTAAGCGGACATGACCAAACAAACAAAATTATTGTGGGATTTTCTATTTATTTTTTTTTAATTCCTCTAAAATCTACTGAATGACATGACTGCAAAGAAAAAATAAATTAGAAGACATCTTACCGACGTATTTCCTCACAGCAGCAAACGTCATTTCAAAAACAATACATGCAGCGTGCATCGTCTCTCATCAACATAGATTAAGCTTGAAATGTATTTATCGGCTAATTATTTATATACGAAAAAAATGCTCTAAATGTTTCAACGTCAGTAACCCATTAAGAGTGACAGACGTAAATAATGTATAACGTTGAAATAAATAAAATAATATCTTTACGGACTAATGATATTATTACCAAACATTATTTTAGTTTATATTTTGTTAAACACAAACAAAAAATAATTGGAATACAATTTGTAATAAATAATCTTGATATTAAAATGAAAGTTATAACTAAAACAGCTAAACACATTACCGTATTCCTTATAATTGTCAAAAAGATTAAATGAATTAGAATTTATTAAATAACTAGTGTGTACCCGGCATGCGTTGCAATTCCACTCAAAGGAAGAAAGGGTTTGTGTTTTAATTCTGTTTATTGAAGTGCTTTTGGATTGGAGGTCTGCACGGGCCGAAATTTCATAAAATTACCCGGTCAGAGCCACTATTTTTTGTTTTTCCATCTGGTTCAGTGATATCGGTAGTTTTATGTATTTAATTCTGTTTTTAGGTATGTTTTTTCATATTTTAGATTTTTTTTTTCTTCAGAAACCTTCAAGGGTGTGCGCACAACAACTCACCAAAGTTTGATCGAAATCGAATGAATGGTAAAGGAATGCATAAAGGACAAATTAATCTTCATTTTTATATATATAAATATAGATATCTACCTAGATATGCCGCAATTATTTTGAGTTTTGTTTTTTAATTATATTTACCTTAGTTGATTATCTAGAATAATAATTGATATTGCCACAGTCCCATGATTAATGAACAGAACTTATCTTTATCCTGAATCGTTATCCGGTATGTCTTGACAAAAGTGAAATGATTTTTTACACAAATATTACGAACACATAAAAAAAGGCTTTAAGATGTAGTGTTCCCCGATCTCTATTCCGAACGGATCATTCAAATTAGAAATGTACACACCATTGAATTCATTGATTTATTGTCTGTAATTTGACGAAGATTTGATGTTTCGGCCCATTAGTGAAAATTCGGTTCGCACATGCATCCATAGCGATAATGACAATCAAATGAAAATTGAAGTCGTAGATCACAGGTCATCAACCTGTAGCCTTCTAGGTCATCAATTACGACCTTTGACTGAAACGATTTTTGTACATTTATAAAATAATGTACTGTTTTAGGATATTTAATTTAGGCTTTTTGATTGCGGCCTTATTTGATTACAAATTGATGAATGTAGCCTTCTGACATTAAAAAGTTCCTCACCACTGAATAAGATTGAATAAACACATCCAGTTGAGCAAAAGGTGACGTGTCTACTTTTGTGGCCAAATCTGTAATTCCATACGAATGTATATACAAATATTAGCAACATTTTATTTTTGACCCTGCTGGTAATTGAACTAGTGACCTTCTGAATTCCACACCAGCACACTTCATTGTACATGAACTGTGCTCTTGTTATGGAGCATTATTCTCCATTTAGTTGTAACCTGCGCGGAATTGAGTAGGCAAAGGAGAACGACGCAAAATGACAAAAATATATTCTTTTAGGGCAGGCTTTTCGTGTCAAGGAAGCCATACAATATTTAGGATCGTATAGCCAGAGCATCATAAGTAAAGCAAATAACTTATGTCATAAATTTTGTTGTAATACCTGTATTATTTTACTAACGTAGGTTTCAGTCCATGACCAATCACAATTTTGGGATTCGGTCCATGGCTGGTCAAAAGTTTAAATGAATATTTGAGCAATTTAAGACATCGACTGAGGGTGCTTGATGGAATTTCAAGATCAAATTTGATTTATTGACATTTTGTACATTTCTATGTATTTTGTCACTTACGACTCGGGTTTCGCCTTTCGGCATCTTCATGTATCCGAGCACACGAGTGGGTTCGAATACCTGAAGATGTCGAAAGGCGAAACCCGAGTCGTTAGTGTCAAAATACATGGAAATGTACAAAATCTCAATAACTCAAATTTGTATATTTGAGCTTAAGAAATAATTATATTGATACTATACTGAACGAATTAAGTCAGTTTTTGGTGGTTTTCTGTCTAGCAATCAAAATGTATGCAATTTAACGTTTTACGTACTGTTAGAAAGCATTAAGTCATAGTATTGTATATTATTGCTATGAAGGAAAAACCAGTATTAAGTCATTTTATCATTATTGTTATTTTATCTGACCTGATATCCTCCAGTAACACAGCAGCTAATGATTTTTTTCGTATTGTAAGGAACCCGGCCAGTGTTACGGTGTAAGAAGATCCGAACCGAAGAGAGGCGGATGGCTGGTTATCGACGTCCTGGAAGAGCTGGGATCTCAAACAAACACCATTTCAAATCCGGTTCAACAATTATTTATTTTTAATCGAAGATGCAGTGGTTTGCAATACACAAAAATATTCTTAACACATAAAATTGAATCTACATTTAACTTTACTTAACAACTGAATTTACTTTAAGTTATAATGCAAAAGGCACGACAAATGATTTTAAATTACATCCAATTTCAAAACAAACACAAACAATCCACAACGTCAACGGTGCCGACCACGCTGGCTGGCAGCTCACCTCCACTCGAAAGATCGTAATCGACTACTCACACATAAAATCAAAAGGACTCCCGCATCGTCGGAGCCACCCTCGTCTTGACACTTTCTAATTTCTATAGGTCTTCGGCGGTTAGAAACAGCTGGCTTTCAACGACAGTAATCGGTTGGAATACCCCGGATCATGGCCATTAACGCTGAGCGCTTTCAGTTATGGACCCTAATAAAACTTAAGCTTAACAAAACAAACCAGGGTGTTTCAGGTGGTATTGCGGATTTAAACGCGTGGTAAATATAATTATCCAGTTTATTGAATTATCATTCACTTGGTAGAGCTCCATTAGAACGGTGGAGTGAATAGCTATGAGCTATATTTTATCATGCATTAAAAATTGTATTTTTTTATAATCTCCGGTTACGATGAAAACAAACAAAACATTTCATTTAACTGAGGGTTACCACAAGAACATAAAATATTTTTTTTATTTTGATTAGGGAGTTTAAGTTTTCTATGGTACCGTGCATTTACATAATTCGACAGTGTTTGGCCAATTGATGTGACCCTCAAAAAATGCAAAAATGAGTTAATGATTGGATCTCATTATAAAGATGACAGAGTAGGTCTCAGCCAAATGATGTAAATTAGAAAACTAAATGGACTTCTTTTTGAAAGGGAAATATCATTCTACATTCGTTTTAGGTTTAAAAATTCTGACCCTGCCACTTGATGTATAATCCCGTATCTGCAAACATGATAATATACAGGACTGCGTTTCAAAGATTCATAACGCAACTCACTGTATAATTTTTACGATAAAAACAGTTTTTACTCTCTCCTGAACAATTTCAATTTTGAGGGTTAAATCAATTGGCCAAAACACCGTCAATATGATAGAATTGGTTCCATGAAAAAACAGAACAATATTTTTGTCGTATCTATTATTTATTGAACATATAAGAAATCAATAATATATTTAGTAATTTATAAAAACAAAAAAGTATAATTAACTCTAATATGTAATTAGAATCTGTTTATTGTAGATATTGAACACAAATATTTGCAAACGACCATACTTATTTTATATAATACATGGCACTTTTTTTAAAATATTTTGTTTGGAAAAAAATATCTGATTGGCCAAATATTTTTTTAAATCGGAAAATCATACGAGATAAACTCGATGAGAAGTCACCCATGTCTATAATCATACATGTTCAATAAATAATAGATACGACAACAATATTATCTTCAAAATGTTGTGTTTTTTCATGTTCCGTTTTTTCCTGTTTTGTTTCGTCCGGTTACCGATAGAATTGATAGATATTTGTTTTTCCTGTGAGGTGTGCAGACTGCAGACTAAAAATTTAAGTAGATTCAAACTCGTATGCCTGATTTGGTGTGTGTTTAACTAGTTCTATTTCAACTTTTCAGCTACATGTTTCAGTGGTTCTTGAGATTTTCTAAAGATGGTCATGTAAGTCTTTTATTTTTACTCTCTCATTAATTGATTCAATATTTAATTATCTATGCAGCTGACATTATCATTCGTAGTATTGTCAATCAGTCATTATTTTTTGCACAGAACGTATACTTGTATAAATTTCAAAAACCCTTGCGTTTCGCAAATAAAAATAAGTATGACTAACACTATATTTTAGCATGTTTTGAAATTGAACAATAAAAATAAATATTGAAAAAAACGCAGCACAACATACTATAATAGGATAAAATAACAAAGTATTTAGTTCTACAAATTTTTAACAGGTAGTTGATAGCTATTTTGGCTTTACGCCATCGTCAGAACAAGAGTAGAGATAGTGCTGACGATGGCGTAAATGGCAGAAGAGAGAGAATGGCGTAAAGCTGAAATAGCTATCAACTACCTGTTAAAAATTTGTAGAAGTAAATACTTTGTTATTTTATACTATTATAATGGAGTTCTACCAAGTAAATGCAAATTCAATCAACAACGTACTATGTTTGAAAATAAATATTTTTTATAGAAACACAAGTAATATGTATTGGTTTTATTCATATGAAATAAACTTAATGAAAATGACACTTGAGATCAACTCGATGAGAAAAACAACACACAGACACCCATGCCCAAGATATCAAATGATAAGTTAAAAAAAAATGAATGACAATTATTTTTAATTTTTATAATCGTGCTTAACAACAAAGATTAGTGTATAAAAAATGAGTATCTCTAATGGAGGTATCTCAACAGTAGTTTTTCTTCGAGAACTGCTTGTTACTTAGTTTGTCAAACTCTCTTTTTGGCAGAAAGTATGAATAGAAGGATAGGGCTAGGACAGGACTAGCGAGGTAATTATAGACATCACAAACATCCATTCCTACGAACAGCAATCCGTAAATCGATTGAAAAATCAATTTATGAACCCGAGATATCCGTAACTGAAGCCAATGACGTTGGCCACTGCACAACTGACCCAACCCATTATCATCAACCGTTTTATTTCGAAACTGTTTCAAAATAAAAAAATAATATTTTTGACAGTTATATTTATGTAAATCTCTTTTCGGGGATTTAATCTCTTGAACATCGAATGGTAATGGTGTGGAAGCCATATAGCTTTTCAATTTTTATAAACAATTATATTATATAATGGATGTAGTAGATTTGTAAATACACATTATCCTTTTAAAGAAAATACAGGATGTCGATTTGAAAAGAGTTTGAAATGCGGCAGTATCAGTAATAAATAAACACCGGATAGACTATCGAACTAATATTATGCAATTACTGACGGTGTTGGCTTCTGCGAACAACTCGCCAGTTGGTTACATCCGCTAATTACAGACGACACCTGCTGTCACCCAAATGATATGTCATTGAATCGGACTTCCTTCTTACAACGCGGGAAATCAGGCCTCCGTTGACTTGCTATCCGTATTTGATATCGTTGGACTATGACAGATAACAGTAAATCATAAACAGGATTTTGAATATTTAAATATTTATAATTGGATGGCTAGGATTCTGAATAGGACGAACGTCTAAAATCGCTGACCACTCGGCTACAGGATTGGTGACAATTGAGTAGGGAGACTTAATGTTTTATGTACATACAAATATTTATTAACCAGTGTCGCCATAGATAGAGGGTGCTAACATTTAGACGTTGGCGTAATTATGGCGTTATTTTGAAGCAACATAATGTTGAAATTTTAAAATTGGAAATGTCACCGCGGATCGTACCTCATTTAACACCCACAAATTATAGTTCTTCAATTAATTTTAGTGTTAAAGTTGAATATTTAAAGTTGTAAAATAGCACAATTGACTTGAAATAACAGTCAAAATGGCTGTTCACCGTTTTACATACGTTCACCGACATACAGATTTATACATGTATTTTCTGCCTTATAGTAAAGATAATCGCATTCATTAATAACTTTATACCCCATCCAGTAACATTTTAACATTTTTTCTTTTCATAGGCAAAAACTTTCAATAAAAACCGGTCTAGTGAGTTTATTTCTCAGTGTCCTTACTCTTACCAAGGTTCAATTCCTTTTTTTCCTGCGACAAAACCTTCACTATGTGAATCTTGTCTGTACGGCATGTTAAATACAGCTTCCCAAAACTTAATTAAATCAGGGTTAAACATTAACAATTTGTTTAGTCGTACAAGAAGAAACAGTAAATAATATTTGATGTTTTTTAAATACTAAATATTTACATGCTATTCTATACCTTATTATAATGATGGCCTACTGAATAAATATCAATAGTCTTATATCAGCTAATAATCTTATTTATATCGCCTATATAATAAATTAATTCATGATTCATTCTTATGAAATATGTTTTTTTGATTTAATTTTTATATCAGGATTTGTTTTCATTCTATTTGAATATCATTGTACATAGACTGGATTTAATGGCATCACCAACTTTTAGACGTCACGTTTTATGATTGTCTATCTGAACTACGCTGCAATGATAGATTGCTGATTACGAAGAATCTTTTGAAGACGTTTTCGGATACATCTAGATATGTTGATGTTAATATTATTTTTTTAAATATTGACGATCTATATACACACTTTGGCAATCGTATCTCCACCCTACAATCGTCCCACGCATGTGAAAGAAACTTAAAACTTTGAGTACTAGCTGACCACAACTTCGTCCAAGAACAGAATGTACAGGTGCCGTGAACCGTAATTTTATCCTGGAAACTTACTACCCATTCCGCTGGACCAAAAGTCTTGTTAGTGTTTGAAAACAGGGCATACATTATTCTCGAGCCGCGTTTGTATTTGATGAATCAAGTTGTCCCAAGATTGTTAAGTACCCTTACCACCAACGTTAACTGTCAATCCTTGGTGGAAATGCATTTAAGTAAATTTGAATTGTTCACTAACGACGCGAGTTTCGAACTTGAACTCAAAGTTCGAGTTCATTCGTGTACTCGAATGCCTGAAGATGCCGAAAGGCGAATCCCGGGTCAAATTTGATATTGAAATTCCATCAATCACCCTCAATTGATATCTTAAATTATAGCATTTAATTAAGTACAGTTAACTTCCGATTATGCGGGCCAATGTTGGTGAGGGGACACACGAATAATCCAAACTGTTAATATTTATTTCGTTTTAAAATACTTTTATACATTTCTAAAGCAGGCCATTTATTTTTCTATAATAATACTTGTATATTAAGAATATATGTGATTTTGGTTTGTTTACAGGCGTCTTTAAACGATTTTTTAATATCAGTAAGAATTATTATTCTAATGGCTGTTATATCGCCACATTCGAGTACCTATTGGTCGATGTACTTCAATAAAGTATCAACGGAAGTTAGTGTCATGTTGTAACTAGTGTTTTGATAATTTCTTTTTCTTCTCTTGCATCCTCATTCCCTTTCTCTTCTAGTTCACTGAGATTGGCAATAAATAATATCCGCATCACTTTTACGTTGAAAACCCGGATTACATGGATTATATCACAATTAATATGCTTTTAATTGAATGAGAAGCCGCACTATCTAACAACAGCGCTGCTTTATGTGGCAACCCTTTCTTCATATTATAATTTTACAATAAAAGTAATAAGATATTTGAGCAAACATCTGTCGGTGGTATAAATCAATGTGATCAATCAAAAAATATTCCAAGTAAATCGCGTATAAAAAAAATATACACTGAATTCATGCACAGAAGATTGGTAGTTTATTGTTTATAGATATGGTATAAAATAACAATTCGTAATGGAAAGATATTTTAACCATACTCAACCAAGTCGAATCCAATCAGTGACAGCTTAGTTTACAAAACTTACTAGGTCATAGACTTTCTTCTGTTGTGCAGAAACCTGATTAATAAGACCCTGGCCTGACCGTTGCGATTTCATAATCGGAGTGTTGAAAACCTATTCTGCCAACGACCATGACTCGACGTATTGTAGAGAAAAGGACTTCGTATTATCCATTGACCATGATCCATCCAGAATAGATATAAACTTTTACAAGAAGAATTCACCACGAGGATTATCACCAGGAATGTACAGCGAACGACCCACGAGATACATCCATGATACGAACCCGGATGGTCGTTGATCGTTGATCAATTGACAGGCTTAAAATTAGGTAGATCCAAGCTGTCAACAGAGAATCGAGCATATTTATGGACTCATAATGGAGCTTTTCTCAACAGAAATTGCAGTTCGAGAACTGTTTATTATTCAGTAGATCGACCTCTCTTTTTCGTATAGAGTAAGAATAGAAAGGTAGGATTATGGTACGATTAGTTAATCGCTCTCGCTACGTATCCATTTTAGGATCCAATGATTGAAAGGGTTTTTAAACATCACATTGACCCGTACCTTTGAGCACAATTAATTAAATTGAAAACTTGAACTACGCAAACGACGTTTGCCACTCAGCTACAGGCTCGTCTGATTAAACTAAAATATTCATTACTCGTTTTTAACAATAAATTTTTGAATAGTCACATCCGTTTTATGCTTACGACGAGTGTAAAATAATATGTTTTGTTATGTATTGCACAACTATGCATTGTAAATTATCGTTGTGAACGAAACCGGTCCTGGCTATTTCATAAAATTGTAGATAAGCACAAAAAAGATGTGTTCTGTTTTCGTGTTTTGTAATAGCAATTATGTATTACTTCAATACTACGGTTCATCGATGATTTTTAATATAAATCAAAATATCACGAAGTTATGGATTGCTTCCTGTTATGTAGAACCTGTATATTGTGGTAGGACCGAGCTAAGCATGTCGATATTGATGTTGGTACAGGGACATGATGCGGTTGCAGTCTCCTTATTAGTGAAAGAGCTTTCATGTTGTGGAAACGGTACGCTGGGCTTTGGGAATGTTTCGTCAATAAAATTCATTCCTGCAAACCAGGGTTTCAAAAAGATTTCCAGCCATGAAACACTTCACAAATCACGAAATCGGAACACGTTGTTTTGCAAGATAGACAATAATACATATTCAATTAAAAATATGCGAAAAAACAAGTATTTATTTAGTTATTACTTTTAAAACATAACACATAAAAATATCAGTGAATGAAGTTCTTAACGAGCTCGATGATTTAGTTTATTTTCTTGATATCAGGTTCAATATTACAAAGTTGAATTCTCATATCTGTCTCTGGACTTGCAGCACAATAATAATATCCTGCTTCACATTAATATGTGGTAGTAGACGGACGAAAATCAATAAGAGCTTATTTTGACACACTGATTTACTCTTTTTATAAATTAAATTTTTAAAGAAATTGTATAATCACTGATCTTTGTACTTTTGTTTTAAACCAAAGTCACTGAATAAATTTTCATAATCAGTTGCACTTGAGCCTACTAGTTTAGCTCTCACGGAAAATGGATTCAGAACCCAAGAATCGTCCTCACAAGTTTTCGAAAAATATTGAAATATATATATTTTTAAGTTATGTAGCATGTTTGTATTTGTTGCAACCGTTGCAGCAAATAAAACCATTCCAGGTTTTTACCGAGCACTTATTATTCACCTTCCGCGAAACGTAATTTTGGAAACCGTGATGTATAATATGATAAGTTTGGTAATATGCATACGAAATGTTTCAATGTTTTAAATGTCTTCTTTCAACATATCCTATAAGTTTGCCAGGCTAGTATAACTTAACACATTATACGGGTAAATCTGTGCAATTTCTTCTGTTGGAATAGAGAGTCAGGTAAACCAGACCAGAAGTATACGTCATGTGACTTGTGCTATGTTATTTTCGGGCTTTCATATGAACCAAATATATTTTAATATTACTAGTGATATCTATGAACAAGCTTTGATAGCAGGGACGTCGATACTTAAAATATTCCGCGTGATCAAATGGAATTTTTTTAATTTGATATACACGATCCAATTGTAAAAACATTAAACTAATGGTGTGAAAATTGTATGTTTCACTAATCAAATTTAAAACATCGATTTTCTATCGAATTCTATTTAAAACCGAGTGCAGTATACTTTGCGACAGTAAATATGAATGAATTTATAATTATTGTTAACGCATTCGTTGCTGAGCTAATTACTTAGATATTAATGCCGTATCGATTGCCATACAGTTGTTAATTACCTTCAATGCCCTTCGCGCGGTGTCAACAATGAATGAGTTAAGAAGACCTGCAATTAGATATCTCACATATGCTATTATAAAACTAATTGACATTTACAATATATAACTTTATTTCAATAAGGTAAAAAATAATCTCTGACGACAGTGTGATAATGACCGACATAGTAATCAATTACATCGTATAGTGGAACTAAATAATTTACTATTTTATATCTTAAAGCAACTCGATTTTTTTTAAATTGTTTTTATATATATTAATTATCCAATCGTTTCGTTTTCAATGATGTAAATTCTGTGTATTCACTCAATACTATTTTCACTCGGGCGATACGTTCAAAACAGCCGTGCAAAAAAAAAAAAATTGTGAAAAAAGATGGAGTGACCATATATAATTGAAAGTTATTCTAGGTTCTATTCCATTAGACCGTGCAAAAAGAGGATGAATGTATGATTGTCAACATTTTTACTACTGAAAAATACACTACTTCTTGTAATAATACAACTAAAGCTCACATAAACAAAATATAATAATCGTAAGTGTATCACCACGACTTAAACTTACCCTCATCACAGTGGTGTAGACCCGTCTTGTACAGATCGATCAAGTGCATCTACCCCGCACAATTATTATCGCAATGGGTGAGTTATGTAATCTTATATACTTATTCAACTTGGTTTCCCCGCAGTTTTATCGCGTTGCTTGTGTCCAGTGCAGTGCATTATGACACTTCTTTTTACTCAAGCTGAATGGAAAAGATAGTTCATTAATGTGGTAGAGTAATATAATATTACTTCTTTATTTAGGATTACAGTAGTCGGGTGACCAACGATATTGGGATTGCGCCCATTCGGTTGTGGGTTCGCGGGTTCAACGGATACGTTCATATTATGTTGATTTTTCGATTTATGACTCAGCAGGCATGGGTACCTATTTGTGATGTTTTCACTCATTCTCATCCACCTCCTGTCCGATCATAAAAATATGGCATTGAGAGATTGACTAACTAAAAATCCTTTTATAGCCCCATATTTCTATCCTTATCTCCTGTGAAAATAAATCAACCATTTTTCACAACGTCTGGTGGACACGCTTTATAAAAACTTCATATTCTTCACATAGAGACTGATCCTTAAAATAGGCGTAGAGAAATTAGCCAATTACTTATCTTTTGTTAGATACACCCTTCGATCGTATATCCATAACTTCTCCTAAAATAAACTTTTCGTTAAAAATATTTTGTGGATATGCTGCATTGGAGGTCCATATTGTCCACATAGAGAACGGATATGAAATGTAAAAAATATATAGCAAAATACTAATGTGCCAGATTATGTTTATTTCTAGACTTGAGATAAAGGTGAATTATTAGCAGTAACAGACGTCAAACACCTATACTCGATTTTTCAACATTAATTTGGTCCTAACTTAGATTTAAACCATCTCGCTATTGGCAATTATAGCAGATACCAATGGTTAGTGATAAGTTCTATACGATATCATTGTATATGCATTTTTTATCCATGCCCGCTCCCGAGTTGGAGCGTGTCGACTAATAATGGAGCTCATCTGAAAATAAGTTTTTCTACACGAACTTTGTTACTCCATTGTTCAATATCTCGTTTTTTCGAGTAGACTAAGGATATAAGTATAGTGTTAGGACAGGAATAGTGGTTAGCTAATCGCTTCGGCTTCGTTCCGTTTTTAAGATCGGATGGGTGGGAGGAAGGAATTGTACACATCCCAGGCCTTCGAACAAAAATCCACGTTATTTAAAATTAAAAATCTGATTTTAACATTTTTTCATGCTGAAAAACTCATGAAACGAAAAGATGTATTTTAAATTGTGAAACTGTTTCTACTGTGTCCGCTTTTTTCCTGTACGATTTTATCCGTTCACCCTTTTTTAATGTAAATACGCCAGTTACATATGTATATAATTATATAAATATTTATAAAGTTCACTACGAGATAAATTTAAAAAATTGACCTTTACTTGGCAAGGACAATATCCGATAGGCTGATATGTTTCTAAATATTTGATTATTTGGCCAGACATTTATGATAGCAATAGATGGATACGAAAAAACGAAATCTGCAAGGTTTACATCTGCATATTATTATAACTTTCAACATGATTTTACATGTGTTTCTTAAAATTTCCATTTTAGGGCGTCACTGTCTAAGCTCAAACACTATTACGAATACATATGAAGGGATACGTATTATTTCTACCACATATAGAAGCCATGTTTATAGTTCGCCTGCATTTCCCATTAAACCATCCCCTCCGCAATAAACACACCCTCGTTTCATTCACCAGTCTGCCTCAGGGATAGCAAATTGTTGTAAGATAACAATTATTTGGTCAGTAACTAATTCCATAAATGGTCCGTAACTATTCCAATAAATGGTAAGTAAGAAATAATAAATGGCCAGTTAATAATTATGTTTGCTCAGTGAATAATTGCCAAATAAATAAAGGTTAGGTAAGGTTTAATTAAAAAAATGACCGTTTTTGACGAAGCCGAAATAGCTATCAGCACACTGTTAAAATTCGTGTAGAAATGAACACTTTCTTATTTTTACCTTATTATAATGGAGGTCTACCAAGTAAATGCCAATTCAATCAATAAATATATTCAGTTGACAATAATACTCCCTCGTTGAAAAGAGCCTGTCGAAATTGCGGAAGAAGTATTATACTAGGAATGGTTTTGTATTTATATAAGGGTTAAGTTTAAACTTAATACTAATCCTTTCATTCTTATCCTGTCTTAGATTATGAACCCAGATGCAAAACCCTTCCTAAATATATTTCCAAGAATTTCATGAGTATATTTGTTAGTTATAGTTATGTCCATCTGTCGAAACATAATATAAAAGAAATATTACATTAAAAACCATTTTTATTTCAGTATTAGTGGTCCGAGATTTTTTTTTTTATTTACCGGTACGCAGGTGTAAAACGGTTGGGGAACACTGCTTTAGATAGTATCCCCGATGTTGAATACATATACTGCGCACATGGTAAAAAAACAAATATTTAAACTGATCGTTGGTTACCACTGGAATTGTATAGAGGGTGACATAACTCACATGATATAACACAAGTATTTGAGGAACTTCCTGTTTTCGACTCCGTTTTATGGTATTGCTAGCAATTCCATCACAGACCCCTATAATGTTCCACGTGGGAGGAATTGTACGATATGGTTTGCGAGGGAAGATTTTGGGAAAGGTTATGTCTGATAATTAATATGTCTTTTGCACCACCGATGTAAACAGGTGGTTGTTATTAAAATTAATTCAGTCTTACACGTTTTCAATGAGCACGGAAAAACGACACCACGTTTCTAACGAACGAAAATCAAACATGATTTGAATTTGCGCGTAATCCCGAAATACTTTAATATTCACAATGCACCGATAAATAGAGAATTCCCGCATGGAAAATTAGAGCCTGTATGATGTTTGAGGTTTACCATAAAATTTGAAGCGATTCATAGTATGTACAATTTTGTCATATAAATGAAAATAATATATTGCCATATCTCTTATATTTCCTTAGAAAATGTGACTGTGAATTGCGTTTAGATGTAACCTTAACTGTTGATGAAAATTATAATTAACGGTAATGACACTTTTTAAATATATCCACAGTCAAAAAAGACTAATATCGACGACTTAAATATAAAAATGGTAAAGGGAGTGTTCCTGCAAGTATTTAGCAGATTTCCTTCATTTGTCTACAATGTAGATACCGTAAATGTATATATTTAGATACTTTGATTAATGATATTACAACATTTTTTTAACCATATTCGCTCCCCACTCGGAGTATATGGCCATCACACGGTTCCTCCAAAATTCTCTGTCCCCCATCAGTCTTCTTGCATCCTCCCGAACAACGCCCTGTTATTCTGTCGAGTACATCCTATTCAGGCTCCTAGGAGGCACCCGCTGTACATGTCCAAGCCAGGTCCATCGTCGGTCCGTCCGCTCTCCGAGTTTCTGACAAAGTCAAATCACAAATAAAAACTACTTAAGTGTAGAGGCCTCCTTGTGAGATGGGCTTGTTCATTTCATTTTGTCGATGTATTCGAATTATTCTGCATTAAAATAAGTATACACTTGGGCCTCGTATAACACGGTTGGTGAATTGTGACATATTTTTTTACAACACGTTTTATATAACACGGTTTCAGCATTTTTTTATAGAAAATGATCCTATAATGGAAAAAAGTTTTAAGCTCAAGAGTGAATTACAACAGATATTGGCCCCTTGTCACGAAATACGTAAAGATTTATACGCGAAAAGAAGACAATCGCTTATTAAAGATTTTTTAAAGTCTAAATCCAAAAATATTCCAGAGTCCTCCGATAATGAAAACTCACAACCGATCTCGAACTGAACAGAGAGTCGAATATATAAAATTGTAAGTGATAGCGATGATGAATGTATATTTTTCGATTGTTTATTAAAGAAAATGAATGATAACTTCGATATTCTTTTGAAACGCATACCCTAATTTTGTATGAACTTCAAACCTCATATAACATGGATTTGTATAACACGACGTTTTAATGGAACCATATGACGGTGTTATACTAGGCCCAAGTGTATTATAAATTGGCCTTTATTGGAAAAAATCCATTGAATGAATTTATGTGTAAGTTTGTAATTTTGTTTTTATTGTGCTTAAGGGGGCAAGTGTTTCAAGAAGAATAAATAACTGTTTATAGACTGCTTAAATAAAGTTCGAATAAAAAAAATGTCAATAAAGATTCAATTCTTTCCTAGTTTAGCGTATGAAACCGGTACTTATCTCAATAATTTATTTAGTAATCAGATAGAGACTTGTACGCATATATATTTTTTTAAATAGTAACGCGTAGGAAGTTTACCGACAAAAGTGCATACGCTTGCACCTCATTTCGTATGCAAAGCCATCCTCATACTTACAGGCTGTGAGGCGTAGGAACCAAAACCAAATCCTACGCGACTTAATTTCCATATTGAACGATTGGCGATGTCTTGCCGGCTCTGTCCCCATCTTGGTTTTCTGTCAAGTAAATAAATAGCACCATAATGTATGTTTTAGTAGCGTTAGCATTTATATTAAGATAAAATTTCCGAAGGAACAATTTTATTTAGATACCTCAATAAAATATGTCTGGCATTTTTACATGTTTCAAAGACGTAAGGCCCAAAACTGTTAAGACAGAGGTTATAATACTATTTAAGACTAGTGAAATCAAAGCAATCGAAGGATGTGGATTTTATTTTTTGATTTTTAAAAAATCATTGCTTATGAAAAGCCAACAATTTTCTACAAACTAGACATCATGTGACATTCGCGAACGAATGAATCCAAACGACTTAATCTCTGTACTGAATGGGATTTAATCGTTATCTTTTATGAAAATATTAGAATCGTTGTGAATGTTTTGTCAATAGAAAGTAGAGAGTTCAGAATGAAATGGTTGGAGTCTGCTGTTTTCGTTACGCAGTGCTGCGACTCGAATGAACGAATCAGTAACAGAGTAATCGACTCGAAGTGACTCATTTCCCATGTCTTGTCGACTTACCAAATGCGTTATTCATTAAGCAATTATAATTTCAAAAGTACATTAAATATGTACTTGATTAGTTTCAAACGGGTTTAGGAACTCAAATATACTATCGTGCAATTTATTATATTGTTATCTTATATGTAATAACCCAGGCCGCTATGTAGATGTTTAATTATTATCACATATCACATGTAGGTATGAAATTTTCTCATGACGTAAGCGTTCGCTGTGTAAACAATCCATATACAGTTCCGGCGTACTTCCTACTTTAGGCATTCAGTATTTTAATTTCAATACCGTCATCTATGACGGGTACAGTTATACTATTCTTATTATAAAAGTGATTATTGAATTCTCCTAGTATTGTCTTAGGTATTAAAATGGATCTTGCCTTATCTAGGAAATAGGGCAATATGCATCAACAGTAATAAAAATGTTTTGCCAGTTTCGTAAGTTGCCATAGTATAAGTATAGTTGTAGTATGCCACATTTTATCGTATTTACATTCCGGAGCTGGTAGTCGTACATACTTCCAACTTCTTCTTGTCATTGTGGAACAAAACGTTCTAAACTCTGCATTTTAATGAGCCAAGTTGCCACAATGTCGCTAAATTATGCTTCATCTGAGATAATATTATACATGCTATATACACTGCGTTACTTAAATACATTGTGTCTTATACTGAAGATATTTTCTTACAAGGAGAATCACTGTTTTGGGTGTTTCAGATTTGATATTTGAGATTGGCAACAATGTAGAATTCTGTTCTTTAACAAAATATAATAATTGAACCGTTTCTTTTGCACAGAAATCAAAACATGAACTATGTAAATAATTTCTATATTCATTTTTTATGTACTATAACTTGACCTGATCGTTCACCAATAAAAAAAAATGGTTTATATCTATTGAATCGGTAACTACTGTAAATATAGAGTTTTTTTTCTAAATCTGTTCAAACGTCATAAAATTTAGTACTTAAATCTAGTATAAAAATAGATGTAGGTGTAATATCTCAATGATATATATTTAAGTGATTCTGTTTGATAATAATGAAATAAAATCAGATTGTTTTTTTGTTTATTAAATGCTGCAGTAGTATATCATTTCCCTGATAAAGACTTGTATATGTAGCACTTACGAAGTTTTCATAGTTTTGGTATTATATTGACTCCTTTATTTGATAAGTTGATATGGTATGTGTATAGCAATCTTTCTCACAATCCCATCCTTTCTATTCAGTGATTGACCCTAGCCTATTCCATCAAATTCTAACTGTTGAAATACACTTAACTAGTAATCAAACTTTCTCTAAAAGCAGACATAAAGTAGCGTAAAAATAATTCATAGCCCTGAATTTCAATAAGTATCTATCTAATTTGAAACTCAGGTTTCGACAAAATCCATGGAAATGTACAAAATCTCAACAGTTTAAATTTGATATTGAAATTCCATCAAGCACCCTCAGAATATGTGTTCAATTATAAATTAAAGTATCTATCTGTTGCATTAGTAATTCATTTTCAATCGCTTTTTTGCGGATCTATTTTCCAACGCATTACCGTGAAATAGGCTACAAAAATATTGAATTTCACATTATCATTTTCAACAAAGCTTTCTAACATTGAATCCAATCCGTTTAATGTTTGTAATACTTTACATATAAAACTAACAGTATAAGTTTTTACAATCCAATTAAATGTTTTACCATTTTAAATGGCGGTATACCACGGAATCGAATGTACACTTAAAAAAGTAGTAACTTTATATCGTTTATTAAATCCACCGAGTCATATTTGAAAGCACGTAGAAAGTTATATTTTTTATTTCATTTTACTGCAAAAGAAAATTGTCTGATTTACCGCTATTACGTTTTTATTTATTTCTTTTGGTTGACAGCCGTGTACTAAAGTATGAACTAGGCACAACACTCAGTGAATATTAATCTTTTGAATGTATTGACAGAAAATTAACATGTTATTTACTTTTAATTTTTCTTAACTTCCAAAATACTAAAAATGAGTTTAACGTACCACTTAACGGCTTTATAAACTTTATCACTTCATTACTCTTACTTACTTGGGTAATATATTTTTATAAATTTTAATATTTGTCTCATAGCACGACACACAACTATTTCACATAAAAAACACATTAGTAAACAAGAATACGAAAAAACCGTTATAAGTATTAATAAAAAATCTCTCAATTTATTTGATAAGTTTTTACGCTCATATCGATGTTCCAGTTCCATAAGACGATAAGTCATAAATTTGATGTTTTGAGTTAAGTTCGCAATTATATTCGAACACCGCTCTTCTACAGTTCCACAAAAGTACAGCTTGTAAAATGTACAGGTTTTTTCTCAAAAGGCAGATATTTGCATATGGAAATCAGCAAAATTAAATAATTTCTCAGTTCCATATACATAAATATCGAGATATCGTATTGTAGAAATATATTTTTATGAATCGTGGCGTTCCATAAAGAAACAATCTTTAATCCAAAAACTATAAACAATTGACCACCTGGTTTAATAAAAAAAGTAATACAAATAATAAACCATTACTTTTGCGAGTCAGTTTAGATGAGTCAAAACTTTGATCGGCCATATCTCAAAACTATCAATTTCTATTTGTATCACTATGGAAATAGGCCATCGATAAATTCATTATGAAGTTATAGTTTGTTGATATACGCGGCTTACATTCGCAGCCAGGGGCTCTCAATACCTTTACTGGTTGCGGGTGAATTTATGAATGTGATAAATATGTAGTCACACAACAAACTAATATTTTTTGGAAAGATTACTACAGATTATTTTATTTTTTAAATTTACTTTCTTTACAGCAAAAATTGGCATTCTACACCATTCAATTGATCATTTAAATTCGATGTGGAACATGTGTAAGGGAACCACAGTTCAAGAAGTACAAATAATAAACGTTTTGATTACTACAGTGTGTACCTGACCGCAAAATTGACATTACTGCGTAACGTCGCGAAGTAAATCGTCTCCGTCGAAGGTACTGGAAACCAGAGAAAAATGGCCACCGCAATAATTATGTAGGGCACCGTGTCTTAAATGACTCCGATGAAAGATGTTCAATATGTAAAAATTATTTGACCGGAAAATTTAATTAATAAACCTATGAGTACGGTTAATCTCGGTAACTTTGAGGTTTTTTTTGTATTTTTATGTTTTGCCATTGCAATTATGTGTGGTATTGTTCTACATAGAAATTTACTGATGTATTAAGATGAAATTGAATTCACACAAATAAATTTATTGTTAAAATTGACATATAAATATATAAAAGACAAGGTGGGTCAAAGTTTGCATCCAAATCGGGTAACTTTGGCCCACAATACAAGTAATCACTGTAATTACAATAAATTCAGTGATTTTAAAGTCTTGGCAACTTCTCGTTATGCTTTTATATATTCTGTACATAATTGAGAAGGAAAAAAATATTCAGCATTTGTTTTACAGATTAGTACTACAAATTGAAAATATGGCTAATCCAATTTATTTCAAGATAACTTTTTAATTTGTGTTTTATTATTACAAATTTGACAGCTTACAAATTCAACAATAAAACAAATTATGTTGCACATAAATTCATATTTTTACCACCAGCGGCTACTCAATACCTTAGCTTAACCAAAAATATTCATGTGGCAATAATATTATCATGGTATTATAACAGAATAATGTCAAACCTTTTTCCATTTAGTGTGCCAATCTTAGACCGATGGGCAAGCTTACCCAAATTTATGGTAATAAAAATATGTACGTTTGTTCAATTGGCATACCACTTTTTTTTTAAATTTGTATATAGCTTGATAGCTTCCATAATTTGATAAAAGGTATATTGACATAATTCAGAGAGTATATATCGTCGTTTTTCTGGAAGAAGACACTAACTGAAAAATACTAGTTTTGAGTAATTGGACTTTGAAGTTTTTCAAATGTTTGAAATGCTTTATTTTGCCTTTTTTATTTTGTTTGATTGTACAAAACTGTTTTTAAGTAAAAGTATAATTGATAAAAATAAGTGTGTTTTTCCATACGGTAGAGTTTGAAATAAGGAACCTTTTGGTATGACTAACTCAATATGTAATTTTTTCGATTTAGTGTTTTCTTCCAGAACAGCGACAATACCAGGGACCCGAACCGTTATTTTTTTCGTTCCGGTTCGGTATAATATATATATTATATCGGTTCAGTCCCGGTTTTCGGTTCAGCTCGTATTTAAATCACTTTTAAGGTGTTTACTGTCAATTCTTGGAGGAGAGGCATTATTTTATATTTTAAAAATAAAACACAATTTGTTTGTACTACTTCAAAATGTTTATAATGATCATGACCTGTTGCGCTTATCGCGAGTACTATCAACTGATAAAAGTACTGAATTTTCTCGTAAATCTAAAAAAATCGAAATACCGGCTCGGTTTCGGTTTTCGGTCAGGCAAAAACGGTTTTTTTCGGTTTTCAGTTCGGTTCCAGTTCGGCTCCCTGATATATATCACACAAAAATCAGTAGACGTCGCAAAAACACCTCACATTTCATGCTATTGAGCAAGAGTTGGAAGATCGTGACTTTGCTGGATGGATGTGGTGTCAATAAGATCCACGTGTAACGGCAACGATTGGTGTGGGAAAGCGGAAGACCATGCGTAGCAGAGGAGATTAATGGAGGCGGTCAAGGTTTACCCTGGACTCCAGAGAAGAAGAAGGGAATAGCCATTATATAAATACCATAAAAGAAGTTAAATTTACATCTCTCAAGTACAGATATAGTAAATAATATCAAAATGAAAAATTATTTGTCGACTGGGTACGAAAAAAAGTGAAAAAAACATTTAACGCACTGCCTTTACAAACGGCTATCATCAGAACGACGGAGATGAAAAATAACGCTCAAACTAAATGTTCCTGTAAAAAACCTATGATGGTACATTGGGTATCTTCAGGATCAATGGAAATGAGGGAGTGTAAAATATTCTGTCCATCCATCATCCTCCTGTAGTTTATTATATCCAACTTCCCACTCCGTCAATGTGTGGTACCCGTGTATTTTTAGGTCCACCGACTCGTTCGAGGAGAAAAAAGCTACATTTATTGGGCCGTTTTATGAATGCTCAAAATCCTCGTAAGAATGATGATACACAGTTTGTAATTCGTCCATCTTTGTGATTGATTGAGTGTATCTCCACCAATTTATCTACTATGTGAAGATAGTTCTGATGAGAGTCGAACCTTGTATGATATTAGACTAAGAACATATTTGTTATACATACTATGTAATACATATACATTTTTCAAGAAAGGTTATAAAACTACTAAAAAATCATGGTTGCGATGTTAGTATGTAGAATTAAATGATTCCTAATAATTGTTTTGGTAACCTATTAGTAGTATTAGGTGACAGTTCCAACTGAAAACACCTGATCAATGCGCATACAAAGAGAGTGTGTGGGTTAATGCTAGGTTGTGCTTTTCATTACATGATAAGCAGACAGTGTGAGTGTGTGCTACATTGTGATATACGTTACAACCAGAGAGATAAACCAAGCCGAACATATATTATATTGAAATAATCAAAATCTAATACGTTAATAAATTCTTAAACACGTTACGTTGAAATTGATTTGCCATTAAATAGCTGCTGATTTTCCCTTATATTTAAATTGAAATCTAATTCTTTTTGTTTTCAATAATAAAATAGTTATTTTTTAAGTAAACTTTCCAGTGACATAATGTCATCATTACTGACGGTTGTGTGATAATCTGAACCTCATTACAATGACACCACAATACTATACTTTGCATTGAAATACAAAAAATTAGGTTAACAGTGAATATTCGTCATAAATTATCCTATGATGCATAGTTATTAAAACTGGAAGTACAATAAATAAGTCTGGCAAAAGGACGCTTGAAAAATTATGAAAAATAAATCGTTTTATTCGGGATTCTCAATAGAAGCACAGTTGTCACTTTCATGACCGACATAACTCTCTATGTACAATATAATCTACGTTTTATCGATAAGAAAATATTACTAGTTGATTTTTACATGTACCTAAGCCTACAGTTTATTTCAAATCAGCTGCTAGCTATTATGCATTGTGGTAAACAAAAGTATTGATTTTATATCTTAGTAAACAAATTTGATCTAAAACTTCCAATAAAAAATTGTAAAGCTGACAAGCCCCGATAACAAACTTCAAAGATATCGTTGTCGTAGTTCACATCTATAAAGTAAGAGAAGCTCAATTGTCTATACAAATTTATATAGTGCCTTTGCCGTCCCTGCACGAGGCAGGCACTATGATTAACGTTACTGTAATCTGATTATCGTCTGCAACACAATATCCGTTAATCAACCTTATTGCATACTGAAAAACATGACCCGATTGCACTACGACAGACAATATCGATTTCATCTCTCTTATAATATCATATTTTCGATGCAACGATGCCTGCCATCACCCACATAATAAATTCCTAAAATATTGAAAGTGAATTTAAATCATTTATCTTAAAGTGTTGCGAAATCACAAGCAGGTAATTTGATATTCATGTCATGCGTGAATAAGCTTCTCTGAATATACTTAATCACTTATAATTTTAATGTCGGTATATTAGAATACTTCGTTTTAGTTTTTGAGTCATATAAATTCTAACATACACTACTTAAATCTACTAATGAATATCAGAAAAAAACAGTGTGTTAATATAATAAAAAACATATCCTTGCGCATATAAAACAAGAAGGATTTTTTGTGGATGGTCGATTTCTGACTATTATTCGAGTATCCGATTTTCGAAAATATTCGAATATTCGATAAATTATTCGTTCAAATTATTAAACACTGGGTTAGCGAAAAACGTAATTCGTCGTCGGATTGTATCTGGAAATGTAGAACCGAATGATATTTTGTATATTTACACTTTGTTATTTGTATATTAACACCATAAAACTCACTTCAGACCCCGTGGTGACAACTAGTATGTGCAGATTAATACGTCTTGCCTGATATATGAAAAAAATGAATATAATGCATGATGAAAGTTATACGTTATATTATTCTAATATATTCGAATTATGTGCGGTTTTAATATTCGGTATTCAAATACATAATATATTTGTGTTCAACGAATATTTGGAATCCCTACTGACCTTTCCAATTCCTTAAAAATACCATAAACACGACTCTAAATACAACTCGGGTTATTGGCTTTAATTTACAATGTATTTTCTTAATCGGGATAACAAACACTCCAAATGGAACACTTCCACATAAGTTTTATAAACGAGGACTGGTTTAAGTCAGTCGCTCTACCACTCTCTCTAGAGAGGTTGAGGCCAGAAAGATGGGCTTAAGAGAGAACTATTAATGAGCTAATCCTTCATTTTACAAACCGTTTTAAGGATCGGATAGATATGTGTATTGGAAACAATTAAATATCAAACGATACCATAAATGTATGATAATGTTTTTTTTTCCTCTATGCTTTCCTTAAAAAAAAATTTAAAAAAAAGATTCAAATAGTACAAACAGCGACATCTCGGAAAAATCTTCTGATTTACTCGTGTATGCACCAGACGGAAACAAAAACTATTGTGTATTCAAAAGCACTTCAATGAACATAATTAAAACACAAAACCTTTCTTTCTTTGAGTGGCATTTCAACGCATGCCGGGTACTCAGTAATTAAAAATATATTTGAATATTTAGGTAAGTTGAATGCTTTCTCCATCTATCGATACCGGTCATATTGTAATTTTTTAATAATAACTTTAAAAACATTGCAGAACGTACGTTTTCTTCAGTTCTTTTAAAATTAAATAAGTAAATACTATAGGGGTGTAATTACTCATTCATGCGCATGACATCCGCTGTAATATATTAATATGTTTTACCTTATTACGAATTCTCTCCGTTTACGTGACACACTTTTTTATTTAATAATTGTATGGAAGAGGCTCACAGGATAAATAAATACTCACAGAAATATTGTGGGCATGCAAATTAATTATGTTGGGTAAAGTAATATTTTTTGTGGCAATCTTTTAAATATTTTACATTTGGAATTTAATACAATATGTAACGGTGTATTTAAGACACGTATATTAAACATAAATGAAGGTAAAACCCGTATTAAAATATATGTCTTATAGTCTCTTCTATTTAATTATATAAATGAGTTTCTTGTTCTTAATTGGTAAACGCAATGAATTATATAAATAAAAAAAATATTATGTAAACAAATAAAGATAAACATACAAACGGCCCTCGACTTTCGCACGTAATTAGTTCCTGAAAATGTGTTGAATATTGAACCAAACACCAAAAAGTGTATTTTAAAATATTTGTTTATCGTATTAGCAGTCATGTGTTTTATTTGTGAACTTCTGGAGATACCAACCTTTTTTTCGTTTCTTGATAAGGCGTTCTACAACCTAAAACATGCTGTGTCTTTATCAATTGCCCCTACTTTATACCTTGTCGTTTATATTTTACCTTATGTTCAACATAAACAAATAAACTGGAAAAACACAATGCATCGCCATGCGTCCTAACGCAAGACTAATTTTGTTTACGTATTTGAGAAGGTGCCGGAGAGCGGAGGAGAGAGAAGCGGCTTAATGGATGTACACAGTTTTCCATTATCGGCAAAAATCTATATTTTAAGCGAAAGCCGAGGGCCTCTTATAATTTTATAAAATGCCAAATAACGACATTAGCCGGGCTTATACACAAGCGTTTCCACGCGCGAATGGAAGGCTTGTGTGGCTTTAATCGAGCCTATGTAAAGATCGCTAATCGCTATTAACAACTTATGTCTGACGATCTTTTTAAATTTTTTTAGTAATACAATCTTGTTGCTCGATGATTATCTGGTAAAAGTCTTAAGTAAATATTAATTAAAAAGTAAATGGAAAAATCGATGTAAAACTGTTACATAATATAATTAATATTATACTTTTCAAAGTATTCAATAGCAATATTCATGCATAGAACTCGACAAAAAAAACTGCATTCGGTTGCTGGCTCTAAAGTAATAATTCATTCGACAACTTTCACTGCATTGGTTGCTTCATTTAAATGTATTGGTGATAGCTAAATAATCCAATCTTCATAATATATACTATATACATACTCATAAAAGCTATGAACAATAATTGTCTTTCAATTAATGACGTTTATATTTACGATTACATACTACCTATTCATTTTTTAAAACAATAGTTCGTTCCCCTTATGACTGACTACACAGGAAATCTACCGTTCCACACGTGGCTCCATGCATCCGAAAATTTTTATATGTGTAGGGTTCAGAGATCTAATTTAAAAAAAAACGGACATTTAAAGTCGAATGCGACAATTGCTTTTTTGCCGGATACTAGGTATTTATAATATTATCTCCAGGTAATTTTTGCCAACTTCTAAAAGCATAATATACGCTATTTAATTTTTATATTTGGATTGATTAGGCTAGTTCCTATTCGCCTTTTGGGCTGCATTTATTGGCTAAGTAACTATTTCAATTTTTGATCAAGAAGAAAAAATAAATGGTCAGTATACTCGCAGTCAGTTATTAAAATAAACTGTCAGTAGTTTATATAAAATGGTCAGTTAATAAATTAAACGGTCATATATTTAAACCTAAATTAAATTAAATTAAACCTAACCTAATCTTTATTTATTTGGCAATTATTTACTGACCAAACATAAATATTAACTGACCATTTATGAAATTAGTTACTGACTAAATAATTAGTTGCCTTCACCTTTTCCATATACGTCGTTCCTGTTAGGCTTTGATTTAATCGGTTGTCGGGTCACGGGTTCAATTACTGTAATGGGAACATTCGTTAATTGATGTTTCGATCGATTTATAGACTTTTATCCGATCCTAAAAGGGGGCAAAGAGACAGCGGCTAGCTAACTATTACTCATTACGTAACTCCAACCGTCTTTTCTTACATGCGCTTAGCCAGGGTTTTTTTGCCATGTAACGCGGTGGAACGGCGTTCCGGGACCTTTTTTCACAGTATTTTTAATGCAAGAAATTATTCGAAACAATCTCCCACTTACGTATAATTCGTCGTCAAAATTAACTTTAACTTTCAAATAAAAAAATATTTATTTTTTATGTGCTTCGTGGTATAGGAAAAGCTGCCCTAAGTTTTATTTGAATTTAATTTTCTTCAGTAAAAAGCTTAATAAGAAGTGAGATCCAGCATCTTTTTTATTTTATAAAAAAAAGCCTTGCACTTAGCGCATGAAAATATTATTCTGCATACTAAGACTCGTATATTTAAAAAAATAAACTAATTTGTTCATTGTTGTCACTGTTCTGGAAGAAAACATTAAGTCGAAAAAATGACATATTGAGTTGGTTATATCAAAATCCGTATTTCCAACTCTACCGTAAAGAATAACACACTTTTTTATACATTATTCTTCCATATTCGCCCCCTATGTGGAGCCTCCATGAATCCCTGTCACCTGCCAATCGCCTTGCTTCATCCCATGAAATGCCAGATTCCCTCAGTCCTGCCTAGTACATCCTATGGATAGTACCCGATGGTCTTCACGTCGGAATCCCACCGGTTGGAAGAAGACACAATGCATGTAGACATGGTTAAAAAATCTGCCTTTACAGAAGTCAATTGCTTACAGTTAAGTTGGTAACAATTATTAAAATCTAAATCACAGGAAAGAGAAAAATCCTCTAAAAATCAATCTTTTTGATGGATTCGGTGGTTGTGGACTTTTTTTAACAAAACACAATTTGTTTTTACTACTTCCACATATTTATAGACAATCAATCAAACAAACCTGTAAATTCTTGTGTTAGTTCATGAACCAACTGTTTTTTATACCCTTTAATTGTTAACATTTAAATTTATATAAATAGCCCTTTTATGACTGTATTTTTATCAGTTGATAATGCTCGTGATGAGCGAAACCGGTCCGGATCATTATAAACATGTACAGTAGTACAAACAAATTGTGTTTTATTTTTAAAATATAATGCCTTTTCATCAAAAATTGACAGTTCACACCCTAAAAGTGATTTGTGGAAATTCATTTTTATATCAAACTAATATTAATAACTTCGTTGTGATAAAATAATTCCACAGCCATCAATGTCCTAATCCAATAATTTTACCCTGCCCCTTGCCACAAAACGTTCATCCCAAAGTCATTTAAAAGGTAAACATGGTGACTCTATACGGCAGCTGGTCGATAAAGACTGATGGTGCCGGCAATTGTTAAACATGTGAGCAGTGTTTATCCGAAACATTGATTGCGTTTAACATTTCAGCATTGATTACATAAAAAGGTCACTTCATCTCTGCCGGGCATGCCTATTGCGCCCGACTCAAGGGCTATCACCTGTGATTTGGCCATCGATGGCAAGAATGTGGTATCAACATATCAAAGTATAGTACCTCAACGAAGCATATTGTTATTTTTTTAAACCATATTCACTGCCAATGTGTTAGTAATTGTACGTCTTAGCAGGAATTGTTTAACGACAACTGAATGTAAGTCAGTCGCTCTAACTCTCTATTCAGCGAGGCTAATTAAAGAAGGCCAATGCGATCTCTATCTTACTGGAGGTTACCCGGCACAACCCATATAAAATTTACAGTCCTTATTGGATGTATCGTATTACACTAAAAAGGACTAGTAGTTCGTCATAATTATCTACACCCCGATTTTCAGGATCGCATAACTGGTGGGTTTGAAAGAAATTGAGACATCCATATCTCTAAGAAACAAATCTATGTATCACTTTTTGGAAGTTTACATTCAGGAGATCGAATCCACGACCGTGGAACTCTACTATGTGACCAATATTTTTGATATGTATCAAATAACTTATTTTTCTATCTACTTAGTCTACGTGTTTTAGGCACAGGGCATTAAATCGTTGTCATAAAAATCCAGTTAAACAAGAATTTTTCTGCTTTAATCTACTATACCTTCATGTATTTTTAATTATTCAAATGCCCAGTTTATGTCCACTTTACTATTCATACTTTTAATGTTTTGCGCCTAACTATGCAAATCAAACAAAACTGAATTGATAAAATTATACTTAATTCTATATTCATTTACTATTTATTAATATTTGGCAAATAAGTGTATAGTTTTGTCACAAAATATGTCAAGGCATAAAATTAACTTTTAGAATATGATAATAATACATTTAAGTTGGCCAAAGTGGCAAAATTCCAACGGCACACCCGCGGAACCAGTCAGTCCGCGCCCCTCACATCCGACAAATACCGAACCGCGCAAAACTCTGCCACTAGTAGGAGACTCCAGTAGTAAATGTACGAACCAACCGGGCGGTCTCTCCCGATCAATACCCTATCTAAGCACCGTCACTCGCGTTTACACCCCTAAATACGCTTCAAAACATTACCCTCGCGCGTAATATCAACACGAGAATAACCCAAGTGTTTTATTGAACGGTATAAACATTATTAAAACGCTAAGAAATCATCTCAACATCGGTAAAAAACAAACAAAAACACAGCGATTTTATTAAATTGTGTTCTTCCGGTTTTCCTCCGTTTTCCGCCACCCTGAACGTCGGATACGCGTCCAGGAAATAGCATTTTCTTCGATTATTTCACCGGTTCGCTTCTAGTTTTTTTTGATCGTTCAGTATATTTTGTATTGTTTGTTTATATATCGCGTAAAAATGAGACTTTTAATGTGCCGTGCCATGTGGATTCAAAGAATGGAATGTTGTGTTTTCTTTTGACGTGTGCCTCCATTTGGAGGGAATTGAATCGATTAAAGACGCCGCCTACTATACAGCATTGTTGTATTTTATTATGTGTTTGAATAACTACTAGATAATGTACTCATTTATTATTGGGTTATTTGTCAGTCAATGATGAACCTGTATTCAAATCAATATTTTTGTGTGTAAATTTACGAACGCTCGCAGGAGTTTGTTTATTTACAATTTACTATTATTTACAATTTAGATATATCAAATACGGTTTGTATGTTTACTTATCACCGAGTGTTTTCAAGTAGGTATACAATACAAGCAATAATTTTAAGTAAAAACAAATCCACCTCTATACATAGACATCGCAAATAAATATAATAAATTTAGATAAAATTTAATGCCGCATTTCAAAAATTCTACTAAAATATTGATAAATAAATTCATATTTATATAGTGTCTATTGTATTAAAAAATACCATTATTATTACTACAGTGACAAACGATATCGGCTTTATAATCCTACGTGCGTCTGGGCGTTCCTGATATTATTTAAATAACTATGCACCTAGCTGTCGTTGCATGAACGTTTCAGTGGATACTTGTAAATTAATCAATAAAAATTAAAACAATTTTTAACACTTTTTATTGAATCGAAAAAATAAAGCTTTTTTGGTTGCGTAAGTCTGTAGTCCATCGGTATTTTTGTGTTTCAAAGCAACAACAAAAAAACCGATTATTTTGTTTTGTAATGTAATTTGCAAATAATTTATGTAACTTTAAATCGCTGATAGAAGATCTAAACCGACATTTTATGATAATTTAGTATCGACTATTGAGAAACAACGTAACTTAGAAATATTTGTGTTATAGCCGATAAATGATCTGTAATTAAATGAATTTAATGCGCATTCTGCTGTACTTTTATGTATAACTGGTTGATGACGTAAAGCTTATTTACTTTGACACACTTTCGTTTTTCTTAAAAATGTGACAGAGAATAATATTATCCGTTTACCGGTTGCGATAAACCGAGTTAAAAATTTGTTTTAATTTATTATAAATATTTAGCGAGATATATATTAATGCGGCTGGCTATGTGTGGGTCGTATAAACTCTACTTAGTCGAATAAAAATATTTTCGAGCCGAATTCATTACATACCAACGACATTTTATTACATTCGACCAGATAAAAAGAAGAAAACGTAAATTTTTATCTCAATAACTTGGTCCATTATTTATTTTCATTTTGAAACAATTATAAACTGTGAGTAGCCAAATTGGATAAAACAATATCGTCCAGATACTACAATATAATATCATTTGATGTATTTATATTGTCAGTCTTCGTAAAGTCAATATAATAAAGCTAAACAATGTTATTTGTAGCATGCATGCTTTTATTCAATAACAGGATGTGATTTGAATAATAATAAATATATTATCATAACTGTACCCGGAAAATCTTGCACTGTTTTTTTTTTTAATTCAGACAAATAATTGTATGCAATCTTATTTTAAATGTGTCCAAAGCAGTGGTATCGAAACTAAGCAAATGTGGGAATTATTTTATGAAAACTTTTTGATTCTCAATTGCACGGATTTTATAAAATACACGGTCTAAGAAAACGGATGGGGTGGATTATTTTTACACTGACTATTTTCATTTACACGAAGTTAAAACGTAATAAAAATATTTTTTCATAAATGTATTTTCTGTTCTGGACGAAAACAGTAAATCGAAAAATTACATGTTGAGTTGGTTATATCAAAATGTTCCTTATTTCTAACTCTACCGTAAAGAATAACACACTTTTTTTTATAAATTATACCTTTACATAAAAACAGTTTAGTACAAACTAACAAAATGAAAAAGGCACAGCATTTCAAACATTTCACAAACTTCAAAGTCCAATTACTCAAAAGTTAGTATTTTTCAGTTAGTGTCTTCTTCCAGAACAACGCCTCTTTTCTTTTATATCCACTATATCATTGATATTCGGTGGTTTCTTCGAGCGTATTCCATGTAATAAAGAGGGTATGAGCTGTGTATATTAGTTGGAATTTTTAATTTATTAGTTTAATAATTAATAACCGTGAATATCGATCATCCAGTTTATCATTCAGAGAAGTCAAAAAAATAAAATCGGAATTAAATATGTAGTTATATATAAAATTTTGCACTCTATCTGATTCAGTAAACAGAAAACTCGAAAATGCAACCAAAAAAATGCTAATGTAGAAAACCTTCTAAAGAATTGAACAAAATGTTGATATATCTGGGTCGGTAAAAGGATATTTCTAAATATCCTTCTACTGGCTTCTACTCGGAAAGCACCTTATTGTTAAACACCTGTTTATAAAATGTATAAAGCTCGGGTAAACATCAATAATATATGATTTATGGTGACCATTTAAATTTTGCTTTTCCCGTTATCTCAATATGGGTTATTTCAATATGTCTATGAACTGCACGACTGATTTATATATATATAATATATTTGGGATGCATTTTAGTGTGTGGAAATAATAGGAGTATTTCTCCATTTTCGAATTCACATATTCTCATAAAGATTACAGAAATGCTTTGGATTTGGTTCAGCTGACAGCTGATACACACCAAAAACACCAAAGTAAAATATGAATCAAAATCACATTAGAAAGAAATAACCTTAATGGTTAGTCTGAAGATACTTCTTGAAGAAACGAATCATATGTCACATTTAGTATTACAACCAGCGAATAACAAAGTTATCATTTTTTGTTTATTGTTAATGATTATTCTAGCTGCCTCCACCACAATAAACCTACTAATAGAATTGATGATGGAGAATTCTATTAAATATATTATTATATTTATATTCCTTGAAGAATAACTGAAATCAATCGTATTTTTCTGTGTGTTTTCCATGTTCAAATTTTGACATATCGGTGACATAATATATTCCTAATTATTATTTATGGAAAATAATTCACGAATACATTTTCGTCACGTTTTGCCTTTGAAAACAAAATCAAGTTTCTAAACCCGTATTCGAGATTTAGCACCGCTGATTTCCCGTTATATCGCATGCTATTATATCATAATACTCTCATTATAAATAGGCAGGCAAGGGTGGCGCTAGTGTTTGTAATCTCGTCTATGATCTACATTATAAAAGTGTTAGTTCCAAAAAATCACGTCTGTCAATTTACAATATTACGCCTTATACTGGAACATTCGCATTATTATA
Source organism: Himalopsyche phryganea (assembly GCA_022494535.1). Taxonomy (NCBI): domain Eukaryota; kingdom Metazoa; phylum Arthropoda; class Insecta; order Trichoptera; family Rhyacophilidae; genus Himalopsyche; species Himalopsyche phryganea. Next base: position 3,178,566 of record JAGVSL010000015.1, read on the forward strand.
CAATTTTATGTAGAAGTTGAACTCTGGGTCAAACTTACACTTTTGAATGAAGTTTATTGCCGTAATAAGAACAGCGTTTTTACTTTATTGAAAGTTTTTCATAAGCTTCACCCGCTTAAATGAGTACTTCAACACTTGCATGACCAAATTATTGCTGAGCATCTATCAACTTGTCAAAGTATTCTAAGTTTTTAATCTTTCTCGGTTATTATAATCATCTGTGAAGTCTAAAATTCTTTGACAGAAATCCATGCCTGTCCGTACTGGGATTCAAGCCCGTGAACACTGCAACTCGCTTGCTCTTCTCCACCCACCACTACTTTCCAATCCGTTAATTTTATACGGCACTATCGAGTGGCGTAATAAACGTAAAGGGTATCGACAGTTTTTTTCCCGTAATTGGGAGTGTCTTATACGCAACTGTCCAAGACTGGTTTGCACTTAAGTGTGCAGAAAATCAATCTCTCCAGATAAACGAAAAGCTCCTATGAGTTGAGATATGACGCCGCAAATTTTTTAAAGGCCTGATAATCTACCTTATTTGCCGCCAAATCAGCGTCTTCGCTATCTTCGTGTATTAAGTGACATTCAAACACACACTTCATGGACGACGGGAAACCTCCACCAGGGGTCGTCAAGCCTACTTATCTTTCCCAAATATAAAATGACGAATGGACATAACCAAAATCTTGACTCCAAATCACTGGAGCCAATTCATTACTGGCCCAGGTAGTTTCACCGGTTAGTGAATAGGCCAACATGCAAAATGCTATAAAGCAGGATACTGAACGCAACTTTAGTCAACGAAGTTTACCATTCGACTATAAGCCCGAATTTATTTAAGATGTGAGAGCGTAAATAAACACAACTATGCGGGGTTCCTATTAACAAAAATTTTAATTCATTTACAGTATTCATTTTTGGGGTCGTGCAATGCGGAAAATGCGTGAACTAACCCTTAGGATTTTTTTGATTAGGAATTGAGCGACTATTGCGAAAGAGTAAATATTTTTTATAAGAAATGTTGGCATGAATTATGCTGTACAATTTAAATCTATATTTAAAATGCACAGTAATTGATATTCATGAAAAAACTTTTACACTTAAGTATTTAAATATATAGCAAATGAATAACTAAGTTAAATAAATATTTTATTTGCTAAGATCAGGACCAGTTTTGCTTATTATGTAACAGGAAAATAATTAAAGATGTTGTTCAGTTTTTCTGTATTTTTTAAAATATTTCATATTGTATTTGGTAGGTCAAGTTCATTTTAAATCAATAATATCGAAGATAGATATAATAAAATTTATATCCGGTCTCTTGGCTTGGGTATCTTGGGCGTTTGTTCTACTTCCTAGCGCGCGGTCAAGGGGTGATATTCTAGATTAGATACTTTTATAAATTAATTTTTCAATCGAATTCTCAATTTGTATCTAAAGCTATGGACGTCTGTGATATTTTCATTGCTTCCCACTCATCCTCTATTCAATTCAGGTATAAGTTTTTTACCAACTTCATCTTTCAATCTTAACCTTATCTAAATCAATTCTCAGAGTAACTGACTCAGAGTAACTAATTCACGTTAAACAACTTATATTGATGTGCTACATTTGGGTTCCATATGCTCCACATTAGAAGCGGACATTGCATAATAAAATATGAATCATTTATCCTAAAATATATTTTATTATTCCAAATATTATACACCATGGTTCATAAACAAATCAACTGTCTAATAATTTTCGATATGGTGAAAGCGAAAATAGTTAAATGTAATATTGACTAGCTATCTGCCTTATCTCCTTGTGACAGCAGATATTTCTTGAGGATGAGATTTTATTTGGTATAAAAAAATTACAAACTGTCGGCCATTTCCATTGGATATTTTATAACATATTTGAATGAAATAATTGATGTACATTTGTTTTAAATACCTGAAAGTTTTATTTTTTTGCATAAAATCACTATATGCCGTGGCTCAAAAGATCACAACTTTTATTTTTTTATAATTGGGGTTTTAAGAATAGATAACGAATTTGACTTCAAAAATGTGTAATTTAATACATTACATATAACGCAAAATACCCATTAAGATTTATAATATATGATTCACTTATTTTATTTACCAGCACGTCTCGTGAAATTATTGTAATATGGGTTTATGAAATTATATTGTAATGACATTAACTTAACCCAACTCACGTACATCGTCACATAAGCTGGCATTCCGACACACTCTTATGATAGCGATCCCGTAAAATTATAATTCACGTCACAATAATAATTTCGGTAAATATTGGCCGATCGTTTTTGCGACGCCGATCAGGCGGACGCGGGTGATTTTCCCGACGTCTCCGCGACGGAAAATGTAATCACGAAACATTTTCTCGACAAACAGCGGTAATAATTATTTATATTCACCATAATGGCGGAATAATCAATACAGCCAGTCTAACTCGTATGTGGCGTGATTCAGAACTGGAAGGAAATGAGATTTTTACGTCGATTTGCGTGACTTACCCTTTCATTAAAGCGAGCGAAAACTCTGTAAATCGCATAAACCGTGGTAAAAATAGCTCAAGCGAAATGATTAGCACACATTTCGAAATTAAACAAACCTATAAGTAACCAGATCTCACCACAAACAAAAGTATTACGTTCTTTAAGTGATTTTGATTAAATTATAAGTGAGCAATTAAAGCCGTTACTATTTTGAAACTGTTTTCTAGATTAATTTTTAAAAAATACAATACTATGAAGTGGGGAATTATGAAACGACTTTGTCAGTCGTTATTCTTGGTAGATGATATCGTAATTGAAGTAATTGAAATATTTTTTTGTGCCATACACTTTAGTTTACAAAGCAAGTTTACTGTTATAATAACACTGATTGAATTGGCATTTACTTTAATAGAACTCCATTATAATACAATAAGATATCAAAGTATTTAATTCTACAAAAATTTATTAGTTGGTTGATAGCTATTTCTTAGCTTAGGCTTGATGCCACCGTCAGAACTATGTTTAAACATATTTTCGCTTAGCTGAATGTGCTGTTTAGAAGAGATAGACAATAAATTCTGTAATCTCATTTATTCCAACATTATAAAATTTATTTAAAATAATGATATCGAATGTGCTAATGGTGTTTTTGGAAAAGGAACATATGTGGTATTATTAATTAATCGTTATCGTAAATGCATTGTTATTTTACTGATTATGCGTAATTACGTAAGCTTTTTATAATGGTTTAAGCATGGGTGGTAAATTAATTTTTGACAAACAAACAACTCCCAACCGAGTAGGACGAGCCCAAGAAGGTTGACCACGCGACTAGTGTGTGGACTCCTAATTAGTTTAAGCTAATAATTAAAAGGCCGCATTATTTTTTCGTATTCAGAACAGAAAATATAAATATTTCCCTGCAGCTCAAATATTGAAAATAGCGCATGGACACATGTTGGTTTAATTCCAGTAGAAGTTATTACAATGCTATTGATCAAATAATACCAACTTTTATGAAACCATCTTCTTGGAGTTTGGTGGCTTTACTTGCTGACCTGATTAAATAACATTCCTCTATCTAAATCTATTATAACCCTTATGTTACATTTCAATCGAGAAATATCGTTGTACTTATTCTCAACCCTTCAAGCGATATAATAGCCGTAAGGGTTAAGCTTGCATTTTAGATTTTATTATCATTATTTATGTATAAATACTTCAAATATCTGTTACTGGTTTATGTCGGTCTCTTTATGTAAAGATATTATTTGTTTTAAGTGACCGAATGTATACTGAAATATTTTACGAAAAAGATAATCATTTGTGAAAATTTCTGTACATGTCATATTTATGAGATACAATACCGATGACCTAGTGCTGAAATAGATAAGCTATTAATTTGGTAATTATTTACAAGAGATGGTCATGGGAGGTGGTCATACATTATTGTTGCTGGAATCGTAGATGAACCCAAACCATGTTTTGCGACCCCAAACCTTTCTGTGAACAGCGCAGTAGTTTATGTGTACAGTAAACTTGATTTTTTTTATTTAAATCTAATTTGTACTTATTATCGGTATCTAATCTGGAGTTGAGCTTGTCATAGGAAATATAAAAGAAGCTTTAATATAGAGAGATGTGAGATTATGTGACAGACGTCGCGATTTGTTAAATTCGTTACGAACACTGAAACAAATTTTGCCTGCGCCGCAATTCGTTTTTGTTTTCCCATACATTACAATTTGGAAAACTTTATTATACATTTCAGTCTACCTATCTGAGGCGTAGTTTTAACTCGTATGTGAAAGTTTTTCTCATTTAAGAGTAGGCTGCTTTGGTTACTGAATTAAAAATAAAATATGTCGGCTTCACCACCCCTAAAAAAATCCTCTGTTCGCCTCTGGAGATGGTGATAAATATAATTTTGTTATATCGTCTTTTTGATTATGTTTTCTTTACGTTTCTCTTTTAAGAATTAATATGATATTTCTCTACTATTTCAAACTATTGGCTTAGCAGTTGGCTCATCGATATAAGAATCAAAATTTAATAACGATCGTCTTTGAGCATTTTCCCTATCGAAACAATGTTAGTATTAAACGAATAAATGGTATTTTAGCACGATATTGGTACTCTATTATTAGTCGCAAAGTTTAATATTTTGGTTTTTACCGTATTTAGGAAGGAAATAAAGCTCGTATTTTTTTCAATTTCATTTTTATGAAGGACAATATTTATTTATTACAATCTCATATCAACAATGAGCGTTTTCACTCATTGTAGCAAAAATGTCAAACACTTTTCCATGTTTTCCAATCATGTCGATTTTGATAAAAGTAATTGCTGATTATTATATTTGGGTTAAGTGCAGTAGATATCACAGAATGTGACGTGACATTGTTTTTTTTTATAAATAAACGAATATTAACAAATTAGAATATTTCATTACAATAAACATATAAAAAGATTTAATTCGAGGCAGAGCTTTGATCGTCTATTTGTGCAGTTATTTTTAATATTTTGTGATAGGTTTGTGTAACTATATTTGATTGAAAACGATCATAAGGTTAACAAAATTAATAGAAATACTCCATCGATTAAATATTAAAGGAATTAACATAGACAGCTTAGAGTTTTTAGAAATTAATAAAACCAATAACAGTTATCAATTATTAGTAAATAAAATTTTAAGTAAGACAAGTTGTTTATCACAATTAAATTTATTTCCCTTGGGATTTTCACCTTCATGCACTAGTAATTAATGTTGTATTTAGTTGCGGTATGGTAATTAATATTATTATCGTTGGTGTCTAACCCTCTCCCCGCGTCCAGTAGAAAGAAAACACTCTTCATTTATAAGTTAAGAATTAGAATTATTATGTTACCTTGGAAATAAATAACATTGCGATGTAAACCTAAAGATGGTTCTTAAAGAGGGAAACCCGTGTCACATTTAGTTACACAAACACCAGCATATAAAAGTTATCAAATTAAATTCATTTTTAAGGCTAAAAATAAAAAAAATCCATTGTGTATATTTACAATGCTTTCACCGAACAACGTTTGGGAAACAGTGTTTTATATGATATGTCATACTGGTCGCCTGTTCAATCAAGACAAACCCTACAAATAATGAATTAGGATCACAAGAATTGAATGCAAATAGACAGACTTTGATTACGTTATTTATTACCCATGATTGAAATGATCCCATAACAAAATGATACGAGTATATAGAGTGGCAGTTAGGAGCGCTCGCTCGTTTGTCGCATTCGGCCTATTGATACTTTTGCATCAAATACTGTTCATTGGATTCAATCATTCGATGTAATAGTCAAGGTTATTGAACGTAACACCCTTCATTTAACTCACAATCGATGTTAACTGTGACCCAGGGCCGTTACGGCGTATAGTTTTGCAATTTTAACCTAAGAAATAACGATGTAATGTATTATTTGATCACTATTATAGGAGACTTTCGAAATATCATAGACAACACACGATGTATCTATAAGAAAACGTTTGAAAAAACAGTTAAAAAAATATATACGAATGCATAATAAAATCATTTGATTTTTAAGTTTGCACATCTTGCGTTTGCTATTTACTACTGATCAGGGTTGCCAGATTTTCAAAATCCCACATCGAGACAGTCGTCATTTTAAATGATCAATAATAATAATACATTTATGGAAAAAAGTGCATAACCGGAGACAGCATATTTATAAATAAAAACTCGCGGAACAATCATTCGCAAATATTACAGTTTTTAAATATATTGACCATATGCAATCACGGGAATTACAAAATAATTTTGGCGAATGTAGGCCAGACCGTTTACAAAATAGAACAGTGACTCTTTACTAACATGTATTTTTCTACTAAAACATTTTTTTTTGTTGTTAAATCGGGATTTTCGAAAGCAGGCTTGAGATTTGTCGGTTATGCTCAGGCTATCCCGTCCAAAACAGGACGTCTGACAGCCTTGCCGTTTTCGAAAAGATGATGTTTTTAATGATCCACCATCTGACTTTTTTATTTATGCGTATTGTCGACTTGTAGCTTGTGTGTGATTTATTAATATCTGATAAACTTTTCTAAAGTTACAGTTATTTTTTCCCATTCTTGTCGTCAGATTGACGTTTAATGAATTTTATAATATGTACTTCTTTCCATTAATGCAATAGATACGAATTTTATGAACGATACTCTTAGCAACAACCCACGGAAAAGCGCTGCTTTCGAAACATTACAACCAAAGATTGGTCACAGCCGATTGGTAAAACAATTTTTCTTCCTATTGTATTGTACAAAGTAACACGATGTCTAGTAGCGGGTGTTTGTATGCGTGGGTAGTAAGGTAATGTAGTAGCGTCGGTACTAAAAACGAAAGGCACGTGCCTTCCACGAGTCGTTACACTTACACATGGCCTATTAGACACGCGCTTTATTTGGCCATCTTAGGATTTTAAATGTATACTTAGCTTAATTTACACGCGTACGTGCTCATTTCCATATTATTATTAAAATGTTCTAGAGACACTAACTGAAGAAGACAATGGTTAATATCTAAAACAAAAGATTAAGACAAATCACACATCTACTAAATTAGCTTTCGGAGAAAAATTGTTTACCTACTGTAATTTTTAGATTTTAGCAAGAATACCAGTTTTAACAATCTTCAAATATGTTCGTTATATCGAGGTTTTACTGTAGTTATAATAAAATATTTTTACACAATATGACATCACGTCTCTAATGAGAGAAGTGGGGAGCCTAAAATATTGTGATGATTTGTGTACATTGAAAAGGAGGTGGGAAAATTTGTCGCCATAAAACCAACACACATTTATTTTTTACGAATACCATTTTATATAATAAAACATGAAATCATAAAAAATATTCATTTTTCAAATCATTTTTCACAATATTCTTCAAATATTACCGTAAATGTGTGTTAACCAACTTAGTATTTAAAATCGATTCAAAATAAGGGTAACTTTTAAGCTAAGTATACTTCTGGATACTTTAGTCTAGGCAATCAGTTGCTAGACTGAGTGTCCAAGTGTGGACAGTCAAATAGAGCAGTGTCATTGAGGTCTAGCTAGACCACGTCAGTCTAGCTGAAATTGTAGTGTGGACCGTCAGTGTCGTAGTGTCTCAGTTACTCTAGCAGTTTTCAAACCCGTTTGAAATTTTAAGCTAGAGCGCAGACAACAACATGAACGATGCTTGACCTTTTAGTGAATAAGTAAAGAATAGTTTCAAAACTTAATAGCTTCGCGGAAAAGAAGCCGCTTAAAATTGCTTACCAATAAACACATTTTTAAGCATTGCAAAATAATAATTTAATTTAATAACAACGATCAGTTGAAACATTAGTACAAAGTATCAAATTATATGTATTAAGTGCATTATCAAAACTGTAAATTCATATGTGTCTATAATCATTAATTTCATTTAAAGTCATTTATCCGAGAAATTGATTCTTATATGATTACTGCAAATGAGTCAATGCTGGATAGATTAAATTGTGTTTTTACAAATTTTTACTTGCAGAAATGTTTTTATTTCAAATAAAAATGCATAAGAATGTGAATAATTCTTTCTTTTTATTTGATACAATATAAGATGATTATCAATAAAATTATTTCATCAGATATGAAGAAGAGCGTCTTCTGTCTCAACAGTAAATAATTATATTTTTTATGTGATTACATGATTATCACTTTTTATACGTATTTACTTATATTAATATTGTTCATACACAGCCGTCGAAACTTCATATAATTAATAAATGAATAAGAAGTTGTATCCATATCTAAAACACCATTTTTTATAGTTATATAAATCAATAGACATTTTTTTACCATGTCCGCTCCCAACGTGGAGCATATGGCCTCCTATTGGAGGTAACTCAACAGAAGTTTTCTATGAGAACTGCATGTTATTCAGTTGTTCAACCTCTCTTTTTTCAAGATTAGGGATAGGAGAAGGAGGGAGTTTTAGACATCACGAACATTCATGACTTATAACAGAAATCCATAACTAGATTAAAGATCAATTTATGAAACTGTCCGCACCGGGACTTGAACCCGAGACATCCGTAACCGTAGCCAATGACGTTACCAATTTGCACCACGAAGCTGACATTATTAGGCAGTTTTATGAACAGAAATGTTTTTTTTTTCATATTTACCATGCAATAAATATAATTTCATAATACCAACAGAAAATAATAATAATAATACAAATACTTTGGACTTTCCAAAAAGCTGTGAATAACTGAATTGCACACACATCGACTGCATCCAAGGTCGACTGTTTTTAACTTTTATGAGTGTCTCAAAAAGTTTCCAATAACCAGGTGTGGACACTCGGAACACTGCTCTACCTAGATCGCTCTAGCAACTTATTTGTGTCTAAATGTAGACAGCGTTGACACGGCTTTAGACACTGAATGTCCAGATGTATACTTAACTTTACAATAAAGTATTTGCGATTTTATGCTCTCCCGAAGAGATAAAATTTACGACTCAACGACTTTGTACTTTGACAATAATATAAATTAACAAATTAATACTACCTATCACCTTGCATCAATTTATCGATTGTTTTAATAGTGCAATACGCTATAAATACTACGGGAAAATTGTAATTTTAGTTGTTTAAAATATTTTACTAGAGTCAGATCTTTTGTTGGTTTATTATATTTATTGATGTGTAAAAACATGAAAAAATAAATAACTTTTGCATCTTGCACGCTTGCGTTGCTTGTCTTATACACCAAGATATTTGGTTCAAGTAGCACTCTTTAATTAACGAAACAAATTTGTAAATTTAATATTATTCACTGTCTATAAATTAATTATTATAATATGTATTGTGAGAAAATGTACAGTTTTATTGTTGAAAGTGAAAATTACTAATTGTTGACAGCTGATCTTTGCATTGTTCATTGTATAATATTTATGGGTGAACTGAAAAATAAAACAAGTTATTAATCCCCGGTTACTAGCTTGTGTAAAAATAGAAAGATGAAATTCTTATATAATGTGTAACATTTCATTTGGTCGAATTACAATATATCGTATATCGTCGTTGTTCGGAAAGAAGACAATAACTGAAAAATACTAGTTTTGGATTGGACATTGACGTTTTTCAAATGTTTGAAATGCTACACCTTTTTCATTTAGTTTATTTGTACAAAACTGTTTTTCAGTAAAGGTATAATTTATAAAAATAAGTGGTTCTTCCATAAGGTAAAATTCGAAATAAACATTTCGGTATAACTAACTCAATATGTCATTTTTTCGATTTAGTGTTTTCTCTCAGAACAGCAACGATATATTTGTCTGAATTTATCTATATATCTGTAACGCAGCACACACACACTTCTACTTCTCTCTCTGTGTCAGCGCACAATCTCTCTCTCTCTCTCTCTCTCTGTCTGCGTATTTTTGGTATAAAATGTATTGAGCGAATGCCGATAGTTACCACTGCCATCTGGTAATTATATATATAACCATAATAATTATCTATTTTTAATGAAATAGAGATGCTTATAATAAGAAATACTTTAAATTTATTTATTTATTTTATTTATTTATTGTAAATTTAAAAAATTGAAATGCATGGCATTACAGCTGACGCCAATGCGCCATGCATTTCACAAACATAATAACAGTAACAACAATAATAATAATTATTGAAAACAGTACTACTAATAAAAACAATAATGAAAATTAAATTAAATTATATGAATTATTAATTAGGGCCCTGAGTGCCTCGAAGTTCTGAACAATCCCCCATCCGTGGGAGATTGTATTCTTATTCAGAAAATGATAATTATGAAAAATAAGTGAATATCAAAACTACACGAAAGTTTTGCTTTTTATATTATATTCCCCAATTATTCGGGGTAGGAGTAATTATTATTACCCACCGAGATCTGCTCCTGGATGCCCGGTATTATAAACTATTTTCTACACAACTGATTCTGTGACTCTAGGTACCGCCAGGTGACAGATATGTCAGTTATTATTTATTATATTTTGAATAACCATGCTCTAGCCTTGGCGCAATATCAGACACGATTGTCTCGGCCGAGGAATTTATGCAAATAAAATTACAATACACAAAACAAATACAGTGCAAAATTTAGAGAGGTTAGTATTTATGTTTTTTTTTTGCTTTATTGCAACGGTATTGTAAAGCAGTTAAACCAGTATTTTGTGTCGCCAAATGATTTAAGCGTACGTCATAGATTTTACATGTATATCTCTCAATAATAGGGATTCCAATCAAATATTCGAATATTCGGTTGGAATCGGTTCTTTTTAGATATTCAGATATTCAAATATTATTATTCGTTCTTAGTATTAATGTGTATTTATTAAACCACTGGGTTAACAAAAAATGTTATTCACCTTCGCATAATACCTTAATATATCTATTTTGTTTATTTAAACCCCCCAACACTCACATGTTCTATGGATTAGGCGGTAACTTTGTGGAAATTCATGTTCAATATAAAGTTAAAATTGAGAACTTTGTTATTATACCGGTGTTATAACTAACGTGATTAAGTTAATCTGAAGATTTAAGACATCGACTGAGGGTGCTTGATGGAATTTCAATATTAAATTTGGATTATTGAGATTTTGTACACTTCCATGTATTTTGTCACTAACGACCCGGGTTTCGCCTTTCGGCATCTTCAGGCATTCGAGCACACGAATGGACCTCAGTTCGAGTCCATTCGTGCGCTCGAATGCCTGAAGATGCCGAAAGGCGAAACCCGGGTCGTTAGTGACAAAATACATGGAAGTGTACAAAATCTCAATAATCCAAATTTAATCTGAAGATGCTTATTAAAGATGCGAAACGCGTCACGTTAATGATAAAACCAGTGGAATAACAAAGTTATCAATTTTAATTTTATATTGACCATAACACTCACTTACGACTAACGCTAACAGCTATTATTATATTTTAGTATTTATTTACGTAATATATGGTCGCTGTTTTGGAAGAAAACACTAAATCGAAAAAATTACGTATTGAGTTAGTTATACCAAAATCTTAATTATGTCGAAATCTACCGTAAAGAATAACAGACTTATTTTTATAAATTACACTTTTACTGAAAAACAGTTTTGTACAAATAAACTAAATGAAAAAGGTATTGCATTTAAAACATCTGAAAAACTTCAAAGTCCAATCAATCAAAACTATTATTTTACAGTTAGCGTCTTCTTACAGAACAACGACGATATGTGTTAACAATTAATACGTCTCGCCAGAAATATGAAAAAAAAAACAATAAATCTACCTACATGATATAATTAATACATTATTTTATTTGAATTTAAAAATAATATAAGGTTTGAATATTCTATATTAATTTAAATATTTGGAGTCCCTCCCTACTCAGTACGATTGGTATCATTCGGCTTAGTACTTTTTTCAAAGATGACTGAAGAATACATGCCTAACGAGTCTCTTAAATTTACTTTTATTGTCTCCAGTTGTAAAATGGTCAAAAATGTCTAATGAACCCTCGGAACAGTCGGAACTAATCGGCTACCGTTGAGAGCTTTTTCATATTCAAATAAGTCTTAGCACAGTGGCGGTGCGGTTGAATATTGAACAAATTTTACTGGAATTCACAAAGCTAACTTTAATTTAAAATGTGAACTTTAAAAAAAAAGGGCCAAGTTGAATATTTATAAAATTCTTCTGTTATGTATAACTATGTTTAGCAAGTCCGTTCACAAAAGCATATGAACTACTAATGGATAACTCTCATCAGAAATATTATTCTACGAGATTTGCATATTATTCTGTCGCTCAACCTCTCTTTTTCGGAGACAGTAAAGATGGGGCTAATACATGACTAGGTGTGAGTTTATCGCTTTCACTACACCCCATATTTTAGCATCCAATAAGTGAGATGGAATTTTAGACATCGTATATATAAGATTATCAAATCCATTAATCGATTTAAAAATCACGAAATTTGGGTAAATTCGTAATTTCAAAAATGTCTACTTGCCTTGTACACATACTAGAAATGATGCGCACGATGTTCAGAGAGAGTGTGTGTGTCTGTGTGCTGTGGGTTACAGATATACAGAAAACTGTAGTATAAACTAATTGTAATTACCAATACTATTACGATAATTAGACTTTTCATTTTCATCTTTGAGACGACACTGACATCGAACAAATTAACCGCTTGTGGCATGCTTTTTTAAGATCTCAGTAATTTCGAGATGAGGTTCATGTTCTGCGATGACGTAGTAAATGGATTTAAAAGCTTATATCCGATACTTAAAAGTTTGTACGTAATAAACTTTAAGCATATTGAAGTGATAACCGTCATTAAAAACCAGTTTGTAACGCGCAAGATTCGTGCAAAATTTGTATCTGAATGTTTATAGTTTTACTAGATAGCAATCGATAGCTAATACCAAAACAATACCTATTTTCTAATTTTGGATTGGAAAACCATTCCAATAGCTGACGTATTACAATAATTTAACACATTGAGTCTCGGAGTGATACAATTTTCACGTGATACAACAACCATCGCTTGAGTCCCGGAACCGTGTTTTCACGTGATAGACCAGTCCATCAAAAACAGTCATATTTGAGTCATCAAGCGATACGTATTACAACGGAATCCTAATTTTAATTATAGTCAATACTTAAAACTTTCCAAAACAGTCATCTAATTTGTGCTATTGTCAAAATAGGTTTTGATTTTATCGACTCAAAATCTCAATCGAATTTTATTTCTGTAATATTCTCATTTCTGTAGACGATATTACGGTGAAACCGAGTCCACTCCGAGCTAGAGTTTTGCAAGATCTACAAGACATTTATAGAAGGGTATATGTCTAAGCACATATGATACCGATTCCGTCAACAGAAAAAAATAAGTTCTGTAGAATATGCAAGGTGATTGTAAAGCACAAGAAAAGGACTGAGACTCGGAACATGTGTAAACATTGTCGTGTGGCTCTTCACAAAGAAAAATGTTGGCAATTTTACTGTAAAAAAATTCATTATTAAAATGTTTTAAATAATTCCACAAAGTTTCATTTGATTTCATCCACTATTTTCATAGTTATAACACTTTTAGTAAACGCTTAAGAAAAATGATATTTCTTCAAAAATAGGTTTGGCACAGGGGTTGTTTTACCTGATTTTGGCCGTAACTTATAATCAATTTTGGGTGTGTAAACTCAATTAAAAATTATACTCAAAAAGCTAATGTTGAAAAGACACTTCACATGAGTGAAAAAAACAAGGAAACGACGAAACAATATGTTGATGCGATTCCAAATTTAATAATAATTTCGCATTCCTAAACACTAAATTTTAAATTAAAAGGTTTTGATTTACTCTCATTTTAAATGAGTTCATCAACGCATAAACATTTATCGTCCAGTTCATTACTCAGACATTTTCAAATAACGAATATTGATATAATGAGAAAAGCCATATTCAAATAGTCAAAATATCACAAATCAAATATTATTGATCTTTACCCCAGTTTTACACATTTTATAAACAGCTGGTGTTTAAGAATAAAGAATTTTCCGAGTATTGTAGTTAGTAGAAGAATATTAAAAAATATCCATCCTTTCACTGACATAAAAATATCAAAATGTTGTTTAATTATTTCGAATATTATCTGACTTAGTATTTTTAGTTGCATTTTTGAATTATTTGAGTACATACTGAATCAGATAGAGCGCATTTTACATAAAATATAACTGCATATTTAACTCAAATTCCATTTTTGGAGTTGTCTGACTAATGAACTGGATCAGGAGACTGCAAACTTTGTAACCTAAGGGCCACACTGACTCCTCCACTAAGTTCCAAGGACCAAGACCTAGCTAGCTCATCATACCAACATACTGTAGTTTTGAATTACGCGCAAATTTCGGTTATTACTTACGGGTAAGCTCCAAGGACATTTCATTGCAGCGGAGATGACCGATAGTCGACAAGGAGAAAAACAGCTTTTGACTGATTTATACACTCATATTAAGTCCTTTCGACAAAAGATTTGGTTGAGCAGTTGCATAAATTTGCTCGTGGCTTTTTTCCGATTGCAACCGTGGGTCGGATACCGGGCATGTCCAGACAGCTACCGCGGTTCGGATTGGAGGTGCTAGCGGGCCGTAGTTAGGAGATCCCTGAACTGGACGATCGATATTGCTTGTTAAGCTTATTGAAATGCAGTTTTTTTACGTATGAATCACAATGTCATATTACACTAATCTTTTGTCTCGCTTGTTATTATTTTTTTACGCTTAACGAAACAAAAATAAAAATAATAACCAAAAAAACAGAATTCACAATAACACTATTTGAGAATGACCATTATTCTTATTTCGTTGCGATAAAATGTTTTTTTTCATTGTTTTTATTCCATAAAATACATAAAGTAGATCATTACTATCTGAATAAAATCCATTTTTAAGATAAAAAAATAAATATCTTAAGTCCACAGATCGTAACCGAAAGAGTAGAAAGTGATATCAATGAAATAGACAACGCTTTTTATGTTATGGTTTTTTTTTATTGTCTTTAAAGACGAGAAAAAGATTCGTTACGCCTCCTAGCAGCGAAAACTGTAAATTGGAATATTGGTTCAGTCAACAGAGTAATATCATTAAAACAATTGTTTTGGAACGAAACGCGTTCCGATTAGCTAATTCCAAACCGACCTACATTTCAAACAAAATGACTTCTTTGTTTGTCGAAATGTCGGCCCAACCCATCAGGGGGGATCTTCAAACTTCACTTAAAAGAGTATGAAAAGGCACTAGCTCATTCTTGCAATATTTGAATCGTTGGGTTATATCCATCAATTAAGAACAGGTTGACTTTCCAAAATAATGTATTTGTAAAGTCAAACCGAGAAAATCTAAACAATGAATGAATACCATCATTGTTCTCTCAAAAAATGCCAAATATACTAATTTGAGTTATACGACGTGGAATATTTATGTCCATGTTCACATAACATTTTAATATATATATATTACCGTGTCCGCTCTCAATGTGGAGGATATGGGCCCCTAATGGAGGTATCTAAACAGATATTTTTCTACGAGAACACCTTGTTACTCAGTTACAAAAAATATTCTTAAAAGTAGAATACGAATACAATTCATACTATTGAAATTATTCTTTTTACTCCACCCTTTTCTCAATGAAAACATCGAGATTTTATTATTGACTTTTTGAAAAAACTCTTGCAGTGAAGTGATCATTGTTCACTGCCCAATAGATGTTTCGTTCTTTTGCCACAATATTTAATTTAAAAATGTTACTTTACAAAAACAAAAAAAAATATTTATATTATTTTCTGAGTAAACAAGAAAATCATAATTGATTTTATTATTTGTTGAACAATTATTGCATCATTAAAGATACTTGATGGAATTTTAATATCAAATTTGAATTATTCAAATTATTGCATCGTCTTAACGCGAACTACCCCTGTGGGTAGTTGTGTGATTTACCATGAACCTCTTGTCTCGCTTGTAGTGTCACTATAGCTCTCTTTCTATAGAAAAATATAATTTACTCTATGTTAAAATAAACGGTTTTAATAATAAGATTATACCTAATTGAATCCGCAAAATATATAAATGGTTTGTTCGGTGGACACGGCTGTAACTTTGTGGAAATTCATTTTAAATATAAAATTATAATTGATAACTTTGTTGTTCCGTCGATTTGTTCACTTTTATTTATAGAATCAATGTCTAGCAACACAACCTTATGAAATGTCAAACGTAGTTATTCAAACATTTGCATAAAGTACATACACAGACTTCATGGATAATTTTATCCTTTTGGTTGGTAAATCTTTATTAGGCCACTGTTATAATGCCAAATTACTAAAGTCCGTCATGGCGGAACGGTGTGAAGAAACAATGACGCCGTTATGGGCGAGGAGTGAGAAAATGTCGCCGAATTTTGTTGTTCTTTGAAGTGGATCGCATTTTGTATTCCGGACGAGTTTCGGAGAGAAATTGCCAAGCCATGGATCGGAGCTGCATCATGTTCAATTGCCTTTGGCAGTTATGGGACTGGTGAGTACAAACTGTCCTTTATTATTCTTAAATTATCTATCTGTCCGCTATTCACTAACCGCAAGTTATTTCAATCAAGAAAAAAAAATTCTCATAATATTATACTTAAATATTATGTAGATGGTAGATACATATTCTTATTTATGATTGTTTATTCTGATCTCATTTCTGGCATAATTAACTGTGGTAAAGTAATTGAATATATCAATACAGCACTTATTATTGAATAAATGTAGTATTCGATTTCTGAGTATTTATTATACGACGTACTGCAGTAACGGAATCGCATACGCTTTACTTGTCACACAAAATTTGATACCTACAGGCATATGCGTTTTCGAATTTTAGTATTATTTATACTGCAAAAATCACCCGTAAGTGCATGAAAAATAACACAACTGACGATAATTATGGTTAAGTAGATATTTTCAATATCAAATATGTGTCTTTTATGGATATTTTAATTCGATAAAGTTTTCATGCTTCTCTGAAACAATTAGATTTTGCAGATGTACAATTTTGCGATAGAAACGACGTTATGTTTCTTTGTATTTAAGTTGTATTATATTCAATATAAACAAGACAATTTTCAGAGACTAGCTTTGTTGATGGTTTCATCCGGTCGAAAGGTTGATGGATATAGCTAGACAGACAGTGAATCAAATAAATAATGCAATACTTTCCAAATGCTACGAGTCGTAGACACGCTACGCCGGATGACAAGCATGTCATTCTCATTTCCATAAATAAACAATGTAGCGAATAGCGCTCCTTTTGTAAACTAAATATATCTAGGATTATAATACGAGATATTTCATTATTAAACACTTCCTGCACAGTACATGTCGAATCCAGAGCAATAAAGTATCCGTTTGGTTATGCTAATTATAGTTTTTACAACATCCGCTCCCGACCTAGAGCATATGACTCCTAATGGTTGTATCTCTACGGATCTGCTTGTTTCTTAGTTACTCGACCTCTATTTTTAAAAGATAGTAGGGATAGAAGGACAAGACTAATGGTTAGCTAATCGCTCTCGCTGCACCCTGTCTTTAGGATCGGATTACTGGGAGGGAGTCCTAGGCATCACAAACATCCATGATTCCATGCCTACGTACAGAAATCCATAAATCGATTGAAAAATCAGTCAATAAAACCGGGACTGGAAAAAGAGACGTCCGTACCCGAAGCCAACGACGTTGACCACTGCACCACGGACCCGACATTAGTCCAAAGAAATCTTCGAGACTAAGATGCCCTGCTCTGGTTCAACCGTGCTTGAAAAGAGAGTAAAAATAAAATAATCAATTTCCGATCTAAGCTGCGCGCCTTTGAGAGTCCGTTGTTAATTGGGTTCGAAAATTGGTTTCCAAACTTCCGCTATCACCCGCAGCCATCGATGATGTCGAAGCTTTAGAAATGAATCTTTTTTAAAAAGCATTTTTTTTTATATAGTGAATAATGAGCCGTAATGAGTTTGGAAGACTCAAAGAAAAATTTAATCAAACATGGAACATTTGATTTTATTAGTTACTTAGAGAGCTGAGTGATTGGAAATTATTATTTTTTAATTAGGTGCAGTACATTTTACCAGTAGTTACTTTAAAAATAATCACATTTAGTAGGTATTACTGAGAAACCGCCAGACCGATTAATTCGCAAAATAATTATTGATTTGTATTTTCATTTCTCAGTAACGATGGATCAATTATTCAGATATAAACTCGGGAAGATGAGCAATTATAATTGAATACAATTTGAAGACGACTGGAGCTATTAATATTAATTATATAAAGCTGCTAGCTGGTTAATCTATACCTATACCCAGGGGTGACGAACCTGCGGATTTTTATGGCCTTGAGTGCGACATTTTAACTGAAATAAACAAATACATAAATAAATAAGTTTCATTGTTTTCCTTTATTTAAGAAATAATTTACTTACATTTTTATATATTCTGACAGGAAAAGGTTCGTTGCCCCTACCCTATACCTATGTCCTATGTCGCAATTAGTTTGGGGATGTTTTGAGACTATTTACTATTTACAAGGTTACATTATAAAAAAATATAAATTTCGTTTTGAGGCATCTTGAAGATATTGAAGTTAAAAAAACAAAAAATATGATATAATTTTTACAGGTTCAATCAATTTTACTATAAAAATCTATTATTTTTTTCAAACTCTATTGTCTGTCAAAACACGACGTGTAAATTCAAATTTTCGGTACAAACACTCATTTAAAATAAAACTGCAAAATTTATACATTTTACGCGAAATAAAATCAATTTTATATTTGTATTATTGTGCATTTTTACACAGCAGTTTTCTACTTGTTTATTTTGCGATATAATTATGAGCAATAATTATTTGCTTAATGTATGTGATCAGCAGTATCAATCAGCACACATATATGTTGATAGGTGACGTGCGATTTTAGGTAAATATTTGTACGCTTAGTATCATTTAGAACCATCACCAAAACAAACATTTAGAAACTAATACAACCCATGCATGGTGTAAGAAGTACAAGGTGAGCTGGATAAAAGGTGACAGTCGCCGTTTTTGTATTTGTTGACGTCATTACGTGCTTATCCAATTACAATATACTATGTTTACAATGGTGTTTTGGTGACAATAAAAATTTGGTTCGTCAAAGTAACGTCACATATAATACAAAAACAACGATCCAGCTCACCTTGTACTTCTTACACCATGAGTACAATCGTACCCGTCATAGATTACGGTATTGAAATTCAAATAAATATTACATATAAGATAATAGCCCAGACCGCTCTGTAGACATTTTATTATTATCACGTATCACATGTAAGTATGAAATTTTCTCATGACCTAAGCGTTCGCTGTGTATATATAACATAACATTTAATGCAATGCATACACAGTTCTTGACGTATTAGCTACTTTAGACATTCAGTATTTCAATTTCAATACCGTCACCTATGACGGGTACGGTCATACTATATAAGATTCTACTAATTAACGATATAAAATCAAACAAATATGTGGCAGGTTTGTATGATATGCAAAGATACTAAACTTCAAAATAACTAAAATCGCCACATTTCTGTACTAGAACGTCGATTTTCAAAACAAGAATTTCGAACCTAACGCCTATTGCGAGAACAAAGACGATTTATAATATTTCTTAGTTATTTGGGATAGCGTGTATGGTGTTTTAGGTATTTATGATTCATTGCAACTGTTTATGATGTGAAACTCGATTTCAAAATGTCCACCATTGTTCCAGCATTTCAATGATAGGCATTAAAATACTGTGTATGAATAATCATAATGACAACAATGAGTAGAGAGTGTTGAAGTTATGCGTAGGAATTTGTATGTACATGTCACGACCATTGTCGTTGGTGACAATAAAACTATGTCTTCGGCAACATGTTGGAATACGTTGGAGCCATTTCTGAACTCGTGCACATTAAGATAACGATTTGATTAATTATCTCAGGGTTACACTTTTTGTATTTTACACCCCCCCCCCCCAGCCCCGCATACAGCTTCATATTTCGTCACAAAATCTTTGACCCTCCTTTCCTGATTTCTATAACATTTATGAAGCCCCCGTCATATTATTTGTTGGGCTTAATTCTTTAATTGGCGATACAATCGTAGATATCATCACCAGTGATAGAAAAAACAGTTATAGGTATTTTAAATACCTGGCAAGGGCAAAAACTTTATTTATTCATTCATAGATTGTGTGATACAATTATTGTAGAGTGTAGACTAAATATCTGGAAAAATAATAGCAGCAAATTTCTATAGACAGCAATAAATAGTGAGCAATAAATAAGTGTTTTTAAACCTTTGATTATTTTAACCTCATTAAAGCCCTTTTTCAATAATCAATCTGCTGCTTATTCACAGCGGCATTAATTATTGTCATTGGATAGTAATTAATTAAAATCCCTCTTCTTAAAATTTATAATATTAATACGGGTATAAAAGTGTACAGAACAAATTAATGTCATTTATATTTGCGAAAAAATATTTTTCCCTTAATAATATGTTTATTATGTCTACTTCATTAACGTTTTCTCTTGTAACAGCGCTTTGAAGTGTTTCACATAAATAAGTATGGGAAAATAAAAAGCACATGAAAATCTTGTTTCTAAAAGGGTAGTTAAGCCGCTGACACTAAACGTGCGCCTAGATAAAAGTCTAACGGATTTTTTATTTACATTAAATTTACACATGCGAGATATGTGATACTAGAAACTAGACATTTCAAACGAGTTCACGAGACGTAGGTAGCGACCTGCTTAACCAGTTATTGATAGATAAACGTCATGAAAAAATACTTCTATCTCATGAGGTATCGTATGCCGCAAGTTTGTAAGAATGAAACGGACGCATGATAATAATGTACAAATTCGCGGAAATCTTATCATTTTAAGAACGCGGTAAAATTTGAATACATATTTGTATTTGTAACTAAGACGCTAGATGGCGTAAGAGTAAGTAATGTTCATCGCATTTACTTTGTAGTGAAAATGTGATATAAACCGTAGCAATGCGTTACGCAGTTAGGACTGTACTTCACAGGATCATTTCTGTAGTACTTCCTCCCTCGTAACGTGCACACTCTACCAGAGTGACACTCCGCGATGAGGAGACGTGGCGGGGTTCCTTGAGCGTGAGGCAGGCCTTTAATTGATTCTTCGGACTTGATTATTGGCCCTCGATGACCGTTCACCGTCCGATTGGATCTCGGACGGTTGGGGGACTTTCGCTTTCTGAGCGGCTTTTCTAATCTATAATTACTACGAACAATTAACAAGAATCTTCAAACAAATTGAGCAACTAATAAGAGAGATAAAATTATGGCACGCACATAAATAATTCAAAGTGATTTTTTCACCATATCCGTTCTACACAGGAAGCTATTTCAACAGAAGTTTTTCTACGAGAACTGCTTGTTCAAAGAGTGTCGATAGATAGTGTAATAACTTTCTGTATATGAGATAGGACTGGTGGCTAGCCAACCGATCTGGCTACGGCCCCGTTTTTAGGATCAGATGGGTAGACGAGAATTTTAATCATCTATGCCTTGGAACACAAATCGATTTATGAATTTGTTTTCTAGGATTTATGGAATCGTATGATAGCGTTATACGATATCAATGTGAAATAATCAATTCAACACAACTGTCAGTGAGTGAGTTCTCTCCTTCATTGTTAGACGAAGAAAATCATCGATTGCGATTCGCTGATATGGTCAACGTGGCCAATACCTTAAAGAGACTATGACAGATCGGCACTTTTATTCTATGACTGTTGTACCAGCATCACCACTACTATTTTTTTCCATCAGCTCAAATTATACATTTTTTGTAGTCAGACCGGTTTGCGCGTCGATGAACTCTCCGAGGAGGAGGTATATATACTGCGAGAGATAGAATAGTACCAATGGCTTACTTCGAGGTGGTTCTGTTTAGGTAATTGTATTTTCAAAATTATTTATCGGCACAATTATTTAAAACCGCCTACAGCTTGTTGTTTGTTATGGCGCAATACATTGAATAGATAATTCTAATTAAATAAATCATATTAATAATAGTTGTAATATATTATACACTATATCAATTTTATCAGAATCTCCTCCGCAATCGGTATACTAGTTTCGCCAGTCTCAAGAGTGCTCGATACTTTATCCACAACCACCCGATAGAGCTTCATGCCATTGTTCATGGTATATTCCGCAGCATGACGGCACAGCGTCCACCATGCTTTGAAGATTTGAAAGTAATATAGAAAAACTTTTACGAGAATACTGTGTATGTAACTAAAATATCAGTGATATTAATAATTATTGTTCTTTCCATTTTTCTGATCATCCAGTGTTTCTTAAACATTTTTTGGGGATGAAGATTTTTCATTTTCACCAGGTTTGTCTGAAGATGGCGTGTTGCTGAAATAAGTATCAATTGTATATTTCAATTATTAATATGGAACTAGAATTCTTTGCTCTCGCTACCTTATTACCGTATTATAACAATTCTGTCAAATAAATGACTATTCAATTAATCATGTTCCAAAATTTATTTATTTTTTGGAAAATGTGTATATGTATGCATTTCGATTTTTTAAAATTACATGAGATATGGCCAATTCACTGCATATTAATTTTTTAAATAACGGCATGGCTAAAATTGGTTTTGTTTAAATACTAAGTATATTAAGCCTGGTAACTTTTGTTAACTGATATGAAATAATAATGCTGTTTGCGTGTGATTTCATTATATTAATAATGTCGTTCCACCAATGATTCAAAGTACACAGTAGTCCACTTATTTTTCATAAAAGTTTATTGTAAAAATGTGAATCGACAAATTTAGTAAAATATATTGAAACCTTTCAAATGTAATTTATTAACGTTGTATCGGCAGAAGGAAAGAAAGATTTGTGTCTGAAAATGTAGCACGTGACTCAGACGAGAGGAATGGAATTTGGGCGCGAAATTTTTTTATTCGATTCGATAAATTTATTATTGCGAAACGTCACAACTTTTGCACCAATCATCTTCGAGCCGTAATGAGTCAATTGAATTGGCAAACGAGACTTTTTCAATAAAGTGAAACATTTAAATGTCTTTTTGTTTGCTCATGGTGACGAGGTTGAAACTCAATAAAATTTTAGTGAAGAAAACCGGTAAACCTCAAATTGTTGAGAAATTGTTGTGGAAATGAAGATTATTCTAAGCATGCGAAGTATATGGCCAATGGAATAACTCGTAGGCTTTCTAGTCGATGGTTAGGACCCAAGTCTACTGAAGTTACCTACTTCGATTGATTGTCTTTTTTTTATTTCAAAACACAAAAACAGTTACTTGTTTGTCTAGTCACAGCTTTTATTCAGGTAGTATTTTTAGAAGACTCCGTGTTATGATTGATAGTTTTCATTCGATATATTATTCATCAAATGTTTGATTATAATGTTTGAGTACCTACTTATACAACCTGCAATGGCTTCGAAACGTCAGGCGATTGTCGTCAAAGGTAACATGATGTTTTCCCAAATAAGCTTCATTTTTATGACTTGTTTTGTTAATTAATTATTAAAATTATTTTTAAATATTTTAGTTTGAATGACAAGTGGAAACGAAAAGTTTGGAAAGTGAAAATAGTTTGACATTAGATATTATATAAATTATAACAGCATTTTCCTAATACATGTATTTTTTTACCATGTCCGCTACCAATGTGGAGAATATGGCTACTAATACTCAGTTGCTCAACCTCTCTTTTTCGAAGAGAGTGAGGATAGAAGGATACGGCTAGGACAGAAGTAGTGGTTAGCTAATCTCTCTCGCTATGCTCCGTTTTTAGAATCGAATGTGTGGGGGGGAATTCTGGACATCACAAACATCCATGCTTATGAACATTCATCTATAAATCGATTGAAACGCCAATTTTTGAAGCTGTTCCGTACGATGCCAACCATGCCAACGACGTTGACCACTGCGCTACGGACGCGACTTATATTATAGTCATAAAGTAAAGCAATGATTAAAATTAGTAGTGAAAGCTAATGTGGATTTGATGGATACATGTATAGATCACTTTGTATTCCGTTTATTTGCCTCCAATTCCGGTCAAATCCTGCAGCGAAAATCCCAGAGCAAAGTTGGCTCCTTTTCACGAAATAAAAAATTCTACGTATTCTGTATTCGAAGTAAATCTCGCTTCCTTTTACTTTGACTTATATATTATTATCATCTGGTATCTCGTATGGGATACGAGCACAGAAAAGTCGGCTCGAGATTGAACATTGCAGGTAGTCGCTTAGCTGGGCGGTGCATCTATTCACAGTGGCAGCGGCGTTTTATTTTCGTGTTTATGTATGAAAACGTAATAAATCTATAATGTACACAGTCAAAGTTAGCAACCAAACTGACACGCAGCAAAAGATTCTGCACTAGAAACGATATGAACTGATTGGTTTCCTCAATTAGGGGGTCTCATTTTCAATGAAGAAATGGAAATTGGAGACGATAAAATCCCTGTCGAAGTTGGCAAGTAAACTACCCTTCAAGAAAAGATTCTTTTTTTACCATGTCTGCTCCCAACGTGGAGCATATGATCTGCTAATGGAAGCATCTCAACAGAAATTTTCTATGAGAGCTAATTGTTACTCAGTTGCTCAACCGCTCTCGCTGCCCCCCGTTTTTGAGGATCGGATGGGTGGGAGGGAGTTTTTGAGGACTGGGTCACGGAGCCGACCGGCTCCAAAAACTAGTTCATTCGTTCGAAGGTATTTATTCCGTTGAAGAATTGGGATACCCAATGGCGAAACTCAAGTTATAAATGACAAAAAATCTATATTATGAAACTAACAAAGAATTTGGTGACGTAGAATCATTTACTGAAAAAAAAAAAACAGAAGCTTGGGAATGCTAACAGTAATACTCAGTATGGCTTATACAGTAGTGGAAGAATCATATTGTACGGACTGCAAAAACAAAAGAAGTATTATTCTGCTCTACAACGATTGAGTTAAAATGTCATTATTATAATTTATGCAATATAAGACAAATGATCGTTATTGACCCAAATTTAAGCATCATACAAGAATCTAGTCCATTTTCCCTTATCCTGTGCTGGTTTCGTCTAGGTGTCGATGCGATCGACAGGTGAACTGCGTCTTTAAAATTATACGGCACCAGCGATATTATTTGCATTGGACATTGTATAAATAGGCTTGATATTAATAATAAAACATTTTAATCGTTCTATGTTCTGACGATTTCTAGTACATATTTAGAAGGGTTGTGATAGCGATAACACTATAAAAGTATTTAAGAAAGGCCTATCCAGATATAAAATATTTTTGTAAATAAATTTCTATATTATTCTAAAAATATAAAGTGGCAAAAATAGTTCAAGCACGTTAACGAAGGTACATTATATCAATGGAATCACTTAACAGATTTTCTATTTTTATTCTTCAAATTACTTATTTGTAATTGTTCAATCTTTCCAAGACAATGAATGCAAAAATATTGTCGAACATTAATCATTTGCATTGCAACGCAAAAATACAAATATTCTTTCAAGTCATGATTGATGTGAGATAGCTGACACGCCACTGTGCTAGTCGGGTTTAACAAACCCCACTTATGTCTTGGAACTGAGCTCAGTGGCTCAGGTCGGCCGAGAGAGCGATACGCTGCTGGCCAGGTGACAGGGGTTCGTAAGCCAAATCCGATACGTTTCATAAGATATGCATTATTTTCTATTTATTTGCAGTATTCAATTTTGCACAATCCAGTCGAGAGGTATTAAGATTATCATCAAATTGGACACTTTCGTTGATCTATAATCAATTTTTTTTTTTTTTTTTTTTTCCATGTCCGCTCCCAATGTGGAGCATATGGTCTCCTAATGGAGGTATCTTGACAGAATTTTTTCTACGAGAACTGCTTGTCACTCAGTTGCTCAACCTCTCTTTTTCTTTTTCGAAGAGAGTAGGGATAGAAGGATAGGGCTATGATAGGACTAGTGGTTAGCTAATCGCTCTCGTTACGCCCCGTGAGGATGGGATTGGTGGAAGGGAGGACTCAGACTACGAACAGAAATCCATAAATCGATTGAAAAATCAATCTATGAAAACCGTCCGCACCGGGAATTGAACCCGAGACATCCGTAACCGTAGCCAGCGACGAAACCAACTGCGCCACGGACGCCGACAACATATAATCAATAGTTACTTTTAAGGTGTTAACTGTCAATTCTTGGTGGAAACACATTATAATTGAAAAAATAAAACACAATTCATTGCACTACTTCCACATGTTTATAATGATCAGGAACGGTTTCGCTCATCACGAGTATTATCAACTGAGTTCAGCTGATAATGCTCGTGATGAGTGAAACCGGTCCTGATCATAATAAACATGTGGAAGTAGTATAAATGAATTATGTTTTATTTTTTTTAAATATTCAATACTTAATTGATGCATATTAATTGAAAAAAATATTATGTTTCTGAAATCGATCGAGGACAATTTGCAAAATCAATAATTAGAAATCTGGTACAGTTTAAGATTATCGGCTATTGGTATCATTTCAACAATGACTCTATCCTTATAACGGTTCAATAATATTAAGAAAAATTAAAAGGTACTCACCTGACGATAAATCTAATGTAAAAAGTCTGCGTGAAAGGGAGTCAATTTATTTAGTTCCCAGCTTATTCAATAAAATAAAATCATTAACTGCGTTTATATTATAGATGGTTTCAAAGACAAATGCATTTTTTACATTTGGCCAATTTAACTTAGCAGCAATTTTGAAAAAGTAACTAGATATAAACTCGAGGAGAAAAGATATCAAAACATATAACAATCTCCAAGATCACAAATTTTAAATTTAAGTATCAGGATTTGATATTCAACTTGCAAGGACTTGAACCCGATACCGTCTGGTTGTCAAGTGGAGCTCTTATCTCAACGCTGATTTAAAGGATAAGGTATTTTCTAAGAAAGTTGTTTTAGCATTTTCAGGATTTTTTGAATTTTCGTAACGTATAGTAAAAGCCTATGGTCGCATAATGGAGGTATCTCAACAGAATTTTTCTATGAGAACTTTTTGTTACTCAGTTGGTCAACCTCTCTCTATCGAAGAGGGTAGTGATAGAAAAGTAGGGCTAGGACAGGACTAGTGGTTAGCTAGTCGCTCTCACTACGCCCCTTGAGGATGGGCTGGGTGGGTGAGGAGGGAGCTTTTTAACAACACAAACACTCAGAGTACGAACAGATGTGAAGCATATCTACTCAAACGGAGCCTATCTCAACGGAAGTCGTTTTACAAGAACTGCTTTTTACTCAGTTATTCAACCTCTATTTTTCGGAGAGATGAAGGATTGAAGGATAAGGTTAGGGCAAGAAAAGAGGTTAGTAAATTGCTCTCGCTACACTCAGTTTTAAGGATCGCGTGGGAGGACAGGAATTGAGACATTCAAAAAAAAATCCATATATCGATTGTAATAACAATTTTCGAAAGTGTCTGTAATGGAATTACATCCATAAATACTGCGACTGAAGCTAACAATGTTCACCACTCGGCTACAGCCACGAATGTACTGTTATCAATTAATTTAAAAAAATATCAAATGAAAGCATAGCTCCACCGTTGTAATTTAAGTGTGACATATTTATATTTTTAATATATTTTTTTATCAACATGATAGTTTTGTTGATTATGACAAAAATAGTTGAAAGGATGATAAAAATACATTGTTAGTTGAAGACCTCTGCCGTATCAGTGATCGTCAGGTGTGCGGGGATCAGGAAAGGCAGTGGGAGGGGGATTCCACCTTCTACACAACACTCTTCCTCATACCGCCCCGCCGTCGGTCAGTAGATGTAATGCGGCAGTTCCCGGTTGACGTGCGATCGTTTCAACTTCGCCTATAACTCGAGAAAACTTACGAGATATTTTAAACAGCGGATGTTAGTGTAATGAAAAAGTAAAAAAAAATATCAATAATGTGCGAGTGATTTTGTTATAAAGAAACTAGTGCGGTTGTCTTGTTTATATTTTAAAAATCGAATAAACAGGAAAGTTGTTTTCTATTCGAAAAAGTGGCCTATTGATGTTCGCGGATCTTTTGTTTATTCTCCGAAGTTATCCTTTTTAAATTTCGAATTTCAACCGTCTTTGTAGTGTTGGTGGGTTTTTGAAACTTGTTTATTTTCGGTTTATGTTTTCTACTCAACCTGTTCTAAGGTGTCTGTTTGTCGTGTTTAGTTATGTGTCGGTGAGATGAGTTTGTTTGAAATTCGTAGGCGTGTTTATGACTGCAGATAAAAATGCATTGTGCAGTGGAAATGCAGTGTACACCGTTGCACAAAACACCTTGTGATGTCTTTCAAGTTATCGAGATTGGATTTTATTGATTCAGGTTCGACTGTTTGCATTCTTTTTATCTATTTTTAAATAATACTTGTAACCATGATTCAGGGGTGTGGGTAATATAGATAAACGAGTAAAAAATATAGTGTGAAACAAATATTTGATATGCACATAATCCTTCGAGTGGCGATTGTGGTGCAGTGGTCATCGTTGTTGGTTTCGGCTACGGAACTCAGGGACTCGAATCCCAGTACGGACAATTGATTTTTTTAATCGATATATGTATTTCTGTTCGAAGGCATGGATGTTTAAAGTGTCTAAAAAATTCCTCCCACCCACTGATCTTAAAAACAAGGCATAGCGAGAGCGATGAGCTAACTCTAGTCTTATCTTTTTATTCATACGCTCTTCCTTGCAAAAAGAGAAGTTGAGTAACTAACTAACAAGCAGTTCTCGTAGAAAGATTTCTGTTGAGATACTTCCTTTAGGAGGCTATATGCTTCACACTGGGAGCGGACATTGTTAAAAATCTTCTGATGAAGATAAACATATTTAATGTTGTATCTAATTATCAATACTTATAGTGAATTAACTTCCCTACAGTTATAATTTATTAGATATGTTATTATGACTGATAAAAATGCGCTATTGAATTGCTGATTTAAATCAACAATAGTTCCACTTTTTAATAATTCTGGTGTCTTTATAAATGAAGAAAAACAGATGGCCGCATTTTCAGGTTTGCTGTGGATTAAAGGAAGCAATGATTTCATAATAATATTCTTTTGACTACACGTTGCAGAACTCGTTTAGTTAGAGAAGAGTTCCTTGCGCTCTGCAACGACACATCTATTTCTATGCATAATAACATGTTTATTATTTGTGGTGATTTTTGCGGATGGAATACAATTGTTATAAAAATATTTGTACGTTATAATGATATTGGTGTTCCAAATACAAAGTTGAAAAAATCCAGGAAACACGCTAACAACGTCATGCATGATGAGCATGAACGAATAATCTACTGAGTAGTAATGAAATCAAATGATGTGTTTACAATAATGATTTCGGCTAATATATAGGGTGTAAACACACGAAATTCGTCCACCCTCGTCTCCGAGGATGTAGACCTTTAATCGTTATCATATTTTTTTGCCATTTTTAAATATGATAATTTTTTTAACGATTAATTGAAATAGTATCATGCTATTGTCATGGAATCATGGAAACTCTTCGTTGGAATCAAAGAAACCAATAATTTACGCGAAATACAAATATAATATCAGTATAAAAAGGCACGATGATATGTAAAATTGAATTTCTTAGAACAAACCATAGAGCAAATTTTACAAATGGTGA
The DNA here is from genome assembly GCA_022494535.1 of Himalopsyche phryganea. Taxonomy (NCBI): domain Eukaryota; kingdom Metazoa; phylum Arthropoda; class Insecta; order Trichoptera; family Rhyacophilidae; genus Himalopsyche; species Himalopsyche phryganea. Next base: position 3,208,453 of record JAGVSL010000015.1, read on the forward strand.
CAACATATTCGTGCTATTATTGCATATTTCGCATAATTTACTAGTTTCCCTGATTCCAATGTTTGATTATTTTCCAATTTCCTATGCGCAATTAAATTACCTAGAGAATGTCACTGTTGAGTATTTTTTCAGGCAGAAAAAAGAGTGGTATGTTGTAAAGAATATTTACCACTGAAATTTATGAACGAAATCGAGGGAACTGTCAAAATTTCGTCACGCAAAAGAAATTCGGAATAGAGGTTCTCCAAATAATAATTACGCCTCTGATAATAGTATATTATTGTTTTCCTTATTTATAGTTTCATATACAGGAAATTCTGTAGATATTATGATACAATTTGTATGCTTTTAGATGGACTAAAGTCCTTCCTAAAAGGTCTCTTATGAGATTACATTTTGCAAGGATTGGAATATGTAAATATGAAATCCTTTCTCTTTATATCCTGGTATTGACCCTCGAAACAAAGCCGTGCATTGTATCCTGTTTTATACGAATTCGTTGAGTTTTACGAGAATGCAAAACCCGTTATATTTGATTGTTTCGAAAATCACGGAAATGTATTTTTTGAAATGCCATCATTTGAAGGCTGCGGGGGAATTTTCGTGCACAGAATGTCGCCAATTTAAAAAGCATTACGGGGAATGAATCGCCTAACGACCAGACCGTTTCAAATTGTATGATTTTATCCGAGGAAATTATATGTATCACACGGTATCGTTTTTCTTGCGCCGTGGCCACATGAGGTCTCTGATGCGTGACATCATTATAAACCATAAACACGTTATACATAATACTGTGTATTATTAATGTTATTATCTGTACAATTGGATAATTAATACCCGCTGAGTTCTTCCTTGGACAAAACAAAACGCTTTTCATTTACTCTGTCAACGGAACTCGGTGAATTGAATAACACGATTAGCTTATATTTATGAATATGGCTGCGCACATGACAATTTTAAATCTGTTCACAACTATTACTGTGTATATTTTTCAGTAAGTTCAATAATCATACAGGAATTGTCTAGTCACTGATTATTTCAAGAATTTTTGTTAACTTGTAAAATACGCGCCCAAGTGTGAGAAAATGTTTGCGAGGAAAGCGAAAATAAACGAAACACTAGACACGAGATGACGCCTTCAATTCATAGTACATATTGCTATATAATTTTCAATCAAACGGATGTTGCACAATCAATACGTTGACTTACATTTGATTCCTAAAAAATTCTCAATCGTATAAGTACCTACCTACATATTTTTAAACTTATGCAGAGGAAACATGTAGAGCATTACAACGTCAGTTAGATAGTTCTAACGATAGAAATAGCAATCAACTTTTTTTATAATAATTGTATCGTAACTCAATGTGTCATAAAGATTTGGTGATAATTTACAGAACCTCCAGCTGGCACATTGCAATTTACATTTGTTTACTTTCTTGGCCCAACAAGCTGTCCGACATAATTAAGTTACTAATTTCGTATCTTTACCACATGTTTTACAAAGTCATTATGCATATGTGGCTGCTATGAATAAACAATGTAATCTGAAAACATTTTTTAAAATTTGTACTTTTTATATTCAAAATCATTGTCGTTGAACACGACTAGGAATCGCGATACCGGGTGCATATTTCTATACCGGTATTGAATTTTTCAATACCGGTATTACAAAAAAAGGAATAATAATTACGGTCAATTGTTTAGTTTAATAAAAGACGCGCGGCGCAAACAACATTTAATAGATAATCATAACATTTTATCAGTGAAATTACGACTTTACTGTAATCGCGAATTCGATAACAGGTGCAACTTTTGCAAAGACCAGCGCGTTAATGAACACACAAAGCGTAAAAATGTTCCCTTACTTAACTATTCATTAATTAAATTTGCATTTTAATTAAGCTTTATTTTTGTTATCTAAATATCGATATTTTGCATTTTTAACACTGGTGTTTTGGTGCTGAAAAAACAGCCAAATAACCGGGATCCCGGCTTTGATAATAACGGTATTTCAATCCCTAAACACAACCATTCTAGAACTTCGAGTCGATTTTCCACTGAGCAAAAAAAACTTGAACAATCGATTGGCAAATAAAACAATTCGCAGTTCATAGAACTACATAACACTGGTCATTCAAAATAACCGACCATCAGTTTCTTAAAGGTAAAAAAATGAATCGAATCGTTTATTAGCGGACTCTCCAACAAGACATTCCGATTTTAGTCACGTTGCGACTTTACTACAAATTATTTCGAAATTGGCTTCTAGAAACACACTCCGCGTTCGTGCTGCGTTTGCTAGAGATAATTATATGTTAATGGTTTATCCTTTGGTAGTTACCAATGCTATTGGTATCAGAACATAGCATGTTTTACTTGTGAATGTTTACAATGCTCACCACTGGATATTTACAATGTCAGCGAGGTCGCACACAAAGGTTGCTAGTAAACGTCAAAAAGAAATATCTAACATTATTATCGTTTTATTCTAAACTTTGAAATAAGCATATAACTACTATAAAACATTAAAACGAATGTGAAAAGTTAAAATGATTTATGTCACGTACCCAATATTTCATGAAAGAGAGAATTTATGAAATAAATTGATTCAAAGGATACCGAAAGTCTTTTGCGGAATTGTTAATATTAATTTTTAATATATTATTAATTACGTCAGGTATTAAGAAAATTTACCCACACGGAATCTTGGACATGTAGTGGCCGTATACTTCGTTTAGAGACCGGATAAGGGCAGAGAAGATTACCGGCTCTAGTCATGCTTTCTTGTATAAACACAAGAATCTAGGTGTGGGAAATGAGTCACTGACTCTACGACTGATTCGTTCATTCGATCCATTTATTAATCATTTGATAAAACGATTCATTTGTTTTCTCATGCTGCTGTTATATCGGGAAAAAAACAAGTGAAACAATTTTTATAATAGACTAGTGAGTATCCGGCATGCGTTGCAATGCCACTCAAAGAAAGAAAGGATTTGTGTTTCAATTCTGTTTATTGAAGTGCTTTTGGATTAGAGGTATACGCGGGCCGAAATTTCATAAAATTACCCGGTCCGAGCCCGTAATCTTCAAGCCCGGCCCGGCCCGAGCCCGAGCCTCAATATCACACTTGTCACCCGAACCCAACTCGAAGCCCAGATTTATTTTTTTCAGTAATTTTAATATAGTAATTCATTTATACTTTTCAAACAATAAGTATATGTTATTATTTCCATATTTCCATCGATATTCATAGCACATGTGAAATAAATTATTTAAGTTATGAAAACTATTGCCTTATGGCTGACTCATGACCCAAACATAGTACGAAATATTTTTCTTAAATTTGAATTCCTTACCCGGGCCCGGCCCGAGCCGGAATCTGAATTGCCTTTACCCGCCCGAGCCCAGGCCTATTAAAGGTCCGCGGGCCAAGCCCTGGCTCATGCAGACCTTTATTTTGGATAGGGACAATATTTTTTGTTTTTCCGTCTGGTGCAAAGATGTCGCTAGTTGTATGTATTTGATTCTTTTTTTAGATTTTAATTTTTTTCTTGAGAAACCTTCACGGGTGTGCGCACAACAGCTCATCAAAGTTTGGTCGAAATCGGATGAATGGTAAAGGAATGCGTAGAGGACAAACAAACAAGCAAATCTTCATTTTTATATACATACGTAGATATAGATTATCGTGGACCATTATTCTTGTATGGACTTTCAAATGATTCTTATATATCCTGAGAAACGAAATAGTCTTATTCGTTCACTATATCATATCAGTTGATAATGCTCGTGATGAGCGAAGCCAGTACTGATCATTATAAACCTGTGGAAGTCGTACAAACGAATTGTGTTTGATTTTTAAAAATATAATGCTTTTCCACCAAGAATTGGCAGTTAACATCTTAAAAGTGATATTTTGTATTGGTTCGACAGCGAAAGACACGTGGCCATTCTACTACGATCAAATTTATTAATAAAGCTTAGTAAAGCCATTAATTACTGCGAAAAAAAAATTCTTTATATTAGCAATGATTATAGCATGCTTCATTGTTTCATCGCAGAAAAAGTCGTTTATGCACTCTCGGATAAATTAAAATTCACAATGAGTGATTTGTTTAACAAGTTCTCGAACCGTTTTGTTACGCCTAACTTGGATTGTCGACAGGTGTTACGGATATGCAAACAAATTGTGGACATACGTTTGGGAATAATAAATTCAATGAAGCATACATATTTAAACTTGTGGCTGTTCATAACATTAAATATGTTTTTCGACAATGTTTACTGTCTAAATCAGTGCTCCGCAACCGGTGCGCCGCGAGACGATGCCAGGTGTGCCGTGGCGCAATATGTCCAAAATGAGAAAAGACATTTTAAGAAAATCTAAATACCTACTCATGTATATTATCAAAATTGTTTGTGAAATCTCGATATCTCAACATTAATCAACAAAATATGAACTGAGAAAAAATAAGCCATGTTACACAATAAGACCTGAGGTATCTGAAATGGTGATGAATAGAAATTTTTATTTTTTTTCCATGTCCGCTCCCAATTTGGAGCATATGGTCTCCTAATGGAGGTATCTTAACAGAATTTTTTCTACGAGAACTGCTTGTTACTCAGTTGCTCAACCTCTCTTTTTTCGAAGAGAGTAGGGATAGAAGGAGAGGGCTAGGACAGGACTAGTGGTTAGCTAATCGCTGTCGCTACGCCCCGTTGGGATGGGATGGGTGGGAGGGAGGACTCAGACTACGAACAGAAATCTATAAATCGATTGAAAGATCAATCTATGAAAACCGTCCGCACCGGGAATTGTTCACAATCTTGTGGACACAATCTTGTTCCCCTGGCACCCTTGCATCTTTCTTTCTGACATTGACGTTTTTTGCTTTAGTTGTTTTTGTCTGATTAGCTAGCAAGAGAGTATACTGAGAGGACAAATTCCTCACGGACCGGGATTCGGGAATGTCATATCACGTTCGTTAAGTATCTTTTCGCGACTTAATTTATTTTTATGAATTGAAAACATAGCTTTTAAAATATTGAAAAAAATGTGATATCATAGGAAAATAGATAGCTATCTTAGTTACCCAAGCTTGATAAAAAAATCGGCTATCTAGAATTAACTGACTAATATAGTTTTAGTGAATATATTGGTATGGCCAGTATGTTGTTATTTTGTCAAAGTAGGTGCGTCAGATTAACACCAATTTTACACACGCTTACATAATAGCTATGCAAACGTAATATGAACCTGTTATCATTTGAACAACATAAACATAAGAAACTTAGTTACTAGTTTTGAGTTTTCTCAGAAGTGTCGCTGTTATATTATCAATGGACGTGTTACTTCAACTTTTCGAACACAATGCCACGTACGTGAGCATTTTTTGTACTAAACGTCTTCCAAATTCTGAGAACGTCCAAGTGTTTGACAAATATCACAAATTCTTATGAAGGATTTTCATAAGACTGCACATAAATATAATAGCTACGCGAGCTTTCAAATCGTGATGTTTTATGTTCGTATAAACTTTCTTTCTGGGTTACGCATCTTTCAAAATAGAAAAGATACTGCCTTTGTTAGTTGGTTTCCATGGATATCGATCGTAACATGAATAATGCACCCTTATATTTCAGGATCAGTATTATAAATTTAGTCCTTTATTCACGTTTTACCTTTCTGTATTTTACCTGAATTTAAATCTTATTCTAAGAAAGGCGAACATTTAGAAAACTTTTCTTTCTGACACATGTCAGGTAGGCACTTCCAATGTTAGTCTCAATACAGTTGGCTATTCCATTACAAACAAGCGTATCTTTATTTGCTGTAAGTATTGGGGTTATTGGACTTTTTGGAACTACATTATACTCTGATAAGTCGTTTTAACACATCAAACCCCGGCCCAATTCAGGTGGAAATGATCCTTGTGCTCGGCTACTTTATTTTAAGAAATAACTTTTTTTCTCAAGGGCGTATTAAACGTGCTATAACTATAAAATACTTACGAATTCAATCAAATGTTAAAACACTTTTATGATTCAATTTTGTATTGTAATATATACGACAATGTGTGCACATGTCTCAAGATTCACTGCGTGTTTTGTGATTAGCATACGCCTTGCATGTTCTACATGGCTTACTTATATATGTTCTGTTGTTGGTATCAGTAACAAAATATTTTTATTCCTGTATATTAACAAAACGGAGTGGACCCGATAACACCACATAGTAATATGGTATAGATTCGTTATGATATTAATATCAGTTTCTGTTCTTGACGAAACTACTAATTGAATGACAGTTTGAGAATTATTTGAGTATCTGCTATTATAAAAACAATGGTTTTTTCTAATATATGTGGCTGAATACCACTACTTAAAAGTATATAAAATCACACTAAACAACGTAACAAATTAATCTGAATTTTGGTTAATTGGAGTAGTTCGATGTTAATAACGTTTTTTTTATTCGAGTATGTTTTAAATATGCCTTGATACAAAATGGTTGAGATAATATCTAATTGTATAGTCACTTTATCATTTTTTTAGTTCATTTGCATATTATACTATCTTGACTTTGTCGACAATTACTTTTAAATGGTTGACATATTCTAGCTAGACTGATGATAAGCCTGTGGAAGGTGCAGGGTTATTTCAGCGCCTCATAACATAACTGCGGTATAACGTAAAAGGTTTTCTAAGATGATAAGGTATGTTTGATACATTAACGTCAACATGGGCGTGTATTTAAGCACTTTTTACATGAACCTAATGAAGATTATGAAGTAAATTAAGTTTGGTTTTAAACATGAAGTTAAGTATAATAACCCTTCTTCAGTTTTGTTGCGTAATCATTCAACACATGATTAATCCATCGCATCCTAGTTCTCTAGTGGGGCGTGGCATTGAGATCTGATTAAGCTGTACTCATCACAGAGCCATAGTATTTGTGTTGATTCAATTTTTCCTGTTGTTGTCTTGTTCCAAACCTTACTCATGTCATTCATCATCAACCTTACGGCAATGCTAGTAGTGTTGACGACACTGGACCTCATTTCGCTAAACTAGTAATCAAACTGGTATTGAACGATACTCGTTCCCTACTCGGATCATATGACCACCACACTATTCCTCCAATACTCTTATGTTCCCAGTCAATCTTCTTGATTATTCCAAGATCATCCCAGTGTCGCTCAAACGAGTAAATCCTATGGATGGTCGTCAGTGGTCTTCCAGAGTGACGAAATTGGTAGACAGGCAGGATTCATTCTCCCAGGGACATTCGCAGCACATGTCCAAGCCAGGTCCATGTCGCTTTTGTTTATTTTGGACGAGGCTGGTCCGTTCGCTCTCCTCCGAGTTCCTGACAAAGTTAAACCATCGATATGATAGATACGATGGATAACACTAAAATTAAACTTAGACTAAAGACTGACTAGAATTACGCTAATTGTAAAACATATAAACGTTTCATATTACGTTATTCTACTAATGCAATGCCAGTCCAATCAATAGTTTTAATAATAATTGCTATGATAATAACTGCATTACACAATTTGTCAAAAATGCATGAGAAAAACTCTGAGCGATACAAATAATCCGAATACTATCAACCAATAGCTGTTAAAGTACATAATTCCATTAAGATTATTCCACTTAAGTCGAATGGAATTTAAATTGTCAACCAACTTTAAACGAATTCAAATAATTTTCGAACTTATCTAAACCGATGAAAATTTACGGAGATAGTTGAAAGATTGTGAATTCATTGTCCTTTAGTAAGTCCTTGATAATAATACTGTATTATTGAACGTTGATTATTTTCCGCTTGCATGTATTTAAAATATCCGGATCTTTAAACAAAATGGGCTTTATGATCTTACCGTAATATTAATATTTATATCGATAGAATAGTTATCGTGTCTGCGATTAATTTGTATGCTGCTTGGATATTGAATCTTGTGTTTAATTATTATCTTATGTATCCATGAAGTCATGGCAAAACAGGTTTTAATATCGCAAATAACTTTCCGATGGATGGAATTCCTCGATTAAGGTTATGCAACGTTGGCTGGAAGAACAATTATTCGTTTAATAGGTACAGTTAAACTTGCGAAACGGCAATATAATAAATTGTTTTTTCAATAATTTGGGCTAAGTTTGTCGACGTATCGATTCTGCAGCACTCATGGCAAAGCATGAAATCAGTTTGTTAAAAGTTTAGTGTCGTATAATCATATTATGTAATTTTTCACTATGATTTGAAGTGAAAATTTGATAACTGTCGCTTTACATCTAATTACAAATACTTTGGGTTTAAGTATTCGAAATTATTATCGACATTGATGAAAAATAATACATACATCTTTTAAATTCTTGAACTAAAAAAATGTGTGCAATTGAACTTTGAAATTATTGATGAATGTAATTTGATATTACCTGGTACCTGATTCATTTAATCTGGATGAAAATCTAGTAAGCATATTATAGTAAAATTATAAACGCCGATATTATCAGTCTGCATTATCGATGAGAAATAATTAACGATGCATAGGTGGCACATTTCTAGGTATCATAGTTTCGCTTTATGGTAAATGTCAAATGTGACGCGTTACTTATTCTAAATTCCGAAGTTTGCAATATTTAAATATAACATTTTTACAACCTTATCCATCAACTAGTCGATAATGCAGATTGTGACAGTAAATCTATTGATCTAATAATAATAAGTAAGTACCTACGAATGAAATTAAGCATGTATAATATTTCTATTGTATTGGTGTAATATAAGGTGTCTTTTGGTTTTATTTATGGTGAAATAATTTGAATTTAACGGAATTCGTGATAATAAGCATTGAGTGTTATACATAGGTATGAAGAATAAAATGAAGAGATTATAATCGTAATTGTTTATAATATACCTATTATATTATAACTAATTTGCCACAGGTTTTCTTCGAACGTTTTCGTACTGTTTTGATTTTTATCAATGACTAGTTTGATGACAAATGCGATTTATAGGATTTGCACCATTCCGGGTTGAATTCAAGCAATATTAAATTTGACGTTGGAAAAAACATACCTCTATGGATTCCAAATATTCGAATATGAAAACCATATACTTATAATTTAATTTGAATCATTGAGATTTTGTGCATTTCCATGTATTTTGTCACTAACGACCTGAGTTTCGCCTTTCGGCATCTTCAGGTATTCGAGCACACGAGTGAACGAGCATTAGAAACACGGATCCGGGACTCAATGTGTTAAAAGTAGACAAATATTTATTTCGCATAAAATGACAATTGAAGAGATTTATTCTAGACTGACAATTCTAGTTTCGAATTCGGCGGCGGCCTAGTAATGTTGGTAATACTATAGTTACTCAATAAAAAAAGTTTTAGGTGTGTTTTATAGCGCCATCATAATTCTGTCAAGTGGATCGATTTGTACACCAAAAGAAAAATGTGCCAACGAATGAAATCAACTTCGCAGCCGAATAAATTTATCGTTCCGTTTTCATTTTCGAAATATTTTATGTTGAGATTACTATGAAGTATTTTTTATCAACGTTCGTAAATCTTGAAAAGGTTTTATTTGCCGTGGATTAATGAAATTGTGCTTATCGCTTAGCGAATAAAAATGTTAACCTGTATTTTAGCGTGATCCACAGTAATGTTAACTTTTTTAAAACCGTATCCGCACCTTTCTCGGTGCATATGGCCGCTACATGGTGCCTCCAACATTTTCAGCCCCCCGCTAGTTAGGAGAGACAGAGCTACGGGACACCGTGATGACCTAAGAGGAAGCAAATGATGTGAACTACTCCTTCTAATTTTTGGCCACATCATATTGTATTTTTTGACATATTTTAAATTTGATACCGTATTAAAATGGTTTTTTGATTTGAAAAATGAACATAAATTCAAAAATCGTGCAGTTATTTTTAAATAAATAAAAACAGTATTCGTAAGGAGTTTTTCACTGAATCTTTCGGTAAGACAGTACGTTGTTATGATACACGCAAGCACCGGCGTAGCAGAGGGGGGCGGTAGTGGTTACAAAGAGTTTTGGAGAAAAGTGTTGGAGGGGCGGGGGGGGACAAGGACCGCCCCGGGCGGCACAAACCCTAGCTACGCCACTGCACGCAAGGAATATATATAAAAATTATGTATTTATGTCCTTACACTATAATATAGAAAAAAAAGTTTTTCCTAAAATTAATTAAAAATGCCAATATTCTGCAATGTTTACTCATGCAAATTTATCCACATATTTTAACATATTTTGAATGTCCGCTACGAATAACCTTGACTATTCTAAGAAAATGTATTGTTAGGTACAAGAGCGTCATCAATTTTATGTTAGATTATCGACCTGCGGCGATTTATGGTCTCCTGGTAAAAGTGCTTAATATGCAGATATTTATGTAGAGAATCAAAATTTACAAAGGCAATAAAACCAATCGAAAACGAATGCTTAACGTATCCAATCACCGTTTAGCTATAAATTATTTTATCGTAATAATAAATAATAATGTATCGATCTTTTCTTACCTTTGCTTTAGTTATGCTCAAAGTGTTTTCAAGAAATATTTATTGAACATGTAATAATAATGACTAATGACTGACCAAAAGATTCATTGTAGGTAGCTATTGCGAAGTTTAGTATTATTCAGCCAATCCGCATAGCTAAACGTAAGTTTACAATAATTTCAATATCATATATTTTTTTTTTTACCATGTCCGCTCCCAATGTGGAGCATATGGTCTCCTAATGGAGGTATCTTGACAGAATTTTTTCTACGAGAACTGCTTGTCACTCAGTTGCTCAACCTCTCTTTTTTTTCGAAGAGAGTATGGATAGAAGGATAGGGCTATGACAGGACTAGTGGTTAGCTAATCGCTCTCGTTACGCCCCGTGAGGATAGGATTGATGGGAGGGAGGACTCAGACTACGAACAGAAATCCATAAATCGATTGAAAAATCAATCTATGAAGACCGTCCGCACCGGGAATTGAACCCGAGACATCCGTAACCGTAGCCAGCGACGAAACCAACTGCGCCATGGACGCCGACGAGTAACTGATAAGTATATAATAATGAAAATAATTTTGACAATTCAACATAGCATAAGCTTTTTTTTATATTTATTTTTTCTGAATAAAATGGTGTAAGCGATTTCACTTTTGCTTGAATTTTTTGATGCCACCGTTTCTTTTTTATGCGATATATACACTTTTATGGGATTATTTCTTTTGAAAAAAAATCTTTTAAAAACGTTTCTCAAACGAGTCGGAGCAAAATTCAAATTCGAGTAAAATTTCACATATCTGTTCCTCCGAATTAATTCACCGACTGTCACGAAACGCATTCGGAGTAACGGAGACTCCAATATTAATTAGAAACTAAAGGTTTAAATGTAAATAAACGATTTTTTACACGAATTTAAAGAACCAATTTTATTTTTCCGTACATTCTTGATTCCTTTTTATGCATTTTTTAATATTACCCCCTCAAGGGGAGATGCTTGTTACATAGTATATATCGACTTTGTTTTGGCCAATTGATGTAACCTTCAAAAAGTACGAAAATGAGTTAATGATTAAATTTCATTTTAAAGACGACAGAGCAGGCCTCGGCCAAATGATGTAAATTGGAAAATAAATTGAACACTTTTTGGAAGGGAAACATCATTTTACATTGGTTTTAGGTTAAAAAATCTGAGCCGGCCACTTGATGTGGGCCACTATTATATCGACACTCCCTACGTACAATCCCGTGTTTGCAAATATGAGAATTTACAGGAGTGCATTTCAAAGATTCATAACGCAACTCACCATATAATATTAACAATTTTAATTTTTTAGGGTTTAACAAATAACTGTATCGAATTAAAACAGAAACAAAAAACATAATTAATCTTAAGTATACATGCTTGTAGCTTGACCATAATTTTTGTCAGTTGTGTTATTTTTCATACACTTATCAGCGATTTTTGTGGTATTAATAATACAAAATGGCGAAAACGCATATGCATAAATACAATTTTGCGATGAAAACGAAGATATTACAGCGCGCACTCTCGTTCTATTTTAACAAATAGTAGAGCGACAAATAATACCCAATTCACATCATCTGGACTTGCCCTAGGTTTTGCAATATTTGTTTTCATTTCAGTTTTCATTGATTCAACTGTGATATCGTTTTATATTCAAAGAAATAAATTGGAGACGTATCAATTTCATTTGTATCATACTTTCATATGTCCAGTTGTTGAAGGAATAGGTACTAGTAATATAAACAATATTAGGTATCCTTTATCGCATTTCACATTCTCTTCGAAAAGTGTCGTCGTAGAAACTTTATTGTTTTTGTAAATAGTTTATTTTATTTATTTTCTACCGAGAACATGCACCACTTGATAACCAACCATGGATATTAGATTTCGTTTAGTTTGTGTAATAGGAGAGTAAATTTAATGGTTATTATACAAAATCTCACCATCGTTAGCATTATTCGTTTCGAAGAATTCATTCCTTCATTTCCTTCCGTCCTGTGCCAATTGTGATGTCGATTCTATAACCTAGGGGTCTCCAAACTTTTCAGCCTAAGGGCCGCACTGACTCCTCCACTAAGTTCCAAGGGCCAAGACCTAGCTAGCTCATCATACCAACATACTGTAGTTTTGAATTACGCGCAAGGTTGGTACTTACGGGCAAGTGTCAAGGACATTTCATTGCGCCGGAGATAGCCGAGAGCTGACTAGGAGAAAACCAGCTTCTGCCTAATTTATACACTCATATTAAGTCCTTTCGACAAAAAATTTGGTTGAGCAGTTGTATGAACACATTTTCTCATGGATTTTTTCGCTTTCGGCACTACTTATCTGTGTGAATAAACTAAGGCGGACCGGATACCGGGAATGTTCGACCAGTTACCGCGAGCTAGTAGCGAGGTAATTTGGAGACCCCTGCTCTAATCAATAGATTTTGTGCTTGCCAATTGACTTACGAATCTTGATAGTACAATTATAATGCCTAGCTAAATTTTAAGTCCGAACCTTGTGTCTTCTCAATTCTGCATTTTTATTCGGAAAAAATAGAAACTTAGGTCTGTCTGTCATTATCAAACGCAGCACATCTGAGAATTTGTGTGCATTGACCGCAAATTTTTGTCTAGTCTGCTATCTAGGATGTCACATGATTACTGATAATTCATTTCTTTTTCACTTCGACCTATATAATATTCCGTAAATGTTCGAAGAGGTATGTCTAATGCAAGTTGGTCGGCCTGCTAAGAATCAAACGGAACCGTGGCTAAGCACTGATCACACAGTCTTGTTACGCTGGACTTTGTTTACAATTGGACGGAGTTCTTGGTTTCAGATAGTTTTATAAACTATAAACTAGCTGTTCAGTTGAAGATCATGGAGATTCCGTGATTGATCTATCAAGAATGGTATATATTTCGTTTTTACCTTGTGTCCGTGAAACCAAATGTTATTCCAGTAAGTGACTAAGATACACAAAAATTTGATTTATCAATAAAACTGATGTTCGAATTTCGAAAAACAGTCCCCGATAAAGCTAAGATTTTTCCCCTTCATTATGGCTACATGTGTTTTCTTTTTACAACCCTAAATGACATAAAAAATACATTGGAAGATTTCTCACAAGTGGCCGACCGAAATCCAAACTGACTGTGATCTTTTTTGGTTACCTCACAAAGTTTATTTGATACCCCCCCGTAAAGGTGAATGTAATTTAACTCAAACCGTCGTAAATTTGTCCACCGTACACTTGCTGCTCATATTTATTGCCGTATAATAACACTGTATCGATTGCATTCACTTTTGGTTAATTTGTATATTTGGTATGATAATTTAATGTCATCGTCTCATTGACTATTCAAATAAACATAAAATTATAACAGTTGGTATAGATTCATGAAAATAAATTTGCGTAGGTGTAGCATCTTGACGTGTTTGTGGATTCTATGTTTATTATTAAAAAATAAATAATGTAGTAGTACTACTTACATAACAAATAGTATAAACACAATGTTTATTTCGTCAATATTTTCTGAAACCTCCCATTTTAGAGAAAAGGTGTTGAATTACTAAATTATAGTACATACGTCTATTTTTAAAAGACAAATTGATTGGATTGGTAGAAGAAAATTTTATATAGGTAACAGTTTTAATGATTTTTAAATAAAGTTAGTTTCAATAGTGAAAGTATTGCATCAAACTCACATAAAAATACCCTAATTTTCCCATATTCGCGGTAGCTGTCGCACGATAATTTTAGGTTATGAGTTTCAGTTAAATCGTGTGAATCGAGAGCTAACCGGTTACCTATGCGTAAATGCGTGGAATCACGCATGGTGCCGGAATTAATCTAATTTGGTTTAATTTTTCTACTCTATTGCACTATTACAATAAAATCGTATTTGGTCGGTATGTTCGGCGAAATTTATTCATCAAAAGTTCTTCTGTGATGCCGAATGACTAGTGTATCTCATTGAATCTTCATTGAATTTACCAAAAAAATTGCAGGGCAAAGTATACGAATGACGTATTTATTATGTATTCTTATTTTTTATGAATTCATGGAATTTGATTCCTGAATGTAATTAATGAATCTATGAATATAAGTATTGATTTTTCCCATCGGAAATGAATTAGTATAGAAAACGAGCCATTCAATCACTCAAATGCCCCATTTCTCTCCTGAGAATGCGGTTTTACAAGTACTTCTATCGTGATAATTTTATAAAGGGGGGTAGCAAATGACATACCACCGTTTATTGGTCAATACCTAACTGTAACTTACGGAAATAATTCATTGGCACAATATTGAATTAAAAAATTATCAAACAAAAATAAGACAGTAAGTTTAGCCGTACCCGCTTCACTAATTACTTTTAAGGTGTTAACTGTCAATTCTTGGTGGAAAGACATTATATTTTAAAAAATAAAACACAATTTGTTTGTACTACTTCCACATATTTATAATGATCAGGACCGGTTTCGCTCATCAAGATCAGTTGATAATGCTCGTGATGAGCGAAACCGGTCCTGATCATTATAAATATGTGGAAGTAGTACAAACAAATTGTGTTTTATTTTTTAAAATATAATGTCTTTCCACCAAGAATTGACAGTTAGCACCTTAAAAGTAAACAAAAATAAGTTTCTAATTATGTAATATAATATTTTTGGTTATATATAATGAATGCTTAATTAATCTTGTTACGTATAATCACTTAATTAGTATTCTCAAGAATTGAATTAATCTACATTTTATTTTCGGAAACGTTTCATCGATTACTGAACGCAAAGACACAATAACTTTGAGCACACAGTGTATAAATGTATAGGTAATGAAATCCCAAGACGCTATCGCGCGTCTCTTGCTTCCTTTGGAATTTTTACGCTTTCATAGGACGTTTGATACAAAAATCATTATGGCAAACATTGCAAATTCCACAATCAAGTGAAAACTGCGTTTTAGTTTTGTTTATTGTAGAAAATTATTAGATCAGAAATGATAGTACGAAAGAAATGACGTTTTGAAATTAGTTTTTTTTTAAATAAATAACCAGACAGCTTTCCCTTTCTTCTTCTTAACTTTTTTGGTGTGTGAGACGCTAACTATTAAATCAACCCGTTTATTAATTCTTATATTAGTCTTAGGAATTTCATTGATATTATTAAGTATGTAAATTTTATCTTTTTATTCCTAAATATCCGATTATGATTTATTTATTATTGGGATGGAACGGAATTATATACTAATTATTACCTCTTGTACTAGCAATGGCAAGTACGTGGCACGCCAGAAAAATTTTCTTTTGTTTTTTAAATATGTAAACTTTTATAGCGTGACAAAATATACGAGCATTAATTGGCAATCAACTACATAACAGCCTGATATAAAAAGTCTCGCAAATAACATGAAAGAAAAAACCTCAAACAAAAATTAGTGTTATTTTCATTAATTTTACGTGTATCGTTTTTTAAATTAATTCTATAAGAAATATAGTTACTAACGTACCTACATACGTATTAATATGTTATTGGTTGATTTTTATATACATATGAGAAATTATTTCGGCGTTGTTCTGAAAGAAGACACTAACTGAAAAATACTAGTTTCGAGTAATTGTACTTTAAGTTTGTCAAATGTTTGAAATGATGAACTCAATATGTAATTTTTTCGATTTAGTGTTTTCTTCAAGAACAACAACTTTTCATTTTGTGTAGGTACCTAAAAAGGAATGGCACGAACAAAGAATTTAAAAAAAGATAAATATAATTGTAGAAACTGAAAGTACCTATTGTAGAATATGCAGTATTTGTTTTGAGACCCGTTAGCTTTTATCTTCCAAGTTAGAGCTTTTTTTGTACCGACCTGCATTATGCTTTTATACACAATGCTTTCAAATAAAGACGGCTTATTGTATAAATGGATTTTTTGAATTGTTGAGTTAATTGAATAGATATATTCGTGAACCCCAGAAAGGAACGTGACATGTTTATTATATTTAATTATTTTGTATTTAATTCAATCAGTTTAATTCAAAATTGAAAAAAAATCTTGGCCAAGAAAAGGCGAGAAGGTTAAAAAAATATATGATTCAGAGTAATTTAGACATTGAACCGGGCGAGTTTACCGCACACCATAAAACTGATTATAATAATTATTATTTTCAAGAATTCATGGTTATTTAATTACATTAATGATACGTAATGGTTCTTATGAAGTACGTATGACATTTGACGCAAGTCTTAATGAAGTGTCAAAGAACTGGTTTTTTCAATCAATAATACGTTCGACTGGTGAAATCGTTTTATTCATTTTATGACTAGTATTATTTATTATATTTTTTTATTCACAACACTGATTTATTTATAAATACAGTGTAAACGTGTTTCCACGCTTTCTCAACCTGTCCAACTAATCTCTACCCCAAGCTAATCGTAATTCCAAATGTCATTTTCGTATCTCTCCTTTTAAAATCAATGGTACTCGAAATATTTATTGACTTGAAGCCAATTTCATTTACAAAAAAAAGAGTTGAAATAGGTTTGGTTAAATTGATGAGTCGCATTCTTTACTATGCTTGCATCAATGTTTTGGACTTATCTGAAACTGCTTTTTTAGTGTTAATATTTTTTATGGATTTTTTCGTTCCATTAACTCTTTCTTATAAAAACCAAATGTCAAAAACAGTCAAGTAGATATATATTATTCGTACACACCTACACGCACATCAACAACACCGGCGCCGCGCCGTTAACGGGTGTCGTTAAAATTACAGTTTTATATTTGTGTATCGTGTACTGCGCATCAATAATTTACTATTTCAATTCAAAATCTTTAGAAAAATAAATAAATGACACGTCAATGAAATGAAGGAAGTGTGGTCACCGCATATGCTTAACATAAGGAGCGGACATGGATTAAAAACGTTAAACGATCAACATTTTTTCTTCTCTCAGTCTTATGCTTCGTTCAAAGACGTTCCAAAGTCACCTTTTATTCAATTGACACCAGAACAAAAGAAAATTAAATATCCACTTGACAAATACCTTTCGTGTCTTCAATGCGTGTTACCTCTATTTTCGGAGAATCGAAGATGCATGAGTCACTTGCTTTAAAATTTGCCATGACGACTTTATTTTTCTTTCCGGAATCTGACATAAAACACTAATATTTCTAATTGTTTCTAGTATTTTACTAGCCCATCTCAAGACTTCGTTTGAATGCTTTAAAATCTAAATCATTTGTGATATGTACAGTGAAAACCAATCTAAGCACGCAAATAATTGTTGTTATATCAAGAAATCAATAGATGTGTTGAAAATTTACAATGTTTAGTTTTTCAGAGATAAATGGCAATTCAACTTTTATTTCATTACCATAAGGTTATTCAATTTGACTCTTTCATTCATTGTTAGGCAAAATGGCAAATGGATGCTAAAGAATATATTTGTCAACTTCTATTCAAATTTGATTGCGAACCACTTTGTAATAAAAAATTGGAATCATTACAATTTTTGTTCCCACAGGAAATAAGTTCAAAAAATAATATTCTTTACTCATTGCTCTACGCTTTACTCCAATGAAATAGATGTATCAGTTTACTTTAAAACTAGCCTATCTATATAATATAAAAATTAATGAATGTTTGTTTTTTTGTCCTCTTTGCGTTACTTTACATTCATTCACTTTTTTGTCATTTAATTATAACATGTCTTCAATTACTAATAAAAATACAAAACACTCGAAGAAAATAAACGCGCAATAAAATACGAATATTCTGCTTGGAAATACTTTTTGCATAATTATGAAGATACCTAGGTACCTACATATTTTACAAAAAAATTTTATGTGATTACACGTGTTCATATTTAATATAATTTTGTATTATATTTTGTATTTCTATTCTGATAGTTTATGCGTTTTTAGGAACATTCCTACCTATCCTCCTATTGATTGGATTGAAAAAACGTCAATCCCGAAATCCGAAAAAGGGTCCGGGATTGGTTGCCCTAATCCAAACCGATAACAAGACGTTTTAACAATTTTCAATTTTATCCGTTTAATCCTTCGCTATAATATATCGAGATTTTGCTGTTCTACATTGTATTCATTTGGAGATTAATTTATTGTTTTATTCTTTGAAAGTCATTATTGAATATTAAGCTTTTTGTTAAATTCAATCCAATTTCATTCAAGTAAAAGTTGAAGGATCATAAAAATTATTGTATTTTGAACACTTTAAATGTATGAGGAGTTTTTAAACTTGACGGCTGTACAGTGTACTGGAGAAAAAGCGGGTTACTCAAATAACCATTAAACAACTACCTGTCGCTACCTGCTAACAAAAGCAAACGATAAATAATTCCGTTTTTGAGTCATCGTAGCAAATTAGTTAGCCACAAAAACGCTGCCAACGATTACTGTTAAAATAATGTTGGGTATTATTATCTGAAAGTTTGAATACAATTGACTATTATTATTGAATTCCCACAATTCGACTACATGATGTTTATATTTGTTTTGTTAACTAATTATTGGTGGACCAAATGTTACTTTCTTTTAAAGATACTTGTTCTTTATAACGGTACTGAAAGATAAATTGTTTCGCATTTTTCCTCCTCTATTGACTGCCATTGGTACTTGTTGGGATTATCGTCTAACAAAACGGACCAATTATTTTTTTACCCTAATTTTTTCGCTTAAATACTGTAATATACAGCACTATTGTAAAATACAGCACAAATTATATGTATAAATTAAAAAAAAAACACTTCGGCTCTTTGTGAATATTGGAATGGTCATTTTTGCCATTATTTGGCGAATTTTAAGATGTAAGTGTTCATAACTCATGCATGAAGTGTTATTGTTTTGACACATTTATGTTTCGATTTTATTCTCATTCTGGTTTTTATTTTTTAATGTCTAATGTGTGTTTTAAATCGCAAATCATATTCATTTGTAATGTATGTTTATATCTTATGAAACTAGTCCATGTATACTTAAATAAATTAAAATTATATTTAAGGTCGAGAATTTTATGTTTTGTGGATATTTCAAGTAATGGAGCTTATGAGGTGATTGTCAAGAGCGTCTCAGTGGCAACTACCCAAGATTTAGTTGCGATGCGTTAAAATGAGTCAACAAAATCTATAGCTTCATGAGTGAACCGTCATCACTTTCGTGAAAACACAGGAGGAGTCTCTATCTCCCTGTATCATTTCTAGTTAGTTGGACGTTCCGTCGTGGTATCCTTGGCAACAAAATCATTTGGTCCATGTCTCTCGCTCTACCACAGTTGCGGGACTACCGTTATATTGCATTGAGTATTATCTAACAACGTTCGGTGCTATTAATTAGTTTTTTTTATTATGTCGAGCAATCTGACAATCTTTCATTATTTGTATTATGTATTCATAATTGTATAAAAAATATATTAACCCGAAACTTGATTGTTCAAGAAGTCCGATTTACCTACCAGCTGCATAGTATGTTTGCGAAACTGGTCAGATGGAATACATATTTGTCCCACATACGAATCTTTCGCAACATTATTTTTTGGCAAAGCTCTAAGCTGGCCGCTCTAAATCTAAAACAATTTATTCACAACCGATATTACAAATAGTTTATAATATTAGTATGACGTGCCGAAAGTAACAATTCATTAAGCTTCGTGCTTCGAAAAAGAACTGGATTTTTTTGGTTGTGACGAATTCCGTTTGATTAAAGAAAAATAAGTGTTCTTTCATCGTCCACAAAAAGCTCTTTGATAATTATTGTGGATAAGTTGCATATCGTTAATTCACTGTTAAAAAAAGTGTTTGAACACTTAACCCTATTGACGATCCATTGTAAATACATAAGGAATGCTTAATATATTATGTGTTTTTTAAAGTCATAGTGTCACAAGTCACATTTTACTCATTTTGAGAAACAACGAGCTTTATTAGAAACACTGTAATAAATTTCAAAGCATTAAATTCGTAGTGCTAAGTTTTTAAATATGAAGGCGTGTCCGAAGCTCAAGAAACCTAAACTAGGTATAACGTGTATTCTTCCTAAAGATGTACCGATTGTCCCATTAGATTAATACTTCAACCATTGTGCCTTAATACAGTTTTTTAGTCAATTGAAACTACTGTGCCGTCACAGAAAGCTGCCATTTCGTTTATTTCTCAAACTTTGGCTGGTGTATGTTGATGGTGCTATGACTTTCTTTAAGTTTTCTTTCAACAATTTGACATGAAGTCTGGACTAAAATCAAATATCATATAAGTATCATTTGAAGCACTCTTCTGCCTGACGATTATGCCCACTCTGGAACATTGTAGAACTCTCCATCAGCTGTCTCCATTTCAGTCTTTCGTCTGCCAGCATTGAGGTGTATATCATTCGCTCGGATCTTTACATGTTTTCGCTGTCATATGTCAAGACACTTGAGGCATATATATTATTATTTTTGAATATAAAGTGATTTAGAAGTGGTTTCATTGGTTTAAGCTTTCTTTTTGTTAGTCGAACATCCAATGAACCATTTATGGCTTAAATGAAAAAAAAAAGCGAAGCGATTAAGGTTGAATTGATACAGGATATGGATTGCGATGATTTTTTCAACAACCGAGAAGCAAGTGAATCTTTTACTGAAGAAGGTTTTGTCACACATATTCTTTGCTTTATTATTTGTTACCACAGAACATTTTAAACGATGATTAGATATTTGTTGACCTTGCTTGAGTGTCTAAATAAATTAAAACAACTTTTTAGGAATGCGGCTTGCATTATAATAATATCATTATTCATATTTGCCACAGTTGTCTCATCGTGGAAATGAGGAAAAACCCACCGAATTATGAGTTATTGTTAATTCATCTTTAAACTAGACTGGATTTTATGACATCATTTTTACATGAATGCGATGACTCAATTAAATTGTGTCAGATGTGTTTTTAGTATTTAAAAAGTAATAAATTATTTTAACGTTATTTTAATCAACCTGTTTCACAGGAAAAGCCTTATTGGAAGATCTAGTAATTTTTTGTATCGCTTATTGATGTCTTTATTTTATTTATCACATTTTTTTTTGATGAATTAAAATCCATTTTAATGATATGCTAATGAGCACATTGACTAAATCCATGACTGACCATCTGTTAAATTTTTAGTAGGTGGTATGATTATGTAATAATTATTGATTTTATATATTGGCGTAATTTTGCTGATACAAATAGTTTTCATATTTTTTTTCTCAGTAGAGAAAGTAATATGCGAAGTTGATGGTCAAGCTATTAGTTCAAACTTACATTTCACATTGTTTGAATTTCGGAAGAAACAACTGTTTTATTAGCTTTTAATGTTGTATTGTGTTAATCACTCTCTCACACTCGCTACGCCCCGCCCCGTCTTTAGGATCGTGTGGGTGGGAGGGAATTCTAGACATCACAAACATCTATGCCTACGAACAAAAATCGATAAATCAATTTATGAAACTGTCCGTACTGACATTTGAGCTTGTGAGATCTGTTACCGAAGTCAACGACGTTGACCACTACACCACGGGCTCGGAGTTTGTTTATTATAAATAAAATATAACTCAAAAAAGATCTTATTATGTAAATAATATAAGACCAAAGGAATCGATTGTTTTTTATGTTTGTTCACGGTAAGAAAATGACATATTTTTTCTGTATTAAAAAAAATTTTCAAGTGACGTTGGTATCGGTTTCAAGCTGCCCTTAATACGTTTTTTTAAAAAGTAACCAATTTGCCAAATAAGTCGTAAACATGGCGATTACAATATTCACAATAGGCCGAAGTGTTTTTAAATATATACATATTATACTGTTCAAATTTGAATAGTTGAAATTTGATATTGAAATTCCATCAAGCACTTTCAGTCGAATAAATTATATAAATATTATACTGTATTCAATAATACTTTTCGTTTTTTGTGACCGTGCAAAAAGAGAATCGGGTGTATTACAGTATCAACCAGGGTTGTGGAGTCATCCAAAAAAAAACACGACTCCGACTCCGACATTGACCAACAACCGGACTCGATTGCGACTCCGACTCAGATTACGATTAAAAAAAGTCTAAAATTGTCAGGTTTTTTTTCCTACCTTCAATGTTTATGTGTAATTGGTATTCAGATTAAACATCAACTAACCGATCCGGCAAATAGCCGAATTTTTCATATTACACATATATACGCGTATATGCGTATATTGCAAATAAAAACGGAACAAGTAATACACGCAGAAATGCAAAAATGCACTTTCCAGTCGGAGTCGCTCGTTTTTCACAACTCCGACTCCGCAGTCCTGGTATCAACCACGATAAGACAATTTTGGTATCTGTTGATAATTTCTTGGTAAAGCCCGCATCTCTCGAATAAAGGAATAAAGCTTTTCCTGACATCTTAATTATTGATGGCATAAAACCATTCATCTTCTAAAAAACAAATTAAACTTTTTAATAACGTACTAACTAAACGTTTAGTGGAGGATTATTTGAAGCATGCGATTGTTGATAGTTCGCCAAGTCTATTTTTACTTGGGTGATGCTTTATTTATATCAGTTTAAAAATACGTGGTCAAGAACGTGAAATTTATTGAGCGTTTTGTTCTGTACTTCAAATATGTATCGCTGAAGTTGTGAATTTATTAGCATTATAAAATTATAGCCTGGGCACACAGTCGATCGATTTCCATGTTATGATAATTAAGTCGGCGCTCATCAAATACATTATGGAACAAGTAATATCAATGTTCGTATGAATAAATAACGTGCTCTTCCTTAGGATAAATTAATCAAAAAAATATAATTATTTTTATTCATTATAGTAAATCTTTCATTTCCGTTTAAATGTGGAAATTTTAAAAAGTATCTTTACATATATATTTTTACCAATATGCAGCGTATGGCCTACTGATGGAGGTACCCCAACAGAAGTATAGGATTAATGGCTAGGGTAGGACTAGACGTCACAAAACATTCATGGCTATGCACAGATATTCACAAATCGATTGAAAAATCAATTTATGAAACTATTCGTACGTTAACCACTGCACCACGGAGCCGATAATTGATAATTTCATAAATGTTTAATTTCGAAAGTCACCGCTCGTATGTAATGTTCTCGTCAGTTTTAACGAGTGCCGGCTGATGATTTGACGTGCGCTAAACGACATCCTACCCACACATCATACGCCTTTAATATTTTTTTCTTTTACTTAATATTTTTTATTTACTAATGGCAACATCACAAGTCTTGTGTACAAATGTACCTAATGTATCGTTTATTTTATTAATAAAAAAAACGCATTCTTTCGAAAAATCTTCTCTATAAAATCTTATACATCACTTAATATTCCGTATTAGTTCCTTTTATTGAGGTGTTTCTGTATTAATTTGACATAATATCGAGGATATACTGACAGAGCGCATCAAGTCGGTTTTTGATGGTTTTCTGTTTTAAATGTATGCAATTTAACGCTGTACTTACTGGTAGAACGTATGAAGTCATAAGATAATGACTTTGATAAACAAAACAGTGTTACTTTTGTCATATTGTTATTTTTTTATTCTGGCAGAAAGTATGATATGACTAACAGATCGATACCATATTTTATGATTTGTATGCGAAAAAGACTATTCTTTATAATATACAAAAAATCATTTTAAATCGCAAACAATTATACTTGAGAGAGAGTACTTTGAAAAAAAAAAAATATTTTCAATTCGATTATCTCAGACCTTTTTTAATGATTTAATCCCTTCTATCAGTATACGCTCGATATGCAACTACGATTTTATTAAACCTGTCCAAATTTACATTCGTTCGTTCAACATCGACATCGCTATTTAAATATTTTTTTGCACTTATCTCGAATTGACATTCACTGGACATGGCCAAATGTGATCGTCACCGATTCAATTGTTATTTTGTCATGTTCGGGTAATGTAATAAAATACTATATTATTATGTCACGTGAAATCACAGCTGCTCTACAATGACTGTAGGCTGATAGAAATATTTTTAATGAGTAGGAAGTTGGACAATAGAAGCCATTTGCAAATTTTATTCAAAACTTTTAACTGGTCATTGGGAGGTTTCAATTTCTTCTTTTGCCTTGATACATCGTTGTTCATGGAGTTTCCGATCCAGTCCAATCTTCCAACATTTACGTCGATTAAAAAAAACGACAACTTTATTTTATGCTTACAAATTGTTTAGTCGATTTTTATTTGTATATACACATCTGATTTTTTAATATTTATTATTAAATAATATTTGCACAACATTTGAACGTATAATATTGTCATTTTCTCTCAATTCATTTATTGAAAAAAAAACTGCCAACTATAGCAATTTAAAAATAAGCGTGCTTCAATTTAAAACATTCAACCAAAACAATTCTACCTTTTTACGACGAAGCCCCTCCAGCAGAGGCTTTCGTTATTCAGTATAATAATTACTACCTCCGGCGTCACGTGATTCCTTAAAAATTACTCCCCGCTAGCTGTTTCAAAAGCTTTTTTGAATTTTTTTGCTTTCAACGAAGCTTTTTCAACAGACGCTAAATTTTTGAACGTGCTTGAGCAACCATCTTCTCAACGAAGTTTAACCTGTTCCAGACGTAACGTTATATTTTATTAACACTGCTTTTGTCCTTGGACAACAATTTGAGTGTAGTGCATTTAAGGAGCAGAAAAATAAGATATTATATTTTAAGGAGATTGCACTTAAGCCATAACTATATTGTCAGATAGCATTACGTAATAGCAATCAAAATCTTTAATATCATCATATCTGTATTCATAAAAGTTCTATAATATATTCCTAACTTTTTCATTTAATAATTATATATCCTTTAAGACATCGATACCTCAGTTTCATAGTATAACAAGTCAAAAAATTCAGTTTGAGTTAAGTATAAGGTAATGCTTATAATGCCGATATCTATCAGTCCCAAAATGTAACAAACGGTAATCTGTGGTTATTTTAGATTGACAGTGGTTGTAGTACTTTGGATTCAAACTGTTACAACTACGAAAATCATGTGAGAACGTCTGAAAAAAAATAAAATTATGTTTATAATATCATCAATATAAATATATATTTTTAGGTAATCCTAGAATTTCATTAAAATCTACAAAAATGGATGTAGGTCAAATAAAAGATTAAGTCTGCCTAAAATCTTGTTTCCTTACTATCTCAAAACTATGCTTGTTGAATTATTACACTATTGAACTGAGGTATCGACATGTCGACTACAAAACATGCAAATTATATTAAATGAATATTTATATTATTGAAAAGTTAGAAAATTTACACAAGACTATTGTTAAATAAACAAACAATTTTTAAAATAATGATAACAACAACTAAAAGATTCATTAATGAGAAATTTGATGCTTCATATATTACACACACAAGTATTCTAAAATTAAAACACAATCCGTTTGTACTACTTCCACATGTTTATAATGACTTTGATTGGTTTTGCTCAACGAGAGTATTATCAACTGATAAAAATAGAAATCATAACAAGCCTATTTATGTACACTTGAATATTCATAATTAAATTACAAGGTATATCACACAGTGGCTTCAAGAACTATGACAAGAATTTATAGGCAATCAAAAAAATTATATATTGTTTTGAAAATCACATGATCACACCGAATCTGTGATCAAAAAGCCGTTTTCATTTAAATAATTTCAGAATTATTTAATAATAATGTCTTAAGAACGTTCGCCTCGAAAAGGTTAAGATAATTTCATAATTTGCACGGTTCAAAAATTGCACAACGAGTTCATTTGAATTGGCTGTATGAAAGGAATCCTCTTTCCATGATTCGAGCTAACTTAGTTCTTATGAAGGCACTCAAATGAAATCTTGAATATTATTATAAACATGATTTATCGTCGACGTAAAGTGCAAAGTATTAGATCAGTGTTCGTAAACGTTTCGCTAAGACGGGCACCCCGAATTTATTGCTTGTAATGAAAGGCACAATATCTTAATTTTGTTGGACGAGGGAAGAAGGGTCTGTATTCAAACATGAACACTTTAAAAAATTATGTGATACGGCAGTGGCGATCGTTTCTTTATTGGAGATCAGAATTGGGCATCGTAACACGTCCACTATCCTAGAAGAAAGACAAAAATGAAACTAATATCCTTATGATTTTTTATGATGTAATCCAACATTCTTTAGTAGAGGTACATATTTTACTATGTTTTAAATTTTTGTAGGCTGTCAGCTAACCGACCTCTGTCTCTCCATGGTAATGACTTATAATGCACGCCATCTCCATATTTTACCATAATTTCACAAAAATACACTTAATATTGTTGTATTTCAATGGAATCAAAAAAGAGAAAAAATATTATAAATCATTCTCCGAAACAAGCTACATCCATTAGTTTCAATTAGTAAAGTTGTAATTTAAGACATCGACTGAGGGTGCTTGATGGAATTTCAATATCAAATTTGGATTATTGAGATTTTGTACACTTCCATGTATTTTGTCACTAACGACCCGGGTTTCGCCTTTCGGCATCTTCAGGCATTCGAGCACACGAGGTCAGTTCGAGTCCATTCGTGTGCTCGAATGCCTGAAGATGCCGAAAGGCGAAACCCGGGTCGTTTGTGAAAAAATACATGGAAGTGTACAAAATCTCAATAATCCAAATTAGTAAAGTTGTGTGTTACCTATATTATTTAATAATTGAATCGAATTTTTATTTCATAGCATGATTAATTTTTGCTTTATTTTTTATTGGATATTGCGAACTCAGGTTGTTCAAAATTATGTTATATAAAAAGATAAGTTCACATTGTTACAAAGAAAACAAACACCGCGGAATTATTTTTAGAATTCGGCGTATTAGAAAGAAACATTCCGTAACACAATTCAAAGGTGTGAAATGCATTAAAATAAACAAAACAATTTCATGTGAGAAAAAAACACTGAAAACATTTCAATAAATACGAATAATTGAAATCTCACATTTGTCTCACATGCTAATTGGCATACAAAACATTAAGTTATAAAAAAAGAAACTGCTGTTTCAGGAATTCTAAACCTGGTCGCGGTTGATGAATCATTTTTTTTTCTTTGAACTTAAGAGTGTTGTTAAGTGAAAGTTTTATGAGAAATCAAAGAACTTCTTTTGAAATAAACGGACAGATCGGACTCCTGTGATTATGTATTACCTCTTTAACTCTTTTGTACTTTACGCGTACCTCAATCGCTCAAGAAAATAATGTTTCATTTGAATTCCTTTACCGAACACGAAACGTTTATATCATCCAAACTCGCCTCGTAATATACCGGTCTCCTTCGGGCATTGCACGGCAGACTTCTCCCTGTGTAGGGACCATGATTTGATTGTTTATTCATCATGCCATGAACTAGGTTAGCGAAAGTCACGTCACTAAGGCTCAAGTTATCACCGTACATACATGACGGGGTTAGGCGATGGATTTATGGACATCATTTCGTTTGCAGCAGAAAAATTCTATTACATTAAAAAACAGCTGAAGCTCTCTCACATAAATCGAAAATCCCGAGATATGTAGGACGGGAATTATAGTTTCGAGAATATTTTAGCATTAAGAATATGTTATGAGGGTTTTTGTTATTTGACCCGTTGTGATCGCATCCAAATGAATTAGTTTTAGACATGATTAATTTTGTATATTGGCAACAGCTGTAATAAAAAAAAAATTGTTAGTGATTATATCAAAATACCGTTGTTATGATTGACATCTAGTTATCTTCAATCTTTGTTGTAGTATTTAGTATATTTGGCAATGAAAAAATATGTCCGAATAATTTACGACCTCTGTTTTTATTGTGTCATTCATGATGGATTCCGCGCTGTTATGAATATTGTTTTTATTGGTTTGCAGTTGTAAGTTGTTTTTGTTTTATAAACAATGGCCTTATAGAACAAAGACAAACGTGAGCAGGCGTTATAATGAGCGGTAAAGTGAGCTACGTGCGGTGCTTATTGGTTTGTGACAACTATTCGACATTCGAATAGTTAGAAACTTTAAATATTCGAATAGTATCATTATTAAAGAAAAAACACAATGAACATGGAATGTTTCGAATTTCAAATTATTTATTGATCATTCCCGCTTTGGATGACACTCATTCTTTGTCTGGCTTCGTAAGGATAGCGAAGATAGAGGTGTAATATTATAAGTACCTATAATATACTTCCTATATAGTAAATAGATATTTTGTAATCATTAACGATATAAATATTTTGATGTACCTAATTCGCTGAAACAATAAAATAGTCCACTAAGTATCGCTACGATATTGAAATAAATACTGAAAAGTTTTGAAAAGACATTAAAATTTTGCTGATTACGAATACTCATCAGAAAAAAAATCTTTATAAAGTGTTCATTTTTCAAGCTACAACTTTTCAAGCTGTGGTCAAAATTCATTTAAATTGAAATTTTAAATAATTTAAATACATCCTAAAATGATATTTTATGTTTTATATAATAAATATTTCATAATCCTGTTATAATATAAAATTAAAATTGATAACTTGGTTATTCCACTTGGTTTATCACTAAAGTTAGTTACTTACACTTCTTAAAGAGGAGGAACGCGTAACTTTAGTGTTTAACCAAGTGAAATATCAAACTAAGTTATCAATTTTAATTTTATGTTAAAAATGAACTTCCACAAAGCTACCGCCGAATCCATATAAAATAAAATAGCCCTGTTATGATTGTATTTTTATCAGTTGATAATGGTCGTGTTGAGCGAAACCGGTCCTAATCATTATAAACATGTGTAAGTAGTACACACGAATTTTGCTTTATTTAAAAAAAATACATTATAATTGAAACAATAAAAACCTTTTCAATCTAAATAAACGATTCAAATGCATTCACTCATTGGTCAACATTTATAATTTTTGTGATATTTGAAAAATGCATTGTTTTTTTGAATTTGATTCAGCCCACAAATATTCAACATCGATTAACTTAAAACTAGATAATACAGGAGTCCGCAACCTTTTTTGCTCCATTCCCCCTTTCACCAATGTTCAGAGTATAATTATACCCTTTCCAACATAATTTACTCTAACTTAAGAGGTACAATCCAAATTTCGAAATAAGGATATTATATGTAATATTGAACATATTTTATGATCGATTGCAATCCCCCCCCCCCCTAGGTGTAATTCTCCACTCTTGAGAACCCCTGAAATAATACACCATTAATATTTTAAAGATGTGTAAACGATTATTTTTAAATAAGTTTAACACTGTGTTTGGATGTACCTCGTATTAGGTTTTTAAACCATATTAGCCACTCGATAGTATATATCGTTACATTTGCAAAGAAACATAGTTTTAGTGTAGATATATCCACGACCTTGCATAGAATAAAGCATGTTTAGCAATTAGAGCTCAATTATTAGTGGAAAAGGTCTTGATACGTATTCCCAGATAGTTAGACATCGTGAGACTCCGAAATATTATAAAGCTTAGTATAGTGTCGAGCCCGGGTTGTCGACCACTGACATAACCAAAGAATTAATAAATAAACTAGACCAGGGATGACGAACCTGCGGCCTTATAGGGTCTCAAGTGAAATAAACAAATAAATATAAATAAATTTCATTGTTTTCCTTCATTTACAAAATATTGTACTTAAATTTTTATGTATGTTTCTTAAATGCGGCCTTACTTGATTTTAAGATAAATGAATGAGGCCATCCGACAGGAAAAGGTTCGTACCCCTGCAAGGTTTCACAAAATTTTCCTGCGATGGAACACAGCCCTTCGAAAATCCTGAACAGAACAGCTTACTTATTTCAATATGAAGTCAAACATGTTTGAATTTGTTGTAGCCGTAGCAGCATATAGATTCTATATTATTATAGAACTATTCCGGTTTATGCGGGACGGGACTTAGTTTGGGAAACCCTGCACTAGACTAAATACGGTTCAATATCATATAAAACGGGTTCCCAACCCTTATGAAGCGTCGACAACAATTGCCAAATAATCTGCGACACACCAACTCTGATTTAAGGACTCATTACCAGCAAAACCTATTTGTATGTCACGTGAATGAAATAAATGTTTTAAATTTCTTTAATGTGAATAATGCGACGTAAGATGTAACGTTATCTTGTTCAGTGACCCATACTGTGACTCAAGATTTCATGTCAATAGGAATATGGGTCTTTGGTCCGTGATTGACAGGCGCATGCACTCTGTATAGCAATCAGTTGACACCTTAATTACAGCCAGAAAGTCAGCTGTCAAAATCAAATATGTGTCAACTGTTTCGGGGCGCGTTGAACCACATCTTCACGTCAACGGAATGCGTGTTGCTTTGAAATAACTTTCTTCTGTTATTGTTTCGTTTACAAACAAAATTCTCTCATTCGAGGGAGTCCCACGCAAAGTGGTTATTGAAACCTACCTATGTATTCTTCAGAATAACGTGTCCGTAGTTTTCTTTGTCAATTGTGCCCAATTCCATTCGTTATACGGACAAATCTTAATGGTGGTTTTCCATGGTCTCATTTCTAGGGTATCGTTTACCATTTATAATTCATATTTAGTTACAGAATCTTTTTACATGGTTTACACCAAGACGAAACCATTTGAATATCACAAAAAACGCATTGACGAAAGACAACATTTTTATCAAGGTCAAGGTTTCAAACTTTACATTGAAAGCTACATTTTTCCTAGAAAGGGTGACTAGGTTTTCTTTTGCAATTTCTTATCCTAGCCTTCCCTATACCTAGGTA
This sequence comes from Himalopsyche phryganea, assembly GCA_022494535.1. Taxonomy (NCBI): domain Eukaryota; kingdom Metazoa; phylum Arthropoda; class Insecta; order Trichoptera; family Rhyacophilidae; genus Himalopsyche; species Himalopsyche phryganea. Next base: position 3,239,831 of record JAGVSL010000015.1, read on the forward strand.
CGTGAATGTGAGACGAAAAATTATAAGTTTTACGCTTAATTAAAAGAGAATTACGCTTGCTACTTTTCCGACCATTTCTTTGGCGCCATCATTGCACTTATCAACACATGTGTACCATGTACCAACGTATACCATGTTTAGTCATAAAATTAGGGGTTCTTGTCATGTACGATGACTGCATTCAAAAAACTTCAATGATATTCACTTAAAAATTAATGAAAAACTTGAATTTATTTACCATTTATACAGTTAAAGATGATCTCATCGTTTGTATGAGCTTGTAAACTTCTGAGTTCTGAGGATGTCGTGATGTCGAAAAGATAACAAGAATATTCGATAATCTTGTATAACTACATACATCGCTAATTTTACCTTATTATTTGTATTTCTTTTTCCTGATTTATAATTTCGAGGAATTTTCCGAACGTTGACATTGGCCTGTTTAAGTGGAACGTTTATTTTTAGCTCGTTTTGATGTGAAAATATTTACGTTAAAACATGTTATTGCACGCGTAAATTATGTGCTTCTTTCGAAACACTTATTCACTGGGTTGCTTTACCTGTCTACAATTTATGGCCGTTTTCGTTGATAAGGTTATTAATTTTATCTATTGGATATCATTTTGTAAATCTTTTTACCGTACCATTTATTTGCATACTATTTATAGATAGCATGACATCCTTTCTTCAGTTTATTTGGTTATTTGGTGTCGTTTGTGGAGTAATCGTCACATTCATGTATATACGTAGTCTTGGAACACATTAATTTAATCTGGGGCCGTCCACTTACGAACCTTACCCAGTCATAGTGAATATTTGATTTACAATGATTTATAATTATTGAAATTTAAAACCTGCACCTACGTAAAATTTTGCATCCTTATTTTACTTTTATTCCGTTACAGGCTGGACCCTCCGGTCTTGACAACATCAGCGTCGATGGAGGGCAAAAAAATGGCTCCGCCGCCTCATCAACATCCCATGAGGCAGCAGCAGCAGACGCAGGGGGACCCGCGTCAGGTGCAGCCCGCGCAATACCCCCATATCCACCAGCCCCAATACGATGCCCCTCCCAGACCTCAGCAGCCCTTGGGTCCGAGGTCGCCGCTCCTCGAAAATCATCAAGATCTTTACGGAACGAGACAAACTGCGGATCCGATGAGACAGTCTGCAGAAATGACGAGACAAACGTTAGAAATGTCCAGACTCCAAGCGGAGATCGCCAGGCAGCCCACAGAATTATCGAGACAGTATGCTTTGAGAGAGCAAAACGCTCAGATCGCAGCGGCCCAACGGGCTGCAGAACATCAACAGCGATCTATACCTATTACTAATTCTTCATATTCGGTGCACAGCCCTACCCTAGATCCAATTTTGACCGCTGCTGTTCCGCCAGGGTACAATGCGTCGGTTCATCAAGCTTATTTGAGAAGAAACCGACATTTAACTGATCAGCAGCAGATTTACCAAAATCACCAAAGCATGTACAGACCTCCTCCCCCCGCTCAACAAAATAGAACTTACCAACCATATACCAGCAGAATACAGCAACCGAATTACGTTCAGTCACCGGGTCACAGTCACACTCAACTTTTAAGACAACAGTATAATGAGTTGCAGCAGATGAAGTTGCATCAGCAGATGCAGTACCAAAGCCAAGCGCAGCTGCAACAGCAGCAAACATTTGCGCAGCGACAAATACTACATCAACATTTGCACAGCCGGCAGCAGTCGCAGCAAAATTTAGCACAATACAGTGCGGCACCGACGACTGCGCAAATAAACGAAGTCAATTCAAGGTTGACTCAAAAGCAAGAAGCAAATCCTACGTCTCAAGATGAATATTCATTGCACCCGTTGAAGAATTCCCAGAATCAACACAAGCAGAATGCGCAGTCACCGTCAGTTCATTTGGGAAGCTCCCCGATCAGTAAGAATTCAGGTGACGTTGCAAGCAGTCCGAGTACAAAATCTCCGAGTGGATCTGAGAGTCGAAGAAGCAGCAGCGGAACTGGGCAAGCTCTCCGATCCCCCATTGCGCAGAGGCCTGTTTCAGCACCCGTTACCAAAGCTGGCTGGCTTTATAAGCAAGGTTCCGATGGACTGAAAGTTTGGAGGAAGAGGTGGTTCGTGCTCGCCGAATACTGCTTATTTTATTACAAAAGTGAGTCATTTTAAAATGCATTTAAAAAAATTATTTAGCTAACATTTCAAAAATAATGTGACACCTTTTTACACTTATTATATGACATGCAAAAATGACCTATGGATATCATGAAAAGGTTTAAAACAGGTTCCTTATATTCAAAACTAGCTTCATGAGCCAAAAGTGAAGAGGTAGTATCATCCACAGTTCAGTAAATAAATTTTGAATTAAACCTAATTTTTATCTCATTTCAATTTTGAAAAATTATTTTTGCATTCTAATATTCAAAACTCCAATATTATCTGTCATGAAGTCGATGGTCACAATATTTTATTTAAATTGATGTTTAACAAAAGGATTGATACTGGTATTGTTAAATAATCTTTTCATCACATCATTAATGTCCACATGGATTCTTTTGAAAATACTGTTACAATCCATGGAAGGTAAAAAATAATTTGATGTTTTCAATTTCAGGTCCAGAAGAAGATAAGTTACTTGGCTCAGTTTTACTTCCATCTTATCAAGTCTCTCTGTGTTCCTTGGATGACAAGGTCCTCAAGAAATATTCATTCAAATGTGAACATGCCAATATGAGGACCTATATTCTGGCAGCACCTGACCAAGAGGAGATGATGCATTGGATGAAAGTTTTAACGATGGCTGCACTCATGCAGGAAGGAAGGTATGGACACTGTTCTTTGTGCCATTGATGTATATTCCATACTAATTAATAGATAGTAGTTAAAAATACATTTAAAGACAGTAAACTATCAATGTAATGTATTGTAGCACATTAGATAATATTTATCATATTGGGTTTCACTAGCGAGTTAAACCTCAATCAAATTTGGATTATTGAGATTTTGTACACTTCCATGTATTTTGTCACTAACGACCCGGGTTTCGCCTTTCGGCATCTTCAGGCATTCGAGCACACGGATGGACTCGAACTGAGAGACAGTAAACAGTGTCTAACGTTTATATAGAAGATACAAATGCGACAAATATTATTTACGAGGTAAGATATTATACGTCTGAGAGCCACACTGATACCCGAGTTAAAATTTCGGGAATCTCCCTAATCCTTATTTTGTAAACACCATATTAACAGAGTGGCGAATTGCCGCTTTTCAACTTCTTTTAGAAATACCAGTGATTTTACAATTATAATAGTATTGTGGGTTATTTATTACTACTACTACTACTACACTATTAGCAGAATTTTACATGAACCATTTAGAAAACCTTATTTTTAGCAATAAAACAGAAGTTAGAAACGTAGTTTATTGGTTCCGTTACGTAGATGACATCCTTTGTCTATTCAATGGAACTGAGAGACAAGTTTCTAACCTTCATAATTTTCTTAACTCACTAGATGATAAAATTCAATTCACTTTAGAAGTAGGGGGCAAGAATATAAATTTCCTTGACCTTAATATTGATATTAAAAACTCCATTCATGAATTTAAAATTTACCGAAAACAGACGTTTTCAGATGCGGCCATTGATTTTAGCTCAGACCATCCTTTCTCATATAAATTGGCTGCTTTCCATTCTCAGGTTCACAGATTAGTCACTATACCTCTAAATAAATTTGATTTTGAAAACGAACTAAACATTATTAAACAAATTGCCATTAATAATGGCTATGAGGCGTCTCTTATAGATAGTCTTTTATCAAAAAAACAACGTAAATTAGCAGAAAAGATGCTATATTTCGGGAACTTGTCTAAAGACATAGACCACCCTAGAATCTGGCATAGAATTAGTTATTTAGGTTGCACAAGCTTTAAAATTAAAAAACAACTTCGCTGATAGTGTTAGACCGGCGTTCTATTGCAAAAACTCTCTAGGCAAATTACTTATTAACAATAAAGATAGAGTAAACTTTAAGAACAAATCTGGTATTTATAAATTACAATGCAATGATTGCCAACATTTCTATGTGGGTAAAACCACACGTACATTAGATATAAGGGTATCAGAACATTTAGCTGCCTTTATATTAAAAAAAGAAACTTCGACATTCGCAAATCACTTGCTAATGGAGAACCATACGTTTAATGCGGATGATGGGGTTAAACTGTTGCATAAAAACATGGGGGATCATAAATTATTTTATCAAGAAATTTTGGAAATTACTAGAGCCCAGTTAAACTCCTTGCCAATCTTGAATGAGCAGCTGAACCTTCCTAATTCTCCGCTATTATATCCGATACGTTGAAACACCTAACAGATGTCACTAAATGTGGAATGATTGTATATATTTACCCATTCGTCGAATTACATCCCGTCAAAACCCACAATACTATTATAATTGTAAAATCACTGATATTTCTAAAAGAAGTTGAAAAGCGGCAATTCGCCACTCTGTTAATATGGTGTTTACAAAATAAGGATTAGGGAGATTCCCGAAATTTTAACTCAGGTATCAGTGTGGCTCTCAGACGTATAATATCTTACCTCGTAAATAATACTTGTCGCATTTGTATCTTCTATATAAACGTTAGACACTGTTTACTGTCTCTCAGTTCGAGTGCATCCGTGTGCTCGAATGCCTGAAGATGCCGAAAGGCGAAACCCGGGTCGTTAGTGACAAAATACATGGAAGTGTACAAAATCTCAATAATCCAAATTTGATGTTGAAGTTCCATCAAGCACCCTCAGTCGATGTCTTAAATTAAACCTCAATCGTTTGCTTCTAATTTAGGCTTTGATTTGATATTCGTATAAAATACTTTGGTATCAATTTGACATTTATTTTATAATGCAACCTTTTTTAAATGTTACCCTACCATTTCACAATGATAGAATTTTTATTTATCTCTTTTGGAAATATTTTATTTATTCTTTTTAATAATAATTATGCTACTATGATAATAAGTTACTTTGACAGTTAAACTTATAAATAATTGTTCTTTCTACTTAATTTTAGTGGCGCGGAAAGTAAAAAGTTCGCTGCTGTTAATTCAATGCCTAATAACACTGAAAGGCGAAGCAAAACCCCAAACAATGTAGGAACAAATGTAGGAGAGCAGGTTTGTAAAATATACACAAATAATAATATAATTTTATATATTCTTTACAAAGAAAATCTTCTATATTTCTGTTACATTTTACAGGATGAAATAACTGCTGAATTGAGTGGTGGCATTCAACCTACATATGAAAACGCCCCACCTAAACCACGAAGATCAAACGAGGGATATAATTCCCCAAGTCCAGATCGCTCAATGGATAGGTAAAGTTATCCTATTTAAAAGTACTCTACGAAAGTATTCCTCATTTATTAATTACTTGATTACTTCAAGAGTTTCATTCACTTTTATAATACCTCAAAGAACAAATAACACAATAATGTTAAGTTGCACAAGTTTTAGTTAAACAAAAAAAAAATAGACATCAATCTTTGAATTTACCAACACAATTGTTAGTGTTAGTTTGAGAGCATTATGAGCATTCATACTTATGCAGCTTATTCCAGAAGATAGTGTTGCACATTTTCCATTATTTTTTGTTAAACATAGGCTTCTATAGATTTCTTTTATTGGGTATAATTAACTCCTCAGGAACGGATGCAATTCATCATTTTCCTACATCCAGGCACAAGCTATTAAAAAACATATAAACATAATATTCAAAGTATATAAACATAATCAACGTGCGGTGGATGTTTCTCTATCGCCATCACACAGCCTCGCATTTTATTCTACTTTCTCATATGCAAATATATAGATATAGAATATTTAAGATATAGATATTTAATCTTCAAGCATTTACTCACTAAGTTCTATTATATAATATTTATGTATCATATTTAAACGGTAAAAAATCATATAGAATTTTGTCTTCTCAAAGGTGAAATCACATAATAAATTTTATTTCTGATATTTCACAATATTTTACATCATGTCATCCGGGCCCGAAAGGGTTATATCATAATTTTTGTAACGTAGCTTTGTAATTCTCGCTTCCTGGTAAAAGATTGCTTCATCCCCATTTTAAAGTTACATTATAAATCATTTGAGAATCCTTTTAACTTTTAGGTATGATCCAAACTATGACATCCTTCGAGACCCTTCAGCATACAAAAATCCTGAAAATGCTCAACAAAAACTCCAAGTAAAAAACACAGTTAACGCCAAATCTCCTCAACCATCTGGAACAGAAGCCCTCTATGAAAGCAAATCTGTAGCTAACACGAGTAACTACGCCACTCAGAGACACATTACCAAATCGCCTGAAGTCATTTATAATGCTCATAATCTTTCGCTTCCGCTAACAAACACTGCCACAAATAGGTTAGAAAATAACAAATCCCCCATGAACTATCAAGACAATAGAACAATTCAAAACAATAATGAAAATAGACTGATACATAATAAATCTCCCGCATATTTCGACAGCAGAAATCCTGCAGACAATACTCCGAGACAGTACCAGATAGACAATCAAAATGTTTACGGCGAAACTGGATATCAAAAGATGCTCAATCAGCAGGAAATGAACAAGAGAATCGCCGAGCAATATCCCCAGGAGCACGGTAATAATCAAATCTACCAGCAGCATCCTAATAATTCTAATCAGATCGCTGGGAATCTGGAAAGACAGTCCTTCGAAAGGAGGACTCCCGATACCTACGGACGATCTGTTATAGTTCCGGGTTATTATAATAAAGGAAGAACAGGAGACTACGAAGACGTCTACAATAATCCTCCGCCGGGTGCCGACGGTCAGAATTATGCAGAGCAGTCTTACAGGCGACCCTTGAGTCCGATGGCGTATGAAGAGCAGAAACTGAACGCTATGCAGATGCAGCACCAAAGATATACTCCAACCAATTCGGACAATGTAAGTTTACACCGTTTTCGATTTTTTGTAAAATTGTTTTGATGTTATTTGATTCCTTAATTCCTTTTAAGGTGTTTACTGTCAATTCTTGGTGGAAAGACATTATATTTTAAAAAGTAAAACACAATTCATTTTTACTACTTCCACATATTTATAATGATCAGGACCGGTTTCGCTCATCACGAGCATTATCAACTGATAAAAATACAAACATAACAGGCTTATTTATATAAAATTGAGTGTAAAAATGAAGGTATATAAAACTAATGGTTCATGAACTAAGACAAGAAAATACTGATTTGCAAACAAATTATACATAAATCAAATAAAAGAGTCTACAATTAAAATGTTATAGACCTCTTGCAAATCATTAAATACTAATCTGAAATCACAAATATAGCTACATTAAAAGTCCATTTAGCTGAACAAAATTTTTAATGACATTACTAATGTAATATACAATAATGAACCAGGAAAATTATAAGAAAAAATTAGTGAACCATTTAAAAATAATCAAATATTAAGTATGTAATTAATATGAACAATAAACAGCCATCTTAAGTGTAGAAAGCAGAGCAGCTATGAGTATCCATTAAATTTTTAATATCTGAAAAACAAAAATTACAGAGACAGAATCAATTCTTACAAGTTAAAAATAACCTTACAAGTATAATACAAATTAATGAATCGGATATAACAAAGGAGAAGATGCAAAAAAAAAAAAAGATTTCTTAATTGTTTTTTTAAGGTGATATTGAGTTTTAATGACATGGATGGCATTATTTGATTCCAGAACCAATTGTATCAAGCTCCTCCGGTACAGATGCGTCAGAAAAAGCTACCTCACAACTACGCAGCCCCGATTCTCCCTCATAATAATTCAATACCGAGACCGCACAGCGCTGATTTCCTGGAATACGAAGCTAAAAACCCGTCATATGATCCTAACAGCTCGACTCGACAATCTAACCAATCGTCCAATCGACAACCCCAGCGGCCTAAATCGAGCTTGGACATAAACACGTACAACGAATATAACGGAGACAGCTATTATTATTCCGAGGCCAGTTATGCAGAAAAGATGCGACAGTCGGCGCACTATTTGCGAAATAAAAATTTTGGCAGCAACAACTTCAATCCTCGAAATGCAGATCCCAAATCACCGGAAGAGTTTCCACCTAATCAGCGAAAGCTATCGATGCCGACATTCAGAGGAAACGATTCGAACATGGAAATCAGTAATTATGACAGCGATCCCCGAATAGACAGCGAAGCGATCTACGGTATTAGAGATCAAAATAGAAATGTCAGCGGAGACGGAAAGTATGGCCAGAGTGAAATTACAGGCCCTAATTCAAATTGGACTCTGCGGAATAAGAGTCTCACACATTTGATGGGACAGGAAGAAGTGTACAACAGAAGCAATAGCGCGATGAGCGAAGGATCCACTGTCAGCGGATTTAACAGAGACCCCGCTCAAATGGGTGCCAGTAATGGTGAACAGTTCATAAGATCGGCGAGTGCACGGTTGCCATCGACTAGTTCCGATCAACTTTCATCTAGGGAAGGAGAGAGAAAAGTACAGCAGGTTGGTGTTGTGAGTGAAAATTTTTGATTTAATTTGTTGTGCGGTGTTTAGTTTGTGTTATTTTAATGTTAACATGCAATTAATATATTTTTAACATTCTTATTTCATAAAATATAAAACCTTCCCCTTATAGTAAATATTTGATGAGGTTAACTGGTGCACGTATTTGTTAGAATGTGAAAGTGTGTATCGTTTGGCTCGAAATTTGTAAATATAATAAAAATTAAAATAACAAATCATAACAGTATAACGCTACACTATTCCATAAAAGTTTGTTTTTTAGGCATAGATTTGTTTGCATGCTGTAAAACGCAGACCTATTCTTCAGCAAACTGATAGAAAACAATATTATGGGAATATTTGTAGAAACAGATATATTTATGTTCTGTTCTATTGGTTACAGTTAAAGATTTGGAAAGAGCTTTATTGTCCACTTTACTTCATGGATTAAAATACAGATGTAATCATGTTTGATAAAGTCAATGCATTCAGTTCAAATAGCCGATAATGCTTAGAATATGTATTGACAAAAATATTTGTCATATTTTGTTTCAGCGAGAAGAATCGATGAAGCGTCTTCTAGAATGGAAGCAACGGATGCTTCAATCACCTCTCACTCGCAAGTCGACTCCGGCCGCATTGTCTCTGGCTCGTAGTTTGAACCGACATGTTGCGAAGACCACCAATCGAGCCCCTCTCACAGGGTCGGCCTCCCAAACCTTCCCACGATTGGCCGGACAAGCTGCCTATAACAGTTACTCTTCGGATGATGAAGGTATCATTTTTATTTTATCACACTCAATTTCTACACTTTTGTGTAATAAATTTCAATTAATGTCGAATGTATTTGTAAGAGTATTAGCTGGAATTTTTATTGTTCATGTATATTTTATATAATGCATTGAGCAGCTTTGTATTTATTCTACAAGTCTTTATTTATTGTCAAATAATATTGACAGCTGCTTTGTATGATGCCATTAGCAGAACTATTAAGAACTAAAGAGAGAACTAGTTCTGACACTGACATAATCCCGAAGTAGCTATCTATTATTTTTTCTGATTGTAATACTGAACCATAAATATTCTAGCTGATTTCACAAAGTTTATACTTTTGTTAAGAATCAATGTCAATTTTATGAAGTACCGTTTGATACCTGTCTTTTTCGGTTGAATTATTAATCATTATATCTGTTATCATAAAATAATACTTTTCTATGAGCATTCTGCTTTCATCTAAATAAATACTGTCTTTAAAAAAGTAACAATGGCTTTTTCTATTCTAAATACCATTTCAATAGCCATCTTTTATAGTATTGATTGGTTTATTTGGGACTTTTAAATATTGGTCATTTGTGCTTTATTATTTTATGAACGTTTTAATTTCCGTTTATTTATTCACAATTTTTAGATTTTTGTTTTTAACACTGTTTTTTAGTTCCTAATGATAGAATACTGTGAGAGAGCATATATATCTATAAAATATAATCAATTTACATGTTATGTACTTATTGTTCTAATTATATTTTTTCTTGCAAAACTAATCAACAGACAATATACCTGTTTTATAAATCTGCAACACTGATATTAGTTAACGCTGTCAGGGTTGGATTTCGATACGACCCGGTCATATTGGTAGTCAGACAAAATATATTAGTTAGCACTCAGTTATTGAATAGAAATGTTTAGATTTAGCTTTGCAAAAAGTACATACCTTCCTGCCTGCTTGGGGACTGTTTTACTAACAATGGGGTTAGAGGATTCATGATTATCCTCATTGACATGATACAATGTGTGGTGAATGGTTTAAAATATATTTTTTTTATAGAAGTATGGGTAAACCCTCTCAATATCGCCGCATGCGTTTATCTCTAGAAAAACATACAAATACCCATTGAAATGATGCCATTCGCAAGAAAACTAAATGGTTATGAATTCGATGGCCAAATAATATACATTAGAATCAATGAAACCGAAAGTTTACTTTTATTACAAAGTATTATTATGACAGCGCCACCATCTTTAATATTTGTTGCAATGGTATATTATTATACTATTAATTGTGATAATTAAGTGCTTCAAAATATTTAATGTATAAGCCAACTCGATTACGATTTTATTTACAGTCTAGGGGTAATTGAAATTAGAGTACCAATTAGCCACTTCTGAAACCAATTAGACAAAGCTATAATAATTTTACAATGTTTATACTCATCATAGACAATATAATACAAATTACCTGTTGTGGAAGCATTTTAATGATACTTTATTTCTTTATTTACTGATTCAATTGATTCTAATCTATGATTATTTTGTATTTGAAGTTTCTTTGCTAATGGCATCCTCTGTAAAGGTAGTTTGTGAAAAATGTTTATCCAGTGAAAAATGCGTGCAGCAGTCTTCGGAAGATTTACCGAAGTATGATACGATGTCTCTTAATGACAGACAGAAATTTTTGGTATATTACAAGGCAACATATTAATTTCAAATGGAATCTGCATAGAATCTTCTTTCACTGAAATTTCGCTAAAGAAATGAAGGTTTTATATTGGTTTTTTATTATCAGAAAAAAATTTCTCTGGAAAACGTTTCTAATATATTGACATTGTATTTTGTCCTGAAAATATGTCATGTAACTCTGAATGTTTTAGATTCGTGTGGAACTTGAGAGGGTATAACATATAACATAATATGAATAAAACATTATTAAAAGGTATTATATCGTAGATAAAGATACTTATATTATGTAGCTTTCATACTAACAGTGGGATATGGTCTTTATTATAATTTCATTAAATTTGTTGTATGCATCTTGTGAATGATGAAGTATCTCAGGAACTGTCTAAACAATTAGATATCTTTGGGCTTGGCATAACTTGAAAGAAAAAAGAAACATTAACTTGAATGTTTGTCGGTGGGCACTATATTTTGAGTCAATCAATAAAGTTTACTTCCTTGCTTTCTCTGTCTTGAATTCTCTGAATTGATTAGTCAAATAATGTTTATAAATTTATAAATAGAGAAGTGTTGTCAAGCCTATATTCAAATTATTGATTAATAGTATTTTGATATAATGTCTGAGATAAAATTTGTATGTCTCGCACTGCTGTCAGTGTTCGAAGAGTGTGTAATTAATGTGTGCGCGTCTGTGTGACTGTTAGAACGATCGGAAGGCGAAGTGGCGCCGCAGCGTCAAGGTCGACCGCCGGACCACGGTCAAGGGAAAGGGGAAAGGGAACGGCAGGCAGGAAGGTCAATCAACTCAAACAACTCCTCTCGACCCCCTCCTCCTCCACCCGCCGACCCGCACCGCACAAATCTTTTCACCCCTGCCACAAAAACCCAACCGCAGCTTATCGATCCGGTCGTCTCGTCGAATGACGCGTCTGAGAAACAATCGCATCTATCTCACAATCTTAATGAAAATTCTTCTCAGTTAGTTAGTTTCGAAGAAACGCAAAATGATTCTCGAGAGGCCGATCTGGTGGACGGCAGCGATTGCGAGTCAGAAATCCAACTGGAGTATACAGATGACGATTTAGATGAAATTCTCGCACAGTCTGATGACGATGACGAAGTCCAGCCGGCCGATGAAGATCAGCAAAGCGGCCGAAGATCTGTAATGAAATGTCCTTCCAAAGAGAATCAACGGGACAAAAATTTCACTGGAGAAATTGAATCCTCTCCTCAACGCTTTCATGACTATGAAATTTGTGAAATAAATCGAACTCTGAATTCTTCTCTGCCTGATGACCATTCTCAAAATGAAAACATCAAAGTCAGAAGCAAGGCGGCAACTCCGACGCAGGAGACTTCTCCGAATCCTGATATCTGTGAGAACCATTATCTGCCGATGAGCCCCAGAAAAGCGGTTCCGGACACGGAATCCTTTCATAATTACCAGGAAATTATCAAAAATATAAGTGTATTTGGAGGTGGAGAATCGCACGAAGACAACCCGTATGTGGAAATGAGCTTAGGAATTGGACTACAGAGTGCTTTTTCGAATGAAGAGACTCAAGCCTATGAGATCGTTTGCGTAAACAGCGGGAAAGTGGAACCGGTCTATATGGAACTGAATAATTTTCCGAGTAAAAATGTTCTCGATGACAAAAGATCTGAAACACCGATCATGGAATCTGTATCTAGCACAAAAGATGGTAAAAATATGGCCAAGGACTTACATCCAAAATCAATATTGAGAAAGCAAAACTCTGAAAGTAGACTGTCGCTCAAAAGTTCTGGAAGACCAGACGTAAAATCCCCTTTACCAGATATTTTAAGCGCTCTGCAGAGTAAAAATGGTGATTCAAAATCTGAATGCTCTGATGCGGATGACGAAGCGTCCAAAGATTTCTCTCTGGAGACGGCGTATTCACGGTTTAGCTTGTCCGATAACTTCCGGCCCGCATCCTATTATTTGGGTTCCAGCGGAGTATTGGCTGAGCAACCTGACAGTTCCGACAGTGAACTTGTGTCCCCTCCGCCGATTCCGACATCTCCTCCTCCTGCAGAAGAGACGGAGTCTTCTCTCGACGGTCACAGTTTCACCCAGCAATTTAACAAAGTCCAAGAATCAACCGTCGAGTCCGTCAGTAAGGTGGTCGAAAGGAAATCTACATCCCTGATGATATACGGGAACACGCCATCCATGTACGACACTCTGTTTAAAGGAGAACGTGTCAAACGCAACAGGGCCAGTCTGCCTGAAAATGATAATTCAATGAAACAAACCAAGCAAATGGAATATTCCAAGCGGACATCTTTGGATTCTAAATCTATACCTCCCGGCTATAAAACCAGCGGCAACGCTGACACTGACTCTCTTTTAAGTTACAATGCGGACAGAGGGTCTTCTAGAATGTCGATGGAGTCCGATTTGAGCAGCAAATTTGATGTGTCAACGATCGGAGGATCTTTTCGATTAGGAGAGAGACCTAATTTTAGCTCGCCGGGCCACGATGACTTTATCGAATTGAGACGTTCTCAACCCCCTTCTGATTCTGAAATCGAAAGAATGCTCAAAAGAAGACCCCTGTCCGAGGAGTCATGTTTTGAAATTGAGTCCCTCGATAGTAACTTCAATGAGACTCTTCAGGATATTAATTTAGATCAATACTTGGATGAATTGCACTCGAGAGACATTTATTTGTATACTGGTAATAATATGTATCAAAAACCTAAGCAGTATAGCAGCACCTATAAAGGATCTGAAAATTCAAATCTCGATTTGGCCGCTGTGGGATATTTAAATGACAGAGTTGCAGCAATCAGAGAAGAAGTCCAATATGAGAATATAAACATCGGCGAAGGTGGACTTGAAAGATCTAGGAGTAGAAATTCTACCATGTCCAATACGATTAGTGACCCCGATACGGTGAACACCTTTCAAACTGTGAGACCCTTGAGTAGACTGTCGAACGCTTCCGGTCTGAGTGGAGCCTCGTCCTCCTGTCTTAAGTCTTCGTCGGCCGTTTCAGCCCGAAGCGCCAGTAGAAATTCGCTGCCTATCCAAGGGACGCATCAGTACAACCCGCAAAATTTCAATCACACCAGACATACGAGCATCGAGCAGCCTACAATATCTTATTACACAAAGAATACTTCCTCTTTCGATAACGATGCATCTATTTTAAAGAACCTGAATCAATCAAGAAGTCTGAGTGAATCCACAAATAAGGTAAACGTCGCCGAAATGTCCAAAGTAAAATCATCCAAATCGGATGAAGCCAATATGCAAGACACGGCCGCTAGACCTCCAATTCCTCCCCTCGTATCTCACAGTAGGGAGAGCTCAGCAGATCAATCGGCTCCTTACTATTATTCCGATCTATCATCGCAAGACAACCTCAACCTCACTTCTTCAGGTTCGGCTTCGGTGGCCAATTACAATAAAAATAATTTTGGTTTAAATAGCAAACTGAATAACCAGCGTAGAAAGGGACCCCTCGGGAAAAAGAGTGACATCAGTCACATCCATAACCCTATACATTCGAATTTGTCTTACAATCAGTCTGCAGAGCCAGACGAAGATCCGATACAGATCGCCGAAGCCGCGAGGTGCGTGTCTGTGGAATTTCTAAGCACAGCTGACAAATTTGCAGATATCAATCATAAGAACATCTACGAATCAGACACTTTAAAAAGACAAAAAGTCAGAGATTCCTCATTGACTTTGCATGCAAATATTGACATGAAAAATATTTATCCCTCCTCGTCACATCACAAGACGGGATCGAATGAATCTGCAATGATTGCCTACGCTCACAACTTAGCCGGTGTGAATTTGAACGAGAGAAATAAAAGCTTAGATCAGATCATACACAATGTGGTCAACTCGGGGAGTAATATTCCTGCTAGAAGAAACATTGAAATGATTCAAAACAGGAGTCGCTCAGTCTTGGGAGAACCATTTGTTTCCGACAGTCAATTGGAAGCGTCAACGTCTTCATCTAATGCTGCGCATAATGATTCGAGACTGAATCAAAATTTTCAGTCCAATAATAAATATGATAATGGAAATTTATATGTGGATACGGAAGTCCACCGCTTGTGTTCTAACAAAAGAAACCCGTCGACTCATAATAATAGCGCGGATACATCTGAAGAGCTCTGCGACGGAGAGATGATGTGGGACGAAGACTCACTTTGGAGAGAGAATCTGAGGAGAGTGTCTCACCGGCATGCCAGATCTTTAGATCATCTCGATTGTTTGGGCAGTCCAGGCGGAATGTCAGGTCGGCGCAGTGTCGACTTGAAAACAATGCTGAACGGCATAGAGGGCGTTTCGGATCAGGAGCAAGAATGTAGGCATCGTTCTGGCAGAATCTCAAGAGAAGTTACGTATGTGAATGATAATGTAAAAAGCCAGCGACCGTTGTCTTCGAAACGAAGACCGTACAAAAAGCATCACAGAATAGCTAAACCCGCATCGAAAGCGGTCGATGCCAACAATGAAAATGATGTTTATGTCCAGCTAGCTTCCGATTCCAATAAAAAGGTACCTTGTTGTACGGACGATGGGGTTTATGAACAGTTAGCTACGGCAGACGCAGAAAGCGGCGGCCGCGTGAAAGCGACACAGAATTTTCCAGCAGATGAGACGGTTGAGGTCAAGAAACGTTTCGAGATCGACCGGGAGAAGCTGCGGCAGTGGGATTTGATGTCCAGCGGGTTGATGAAAGGGGACGGGGAAGTGGGCGGTGAGGGTTCCGGGGAAGGGAGCGTTCCGGCAGAAACGGCTTCCAAAGTGTCGTCACAACTACACTCCGACAAAATGTCTTCCCTCAAGCGACAAACTCCTATCACTGCATCGACGGCAAATCTCGCAGGTTTTCTTACACCCTGATACACTTGCTATCTCTACTTCTTGATTTTCTCGTACCTTTCGGCGTTTATCGCTGTGTTTGAGTAGTTAAGGCAGCTTATTCATAGGTAACCTAGACAAATTAGGGATGTATACTTAACGCGGATTTATTTTATATTTCTTATAACTTGAGAATGATTCGATCTAATATTCTTTTGTTCGCTGGACCGATGCATTATTCGATATATATCATCGCTTGGCTGGTAAAAGTGACTGACGGCCTAAATGTCATAAACTAGATTTTGTCTTAGAATGCTTTGAACTTATACTTTGTACCAAATTGTAGTACACTTAAAAATATTGTAGAGTTGCTTATTTATCATAAGCTTAACAAACACATGCGTCTTCTTCTTATTTGATATAATATATTTTATTTTATTAAAAATTCATTAAAATCCAAGAGTATCTGAAAATTAAAGTATTTTTATGCTTATCACAAGGTTATTTATTACTGAAGGTTTTCATGACATTTGACACATGAATTACCATCACAGATTATAAAAAAAATTAAATCAACTGTACCATCTGTTGTCATATATTGTGAAACAACGAACACTGTTCTGAAAGTCCGGTTTTAAAATATTTGTTTTTTATTGCACACAATAATTAAAGTGTGATCTTGATTTCTTGTGAATAAGAAATATTTTTTCATTAACCTTTTTCAGAAATGCATTCTTGACATAAATGTAATTATTCTTATAAAAAATGAACTGTTTGGTCTGCATAAAAAAATTACCAGATTGAATCATTATCTAGCTAATAAAGAAATATAAATATGATTTGATAGCTAATATTTTACTTGTTAATAAAAAAGTAATTAGCATTTGGTATCATAAAAAAGAAATTTCGTCTCAGATTTGTTAGGTATTCAAATAGTTTTTGCCAACAAACCAAGTAATTATATACATGACACTAAATTCAAAATTATCATTTTTAATAGATACATTTTAAATATTGTTTAGTTTCTACCAAAGCTGACATCTACATATTTTATGAAGTATACTGTCACCACTCTAATAGAATAAATAACTTCATAGAACAAAATTTAATTAGAACTAATATCAGGTTTATTTTTCAAAAATAAGATAGGCAATTTTAAAATTTATTTTATTTTAAGTTTCATATACTTATTATTTTATAAAAAAATATTTAAATTGAAGATAAAAAATAATTAAATAATATCCTCCTATATTGATGAAATGGAACTGTTTCTTTATATGCATATTTTTTTATAATACCTTTTGTAACATCGTTATAGCTTCGATGTCAGCATCTATGACCGGTATGGAGAACTTGAGTAGATCTATGGGGAAGAAACCACTCGTTGGAGGTAACTCGTCTAGTCAGAGGCCTGGCGGTCGCGATTCCTCTATTCCGATAAGGGCCGTCAGTCCCAGAGTAAGAGAGCAGCCTTACGGTATGCAGTCCGGACACGAGTTAGATATGTGGAATGGGCAAAATGTTAGTATAAGTTTATTTTATATTTTCAATGGGCTGGGCAGTTCAGAATTCAGATATTATATTTATGTTAATTTTTTATTCAGAAGAACACTTCAGAAGTCATCGATATTTTACATTACATAGATAATTATAATATCAAAATATAGATGAATTACAGAGAAAATTGTCTTCCTATAAGTCATTACTACATTGATGCAATAACCGATAAAATAAATTGCCATTTTTTTTTGTCCAATGAAAGTTAAACCGAACAAAGAATTGATATCAAAGAATCTCATTGTGCATTCACCACATTTTTAAGAATTTTTTATTATTTTACCGACTTCTGTCAGTACGGTGACGATATACATACTTTCCACAAATTCAAGTGAGTGATCAATGTCATGTATTATTACCTGACGTTAATTGAACACAAAGTTAACAGGATGAGAATGATTCATCATATTGTACATTTTTGTTGAGTTATACTATTCTATGATGAATTACATATTTTAGATGCAGCAATCCTTGATGGTAGAAGATAATTGGTCAACAATGAGGTCTCCTTCAAGGCAGACCAATCACCAACCTGTGAGAGCTGTCAGTCCGAGAGTTAGAAGGTCTTCAGAAGTTGATGACAGAGTAAGATTTCATGTTGATATAATATTATTAGAATAGGTGATTGTTGGCCAATGTTTTTATTATGTAGAAATTGTTGCTTTATCGATAATTTTATATAAATTTTACACTGTCAACACCTTGAGCAATTGTTTAATTTGATTGGTATTTTCTTTGTATTATTATATGATATATTGACACCTTTTTGTTTAGTTCCCTCTGTTTTTATCTCGTCGGTATTTTGTTTTATCCATGTACCAGTATTAAAACTGTTGGCAATGCTTTGTTTATTCTGCGTGTTCTTGAAAACATGCACATGTTCTAGGGTAATTTCCCATTTCTATGTTACAAACTTCAAATGATTCAAATGTTTAATCAAAGGTTTATCAAATATCATTTTTTATGATTTTATATACTTACGTTTGATGCTGATCATTTGATATTTCTTGCTATTATATTCCACCTTTTTCATAGTTCAACTTTTGATATTCGATCATTCAGCCTTAGTTCTTTCAAATAATATATTGGCACACGGACATGCCGTGGAAAAAGGCTAAATTAATATTTAAAATAGTATTTATTACCTGTCCTCTTGATCAGCGGTCGCCTAAGTGGTGATCTGTGAGAAAATTTCGCTGATCTGCAGAGAAATGTGGACATTATTTGTATTTTTTAATCCACAGCAAACCTGGAAAAATAAGTGACTTGCACGAACAAACGATGCAAGATGCATTAAATCATCTCAATTTAGTAAGACGTGTAGCTAGCTGCATTGCAGATGTTTTGCTTTACTCTCGCCTCGCACTCTTCTAATGCTTCACATTTTTCATCCTTTTATGATGTATGTTTGTTTAAAAAAATGTTAGTCGTCCATGGGTTTCAAAATTGTAAGTTTAGTAGTCCATAAGGTTAAAACGTTTTGCGACCACTGCTCTAGATGATGTAGTCTTTTGATTTTGGTAGTAAGTAACTTTTTTCAAGCATTGAATCCATAACCACAGTAAAATTCATCCATTGTTTATCTTATTATTTCTAATGATTTTGTTTGCATGTTGTTTTAAAAATATTTTGTTCAGTTTTTATTATTTTCTTTTTCACCACGCCAGACCAATGCATCTTTAGTAAGTCCACCATCACAAGATCCGATGGTCGGTGTTCAAAACTTAAAGGCTGGAGAGCTCCTCGGAAGAACCCATGAGGAACTCGTTCTGTTGTTGATTCAACTGAGACGGAAGCATTCAGCCACCGCCGTTGCCATTGAGCAGTGTTGTACACAGATACATAGTGTTCAGGTCTTTATATAGATTTTGTTTATTTTTTGCTTGCTTTTTATTATTGTTTGAATACATATTTGTTTATATAAACTGATTAGTTTCATTTCTGAAATATGAAAGAACCTCAATTAATCAGAATTCAAGAAATGCGACTATAGTTTCAAAGTCATCACCGAGTCTTCCCAGAAAATATCTTCTTTTGCATTTTTGACAGCGATTATGAGACGCACTTCGAATCCAGAGATTCCAAAATATAAAAAAATATTGACCATCATTGTAACTTAACCATAACATATCATACAATTTAATGATTATTACACACTTATTCTAACAATAGAAAGTGATGAAAGTGTCAGGTGCTCGCAATATATATGGCATATTTCTCTGGTGTGTTAGTTCAGTTTTGAAATACTTGGTATTCAAATTCTCGATTTTCTATTATATTACTCTGGGAATTCCGAGAGGAAAAATGAATTCACTATTTTTTAAGACATCGACTGAGGGTGCTTGATGGAATTTCAATATCAAAAAAATTGTAAAATCTCAATAATTCAAATTTGAATTCACTATTGATCCATGTTTGTGTAAAATTATGGGATAGCTTACCTCATCTCTCACCTCTCCAATTTGTATGAAAAGAAGAATCTGCGAAGAAAGACTGACGACAGATAGCAAATATTTAAACATGACACAGTTTGTATGTATTTCAAATAGTTAGATAATATATAAAATATTTTGAGTATAACATGATACGTGGTTTAAAAATTCAGTCATTTGATAATTTATTCTTAAATAACTATTTTATTTATCCATATTTATAATTACAGAGTCGTATTAGCACCGATGACTCTCCGGAACACCGCCAGGAGAACCTTCAACGCTTGGAGCAGCTGCGTCGGCATCTCGCTGATCTCGAACGGCAGTACGAGAAAGGAAGGCCTTTTGTCCATCTCGTGGACAATATGGTAAAACTGGGTACGCTCTATCAGCGCGGAGGATCCGTTCCTGCTACACTTGATAGACTAGAACATAACCAAAGGCAAAGGGAGAGGTTGCTCGTTGAACAAGCAATGGAACAAAGAAGGTAATTAATTACCTGCTCCTAACCAGTAATATGTTTTTGAGTTAAATATTATGTCATGATGCTTATCATGTATTAGTTTTCTTATGAGTACTGAAATACTCATAAGGAAATTATGTTTGTTTTATTTTTTATTTAAGATATAGAATGATTCTACCACACATTTATGGCTATTCATCATTGATAGTATTGTGTTTAATTATATCATTTTGTTTAGTCTACTAAAATGAAAAGTAACAGATTTTGTGGCTTCTTTTAATACAGATCCAATTGCTTCAATAATGAGTAATAGTCATAAGATTTTTTCTTCATTTTGAAATGATTATTAGGTGGGTTGAATCATCAGAATGTCTACCCCGTGAACAAGCAGAACAGAAAGTGGAGCAACTTCGAGCTTTGGAAAGATTAGTGGCCGGTGAAGCCGGAGCGTTGCGAGGGTTGCGGCGAGACCGGGAAAACCTGCAGAGGGCACTCGGCGGTGCACATCTTCAGCATGATCTATCAAGAGTGCATGCTATGTTGGCGGTCAATTCTAAGGTGAGCATTCTTAAATACTGTGATGTTGTTTTTAACTTGAGCATGCCCAGAGGAAATTAGTTGGGTGAATAACCCAATACTCAATGATAATCATACCCGTACAAACTGCTTTCAATTTACGAAATGCGATGATGATAATAATAATGCTTACAGCAATTACCGACCTGTCAATTTGAGGTTTTTTATTTTTCAGAAACTTGAACAAACAGTTGCCGGAAATGCGCGGCTAGAACAAGAACTCGCAGTGCTTCGGCAGAAGCTGCAAGGTCAGCAGTATCAACAAGCGGTCGGTTATAGAAATCATAATTCTTCCGGCAGCCACCATGACCTAGGACCTGACGGAAGAACAGCTGCAGATACTACAGCGATGCTGGAAGACGGTAAACATTTCATTGCCATAAATTTGGATAGGATCTAAGATCGGCGCCAATAACATGCATGCTACAATGTCAGATTACTATTGCCCTTGATGTGTTGCATTGTTTTCTCAGTTATAACCCTTTGATTGCGTATTAATTTAGTTCAAAAGGAAATTGAAAAAACCCTTCAATTAGAACGTATTGTAAAATTGTAATATTATGTGCATCTTGACGTGTAATTATCATGAAGAAATGTCATAGTAACAAAGTATGTAGTTCTACGAGAATTATACGATATGGTTAATAGCTATTTCGGAATAGCGTCTACGGCTCATTGAATCAACTGTATCTTATAATTCTCATAGAATTAAATAATTTGCTATTTTTACCTTATTGAAAATGGAGTTCTACCAAGTAAAAGTCAGTTCAATGAATGATGTTTGTTTGATACATAAAAAAGTTCTTTTTTGTTACTGAGTCGTGTGCGAGGTGCGGTTATAATTTAATAGATTTTTCCTTATCTATCTGTTAAAAATATGTTATTTGAATTTTGTAGTGGTAGATATGAATGTTAGAGGCCCGAATTCTTGTCTGTCGGCTCATGCGGCTCGAGTGGTACATTTCAGAATTGCGGCGAGTCCAGCACTTGGTGGGCGACTTACAGAAGCAGCGCCAAGAGTTGAGCGTGGCCGTGCGCAACATCACTGACAAGTCACAGACTTTGGGCCTTGTGCCTCTCATACCCGCCCACTCTCCCCACTCCGCCAACATGTATCTACATCAGTCGCTTAACTCTTCCAGTGTCGACTTGAACAGTTAGTTTGATTTATTGACTCGCTTCAGTAGCAAATTTCGCTTCAAAACCGATGGTGGTCGGAATTGTGTTGCACCGGTTAGCTGCTTTATGTAGAGCAAAAATAATTCAGGATTCGTCTCATTATTATGAAAATTCGTATACAATATATAGTATGTAGAATAATATAACATAACTTATGTTTGAAATCACTAAAAGGCCTGCAAAATTCGCTTATAACAAACGCATGATGACTTTCCTGATACGATTCAATGAAATATATAATGAACTTTACTTACACCTAAAAATGTTTAAGCTCACAATTATTTTTACTTTTAATCGAAAATCTCCACAAAAATAATCTCTATATCCTTTCAATTGTGTAAATGTGCATGTAGAATAATCATGATATTGAAACATTCGAAGAAGTAATTATTAATGTTTTAACTGACTAAATGTATTGTTTCATACCTCTTCATTTATAATATTATTTATTTTTAATTTCACTTAATTTATGTCACGAAAAAGGGAATAATTCACATAATAACTGAACACATACTTGTATTTTAACATTATTTTTAAAATGACCAACTTAAAGATTTCGAAAATTCTGTTAAATATTAATATTTATTTATTTAAGATCCGAAGAAAACCCGCACGCATTCCGGATGGCAAGAAACCGATCTCGACTCAGGATCTATGGCTGATCATGGAAACGGAAGTATGATTGGAATGGCACCCCTTTACATTGACACGGCCATCAATGACAGTAATGGAGGCGGGCTGAACTCTCCGCTAGCGAGCGATGACACGGGGCAAAATGGTGGATTTGGTAAGTATCCTTTTGTTTGAATGTCAGTTTTCGATGATTTGTTTATTTTACAAATGAGGTTAGCCATGTCATTTAACTCAAGTAAATTGACTGCATGTCATCAATTCTTAAATATCTGTTCACATTTTTTCAGGTAACTTAACTAATGTCGAAAAACAAGAAATAAAAACTGTCCGCATTGTCAAAAGAGAAAGTGAGCGTCGCCAAAGAGACAGGGAGCGATCCTTGCAGCCCGGAAATTCTGATTGGCCCCCGCAGCATCCCACCAAAGTCCTGGACCAACTCATGGAAGAAGATAACTCCATGATGTATCAACAGAACCGAGGGACGTCATCGTTACCTCGAGGTTTTCAACCGAATCCGCCGCAATATGGTTCTTATAATTCAGCTTATCAACAAGAAAATTCTCACTCGAATTCAAGGGCTTATAATATGTACCAGAAAGACAGCAACCAGCTCAACTCAGCCTTATATCAACCGAGATCTCACGCTAATCCACCGAATACGCTCTCGTTGACAAATGTTAACATTCCGTTTGATAATATGTCAATATCGAGTGCTAATTCTAGCAACAAGTTTGTATCCAGCCCGTCGTTAGTGAATAACAATGATTATTTGAACAATCATCACGAAGCATTGCACGTTTCAAGCAGCAGATACGGAAGTTACCAAACAAGCAATCAGATATTGCCTTTGCCGACGACGAACAGCTACAGCATGCCGAAGCATAATATGTCTCAGTCTGTTCCATTTTTAGACAGTCCCGTCGAAGTTCACAGGCCTTTGATGAACGGTCCTGTAAGCCCCGGACTGTCTAAGAATGGAAGCGTCAACAGTCTATCTAAGGTGAATGCCGAGCTGTCACCGGTGTTTACAAGCGAAGCCGCTAGGCAGATAATCATCGAAATGGCTGGTGAAAAAAATGGCATTGTTAAGAGTAACGGATCCCAGCATCGACGGCAGGTGCCCAAGGAAAAGAGAAGACATTACACGGCGCCGCATCACTTGAGCGCTAAAGCGTTGGATCAATCCTTGGCAGAGAATGATATCTTCTATGAAGAGGTTTGTTGTCTGAAGTTTTATCATACTTATAAAATTGTTGTCTGTAAACATCTACCATCTTTCAAAAGTACCTATTACTCGGAAGGAAGATAAAATTTTAGATTGGTATATTATTTTGTAGAAATAATTTTCCTTTCAGTTGAAGGAATACATGAATACTTTCGTGCATCATTTCTTCAATTTTTTTAAAATTCATTTTTTCTATTGTAGAAATGGTGGCGAGCGAGAGACGACGTGGACATGGAACGTGTTCTTCGAGCGAGCACCCGAGTGGGAGGACCGCCGCCGTTGGTAGCACCTCCTGATGTGGTTCGATCTACCCTGCCGACTAATGCGACCGCTGATCATTATTCCGAACAGACAATCGATCGGCTATTAGCGGCACCAAATAAGATTCTTATTCCGGAACGTTACATCCCAGAACAGGTCAGTCCAGGCTCAGTGTCTTCTAAATTCTTCAGATTCAATAGAACTTTATTTTTTTTTAAATTTTCTGCATCAATAATTATTACAATAATTTTTGAGTCTGATAAAGGATTTGACTGCTGATGTTTGGTTATCTTTTTAAAGTATCTTTGATTTGTAACTATCATTATAATTATGTTGTCTCCATTTTGGTAAAAAATGTTACTGTTTTAAATTATTTATAAGTTCTATTGTCTGGATAAACACAACAATTTAACTTATTTAGAAAACATGCACATGCAAAACATATCACAATTTATATGATATGCTTAAAAATTTTTTAAATTTCAATCTTATGCTTTTACATATCCAACTTTTGTTTTACCATATTTGTACAATATGTGACCAACATACAAATATTCGACATTGATTTACTAAAGATAGTATTTCCCGCTTTAGATTTTTTGCGAGAAAGAAAACAATACTTACAATTTGGTTTTTGCATTAAGTAATAGGAAATAAATGTTATTATTTGTCCACAGCTTCCAGAATTGTCTCCCGAAGAGCAGAAAAAGAGACTGGAGAAAGTTGAATCCATAAAGAAGATGCTTTCTAGCACAAATCCAACCGGTGATCCGAGCAAGGTATTTTTTTATATTGTAATTCAAGGGATATTGAATACCATAAATATGGAGAATGTTGTTCCAGAAAAACTACTTATGACTGAATCATACAACTAAACATTGTATAATCTGGCCAATAGCTGAATGATAAATGTTATTGTCTTCGGTTGCTGTGGAATATGGAAAATTTCAAAAACAGATTTTTCAATATGGATTTTTGTTTGAAGGCATGGATATCTGTGATGTCTCATCCGATCCTATAAGCAAAGTCTAGCAGGAGTGATCAGTTAACCACTAGAAGACCACGTGAAGATAAGCTCCCTCAGGAGTCTATTTTCTCCGAATTGGGAGTGGACACAGTTACAAAAAAAATTGTTTTCAACAAAAAGTTATGTATTATAGAATTCCCAAAATTCTTTGTGTTTGAATAATTGAAACTTAAGAAAAATATAGTATTTTGTCATTTCTATAGAGTCCTGATGGCGAAGACAAACGACAGAGGGAGCATTTACTTCAACTGAATCAAATCTTAGCTAAACAAGTTATGGAGATGAGCAAGATTGTTGCTGGTAAGAAAAACCTTTAGATCGAAATGCATGTCATGTTATTATCTTTCAATTGAATATCTACAGTAACTATAGACCTTTTATTATCAATATGTATTATTTCCGTTTGATAGCTTTTTAAATACCATTTTGAAGCTGCTCGTATGAAAAAAGCGTTGAAGCATTTTCGCTTATGATTTTGGTAAATTTTGTCTCTCAAATGTCATCATCTTTTGGATTATACTAATTAATATTATGATCATTCTAACGTGTTTCATTCGTTGCATATTCAACGAAACTACATAGTTTTTCTATTAAATTCTCGTATTTTTTTTATGTCAAAGTGATGTATTTTCAAGCTCATTATTTGTTGAAGATTTAAAGAAATAAAGTTTTTTCTTGTAAGATACAACGGTAGAAAGAATTTTGATCTGTAGATTTTGAAACTGGTATGTGGTTTGAAATATTCAAACTTGCATTAGAATTATCATGGATAGTTAACTTCAATAAGTTCATATGTCTCGGTTCTCATTGCAAAACTATTTCTTGCGAAAGTATATTCGGAGTTTACTTAATAGAATTAATAATATACAACTTACAAGTCAAGGAATGTAATGCTCGCACTATAGAATGGAATAAACAATCAGTACCCTTTAGCACAGATATGTTTCACTTGTTCTAACCAATAGCTTAGATTTATTGTTTACCTGATAGATATGTCCTTCTTCATTTACCAAAACATGAATGATTCACTTGTCCATTAATAAAGTCTGGGCTCAATTTCTGGCCGAAGGATATAATATATATCAGATGTGAGTGTTCGAATTGTCTCTACTTTTCAAGTTTATAGCGGATGACTTCATTTAATTATATTTTGGCTTATCTCATTTGATTTGGTATTGAAAATTACTGGTGCATTTGTGATATGTTCTCATTCAGAGAAAAAAAATACTTTATGAAATGCAAAATATTGATATATAATTAAAATTGATAAATTTGTTATTCCTTTTGTTGTATCACACCTAGTTACAGAAGCAGTGGAATATCAAAGTTATCAATTTAAATTTAATATTAAAAATAAATTTCCACAAAGTTACCGTTGAATACATCGACAAAAAAAGGAAAATATTCAGTATAAAAAATGTCTATTGACAGCTGATCGTATTTATTTTTGCTTCAAATATCTTTATCAATATAATTTTTTTTCACTATTTACCTATTTGCTTTTAAAAGTTAAAACAAATCCTTTTACAATATGTTGTTTATTTTCACCAAAACAATCTTCGAGTTTTCATAGTAAAAATGCATGTTTTTAAAGTTTTACATGTTTTGGTAACTGTGTTTTATTATAATAGATATGTCGTTAACAGTTCAATCTTCATCCTGTAGATTTTTTCAAGCATAAATAAAAAAAATGTCTGAAATTTTTGATATTCTGATCGAAGCGATTAAAATAGCCCAGTTATAATTCCACATTTTATTCAAAATATTGATACAAGATATTTAATCATGAGTGATCCTCGCGGTTGTATATATCGAGAGTATCTGGCAACACGAGCATGTTTTTGTATTATATGCTGAGATTAAAATTTAATAATAAATGCTTTTATTCACAGTACTAGGAGTTGAACGGTTTTTGATTAAACGTGGACTTATAAATAAGTCTTTAATGAACTTTATGCTCATAAACTTTTGGGATTGAATTATTTATGCATTAAATAATGATTAAAAATAAAATGAATCTTAATCCAGACCACTATTTCAATAACAATATATAATAATTTTTTTGTTGTGGTATATATAACCCAAAGAAAAGCAATCAGTTAATGGTATTATAACATAGGAAAAACAAGTTCAATATTTATTTTGTAATCAAAATTGATCATTATGCTACTATTAGTATAATAAAAATATTTTGATGATATTCAGGATCATATTTGGCTATCATTGAAATGAAAACATTGGAATTAGTTATTCTTGATTGTAAGCCTATACACTTAGATGAGTTGAAATCCAAAGTAATGCCTAATTATTTCAAAACCATGTGTTACCACCTTTTCTGATTCGGTTAGTAATCCTTTTGAAATTTGATCATTGCATGAGAACCTTTTGCTTTTATGTGTTTCGTGTTGTTTTAATTTCCCCTCTAACAGGTACGGGACCCGAAGCCGGTCAGCAGCCTCCTTCGCCGAACTCTGTCAACAGCCAAAAATCCTAAATAAACGTTTGCCACCCGATCCGTTGTTAAGTTACCACCTAAAACAAAGCACACCTGCAAACCCATTTAGCAATAACTACTAATGCTTGGTTATGTTGCGTGAAAAGCTTGACTGAACTAAAAGTGAGTATCTTTTTATTTCATTAATTATTTATTATTAGACTCGATCGATGTGCGCTTGCTGTCCTGTCCTCTCATTACACAATGTTTTTACCCAATCACAGACACAGTATTATTTATTGTCTTTGGTTGTATTATGATTTTTTATTCCCATAAAGGTATGATCTTTTTATGTTTATTGTGATTATATTTTCATTTGAAGCTTTTATTATTTGCAAAAGTAATATTGAAAATAGATATGTTTTATAGAGAAAAAATATGGATTGTGAGTTTATTTAAGTAAATA
Source organism: Himalopsyche phryganea (assembly GCA_022494535.1). Taxonomy (NCBI): domain Eukaryota; kingdom Metazoa; phylum Arthropoda; class Insecta; order Trichoptera; family Rhyacophilidae; genus Himalopsyche; species Himalopsyche phryganea. The sequence continues at coordinate 3,267,975 of JAGVSL010000015.1, forward strand.
GTGAGAAATGAAATATTTTTTTTTATTGATGGTAAATCAGACAACGTAAGGTCAAGTTCATTCCCATATATATGACACTCTTAATACAATCGCCATTTGCTTTTCAGTGTTGGCAAATTATATGACACAATTGATATAAATATAGTGTTGATATTTAATAAAATAAAACATCAATAAGCAATTCCAAAGTTCCATGTCATAAAAAAATATTCTGTCATCCGACAGTATGTATACATTTAGCATTTCAGTTAACGTTATTTAAATTTTAACTGCTTCTGAACAATAATTTGTCAAATTTTCAGTGAAAGCTCTGCAATCAGCACCAACGGATGGTGAATCGAGTTACGACTCCGAAGAATTGTCACCAGACGTCGAGTTGCCATTGTATCAACAGAGAGACAACTTTTTCACTTGAAATATTCAAGATAATATCTTTATTGAAAGTAATCCTTTTCACAATCAATTAAGTGTCAGTATGAATTTTATCCAAACAACAACTATGATATAAGATGGCGGTGTTTAATAACTATTCTTGTCTAGGATCAGTTAATAACTATTTTCTTGAAAAAATTTTCATTCATGAGAGTCATTTGTGAAAATTTATCGGAATAAACCAGTGTAACTCCGCTGACTAATTTTTAACAGCTACATTCTTATAAATGAATCCTTTGGAGTTTATAAATAATCAAACAGGCATATCTCAATGCCGTATTCCCTATGATTATAGTATTGATATTTGATTCGATAATATTCTTATTAGGTACTAACCTATTTTGATTGAAACGTTTTTGTGATTTGTAAATCTTTTTCTATCATTAAGTATTTATTGTACCTGTCTATTTTCTAAGTGATGCACCGTATTACCTACCCTTCGCTCATTCGGCGAGTATCATTCGCTGGCAACTCGATATGAAAATAAATCAGCTGCTAATTTTCTATGAATATAAAAATTCACATCGACATTGAAATCCTTTCACTTGTTATGTATTCCAATCAAATGATATTCTGAATTAGACTGCTTTGAAATATTCTAATCAAAAATACAATAATCAATATTATACAACATAATAACGTGGACATATCAAGCATGTTACAGATCCGTAACTAGCTAGATGCTATATTCGATATCCACTATTAGAGTGATTCGATATCAATACATTGTTGACACACTTCAAAGTATTGTAATCGTAAAATTTTAAAATAAAATTAAGCTTTTCGTGTCATTTGTCTCAATATTATAATTATTTAAATAATAGAGATTGTAACTTATTAAAAAATTGTTAACCTTAAAATTATATTGAAGCAACTTATCGATCTCGTAAATAACTTTTAAACGATAACTAATTATCGTAGTAAATTACTTAATCATTTTTCAAGTATCAGGCGACACTTGATTTACTTTGATTGGATATTTTGTGTGTTAGTTTTGCAAAATTGTTCACGCGTCTATCGTTTCAAAATTGAGTGTTAGCTGTGATGTTTAATCGACACGCAAAATACAGTCAATTAGAGACTGCAATATATATGTATCATTAAAATTATTGCACATGTCTGTGTAAATTATATAATAAGAAAAAAAATAATACGTATTCTAAAGGATTATTGTGAATGCTCACTTATCTCAAACACCTTCTATTTAAATTAGAAAAGTTAGCATTCAAAATTAAATGATCGCACATACATTATTTTATATTAAATTATTATGCATGAAGAATGACTTAAATAAAATATTAAGATTTAGGTATTTTAAAAGCTGACCTTGACTTTAAAAGATACCGGCTTAAACTGTACTGTTAAAATTCTACCAGTTAAATACAAACTGAAATAATGTTTATCTGTGCATCTTTTTTGTATTTATTCAAAAAGTGTAATAGTATCTTTTGTCATCAAATAATAATAAGAATTCATTTTATTATATTGTTGCGGTCTCAAAATAATATTTGTCAATGCTATTATAATAAAACCTGTCAATACAACTGTCAATTCAGATTGAATAGTTAAATTTTTACTGTGGATTCGACGAAAACTCTCGGAAAGTATCTTAGAGTTTGGTAGTTCTTCCGTACCAATAGAGAATAGATTAGTGATTCTGATCAATTATGTACTTAAATTAAATATATAAAGTCCTCTTTAGTACTTTTATATAAACCCTTTTGATATAGTTAATAATTTTTGATAATTATGGTTCAGATGAAGTATAAAAATGTGTCGATTTCACACACAATGTTTAAAAGCCGTGTCATATTCAGTAACATGTCAATGTTTATGTAATAAAGTTACATGATCACCTCTATTGAAATTCACTTTGATAGTTGTTATCTTTCATTTTCTATTCAAACGGGATTGTAGTTAATAAACCCATTTATGAATAATCTTACTCGGACAATGCTTTAACGTCAACTTGTGACTAGAAAAAAAATGTCTGACAAAATGAGCTTATTTTTGTCTGTCATTCATAATACAATTTTTTTAAGTGTTGAGAATGAAAAGTTATACAAAAGATGCATTATTTATTGTGAATTCTAGTAACGATGATCTCATCCAATTAGTTATAAAAAACTCTGTAAAATTGATATTTCTGTAAAGGAACCGTCAATATTATCGTCAATTGAAATTGGTATTTTCTGTCTAATATTTCTTTCTAAGATTTTTATTCATTATTTGAAATGATATTTGCATTGTGTAGGTATCTATAATATCTAGTAAAATTTGTACAGCATCTGACATTCAACCATTCGACCTATGTAATTATACTAAGGGACCATAAACGGTTTAATACATTTACTTGGTTCTATGACAGGAATCCCTATTTAGGAAAAATTTTCAACGTGACACAATACATTGTGAAACTATATCACTAAATTATTAATTATATAAGAACGAACTATGTTAAAAATGCACAAACAAGCTGTAATATTTGAATGATCCATGACAATTCAAAGAATTTTTATTTTAAAAGCATTTAATTACTCAAAACGTTTGAAAAAGCCAGGTATCGCTGGTAATTTTTAAGGTCCTCTTGTGGCTGAAGTGTACTTTAAGTTATTTCACACCCACCGATTAAAAAAAATTAATGCATACCTAAATATAATAAATACCCACTGTCTTATATTTATAAAACCTATCATTAAAGAAAGCTTGGTTTTTAGCTTTGTTAAAGAGTTCTCCAATTATAATAATATTGTATTTGCATAATGTTTTATGAATATTGTTTTCACTTTCACTGATCAACGAATTATTATGCACATATAAAATTGTGTGAATTGTTGCAGATCTGTTTGAAAGCTAGTGTTAGTGAGCAAATATTATATAGATTCAGAGGATATTGCTAAAATATATAAATTGATTTCCACGTATATCATAATATAACTTTAAATGTAATGCCTGCATAATTATCATATTATCTTAAATACTCGTTCTTTGTTACGCTTTAGCATAACGTGTGCAAATAATGACTTTAATGTTTGCTTTCGAGGCAACTGCTGTACGTTGTTATCAAATTTGAACGAACAATTTTTTGTCATTTACTGTCTTGTTAACAGTATATTATAAAGTATGAATATAATTATAAGAGAAAGTATAATTATTCACAGTGTTATCTTAATCTTCTCAACACCGCAAAGTACAATAATGAGTCTACAAAATTTGTTACACTTTTCCACATTCATGTTAAATAAATTTTGATTTAATTCCTGTGTGATTTAATTTACTTTTAATTCTGAAATTGTAGTAAATGTCATGTGGATGCTGATTTCAAACGTCCAAAATGTATTAAAGTAAACGTAGTTAGAATATTTCAATTCTCTGTTAAATGTTCACCTATACAACCTATTTTTTATAACTAATAATATTAAAAAAACATTTGTTTTTATGTAGAGAAAATTCATTTAAATTGTTGACAAGTATAAGTACATTAACGTTGTTTAGAATTCAAATAAAATTGTCAACACATCTATTTAAATTACATTTTTGTCAATTGTCATGCTCACTCTTGAGAGATCTTATCACAGAGAATAGGAAAACCTATATTCATGAGATAGAAGACATCAATCACATTGAAATGAATTATTTTGATGATGTATTTCATTGTTCTTGTGTTAAGCTGCTAGACTATGATAGAATATTTGGCGATAGGTATTAATGATTTTGCTAAAGCATATCATAGATGGCCTATTGTTATAAACCCTTATCTGATATTTTAACGAAAATGACTATAACCTGTATCTCGCATATTTAAAATAAGACAAAGTACTTAAATTTTTTAATGATTTACAAGTACCCTAACATACTTTCCATTTAACACTTAGAAGAAAAAAAAAGTCTTATATACACATTAACGTAAATATTCAGTTTCTTTTAGCCTCCTGTAGAATTTGTAAAGTCACTTACGGGATTATAACATTAGGTCATCGATATTGAATTTTGTTTAAGAGTTGAATTTCTTACAAAAATATGAAGTCATGACATTAATGGCTTTTTTCGAGTCGTGGAATACTGTCATATAGCATTTATTTTTATTCTTCACCCTTGAAATATTCCCACTGCCTAATTTTATATGTTATTGTGGATTTATAAATAACACACCAAGAACTTTAAAATATGTTTATACACATGCTTATCTTAAAGTAATATTGTATTCAATGAAAAACATGCATAGATGACTAAACTAATCAATTAGCTGGATCTACACAAATAATGATAAGTCTTCATTGGATATGGCACTTATAAACACCTGTTTGCATTTTCATTTGATAGTACATTATTATAATTAGTATCAAGGCTATGGATAAGTTTTCTTCAAGAGTTGAAATTATACTAGGAATTTACTACAATTACGTAAATAACTTAAAACGACCTGATAAATTGAAAAAGAGTAAATCAAATGTTTGGGACTTAATAATTTTTTTAGAGCTGTTCATAAGTGATTGTAGTAGAATATATTTGAAAACTTATGTATTTAAATAACAGATTTATGATTGTATAATATCATTGTAAATTGAGCATCATATCAGTCTTCCGAATTATTTTGCGAATTTCTAACATTAATAAAAATAACCATTAGCAGTGACTTAACAATAAGACAGTAGATACTCTTTTCAGTACGTACTTCCTAATAAAATAACTGCCATTTTATGATTCAGTTTACTGAATATTTGCTTGCATCATTACATAACAATAGTGACAGTTTTTGTGCCCATAATTATTTGAATTTTAATAACAAATGTAGAATTAGAGGCCTAGTTTTTTTGTAATATTTTAGACACTGACTAGTTATGAACGTTTAAATATCTCGTTCATTACTAAAAATATTCATAAACAGTGACGAAATGGTGAGTTTTTATCGCAGAGTAATATTATATATGATATCATAGAACAATTAGTGTCTTAGAAATTATGCTCAACGATATACAGATAAAGAAAATGTGCATGTCTTTCTTTCTAAATGACTGGTTTGGCCTATATTCATCTTCATGAACATTTTTCGTAAACATTGCTTTTATACAAATGTAACAATTCAGCATGCATAATTGGCTTTGGTGAATATTTGACATTATTTGCTCTCATTTTCCTTTATTTATTATAGAGTGGTTTTTGATTAGTCTTAGTATTGACAACATTGTTACAAGAAATAGAATGCTGAATATTTATGTATTTACACTATCATCTACTAAATAATGTAAGCAACACTCAGATATGACTTGGTACCAATTACACATTTTGTAAAAGAGGATTTAGATACCTTCAAACATATTTCCTTCTGATGAAGGTGTTTCTCTGGCGAGTACTCAAGAATAATAATTTATTTAGTATTATTATTACTTCATTATAACTAATTGTGTCATACATATACCATTTAAGTATTACAAATTGTTATTAATGTAAATACATGTTAATAGGATACCGTTAAATGTGTTGGGACATCCAAATACAGTTAGATATTGTAAACATTGAATTTTTATGAGTTATTAACGTAAGTATATTCACATCATATTATTTGTATTATATTATGTTTAAATTATAGTTTTTATTGATTAATTATTATGTTATGACTTGTTTTTACATAGATTTTTATTTTTTTAAATTACTGAAACAGTCTGTGAGCATGATTCGTCCATTTGAAAATATTTTGGGATGTTTATTGTTTACTGATCATGTACATTTTTGTATTATATATTCTTATGTTGTTTTTTAAAAAGTAGTTTAGAACGTAGTTGAAAGCGACAGTGTCATAATAATTAATTATTGTTTATTTTAAGGACATTCAAGAAGTCAGAGCAAATTTTGTAATACTTATATTAATTTAAATGAGGGATTTTTTTGTGAACATTACAATAAAACCCGCCACCCCCATTGAAACATTGTACAATACCTACAAAATATGAGTGCAAAACAAATAATAGATTATTGATTTAATTTATTTTTTATTTATCCTTTTGTTCCAATCATTTACCCTTATATTGTTTTTTATATTATTTGAACACGGGATATTATTGGCAAACCAATGAAGCCGATTTCAACAATCATTTTTTTTTAATTGTTATTTATACATTTAAAATACTTGACCAATAAATATCTACATGTCAGTCCGAAAATGTTGAGAATTTAAATACATTGTAATACAGTACAGTCATAAAATTTCCATGATGATTTTTATGGAACTATCAGTAACAGTTATTGGGAATGCATAGCTATGTACCACTGTTGATGGTTTTCAACAGCATATCTGCTGTAAATAAATTCAAACACCCTAGAACAGTTTCAAATTTACCATCACTGTCATGGATAAAGCAAAATATGGAACACATGAATCAACAATTAAAAGAAAATATGCCATATATTTTATTCTGAGTGCAGATGTATGCAGCCTCTAGTTAATCAGCTAATATGACAGGTAGAAAAATGAAATAACCATAATGACATGGCACACATCTGCATATTCAATTTATAGAATGAATATACTACTGCCACCTGTTAGATAACTACTGTACTATTTTGACAACTGTTAATAATTAGTTTATTATTTTCTACACAGAAAACACAAACTTAATAAGACAAAAATGGTACACAATTTTATCAAATAATACAAATGCTGTCATTGGTGTTCGTCACATTGATTCATTTCATTTTTTAAACAGAATATCTAAAATATGAGCACTATTAGTAGTTTAATTTCCCTACCATTATAATTATTCCATTTAGTTAGACATCTATTCATTTTGACATGTTTTCCAAAAGAAATTGATTTTTTCTTCATGATATAAATTTATATGAAGTGTTAAAAAGTATTGCTGTATTATCGTAGTGTCAATTATCATATCGATTACATTTATAGAATCAATAATTTTAATAAATATTCATGATTTATGTTAATTTGTAGTTTTCTTTTATTTAAAAATTCAAAGATTTTTTTGGGTCTTTATCATAATTATTAGTCAGTAAACTAAATTCAATCTAAAAAATGATGGATGAGTTAAAGTGAAGAACAATGGCTTAGTTCCAATACGGTGGCTCCTTTGCAAACTGTCAGTGTGCATCCATAATTTTTGAATTATCTCCTTTGCGACAAAAATTTGAATCAATTCTAGAAAAATGCCTTATAATTTGCGGTAAACATCTTTATTTTGACATGAAATGAGTTTTACTTTTGGAGGTCGCTCAAAGTTTTAAAGGTAAGTATAGAGGTTCAGATGAGGTAGCAGTGATTTTTATCATAAATTATTCTAGACAACTAAAATTAAAAAAAAACATTTCAGTTGATTAGGGCAGTGGTCACAAAACTATAGTCTGCCAAAGATTTTCTTCCAGTCCTCATAAAATTCCCGATTTTTGTATATAAATTATTCATACAGAAAATATTAATTTTATAAAATTTCATGATCTGGTTGTGAATTCACGACAACTATTTATTTCAATTCAATTCATTAATAGATGTCGCTGTATCGAAATCTGAATCATTTCACTCACTCTTAAGGTATTAGCTACTTATAATACTACTACAACAACCATCTACTGTATAGGGTGGATAGAGCATCAGTAGCGTCCTTAAACAGGGAAATATTTTTTTCAACAATTTCATCTATCTTAACTAAAAGGGACTATTTAATTTCGAAAATTTAACTGAAAATAAATACTTTAAAGTTACCGAATCTGGAGTTAATTTTGCAATCGATATGAAACTTAAAAAATATATATGTCATTGTCAATTGACCACTTCGAATAATATTAAATAATTTGTCTGATATATTTTGAGATACACTGGTTAGAAAATTGAAATGAACAATAACAATATTTTGACTGTAAGAATAACTTTACATTATTACAATAATATTGTCATAAATCAACTGATTTATTTTATAGGATTGTTTAGGTATATTTTCTCAGTGAAAAAATATCAGCTGTCAATTCCCGCCATCATTTATTGAGAGCGCGCTTAAAATTCGCGAATCGCAAATACGAAAAATAAATACACATTCCAAATTCAAATGAGTCAAAGATGACAAGACTGAGGTTCCATTCAACTCGCATTAATTTCGGCAGAAATTTTTACTGCATTGAATAAATTTCAGATTTATGGTGACCATTCAAACCACCGAGAAAATTAAATTTTGATTCCCAGTCTATACTGAGAATAGCTGTATTTAATTTAAATAAAAATCATGTCATCTATTGTTCAACGACTGCTCTTTCTAGACATAATAATTGAGTTTGTTTTTACTCGACTGTAAATGTTTCATTTTATAAATATAATATATCAAGTAAAATATTCAGTTTTAATTACAAAATAATTACGTTCACTGTCAACTTTTTAAAGATGATTATATTTAATTACTAGTATAACCGTACCCGTCATAGATGACGGTATTGAAATTGAAATACTGAATGCCTAAATTAGCTAGTACGTCGTAACTGTGTGTTCATTGTATATCATTATATTTTATATGTACGCCGCGAACGCTTAGGTCATGAGAAAATTTTATACCTACATGTGATATGCGATGATAAAAAAAACGTCTACAGAGCGGTCTGGGCTATTATAACCTTATATATAATAGCCCAGATCCACATGTAGGTACACATTTTGAGTATAATAATAACAAAAACTAGCTACTTTAGACATTCAGTATTTCAATTTAAATACCCGAGGATCTATGACGGGCGTCCACTAGTAAATATATAAGATTATTAAAATGTCTCGTTACATATCGTCAGCAATGTGGCAGAAAGCGATAAGTAGAAAATCGGCTGTTTTGAGTTATGAATGCAGTACGATAGATTTCAGGACGATCTATCGTCTGAAAAAACAGGCTCAGCGATATTCCATGTATTTTTTTTACGTAGTTTGAAGAAATCAATATGAATTTAGTCAATTTCGTTCACAGTTATTAGTGAAGAAAAGCTATAATTAATATTACTTCAAAGAAAATTAATAATAATTAAATCGAATTCGTAAATGATTAACGAATCGCAGAAAGTTTTTAGTTTAATAATTGATGGTTAAATTTAAAAACTGTAATTTCATGATTGTCTTAAAGTTCGATTATCTCAAAACAAGGTTTTTTGACTTAAGGGCCTTCTGCCACTATACCGACGGTATAATTGTTGATTATAACTTTATAATTCTTTAGAGTTAGATGTTGATTGAGGATCAATATCAGATACCGATGCTCAGGGGCCCCTATCCTATAATTAAAACTTGCGCCGTCAAAATAAACGTTGTTAACTTTATTTTCACTGTTTTATAATGCTGTTGAATTTTTTACTTTTGTAATTTCAAATTGTTTTTGATTTTCGTTTTCGCACGATTTTTTTGTACGGTGTCCCCCGCGTAAAACAAATCGGGTGCCCCTTAATTTTGGATTTGGTAAAACATCGTGCTATACAACCAACAATATGCCACAACATCGTCACACTCTGAGCATTTCAAAACGACTTTATCTAAACCCGTTTTTGGCAATTGGGATGACACAATGTACGTTCTTTACACCAACTTACCTTTGATGATTAAGGAATGTTTAATATTTATGTGTGGCCACTGTTTGTCACCTTGGGAAACATTTATTTGGCCGTTAGCGAGTGAGTTATGTTTACCACATAGCTTTAAGTACGTCACACCATTGCGATTAAAATAAACCTAATGTAAATGCATTTGACATGTCTAGAATTCGTAATATCCTTTGTCGAAGAGTACCTTTGACGTTAGACAAAAGTGATTCTCAAACTCGCACCACAATGCTTAGTAGTGTACTGTGACAAGTATATCTGATTCTTCTTTTGCACGGGATTTTATACAGAATTTTGAAGTAACATCCTCTAATAAAGCGTAAGAAATTATTTTATTAGAGTATTTTGTGCTTTAATGGTGGGTATGGTGAATTGCGTTATGAATCTTTGAAACGCACCCCTGTAAATTCTCATATTTGCAGATACGGGATTATACGTAGAGAGTGTCGATATAATAGTGGCTTACGTCAAGTGGCCGGGTCAGAATTTTTAAACCTAAAATCAATGTAAAATGACGTTTCCCTTCCAAAAAGTGGTCAATTTATTTTCCTAATTTACATCATTTGGCCGTGACCTGTTCTGTTGTCTTTAAAATGAGATCGAATCATTAACTCATTTTCGTATTTTTTGAGGGTTACATCAATTGGCCAAAACACCATCGATATATAGTTCTACTAGAATTATCATATATATTATACAATGTCCACTCCTTATGAATCATCTAAATAGAAAATGTTTTACAATAACTGCACGGATTTTTGTTAGTTCTAATTTTGAAGATGGTGTTTTTATTGTAAAATACCTGTCAATAATATTTGAGAATTCTCCCAAAATTATATACATTGCTATTTTAATATCTTGCTTTATCACGAGTTTTTATATACAAGATATTATCATTGTCTACAACGAAGCCTATTAAAAATTTTATTACCAAAATTCACATTTTAAGTAGTGGTTTACGTCTCGGGGAATCAAAAGAATTCCCCTTTTCTTTGAGGGAAGAAAAAAAGCAACAAGGTTTAAATCTGAAAAGCACTTTACGGCTGACATAGTCAAAAAAGAATATTACTTGTATATTATGTTTTAATATTTCAAACAAACAAGACTCCTCGACCTGTTTCGTTTTGCAGAGAAAGTGCACCAACTATATCATTGCAATTCAGAGGCGTATCAAGAGGAGGAAATAACAATTATATATTATGAGACGCAATATCGATGGCTAAACAAAGTACACATCAATCTCCTAGCATATGTCAACACCGATAGATGTTTTCAGATTATATACGTATAAAGCATATGCAAGTGGTGGCATGAACAATCTTTTGTTAACTATATAATTAGACAGCCATGTCGCTAAATCTTGATGATTAATTAAAAAGTATATTAATCGTCCATCTGTACGTCGCAAAAAGTCTCAAATGTTGAGCCTTGGTGTCACGCAATTCACAGCTTTTTTTAAAATTGACAAATACGAATAAATGTACTAAATTTAAGTTCGCCTTCGTCCTTCTTACCCTATGTAAAAAGTTGATTAGCTTTCCAATCAGAATATAAATTAGGGGAGATATCAGGTAGCTAGAGTATTGTAATGTGGAAATTGAATAACATGTTATGTAATTTATGAAAACTTCACGAAGAAGTTTTGAGAAGGATAAAATTATTTCAACTAAATAATTTTATTGTTAAAGCATTGACTCATTTGAACAAAAAGGGAGTTTTTATTGTCAAATGAATGTTGTGCTGAAAACGAGTAATCATTAAAATTTTAAAAAGAGTAGACAAAATCATTCTTTTTCATACGACTTGGCAAAAAATACCATTTCTGTCCACCCTTGGCGTTGAAGTTTGTCATTTTGTCGATTTTTGAAAAATAAAAATTTATTATAAACTTAAGCGTTACAAAAATAATTTGCAATACATCTTTTTTTAGTTATTTAAGCTCTACAGTTGGTTGGAAAATGGAAACATTAATGATAACAATAAGAGATAAAAACAGAATTTCACAGAAATATTAATAAATCAAGCTTCAAAGACGTCATTTTAAATACAAGAATATTCTGACAGCGAATGTCCAACGCGCCGGATATTTTAAATCATGAAAAGATAATTTGAAGAAATCAAAGATTGAATAGAGGAGAAAAGACATTTCGAACAGCCGGGAAAAATATATTGAAGTAAAAAAAAAAACCACTTATATTAATTAGCACTTTACAAGATCTCAAATGTTTAATAATTGAAAAACTCATTTTCACCCCGGAAACTTCTAGTCATTTAATAGGACTGTTATCGCTTGACTACAGACTACAAAGAACGATCTAATAAAAAAACAGTACTGATACAAGATTCGATTTTTTCTGTTTTTAAGTATCTCAATTTACCCACTTTATTTTATTAACATTATAAAATTTATTGACTAGATCAATAATTAAAAAATGATATGTCAATTAGCACTGACAAATTTAAGTGCTTAGTATTTGGTATTTACCGAAAGTAACCGGCGACCTTTTTGGTCGCAAAACAATGAAGAATGTCATCGTCGTAAAAATGTCTTTATTGTTTGAATTAAAAAACGAAACATCGAATAGAATCTTTCCTTAACCCCATGGGACTAGACACGTCACTGCCTGCTATATCTCGCAGAAAAATGCGACTAATTAAAAAATATTTTTCACTCTGATGCAGGTTACTTCGCATAGCTCTTTCTGTTGGTAACTTTTTAAATTATCTTTGACTCTGGAGTTTATGATGTAGTATTTATGTTATTACAGAAATTGTCGCTAGCGTTGTATGATGTTTCTTATATTACTATTTCAAAGTAAAACAAGATACATAAAGAAAAGGTATCATTATTAGTAGTTTTAGCTAATGCTTGTTGCAAGGTATTTGTACTTTGAATATTTCTGAAGTCAGTAGAATTCGTAAGAAATTTACTAAATCCAACCGAGGAGGCGCTACACAATTTAGACAGGGGTGTAGGTAAAAGATTTTGTGACAAAGACAAGACGAGGGAGGGAAACATATTTAAAGTCGTTTAACGTAATAAACAGACGAACTCGCGTGTTTAAAACAACAATACACAATAGCAACTTTCCGACAGTCTAAATTACCAACAGAACAGCATGCCGAAGTAATAAAATGTTTCTTTGAAGCCAAAGATTATTACTCATTCATTTTGTTCATAACAAAAACAATAGGAAAGATGCATGCATGCTGTATTTTTTTAACCGTGTCCGCTCCCAATGGAGGTTTTATCTCAACAGAAGTTTTCTCTGAGAACTGCTTGTTACTCAGTGGCTCAATGCTTATTTTTTCGAAGACAGTAGAGATAGAAGTATATGGCTAGGATAGGACGAGTGGTTAGCTAAACGCTCTTGCTACCCCGTTTTTTTTAAGGTTCGGAAGGGTGAGACGGAAATATTTATAAAAAATAAATTAAAATTAGAGGGTTTGAAATAATTGTAACTAACTGCTGGACTACCAGAGCGTTGTTTTTGGAAAGATTAGTGTCGGGAAGTTAGCATTCAGGAAGTTGGTTGTCGCGGTTTTGTCCGGTACCCATTTCACATACTCAGGTATTACATATGCTATTGTAAGACAATTTTGGAAATCAAAGAAGTCTCAGTATTGCTATTTCACAATACTTTAGTTAAGAAAGCTGTGAATACTTTGTGGAGATCGATTGTGAGAGTATTTATATCGAGAAAAAGAAGTTTTAGAGACAGAAATCGCAGATCTCATACGAAACATATTATATTTTAAAAGCAACGTAGCTCTCAATACTCAATTGTGGTTTTAAATATATCACACACTAAATAATAATATAAAAACAAATCGTGATAAGTGTTTTTGCATCTTAAAACAAAAAAATAGCCTTAATTTTGTCATTTATAAGTTAAGAATTAGAATTACGTTATAAATAAAAACCTTAAGATGCTTCTCAAATAGGAGCAACACGTGTCACAATTAGTAACACAAATTATGGAATAGTGGAGTTATCAATTTAGATTTTATTTAAAAAAATAACTTTGACTTAAAAAGATTATAAAAAAATATTATCTGTCAAAAACTGTTGATTTTAATGAAATGTTTTTACTGAAAAATGTATGGAATTTAACATTATAACACAGGCAAGTTATAAATACCATAGTTAATGCTATTTATATGAATGTAAAGATTGTAAAGTATTCCATGCACGTAAGATTTGCAAGCAATAAGGAAATATTGACTTACTTCCTTCATATTTTGTTAAAAATTGATTTCATTAAATTCTTAATGGTTGAATGTTTCGAATTGATAATTCAGATGAATTTTCACATACAATTCGCTAGTGTGCACATCCTATGTGGCTGTAATCAAATTAAATATATTCCCAAACGCTTGGTAGCGATGCTAAATTCTGAAATGATGGAGGCGTTTTTTTAATTGGACGTAAAGAATTTAGTTTTAGCGTCTGTAGAGTAAAATATTATTTATTCTTAATGCGTACAGGTTTCATGTCATTAGATAAGTTTAAATAATTACCAAGCATAGTCATAAAAATATCCCCCGAAAGCCAAATATACAGAAAATAAAATCAGGTTTTTTTGGTTGGCACCATTTTTAAATGGTGTACCGACTAAAAGTGAATTTAATAAAAATTGTTTTGCTATACTCATATTATTTACTATTTCACAATAAATACAACAGACGATAAAACATACAAAGGCCCCCTTACGATGCTTAAGTTATACATAATAAAGGTGATATACAGAGGAACCCCAAATTCTTTGGTTTTTAGGGGCCCTGAAAAAAAACGATAAATTCCGGAAAACTTTTATTTTAGTCTCTCAGCTTGAGTCCTAACTTTCTTCATAGGGGTTAGTTTAGTTGCAAGTGAGAGTAATAAGGGGCTCAGTAGATGAGCATTGTGAGCTGACATCATAACAATAAGGCGACGCTTGTAGACATGCAGTCTTGGTCTTTTTTACGATAGTGGGTGAATGGGTTCGCACTTGATAATGGGATGGATTATGTTCGACAAAAATATTAGATTTTAAAAAATAAAGCAATTAATTTGTACTACTTCCACATGTTTACAATGATCGGGACCGATTTCGATCATCACGAGCATTATCAACTGACAATCAACATTGTCAACCAGTCGATAATGCCCGTGATGAGCGAAACCGGTCCTGATCATTATAAACAAGTGGAAGTAGTACAAATGGATTGTGTTTTATTTTTTTAAATATAATGCCTTTCCACCAAGAATTGACACCTTAAAAAACATTAGATTTGGATAAAATTTGTAAAGATATATAAAGTGGCTGAATGGAGTCGTGAGTCCTTCTAAGCGGGAGAACAAGTGTTGAACAAATACGATCAATCGAGGAGAACGATGAACGCGGAATTATTTAACACTGTTCTTATGGGTGTTTTGTCGGGACCATAAAAAATAACGATACATGCAGGAAAACGATTAATACTAAAATCATAGATCGGGGTTCCACTATATTCTACTAACGATATTTTAAATATGATACCATTTTAAAACGGTATGTTACCCCGTTATACTCAGAGAATTAATAATCGAAAATGCTAATTGGTGACAAATTTAATGCTGTATTAAAACATTTTATAATTTGACTATTCCGACACAGAACGTGAATACATTTTGATTACAATAAGTGACATCGATTTGTGAACTGTTCATTTTCTCAGAATATGAACAATAAAGAATTTGAACAAAATTGATTTGATTAATATTAAATAGTCAGTCATCACAGTGGCTCAGTTTTTAAGGGTATGGATATCAATACGATTGATCGTGTAAAGTTCGCTTTAATCATTATTCTACTGTAAATATAAATATTCTATATTTAAAGCGCATAGGCTACGTTATTAAGAAAATTGTTTTTCATCATTTCCCAAGCTCTGTATCTGTGTGACAAATCACGTTTGAATGTTTGTTCCTCATATTATGTTAATAATGCTTTATTTAAAAACAGTACACACAAGATATCTTTCTGCATACCGTGTCCACCTACGATATAGAGAGTATGGAACCAATCAAATCACCATACGCCCTGTAGTTTAGTGGTGAAGGGTTGGAAGTGACAATATGTCGGATTGCTGTGTCTATCTATTAAGCAAATGGGTATTGTAGTATAGGTTCTGATCATATTATAAATTGTTGGAATCAGCACTACAAATAATCGTGGGTATGCTATTTGAAGTTTTAAGCTTTGATATACAGTAAGACACGTAAATATACCAATTAAATATGATAAATATCATCAAATTTAATAATGTATATTTCAATGAGTAATATATTAAATCATTGAGAATGAATAATGCAAAGATTTCAAAAGTTGGGTAATTACCACCAATCATAATACGGCATCTTCCCAAAACAATATGTAATCTAAGACGAAAGGATTCTCTGTTCGGAAAATCCATAGGCAGAGCAAATCAACAAATGCGCGGAATAATTTAAATCTTTTTGCAAACAACAATATATCATATTTTTTATGGTGTGTATATGATAGCGATTAGCTAACTAATAGCCTTATCCTAACTTGATACTCTTTATTCTCTTCGAAAAAAGTGGTTGAGCGATTGAGTAACAAGCTGTTATTGTAGAAAAAACTTCTGTTGATATGGCTAAATTAGGATATCATATGCTCTATATTGGGAGCGGACATGGTAAAAAATGAATATGAATATTTCTTAAAAAAAATATTTTAATATTTTGTATTGGAGTGGACGCCAATCGAGACGAGTGCGAGGGAATTCTAAAACTGCTGCGTGGCCGCGCACGCCTGCAGCTTAGAGGGGACACTGGCTATAATATATTATGCTATTCTTTTTAATGAAATCAATATGGAGCCGTTGAATTACAATGGGTACATGCGGACAATTGTGACGGCGCTAAGCAAAAGAAAATAAATGTGTATAAGTAAATGGGCACGATAAGAATATCGAGAATAATTTTAGAGGTCGTCGTCGGGCTAAAATCCCACTGTAAATGTACACATTGGACTCAAATAATTTGAATACAATAAGAGTGAAGATTAGTGTTTGTTATTTAGGTTTAGAAGTCAGCTGACGATTCTTGTGCACGCATGTCCGGCCATACGTGATTATTATAATTATATACCTTTTGTCTTTCGACACCAATGCAGTGCGGTAAATAAGGAGCCAATTCTCTATCTTCTCATAGTACACAATGTTGTATCTTTTACCCAAAGCATAACAATACTAAGCGCTCTTAAGTAGTTTTCAGTCAGTATCAGGAGTAAGTATCGACGACTTGGTTTGCTATACACAAAGGCATGCTTGAAAAAAGAGTTAAAATTTTCTTACTCTTTGTATGGCGAATTTTTTTTTCGGTTACTAAAACGTTTTTTTTCTACGAGAATTGATTATTATTCAGTTGATCAACCTTTCTTTTTCGAAGACAGAAATGATAGAAGAATAGGGCTAGGACAGTACTAGCGGTTAGCTAATCACTCTTGCTGGATACCGTGTTATTTTCGGGCAGGAAGGATGGGAGCGAATTTTAGACATCACAAACATCCATCAATCGATTGAAAAATCAACTTATGAAACTGTTCGTTCCGAGACTTGAACCGAAACCGAAATTTTCTCACTCTTTGTATGGCGAATTTTTTTTTAACCCTCTTTAGTAACTAAAACATTTTTTTTACAAGAATTACTTATTATTCAGTTGATCAACCTTTCTTTTTCGAAGAGAGGAAAAATAGAAGACTAGGGCTAATACAGGACTAGTGGTTAGCTAATCACTCTGCTACATACCCTGTTTTTGTAAGGCAGGATGGATGGGAGGGAATTTCAGACATCACAAACATCCATCAATCGATTGAAAAATTAATTTATGAAACTATTCGTTCCGAGACTTGAACCCGAGACATCCGAAACCGTAGCCAACGACGTTGAAATGAAGTGTAATTCACTCATGTAGATGCTATCTATATTGGCGTGGCCAACGTTAGTAATTTGTCCATTTCATTTTCAGTACCGGATATTCCGAAATGATGCGATTCATATTTCCAATATGGCCTACTATTAGTTAATTTATCAAGCTGGAAGAGCTTTGCAGCAAAGTCACCATGTCTTGGTTTTTTTTTACTAAGAACCGTGTTGAAGTAGCCACTCATATTTCTCCAGCAACATTGAGGCACTAAAGAACAAAACATGGTGTTTGATACTCAACATATTGACAATTAATTATTTTCGATTTTACGAATATCTGCAACCCACCAGTTGGGAAATAGAATGGGTACCTACTAAAAAGTTTATAAAAGCCATTGGGTGGAATTACTTTGAATTTTAAGCTGTCTTTGGAATACGTCAAAAATATTTTACAATGAAATAAATTATTTCTATTACATTTATGGGACGCCGCTGGCGATTTGCGGTTGATCCTTCATTATTTAAAACATGAATAAGCTTGGGAAGTATTATTTTATTCGACCATTGATTTCGAGATGATTTCCTGGAATCCTTTGTGACAACAGTAAACACGAGAATGAAAACGTTTGTCAACTTTTAATAGATTTGGATTAATAGGAAAATGTAAATTTTCCTAACTTAGGAAATAATTTGCCATAATTTGAAACCAAGCAACAGTACCAACATTGAATTGATGAATAACGCTTTTATATGAATAAATGAAATTTAAAAAAAATGTATTTTTTTACAATGTGCTTCTTATTTATATTACCTTCTAGTTTAGCTTCTTTTCAGAAGTTTTTTTGACAAGACCTGGTTGTAAGTAAGTTACTCGAGCTCCATTTTCAGTGAGTGTAAATAAAAAGTGCTTTTGAAATGAATAGTAGTAAGGCAATCGTTCACTCTTTATTCATTTTTTCAGAATCAGGCAACCTGGGTTGAAAAAATGACGTACATCGATATCTTTGGATAGAAATCCATATATTATCTATTGAAAAATCATTTTATGAACGTTTTTATTTGTGGATTAACAAACTCTGGACTCCGCAGTCAATAGAACGTCCTAGAAAATTGACTCACCTTCACGACCGGCTTCAATGTTTATTACGAAAAGTGTTTGATTTTATAGGATATTTTTTCACACACCACTAAGGGAAGCTAGTTTCTGACCCAACCATATACATTTTTTGTTCACTCGGGTCACATACATGTGTTTGCTACGTTACGCGGGCCACAGAATAGTTAACTATACCATAATAATACTAATAATGTAACAAAAAAAAATAAAGGGTTTTTTAAAAGATAAACGAGATTTTTGATTTTCGGACACAACTGTTATAGGTAAATCAGGTTTATAATTGCTACATGTAGAAAGCTATGGTGTGGCTCTCAGACGTATAATATCTTACCTCGTAAATAATATTTGTCGTATTTGTATCTTCTATATAAAAGTTAGACACTGTTTACTGTCTGTCAGTTCGAGTCCATTCGTGTGCTCGAATGCCTGAAGATGCCGAAAGGCGAGACCCGGGTCGTTAGTGACAAAATACATGGAAGTGTACAAAATCTCAATAATCCAAATTTGATGCTTATATGTATTTAGTATTATATAATAATATTTTTTTTTAATACCAGGTTATAAAAGACCATTTAAAACTCTTTTAAAATGACATAATTTAATTGTAAAACAGACTTCATTTCTATAATTCAAAAAAATGGATATGCACTATTGATTCAACAGTGTTGTAAGCCCAGTATTTTATTAACTTTCTACGGTCAGATACGGAACAATATTTTCCTATTTTGTTCGCATCGACTGCTATTTATGTTGTTACATAAAGTAACCAGAATTTTTAGTTTACACTTAGTGCGTACTTACATAATTATCAATATTTTAAAGTTAAAATTTTTAGCTTGATGATTTTACCCACACTAAGTCAACAGTAAGTATTGTTATTCGTGGATTTTAGCGAAAAAAGTGTGCGCGTGAAAAACCCTTGCGGTCAAAAATTTTTCAAATAGTTCGATGTTATATTGTTTCATTACAATCATAACCATCTCATTCCCACACAAGACGAACGCAATTTCTCCTCTCACTTTATTTTGCGCGCTGACATGGTGGCTTTTAAAAATAATTTCGTTCAATACAAAACATTGTTTATTTGTCATATTATAAATAAATATAAATGGCCGACTCTTGGATTTCGCGTTATTTCAGCCTGTGATTCCACGCAGCCAGCAACAGGCCATCACACACGCAGTAAGTTCTTTTTTCAAATAACATTTTTATAGAACTGAGTTTTTGTTATTATTCACGTGTGACAGATAAAAGTAGATTTGTTTTTCGATTACAGTGTTATTGGTTACGGAATCTACAATAAAACAAAACAATAAATCAAATTATTTTTCAACGAGAAAACATTATTTGATAATTATATATCTCAGATTAATCTTGTAAATCCTACGCATAGCACAAGGTCACTTAATTTGTTGTGATGATTTTTTAAAAACTGCAATGACAATTGAATATGGTCCATAGTTGTAAATGAACTTCACATTTAAAAACAATGTAATCGTATCAATCATTGGAGATTTGAATAAATAAATCATAAATTCATATGCAATCTATGATTGACATCTTTTGTTTGTGACAAATGAAATTTTTGACACTTTATAAATATTTTTGAAAATGGAAGTATTACTTTTTTTTTATATCGGTTATAATAATGCAGTAATAATTATAGGAATAGGAAGGTTTATACTGAGCACGAAAAACATTTTGTGCCCATTTTTGAACGGGAATTCATCATATTAAATTTGAATTGAAATAGGATAAATTAATGTAATATATTTTACTACATACAAGTTATTAAACTTTCAATATAAAAGAATTTAATCAATATTTTGATTTTTTTGTTGCTACGTATTGTCACAGTAAAGTGTTGAAAATCATTTAAAACAAATTAAATATTGAAAAAAAGATAGATTTTTGAAATGACCATAATTATATAAAAGCATTTTTCATATTTTTCATTATCCATCAAGATAGACAATGCGACCATGGGTGGTCTTGAAATTTAATTTAAAAACATGTCAAATATGTTATTTAAATGAATCCTATGATAGTTGCACGTAGAATAGGGTCAACTTAAGTTAACTAAATAAATAAATATTTTTATTGCATATGAATAAGTGCAAAAAAACACCGTTACAAAATCTCTCTTACATTTTTAAATAAATAATTAGTATTCCTCTCTTGTAATTTATTACAGTGTGTCATATTAATTTCTAATCCACTTTTCTACGTCATACATAGCTGACCCACTTATTCTGATTATTCTATCAAAAGAAAAAAAATTGTTGTAAAATACATGCGTATATACGTGACTTCCTCTAAATGCGTTATGGGACCGAATCATGATATTTATAGTTAACTATACAGTTGTTATGATTGCTAATCGGTAACCGATCAATAAAGACGTGAATTTTATGAGCGCTTTCCAAAACCTAGCAAAATATAAATCAATTTACAAGTCCCAATGACGAAATGTAATGGACAGTATTATGCAGTACAGTTGAATCCTGATCTATCGTTCTCGAATTCATAGTTTTTTTAGGGACCCTTAAAAAGATGAGTCGGGGGGGGGGTCCGATGTATTTTGTTTAAAAGAGTGAGAATACAGTATTTATTTTGGCCATAAATTTTTCACGCAATCGTTAATAATAGTGGTTTTTGTAAGAAAGCTCTGTGATTATAACTATACGATTGAAATATAGTCGAATAACACCAAACTTTACCAAAACAACCTAACAAACGGCTAGACTTGAAATTTCTGGACTTTGGCAGAAGGTACGGTAAACTAGAACGTGATTCGTATAAATTAACATTTAAGAGGCGCTTTAGTTTTGTTAAAGACGTACTACAGTCGGCAACCAAGCACGCTTTTTAGCTGCCTAAATAAAATAGCAAAGATATCTTCTCAATGAGACTTCTATTTGGCAATAATTTCACTGAGAAATAAATACCATACCATGGTAAATAATCATATCGACGCTATAATGAATTTATATTGGTAAACCGATTATCACAAGCTGTTTGTATAATTGCTATCTTCGCTTCGCATGTTTCAATATAAGATAATGTAATATATTCTATATTGTTTACTGTTTACTGTTAATCCACGATGAAATGACATTATAATACGAATTGAAAACGCAAATTACTGTTTTCACTTAGCGAGTAGGTAATCAATAGTAAATCTGACAAAATTGGCTCTAATGCGTAAATCATATTTACGTAATATAAGTGTGGGTAAATTGTATATTAAGCTATGAATTGTATTATAGATTTTCTATAACGAACCATTGCTGAGGAAGTATACATATGAAATATCAACCGACTTGCTGTTAGTGGTATATATTATTTTCCAAAATCATTTGTGTGTCAATCAAAAGTGTTCAGTATATCGATGTATCAAATTTGTAAAACACGACAGTGTGAAATTTGACTGTCTATAAAATCGTTCAAAACTTATGTTATCACATACAACTTGAAATTCAAATTGAATACATAGCAGAGACGCAATAAATATTGCACTGCGGTATTTATATAGCTGCGTAATTATTATTATTGTCCTTTAATCACTTTTCGCTGTAATGGAATCTATTGAGTGCAAGTAATATTTGTTGCACGATATTAATCAATTGGTCTTTAATTATTGGAATTAAGCCAAAAGACAAAATCAAATAATAGTGAGATTGAAAAATATAAATATCAAATTCATAACGAAGTAAAGAAGAGTATTTAAAAAAAATTGTAGCACAAAGACGTTAAGTTTGATAGCAAATAACTTGTGGTTTTTCTGATAAAAAAATAATTTTCCTTAACGAACGTACTAAGAAATAAATTGTATTCGTCTTTGGGTTTCTTGCAAGTGTTTTGAATAGTATAAATATATTAAAAATAAGCTAGCAATTATCTGAGAATGATTGGAGACAGTGTATCTTTCCTGAATTTTACTTTAATAATATGGACAGTGCTTTATATTGTTTTTGATTTAATTGGTACCTTATTGAGAGAGTAGCATTATAATAGAATACGAAGCACAATAATTCATTTCAAAAGAATTATGTCATATGGTTGATATTACAACGTATATAACTATTGTATTACAAAATACTTTTGATCATACTTCTTTTAAGTTTTAATTTCACTGTTAATAATTAGTTTGTGTGGGTCATATCGTCATATTTTTAACATGCAAGTAATAAATAAACTTTATTTTCATATCAACCATAGTAACTAAAATGTGATTTGCAATTTTTTTAAGCATCTTTATACAGACTAAGATCAAAGGAATGTGCGATTTCACATATTTATATGTTTTTAAAAATAAATTTTCAGTTAATTGCTAGAAAAATCGAAAATACCAAATTCTTTTCCAGGAAATTTTATATCGGAAAACCAAATTTGATTGTCCTTGTTAAGTAAAGTTGCCCTTCATGTCTAATTGAACTTAATTTGGATCAACAGACTATAATACATTGTGTGTATTAATGAATATTGGTATAGGTAAATCGGAAATAAAATTACACAACAAGACGCAAGTAATGGAAAAATATAACACTTAATGTACTTTTAAACGTATAATTTTCCTTTTAATATAGACGTGGCTATTTTATGGTACATTGTGATATTGTTTAAAGTACATTGACAGCGAGATTTATAAATTTGGTTTTATAACTATTTAAAATAAAACAGAAATCATTCAACTACTTTGAGATATTACGTAAAATTAAAATATCTTTGTAAATTAACTACCTCGTGATTGTATCTTTAAGAATAAGTGTTGTACACATGTTTGCGAAATAATAAAGTTATTTTATATGATAAAAACCATCCCTTAGTAAACGGTGAATAATATGAATTGGTCATTCAATTAGGTAGAGCACAGTAAGGTTTCAATTTCAAAATTAGATGTTGGGCACCACTGTTATAATACTATATCATCTGAGAATCATAATTAGACGTTGATGAGGTGCTAAAAAGCTTGGTTATCATGTTTGTATTTTAAGTGATAGAAATCTTCCGATGCACGTTTTACCTACATTAATGTATTAAATTTCGTGCCATTACTTCAATCAAACTTTCGGCAATTTTGCTTTTACAAAATTTTGTAATCACTTAGTTATTCTACGATGTCTGCTGTTGATTAACGATTTATTTTGCAAAATTTAAACTCATATTATGTGAAAACATAACCCTTTTATTTTCACAATTTTGTGACAATTCAATCACAAAAACACTGTATACCCAAAATGTCTTTAATGTTTAGTACGTATTTACTTGAGACAATCTAAAGGACGAAACTTTTAATGGGGTCAGCAAAACTTTACATGGAGTTAGCGACGAATGGTTGGGATTTGAGATTGAGCCCGCAAGTCACCAAAATATTTTTAATAAAATTTAATCTATTACGTGTAATATAATGTAAAATATTATATCAGTTTAATCGATAGAAAGGCGTGAACATGTTGGTTTATAATATAATTGAATCTATCTGATAATATCTTATCATATTATATTGTATTATACATACTGAAGGTGTGTATATAATAAAAGTTTCAAGTACATACCTAATTCTGAGTAATAACATTATCATTTCTTCGAAATTAAGGTACATATTCCACTTTATTGTTGTTAGTTCACTATCAAAGAAAAACTTGATATTGTCAGGATAAAAAAATATAAATCTTCTGATTGGTAATACATTATTCACGGGCCATTTAAGTATTATAATATCACTTGTTTGATCAATCAAAACTTACATTTAAAAAAAGTTAGCTGTTATTATTTAATTTATTTATTAGTATGACTCAAATACATCTATTGAACTGTTAAATAGCATAATGTGTTTCTAACGGTATTATTTAATTATTATTTAAACATTTTCTTTAAACAACTAAAGTGAGGATGTACGTGGTGTTTTGAACGTTCATTAACATGACTACATAATTATATATGAACGAAAGAAAATTCTTCAAAAATATTTGACACTAAATTATTACGAAGTTATGAATCAACACGAAAAAGAGTTTATTCGTGTTAATTATTCAATTTAAGATTGCAGCTTTGACGTATTTTTAAGATAACTGTTACGATATTTTAAAAATTGTTCAGTTATTTTTACTACACGTTTTAATTCTCCTTAATGAAAGTTATATCTCATAAATACACTAATTTTAAGTTGTGGAGATGATTCATTATTATTTTTGTCAACTACAAATATTGTATGCTCAAATTTTTAGGTAGAGATGTAATTTGAATTGATAGTTATTTTTCTATTCTAGATCAAAGAAAATCGAAGTAAAATATTTTTACAATGCTTTGGTGTAGGCAGACGATCGATTTATTTTTGTTATATATATGAGTGGTCAAACATTGCAGGTATACGTTTTAAGGAAAATATTGAAAGTAATTAAATTAATTAGAATATATCGGAATGATAATTTGGTGACAGAAAAACATAAAATAAAAATAAAAAAGCTAATGGATTGTTTGCCTGGCGCGGTCGGTGATTTTTCGACTGTAAATAAAGTAAGGTTAGTTGATAATAAATACTTCCATACCTGCAAGTGGCTTCTGGGGTCGAAAATGCTGGGACGATGTGGACAATTTTGATAAATGGGAAAATAATATGACAACCGGTGACTTATAATAATTGTGAGTCATCACGTCTGACCCAAAACTAGCCTTGATGAAAATGAACTATCGAAAGTTTTTTTCTACGTGGCTCCCAATTTTTATCTACGTGGCCGAAACCATAACCAAACAATTCTTATTCTAAAAATTTGTTTTTCGCGTTGGTAATTTGCGTCACCAAGGGCCGTTTGGCTGATCAATCCATTGCCTAGAGAGGTGGACGTTTTCAGCAACGGACACTGGGTATTGCTATTTTAAAAAAAATTCTTGTGTTTTAATAATGTCTTGTTCTTTTTCTATTTCATAATTTTAATTTTTTTATATTATGACTATTATTGTTGTTATTATTTTTATTACTGTACTTTATAAATGCATGGCGCATTGGCGTCAACTGTAATGCAATGTATTTTAATTTACAAATAAATAAAATAATGAAGAAAGTAGAAAATATTATGATGGGCAATACGAGTTGGGAAAATGGCAAAAAAGAAAATGGATACCTCAGAGGCAAGTCAAAGAATTAGCTAGAGGCTGGACGAAAATGGGAATGTCTGGATAACGGAAAAGGAGTCGAAAGTGAGCAATTATTACAATATTGATTCTGATCACTTTTAAGGTGTTAAATGTCAATTATTGGTAGAAGAGTATTAAATTAACAACATATAAAATACATTTTTTGTAACAATTCTATAAATTTAAATAACGATCAAGACCGGCATTTTCAACTGTCAGAATTCTAGTTTAAAAAAGATGTGCATTTGACCTGAATAATGAAACAGCATTATCATTCTTTAACTGTATTGTTTCTCATAAAATAAGATACAAACAGGTTAATTCGCTTAAAAATGTAAATAAATTAGGTAGATAAAGCAAGTTTTTGTGACCTGAGTAGAGTCACCGTTAAATCTCTGATTAATCGATAATTAAATCAACAATTCAAGATCGTCGCATAGTATTAACGGTATTGCAAAAAAAATAGTCTACGATTTCATTGGGCCACACATTGGCCAATTGAATCGTTGCGAATCAAACTAGGAACTCCACAATTACAAAATACGTTTGGAATAGAATATTCGACATGCGCAAAAAAAAAAATGGCAAACCTTTATTCTGGTAATGATAAGTCATTTTGAATTCAATTTACAGGGTAGTCAGACGAGGAAGTTTATTGTGGTCACACCAAATTTAGTGGCGCTCGTTCTACTACCGCTGTTATACCCCGTTTATATGGGTGTAGTAAAGTGTTGACTGTGGCAGCAACATGAATAAGCTAGTATTCAAAGTTAGTAATAAAACTGAGTTGAATTGTTTCGTAGTAGTTAAATCAAATGACACAGCCCACTTCGTAACAAAGAATATTTATCGTATTACTTTTACAACATTATATTTTGCCGGTATGATTTTTTGTACTGAATTTCGGATATTAATTTCTTTCTGTCAGTATTTTTAGTCGATGGGAGCAGGTATGACGTGGAACTGAACACTATTTACCTTTCTGGGAGTATGGACGTACTTGTACGCCAGTACAGTAATATGTGTGTGTGATTTTTTGTACTCTTTCCATTACATTGATTTGATTAAAAAAATATATTTAATTTTTATGAAAAAAAAACTCACTCCTCATAGCATGTCCATAATTAATTAGTAATTCCTAGAAAGGTTAACAGAATCTTAATTGTCAATCTTGTTTATGGCGCATCGATCGAAAAGAATATTTGAATTACATAGTCGATATTCATTGGTTTTCATTATTTAACAGTTTTCTGAAAATATTTCTTTTACCTATTGAATTACTGTATGCTTGAACTTAAAGATGACAACGATTTTTTTATATTAAATTAAAAAAAAATCTAAAAAGCACTCAACCTTAATTGCATTATATACATATTACATGTGTCTAGATCAGTGATGCGCCAGCCGCGGCGCAAAATTTCATTTGTTGCGGCCCAATATAACAAGTCTAAGTAGTAAGATTATGCAACTATTAAATTAAAAATAATAAAATGCGTATCTCGTATAGTAAAATACATCGTTATTGGCCATTTTTTTCCCTATGCGGCCCTTAGAAAAAAAAATGGATAAACTGGCCCTTCTTTCAAATAAGTTGCGCACCACTGGACTAGATTTATCAGCCTGTCTGTCTGTAATGCATATCACAACACTGCGCTTGAGCACGGTGCTTGTCATAGAGAGAGATTGTGTGTGTGTGGGTTTATATAAATATACATATCAACTGTGGAAAGGAAAAAGGAAGTAACTCACACACAAAAAATATTAAGTATAGCCCAAACAAACGTGTATTAAACTTCATATATTGTGATTATCGAAGAAAAGAGGGATAAGTCTTTTTGCCTTTCTAGAGTCAATATATTATATATATATAAATAAAGTGTATTAGCACGTTTTCTATGAGTTATACATAGTAGTTTTTGATGTGGGTTACGTCCTTTTTCCTTTCCACAGTCGATATATATTTATCAAGTGGGTTCTGTGAGTTTTTTTATGCTCAATCACATGGAACATAAAGAGTGTAAGAGATATAAGGGCATGCTAGCATTTTCTCTTGTACTCAAGTGAGGTTGTGTAATATATGTACATTCACCGTATTCCGATGATATATACGAACGTGAGTGTTGATCGAATGTTAACATGTGGTACTGCCACCTGGTTTATAATATAATAATACTAAAAACTAGTAGAATTTATTGATTAAAATACGACTTCAGCGTAAAACAATAAGTTTCTAAGCACACAACAATTACGGATGAAATGTCTCTTTCATAAAATCCACTAATGTATGCCATGTGTAAATTTGACAAAATTAATCGACTCCGAAAACCGGTTGACGAGCATCTTTGGGTAAATGACCCGTAGACGATGAGTATGAATAATTTTGGCTCGTGGATTTTCGGTGGAGAGTGGGACCG
Source organism: Himalopsyche phryganea (assembly GCA_022494535.1). Classification (NCBI taxonomy): domain Eukaryota; kingdom Metazoa; phylum Arthropoda; class Insecta; order Trichoptera; family Rhyacophilidae; genus Himalopsyche; species Himalopsyche phryganea. The sequence continues at coordinate 3,296,559 of JAGVSL010000015.1, forward strand.
GTCGGAACTATTTTTGGAAGGGTATTACATTTTTGCAACGAAGGGCCTGCGAGAAGATTTGTAATGCAAGATAAAATGCATAACATAACATCGGTACGATAAACCACGTGAACTGCATCGTGCAAATTTACATATCATATTATTACATTCAATGTAAAAGTTTTGTCAAATCATATTTTGTCCACATAACAGAGATGGTTTTATCCTATTGCATAATAAGGCAACGCATCTTTTAATTGATGAAATTTTTGTGTTTCACGATAAAATTATTATAATTTTAGACATCGACTGAGGGTGCTTAATGGAATTTGAATTGTTGAGATTTTGTTCATTTCCATATATTTTGTCACTAACGACCCGGGTTTCACATTTCGGTATCTTCAGACATTACACGGTTGAACTTGAACTAACTCAATGTACAAAATCTTAACGATTCAAATTGAGACCATTTTGATGATTACAAACTTTTCCATGTGACACATCAGTTAAAGAAAAGTATCAAATCCATTAACTGAGTTAGTATGCAGGTTATATGCAGGTAAATATTTATTTCTGTTTAAATGATTAAACCTAACATGTATTGTTTCGTAGAGTATTAAATTCCATAGAATGCGGTAGGTATGGTCACATTACAGGGGGATACGTGTGCTCGAATGCCTGAAGATGCCGAAAGGCGAAACCCAGATCGTAAGTGACAAAATACATGGAAATGTACAAAATCTCAATAATTCAAATAAAAATATTAGTTTTTTTTAAGCATGTCCGCGCCCAATGTGTAGTTTGTGGCTCCTTAATTATTGAGGTATTTCAACAAAAGTTTATTTTACGGGTACTGTTTGTTACTCAGCTGCCAATCTCCATTTTAAGAATCATGTTGATTTTCCAATTAAGGTTAATATGCCTATTTTTATAAACCAGTTAAACACTAGTTGTAATAAATATAAGCGAAGTAAAATTTGACATTTTGACGTTGGATGTATCGGTTTCTTTATAAGATTAAAATTTTTTTATCGAATGATTTGTCAGGTTTTGTAATTGAAATGATTTGTTTTTCAAATGTTTGAAATGTTATATCCTTTTTCATTAAGTTTGTACCAAACCGTTTTTAAGTACAAGTAAAATTTATAAAAATAAGTGTGTTCTTCCATACCGTAGAGTTCGAAATAAGTAACATTTTGGTATAAGGTATAACCAACTCAATATGTCGTTTTCTCTATTAAGTGTTTTATTCGAAAACAGCGACGATACTATGTAGATATTTTTTTGCTACATTTCGACAGAATGCGGACTTTTCTGTTTTTGATTTTAGACTCCACAGTTATTTTATGACTTATGATCTGTGTAAGACAGAGTTGTCGGTATTTGATGTGAAGTAAGTAATCATGTAATTTTTTTTGCAACTCAGTTTATTACAATAGTCTTTGAATATATAATTCAAGACATTAACTGAGAGTGCTTGATGGAACTTCAATATGAAATTTGAATTATTGAGATTTCGTACACTTCTATGTATTTTGTCACTAACGATCCGCGTTTCGCCTTTCAGCATCTTCAGGCATTCGAGCGCACGAATGCCTGAAGATACCGAAAGGCGAAACCCGGGTTGTTAGTTAGGAGTGTACAAAATCTCAATAATAGAATTTGAATATATTTATGTCGTTTAATTTTTAATTTTATTACTATTGTTTGAAAAGCTTTGAGGAAATACACCATAAAATAATCCAATTGATATCAAAACAATAGTAAAATAAAATAATACACCAAGTGACAGTGCTACCTGTCAAAATTCGCTGAAAACTATGTTCTCACATATATTGTACGTTACAGATAAACAGATAAATCAAGACAAGTGTATATTAATTATAATAAGGTCGTCTGCGTTTAAACATAATTATTGTTTGTATATTAAAAACATCCAATTATTAATTTTAAAACAATGCGCCTGCATAAGACGAAATAGTTGATAGAGTATAAAATAACTTTTATTTTATTCTTTATAATCATTTATTTAACGAATATCGTTTTCGTTCTAGAAAAAAATGCTACATCGGATATGCAATATAAGTTTTGAGTTTATCAACATTGAGTGTTTGTAGGATCAAATATATATTTAAACAAATAATGCATGTAAAATTAAAATAAGTATTTTTTGTTCATTTAAGGTTTATTGTGTTGACTAAAATCGTTTCGAAATTCTTTGTTTGCGTGCGAATTAGGAAACTATTTCAAATTTCCACGATTATGAAACTTGGAATCTTTTAAGATAAACCTTTGTTCAAACGAAATTGGTCTAGTTATTGTACCAAAAATGTTGTAATACTTATTTGTACGTTATTTTCAATCATCGCATTTCGCTGTATTAGAAATGGCTTTATGGTATCTAGAATTTGTATTACTATCAATAAGTTTGCCTATAATGAAACCAACTGACTATCTTGCTGTTTTGATTTAAATATTTTTGTGGGAAAATATTTAGTATTTTGATAACGAACGTGTAGGTTTTTTTCGAATGTATTTCAATTATATGGTAAAAAAAGAGATAGAATATTTGTAGTGTACCATAGTGGTCAGAAACCGTTGAATTTGATTCAATAAAGAAAGGTATCTGCAGTATTTATCATGCTTCTTATCCCATAAGGAAATGCAGACGTAAACTTTTACATAGGAGAAAATCTTAATCGCCTCTAGATATAAACATAGCAATACGTCCAGTTTTAAATTTGTTAATATTATATTTTTTATTATTCTTTACGGCGCCTCGTTTAGAAAAATCTGTTGTAGATGAATATAGTTCGACCCATTAGCTTCCACACATAATGAGGTGGCTTGTGTGCTTTAAAACGAAAAAGATTTCGTGGGACTTTCTCGTTTTAAAGCGAGTTGAGAAATGGTTAGAATCTTGTGTAACTCACTTAATACTTGGTCAAACGTGACACGTTTGAATAAAATATTTTACTTTGCCCGCGCCCTCTTGTTATGATACAATATTATAGGGATGTAATATTTAAAATTATTGATAATTGCTATTATAGTAAGCCCAAGTCTATTTAAAACAAATCATTAATGTGTTAAATAGCGGTTTGAGAAATTCAGCACTAACAAGACGAAAATGAGATGTAAATATATATTATACCACTAAGCATACGGAATGCTTTGTGAGTCAGTTTATTTTCACATGTTTACAGTTAATTTGGTAACTATTAAAGTTTAGTTGAATATGTTCGCAAATATAAAGTCTTGCAATAAAAAAAAGAATGTATCCCCCTGTAATGTGACCATACCTACTGCATTCTATGGAATTTAATATTTTACGAAACAAGACATGTTAGGTTTAATCATTTAAACAGAAATAAATATTTACCTGCATATAAACTAACTCAGTTAATGGATTTGATACTTTTCTTTAATTGATGTGTCACATTGAAAAGTTTGTAATCAACAAAATTGTCTCAATTTGAATCGTTAAGGTTTTGTACATTGAGTTAGTTCAAGTTCAACCGTGTAATGTCTGAAGAAACCGAAAGGTGAAACCCGGGTCGTTGGTGACAAAACATATGGAAATATACAAAAATTAAGCGATTCAAATTTGATATCAAGCACACTTAGTCGATATGTTAAATTAAAATGTTCTAAGTTGATTTTTCATCGGAAAATCGTTTTACTGGTGCTAACAGAGAGTTTGAGCTATTCAAAGTTACTTTTGAATTGTTTTTTATGGCTATCAACTGATAATACTAAAGATGAGCGCAACAGGTTCTCACTATTACAAAAAAATGTGGAATTAGTACAAAACAATTTGTTGTTTTTGCACCAAGAAGTGACAGTCAATACCTTTAAAGAGATATTAACTGTTATTCACTTCATATTATAATGGTTTATAACAAAAGTCATGTAATTTTTCATAACTTATAATATAATTGACCATACGGCAACAGTGCAGATAACGCGAATGATTTTTTTACAGTCGGACTTGGTTATTACGACCATCGCAATACGTATATCGTACTACTCCTATTTCAGTCTATTTATATTAAGCAATCTTTGCAAGTACTACGGTAATTATTCTTAAAATTGTATGTATGATGTTCTGCAATTTGGGTAGTCATTTTGTTTACAACCATTTTCCACTGTATGTTTTTGACAAATGTGAGCGTTTGTATTAAGATTAACTTACTTCAAATCATTGTTTTTAACTCATTATAGTGTTATAAATCATGTATTCAATTAAATCTCAATAAAGTTTCAAAATAACAAAGTTAGTGGTAAGTGAATTATAATGTATAATTAGGGTAATTCAAAAAATGCTTTGGTTACCCTAACAACTGACGAAACTAGGTTCACTTTAGGCGCAATAAAAAAGCGATTTTGCTCAAACCGTCTCGTTTTTGTGAGCAAGCCTCTTATTATTTGTGTTCTCGACTCGTAAAAATAAAATGTGTACCCTAAAACGCTCCTGCATAGAATAGCTTTCGTACAAATTTCTGTCGAAACCCCTTTTAAGTTTTATCGCAAGAACTGTTTTTTAGACCATTTCACTCCACTCACTTTGTGTGAAATATAAAATAATACACTTTTATGCAAAATCTGCAATTTATTGAATAAGTTTTGAACAGTTTTGATGAGTATCTCTTTGCGTTGGCTGATAAAAATATCTCATTCATTTTTTCGGTCTGTCTCAAAAGAGAGAGAGAATTGTTTTCTAATTTATGGATATAATATCTTTAGAAAATGTGAAAGTACATTTTACGTACGGTTGATCATCTCTTTTGGAGCTTCAAAATACATGGGTAGCTTAAGAAATTATCTCATCGGTTACTTAGCTAGTACGAGGAGTTCACTTTGTTTACAGTCAATGCTATTGTACATTAAGAACAGACCTCGACATGTCTGTTAATATTGAATAAGAAATTTGGATAACGGAGGCAGAATTATTAATCGCCCTTTCAACTCAAAATAATCAATCGTTAACACTGACGGACGATAGTAATCTTGAAGATAGTAAACATTATTATTTTTATCGTAATAAAAATAAATGGGCGTGACCTTAGTTAGCAACAATATTTTTATCATTAAAAATCTTTGTAATAAATTATATGAATATTTAATCGATATTTAATTAATAAGATAAGTAATTGCAGGTTGAAGAATAAAGAGTTGATATGTAAGACGCATTAATGGTTTTTGTGATATTATATTTATCATGATTTAGTATAAAAGAATTATCATGCTGATTTATTACTTTCTTTTTGTCAGATGTAATTCTTTGACTATGATATAGAGATTACTAAAAAATGTGTAAATATATGCAATTAAAAACCCTAAAATAGTAAAATACATGAAATGTCATAAAATGAGTGACTTTCGTGTCTTATTAATTAATTTATAAACTCACCAGATTAAATATCGTAGTTTGAATTTTGCAAATAAAATTATGCTAAATGTTTTATCGAAGAGCTTTTCGGCAAATCTGGTAAACTTAACCATCTCCAACGTATATCAAGATGCGTTACAAATGTTAAGCGTATCTACAGGACTTTTCTTGTTATTGGGGGTGTCTCAAAAGCAAATGCCCAAGACATAAAGTCAGCAGAAAATCGATTACAGTAAATTTATATAGATTGTCTGAGTTGAAGTCTGCTCGCTACCTCATGACGCCGCAATTTTGATTAATAAAGACCTGATAGTTTTCCTAACCAAAGGATAGTTAATTGTGCTGTGAATATATTGATTTCCAATCGATATAAGAATTTATTCCTAAAGAATTAAGTATTTTTGATGTTTAAACACTCTTGACGTAAGCCACTCAATAAAATTGTATCGTAATGCAATCAGTATATAACTAACCCATTTTTATACTGAAAATTTTCTAGTAAAAATATTATGAGAAGTCTGCGAAGCAGGCTCTTAGTTTTCTGGCTAAAGTTATTCTAGGGTGAGTACAGACTAAGTATTTGTATATATTTCCTGCATTACAGGATAGCTAAGATAATAATATTCTATCAGATGAAGGTTTTGTGCAGAGAAAACACTTCAGAAAATCCTTGTCATTGTACTGCCATTTACTTGGTAAAAACCGTTTTATTTAGGTAAAAAAAGCAAAGTATCTCCACAACAATTATGCTATATGTTTGAAAGTTTCTTCAGTGGCACGCCATCGTCAAAAATATAGCCAATTCTGATTCTCTCAATTAATGCGATAAATTGGACTAGCTCTATCAAAGGATCATATAATTCTTGTTGGGCTAAATACTTTTTCCTTTTTACCATAATGAGTCATTTAAAAATCTACCAAAACAAAAATTCTCTACTCTTGCATTTCATCGAAAATCAAAACAATGCAAGGCACGTATTTCTGTTATCTCGCACATATAAGTCCATCAAAACAATTATGAAACGATTATAAAAGTAGTCCATGTGTATGATATGTAAATTAATGATTGTATCATATATTTTTTTATCACAATTTAAGTTTTCGACTTATGCCCAATACATAATAAAGATAAAAATGTAAACAAACATATGTCTCAAGATCATATCATGCTTATTGATTAGCCATTAATCTCGATATCAATTAATTAACTATCATACAGCATCGCGATTTTGTTTCTTTGCGAAAATAGAGTGTAAACAAGATAGAAAAAGTACTGTTGGGATGCTAAAAAAATGATAAAATCAATGAAAAGAAACGAACAGTTTGGATAGATATGAAGATAAGTTTCTGGAAATTCGTTTGAAATACGTGATTATCATTTTTTTTAAATATCACGTAAATAAACTGTTATGTAAGAAATTTTTTTCATCAATAAACAACTTCTTTCTACACACGCCATATTTTATTTGGAAAATTGTATTGAAAATTAAATGAAAAAAACGTATAGCCTATACAGTTATTTTTTCTTTTGAGATTTTTTAAGCTAGGAAGGTCTAATGCAGGCAAAAAATATACAGATCTTTTCATAGTTTTCATGAGAAGATGTAGCCGTATTAATGATCACCAGCACTAGATGGTTTGAGGAATATTAAAAGTAATAACTTAACCTACTGACATGTTCATAAAACTCTGGCCAACTGAATTCCATCGAGATAATTGATGTTTGTTTTAACATTAACATTTATTGACTATTTTCCGGTATGTTTTTTGAAAAAAAGTTCAATTCATAATCGATAAAAATTAATTGAGTTTGAGGAAAATTGTCAAAGAATTTAGAATTTAAATGATAGTAATACAAAACTACAGTATTTACAATTTAACCAATTGTTACTTTTGTATAATAATTAGAGGAAATGAAACGGAAAAATTGCAATAAAGCTTAAAAAATACTCGTTTCTTTCATAATGTTAATGCAGAGTTGTTATTTATAAGCGGATGAAAAAAAAGAGAAAATACAAGTCCGTTAGAATGACGAAAGTAATAAGAAGGTATTATGATGGAAGGCCGCTTCATTTCTCATAGCGTAGTTTGTTGGAAAACATTATATTACCCAACGATAGGAAAAATAAACCAAGATCGAAACTGCAATAATGACACAATAGTTACTTACCTTTTTACGGAACAGAAATAATTTGTTACTAATTCCATGGCAGTAAATTGTCGAAAAGATTTTCTGTTCAAGTTTTTATTACTATGCAGTTACAAATTCAATTTTAAACAAATCGTTTAAGATCGAAAACAATTCTCCCCTTAGATTAAATAATTATATTTAAAAGCAAAAATACCACGATCCTTATAAAATGAAAATGATTGTCTTCGTGATCGTAAAAAACGCTTAAAGTGAAATCATTTATACTAACCTTTATAGCCATTTCAATTAGCAACAATGGAAAATAAATATGTCACAATTCTCAAAATCAGAGATGAAGGTGACTAGAAGAGTATCTTTGTCACTAACGTGATCGAATAATACAAGTTAAATATGGAAAAAATATGTTTGACTTGTATTATAAATTGCACGAAAATATATCAAAATTATTTATTAAAATAATAACTACAGGCATAATTTTGTATCGATTTTTTAATTAATTTGAGATTTATCTGCATCAATGCTAAGCCATTCATTGTATAATGTATTGTTTTATTCAGAAACTTTTAATTTGAATTTTTTCATTATACATTTTGAAACATTATATTTATTTCTGTGGCCCATGGGCTTTTTTTATTAAATATTGAATATTAAGAAATAGTCGTACTAAACATTGTTATTTGGCGTTAACAAGGCTTACTCATTCTTATACGAGTAATTCATACTTATCAGTATTAGTAACTTAAAAATTTCCTCAAGAAAGATACATGAAATTTTAAAACAATTAAAGGTATATTTTTGTAAATGAAATTATGAGGTTAAATAAAGTGGTATAAATCCCACATGAGATAACATTGTTGTTGAGCAAGTACTAAATGAGTCACCTTAAATACAAATAATCACTATCTACTTATCACACCTTAAATTTAATAATCATGTCGATGGCCCAGTTCCATAGGACGATAAGTCAGAAATTTGATGTTTTGAGTCAAGTTAGCCATTGTATTCGAACACCTCTCTTCTACAGTTCCTTAAAAGTACAGCTTATAAAATGTACAAGAGGCAGATATTTGCATACGGAAATCAGCAAAATTAAATAATTTCTCAGTTCCATAAACATACATATCGAAATACATATAAATATGGGTATCATAATAATATATCTGTAGTAAAATTATCAGTACCGTAGCCAGTCAGCCAACGTTCCTATGTTTTCGTCTTACTCAGTTAACCACACACAAGCTTAATTTCCGGAAGAGAAATGTTTATAAATTGATTTTTCAAAAGAGTTGTAGATTTGTATGTGAAGGAATGAAACTTATTGTTTACCTAGAATATTCTAAGCCATTGAAGAGTTAAGCATTTCCTAATTATATCTATATATCTTTACCCTCTGTAAAGGGAGAGTTTGAGTGATTAATTTGTAGAAAAATCATTACTATATTAAAACAACATTTCTGTTGTGATCGTTCGTTAAATGTATTTAAAATAAACATGCGTATTTGATAATAAGCAAAGTTGCTATATTAGATACTGATAAAAGAAATGCTAAAAGTCCTATTAAATAATTTGTAAATATTTTGCAGTCATTTAAAACAAAGTACCATGTTTTCAAAATTTTATAATATGGTTTTTTTAATACACCTTATTTTTAAGTGGGCAACAATAAGTATATTTTGATTGTTTCAAATACTTGTTCAGTGATAATCAGTTAATATACACATTTACGATAACTGTCATTCATAACAATGTGGAAAATATTTAATACCTAATTCATTCGCTAGAAAGGGACTCGGATGTTCTATTTAGATTTAAAAAATATGCAACGCAGCTTATTCTATTTGAAATATCGTCGATTCAAAATAAACCGAAGACTTAAAACGTAGATGTATATTATACAAAATAAACTTACATTGTTTTAAATGGCGTCGAGTTTAATTATTCTTCTGCAGAAAATTATAGGATTTATCATCGAGCAGAGATAATGTATCAATAGCGTTTACTTTACTAAATGATTACACATTAAAAATTTGAGCTTATCAGCAGGCCAAATTCTTTGATCTTTTGATTTAATAATAATTGTATCACAACAAGATTAAAATGTGAAGTCTGTTTGCAAAAAAACGAGTAAAGTCTAAAATAAGGTGACCGGAAATTTTTGCTAAATACTGAAATGATTATTAAAAAAAAGATAAATTTAGCTTTTTATGTTATGAAAGAATAAAGGAAAAAATCTTTACCTATAACAATGGCAGAACACAAAATAAATATTCATGATAAAAATTATTACTACATAATCAGTAGTGTAATATTATACGTTATTAATATGAAACAAAGCAGACAAAGACTAATTTGTTAAAAAAATAAAAACCTCCAACGATCAGTTTTGTTCCAGCCTTAGTATTGTAAGGCATAATGTTTTTATTCAAACTTAAAGAAATGTGTAGAATAAGTGTCAACAAAAATATTTTTTTATTTAACCCTTAAGAATATTGTCGATAGATGCGGTTCAACAGTGCTTTGCGATAAGGTTGTCTTCCTTACTTTTACTGTTAAAGAAGATCGAGTGATTGACTTACTACTAGTCCTACAGTATTACCAACATTACTTGGCCGCCGCCGAATTTGGAACTAGAATTGTTAGTCTAGAATAAATTTCTCCAATTGAAATTTTATGCAAAATAAATATCTTGTCTCATTTTAATAACCACCGCTAAAATATCAGTTTTTGAATTTACTGAAATTTCAGTTCTGGTTGCCTTCCTAACATGACGGTGGCACCCTCACTAGAGGCCAAGTTAAATTGGTACATCTGGAATAAAACTTCTTACCGCATTGTAAATTAATCCACCTAATTGGTAATAGAGATGGATAAAAAAGTTACATAGCATAAGTAAAACGAGTTTTATTTAAAACACACAATAAACAATGAAAACTTTACCTTATACAGCAAAATTTTTTTTTATTTGAATACAGGGACCAGATTTGTTAAGCAAATTTGAACTCTGTATATAATTAAAACTTACAGAAAAGACCTAACTGTATTGTTATCTTTATGAGACTAATTCTTTCAAATGTTACTCAATATTTTGGAGATAATATTGCATCTCAGCACTAATACTAAAATCAACAACGGAAATTTTGATGTTTTCATTCAAGAGGAAATGTTTCACCATATGCTGCGTTCCTTGCATTTTACAGTAGACACAGGTTGTCACAAAAGTTTAAACATAGTTGTAATAGAAAATATATCGGATAGTATAAACATAATTTCAATTTGAATGAAGTATAATAAACAAAATATGAAGCATACATATTATTTATTTTGTATTTTTAGTGACGTACTTACAAGTTGAGGGTGTTTAATTTATTTACAAACAAGAAAAGTGAAACATTTTTGAGCCAAAATCATTAAATAAATAGTAACCTTACCTGGAATTTTAATTAGTTTCAACTCTTAACTTTGTTATTAAATTAATATTAAAACATTGTTCTTAGTTCCTTTTTATTGTAAATTCTATATGGACAATAAATATACAATTATTGTAAACTTCAAAAAAGATAGACATACAATGAGATATGAGATATGATGAAATATACAAAATACGTCTGTTCACCCAGCTTATAAAGTTTTAAAATTAGTTCAATGTCAGATATAATAACGTGATATATTAAGCAAAAGTAGTAATATTTAAAAGACAATCAATTTATAAAATGAGTATTGACAAAATGCTATTTTTATTATAAATATAAACGTTTATATCCTAAGAATCTTCTAAAGAATTCGACAAAGAAACAGACAATGTTGACAACAAATTTAGATGAATATTTGTTTTCGTATCTTTGACAAACAAAATTGAAGAATCAATTAATTAAAATTACTAGAAATTGACAATTACACCACACGAATTCGTAAATAAGTCAGGCAATTAAAAATAAGTGTGTAATTATTTTATAAACTGCCTGTAGTCAGTTTATCTCAGACGTAACATCCCAACAAAAGAAAATTGATACGATCATAACAGGCACAAATGATATAAAAGACATTTTCCATTCACATCGTTCAGTTTAGTATCACAGGCCGTTCCATGAGATATACCTGCCTGGATTTTCATTAACTTTTCAGCGAAATCGTAAGTACTTCCATCACATCGCAAAAATTCAATCTCTACATCGATTTGATTTGATTTCAAATTATATTTTTGTATGTACGCTGTAAAAAGCAAAAGATAAACGCGTAAAAACGAATGATATTGAAATCATCTCAGGTACGATGTTTTTTCAAGTAATAAAACAAAAGAATTTTTTTTGCGTTCCATTTTTGAGTTTTTATTTGACGTTTGGGAAATGACAAAACAAAGATTTATTTTGTTGTTGCGTTTGCTTTTAATACAGTGTTAAAAATTAAGCTTTTAATATTATTTAAAACTATTTACATTTCATGAACTGGTGTGTTGTCTTTTATTATTCCACGACATTTATCGGGTAATAGTCAAAGATCATTTATATAAATTAAGCGTCCATTTTTCAATCCATATTTAAAAAGAAACCATCAGTGAGAAATAATAACTTAGTTCGATAATCATAATGTTTGTTTCGTATTTCACAGAAAGTTTATAGTAATTAAAATTTATTTATTATTAATAAATTTAAAATGTCAGTTCATTTTATTTATTAGTATGCGGATTATTTTTTTGTGTCGTTAATATGATGAATATTTTTTTTCTTTGCAGAACTGAAAATGGGGATGATATCCGTTTTACCTATTCTATTGGTATTGGCTGCTGCCGGCACTTTTGTTGCAGGTATTTATTTTATTTCAATTTTAAAAAATAATTTTAAGTTGAGTTTGTTATTTTTAACGGCGTTACGATTTGATTTATACTTTTTGATTGGTGTGTTATTTTTTTTATGTAATTAATTATAAATAAATTTTATAGATGAAGAAAAATTAAATTGACTAAAAAGTCGTATTAAAAAAATGCTTTATAACTGATCATTTGAAATTGAAACCGTAAACTTATATTAATTAAGTTCAAATAAATTGAATATTTTCAAATCACAGTTTAAATAGAAACAAATCTTTTTTTTAATTACTTATTATAATATGAAACCATTTGAATGATTACTTAATTTTTTTTCACAGCTGACCAGCCAGCCAGGATAGTCTGCTACTTCAGCAACTGGGCGGTTTACCGTCCGGGAATTGGCAGGTATGGAATCGAGGATATTCCGGTCGACCTCTGCACACATATCATCTACTCCTTCATCGGAATCCACAATACCACAAATGAAGTACTCATCATTGATCCAGAGGTAACCAACATTTAAAATTATTTTGTAACGTCAACATTATTATTTATATTACATAATTGCTTTGGAACAGCGTACCATTGAATCTTATTTGTCGATATTTTTTTTAATGGAATACAAATATATCGTCAAATAGTTAAATATATCATATGTTTCTTGTGAGATTAAAAAAGAAAAAAAATACAGCAATAAGACTTTATAATGGAGACATGTAATCGGCCAATATTTTTTATCCATATAGTATAATTAGCAGTTTTATGTAAATGTAATGTCGAGTATTACAGTTGTTTTCCTATGAAAATATTTAAAAAATATAGCGGTAATCACAGAATGCTTGAAGTTGATTTCGTTCTCTCTCAAGATTTGACAAAAAATAAAACAAAATGTCGGGCGATAGTCACCAATCTTACACTATCTGTATTTGTTGTTTTTTCGAAAGTTTCATTCAATCTGACACAAATCACTATTTAGTTACACTTTCTTCATAATATCGTAAATAATATGATAAAAGAAATCAATTCTTGTTAAAAATATGAGATGAATAATGAGAAACGGAAATATAATAAAAATTAACAGATATCATAATAAATATGTTCTGTGGACATATAAGAATTCTTCAGTAGATTTTTCAGAGTTTATAAACATATTATAAATGTATCGGTAAACTGATCTTTTTGTTTTGTCGTTCAGATCGACGTTGAGATGAATGGTTTCAAAAATTTCACATCGCTGCGACAAAAGTATCCCAAGATACAGTTGGAAATCGCCGTTGGTGGATGGGCAGAAGGTGGAGAGAAATATTCCGCCATGGTTGCCGTCAAGCCAAAGAGGACTGCATTCATCAAGAGCATCGTTGGTTAGTGTTTATACTGATCAGTTCTAAAACACTTACGATATTTGACTATTCGCAGTGAACTAGAAATCATTTGTCTAGGAAACACATAGTATCATGTTTTCTCCAATCAATGTGTTTCGTACAATTGAAATTATTTCTGAAACTTGTATAGTAGCTGAAAGCATTACGAATCTTGAATTATTATAAGCAATATGTGTTCTGATTTTTACGTTTTTTTTCCAGCGTTCATGAACAAGTACGAATTTGATGGTTTTGATCTCGATTGGGAGTACCCCGGAGCTACAGACAGAGGAGGTTCCTTCGGCGATAAGAACATGTTCTTCTACTTCGTCGAGGAGTTGAGACGTGCTTTCTTGCGCGAAGGAAAGGGATGGGAAATTACAATGGCCGTGCCACTTGCCAAGTTCAGGTTGCAAGAAGGATATCATGTTCCAGAACTATGCGAGTAAGTTATATTATCAACAGTATCCTTTCATGTATTGGTACAAAAAAATCTAAATATTCTATGAGTGAGTTGACAAAGCATTACATATAGGCCATTTATAATAGTGAGCTTAATGAGTCTAATTGAAATTAATAACTGTTTCTCTCCAGATTGCTTGATGCTATTCACGTGATGTCATATGACTTGAGAGGAAATTGGGCAGGATTCGCTGATGTACACAGTCCACTTTACAAAAGACCTCATGACCAATGGGCTTATTCAGCACTTAATGTGGTAAGTGAAAACCTCTAACTTTTGTGCCTTTAAATCAATCTAACTATTATTAATTCTAAACTATATTTTGAGTGCTTAATGGAATTCAAGATATATATATTGTCACATATGAAGACCTTATTTTAGAGTGAAAAATATGTCAATTAATTTAATTTTTCCATGCAATACTTTCCAAGCCAGATTTGCAGTACTTCAAATACGAAATTTAATTTTGCAAATTTAAAAAGATGTGGTTTTGAGGAATTAATGGGCACCCGAGTAATTTGATATTCTTTTGAAAAGAGATTAAGCAATCGCTTATTTTAAAACAAAGGTTATAATGAAAAATTATCAATTTGAATAGAAAATATGAACTTCCCTAGAATATTTCAACGATACGTTTGGTGATTGTTAAATACAGATATAAAAATGTGGATTGTTTTTGTTTTAGAACGATGGTCTCGAATTGTGGGTGAACATGGGCTGCGCTCCAGATAAGCTTGTCGTCGGAATTCCGTTCTATGGCCGCTCTTTCACACTCGCTCAAGGAAACACCAACTACGAACTGGGAACATACATCAACAAGGAGGCAGGCGGAGGTGACCCAGCTCCCTACACCAACGCCACTGGATTCTGGTCATACTACGAAGTAAGATATGATGCCGTTTCAGGTTTAATATTGGAAAAAATACCCTCTCTTCCAACATTGCGATTAAAATAAACATCGCATTTTCTTGTACTGATAATATTACAAAAATTTGGATAGTTAATTCATTGGTGGATCAATCGTCAAATTGATAATGATGCAATGTTTATATTATAATCTGATGGTAATTTGGACATTAAACATTTCATATAATTTTAATCATTACTCTTATTCTCAAGTATAATCATTAACAAATGTATGTTATTGTATTATAGATTTGCATGGAACTTCAAAAGGAAGGTAACGGCTGGACTGAACGTTGGGACGACATTGGAAAATGTCCATTTGCTTACAAAGGTATGCCAAGTATCATTCATTTGATTAATACTACACATTTAATGGCGATTGTTTTATTTAGTCTAATACCAAATAGATTTGCATTTTATAAAGTGTTTGTCGTCCATATTTAACGTTACAAAAAACTTCATTTTCTATTCAGGAACCCAATGGGTTGGATTCGAGGATCCCAAGAGTGTTCAGATCAAAATGGACTGGATCAAGCAGAAGGGTTACGCAGGTGCGATGACATGGGCTATTGATATGGATGACTTCCGAGGAGTTTGCGGACCAGTAAATCCACTCATGAAAGTGTTGCACGACTCCATGTCCACATATACAGTACCAACACCAACAGTTACTACCACTCCAAGGGTAATTATAATAATAAATCAATTTTTTTATATCGATGATAAAAAATAAAATGAAACACAAATGTATACGAAACATATTTATGTGTATGAAAACATAATGTTTTTTAATACTAGTGAAATATTGTTTTAAATACGATCGTGATGAGTAATCCCCTTCTCAATGTCTGGTTTACGATTAAATTCCCCCATAGCAAATTTTTAGTGCGTTTAATATTAATTTCGTAAGAATCAATACATACAAAATTTGGTGGAAGATGCTTTTTTGTATTTACTAATAAACTTCCGAATTCATCAACCATATGTTTCTCAATTGCTTAGAATCTTCAACTTAATATTTACTATTTGAATTTTTAAAAGACGGTCAACGAAGAGCTTTTAAATTTACACATAACGAATATTTAGTTAATTACTTTATTAAAGAGTAAGAGAAGTGTTACATTAAAATTCTTATTTAAATGATGTGATGTTTCTTGGAGTACTGATTTTGTGATTTTTTTGCAGCCCGAATGGGATCGCCCACCGACCACCCCGGTCGATCCAGATGAGGGAACTGTCCCAACTTCTAAGCCTACCAACACTCCTAAACCTACAACCACCGTAAAGCCAATAACCACCGCACAGCCAATTATCACGACTGGAAAGCCATCTTCAAGTACACAAGCCATTCCAACAACAAGTGCTCCAGGTTCTCAGGTCAGTGATGAAATTCTGTACTCTAATGAAAATCCAAAGAATGACGAATTGCAAGCAAGAAAAGATCAAGTAAAGATGTATATAATGATAATTTCTAGAAGTCTTTTTTGTATTTAAAATAAACAACAACGAACAAGATTGTACCACTTTCGACAGTAATAACCAAACATTTATGACCTAAGATGTAATCTAAATCTCAAGAATGTTAATAAAACGAATAAATATAATTTTACTATTGTTCTGAACTGTGTTCTTTGATATATCATTAAATTAAATACAAGATAAAATTTTAACATTATTTTTATGAAAATAAAACAGACCTTAATAATCCTTATTACTAATATTTCAGACTACTCCTGGAAACGGAGGAAACGAAGTTGAATGCACAGGAAACAATGATTATATCCCACACGAGTCATGTGCTAAGGTAATTATTCAGATTATTTAGTTGCACTATTAAGTTTCTAAAATTGTTTATAATCACTCAATAAATATTAATCTATTCAAATTATCAAAGTCCAATCATAATTTTTAAGGAATGCAAAAAACGTTTTGTTTGTCCATTTTTAAATGAAGTCAAAAATAATTTTACCATAACCATTGATGACAGGTTTACGCATTGTCTTTATAAAAATACTATTCATGATAATTATTATATTAATTATATTTTCATTTTCAGTATTGGAGGTGCGTCAACGGACAAGCCGTGTTGTTCTCATGCAGACCAGGAACCGTTTTCAACACTCAGACCCAAGTTTGTGACTGGCCAGAAAACGCTGACAGGCCAGAGTGCAGAAACCAATAAATAAATACATTACTATCGTTCCACTTCATCAACTAATATCATTCATCCATATATTTAGATAGAAAATAATAATTTATATTATACTAATTAATTTGTTTTTTGACATTTTTTTAAATTCAATCAAAGACTGCCAATACGAATATTGGATTTTAAATAAAAGTTCCATTTTTTTAATATTATATTCTTAATTCGAATAGAAGGTCGACTTTGTCATTTGGACAAGACAATCAGCGATACCCTATTTTCCAATTATAATTATTCGAGTATTGCAAAAAATCTCAAAAATAATAATATTAAAATCATTTGTGCGCTATCTAAAAATATTGTACATTAATGAAAACTTGGAAACAGTAGTATGTATTGTTTAATTTAATTTTAAATGTGAAAAAAAATTAAAAATATTTACATATGTGCCATTTATATAATTAATTACATTGATTGTATTCTCTCTTATCGATAAAGATAAAATGTATCTATTTTGATTTATATTCATTCTACCTACCTTTTTTTTTAGAAAATTAGCTGCATAGGTAGTGATTATTTATATTTAAAATAAATAAAAAAAATTAACTCGTCATTTTATTTACAATATGTTTTACAACAATTCGTATGGAATTATTACACGACATTTCCCGATAGAAAATATGACATTAAAAAGTAGGAAAACATAATAATATTTAAATATATGCTCAATAATCACATAGAATGCAAAACTTTTGGTGGGTTGTCTTCCTGAGAAAACTGTTGAAGTATAATATAATATAACTCACACAAAATGTGCTAATACACAATATCTGTATATACATATATAATATATTGACTGTAGAAAGGAAAAAGGACTTATCAATTATGTATACAATTGAATACACGTTTTGTTTGGGCTATACACAATATTGTTTGTGTGGGTTACGTCCTTTTTCCTTTCCACAGACGATATGATAAAGAAATTAAAACACATAATTGAAAGTTATATTAAAATTATTTGAAAAATTAGCAAAACCTTGGCCTTCTGTAATAATTTAGGATTCTTGCTTCGTTATATTTAATGAAAAATAAGCTAGTAATTTAATCATTGTATTAAAACGCTCAAAAAGTGAAAACGTTACTCAAGCAAATAATCCAAAATGGTGGCAGAACCGCGCTTGAGTAATTATGTGATGGTAGATATAACCGAAATTAAATAAATTGTTTCAGATTAACATTCAGGAGGTTGCTTAATTTTGACCATTTATTTTATTTCATTGACTGCCGGGCTCTTTAAACAGATGCTTGGTTAGAGTAGTCGCGCTATAGGATGTTATAAAAAATATTATATTTGTTAGGAAATCTTTTCATTGAATAAATATTTAAAAGAATATTATTATTTCTACAAGGACACTACTGCGTTTGAAACAAACGTCATCATCATCGCTGAATCAGCAGCAGAACAAATATAAAACTATTAACAGCAGCTGTAAATTGTTTTGTATTAGAGCTGTTGTCAAATATAAATGCAGAAGAAGTCAGTGCACAACCGTAAGTGATCCTACAATTTGATCTAATACGGTACTAGTGACGAAGAATAATGACAAATTCGTTTGAAAACAAAGTATTATTGAAAATATTAAATATTCATTTAAAACATTGGCTTGTGGGATACAAATGGAAAAGTATTTTTTTGCCATGTCCTGCTTGTTACTCAGTTGCTAAAACTATCTTTTTCGAAGAGAGTAGGGATAGAGGGATAAGGTTAGTGTAGGACTAGTGATTAGTTTATCGCTTTCGCTACGCTCCATTTTTAGGATCAGATGGGTGGGAGGTAGTTTTAGACATTACAAACATCCATCTCTAGTAGAATAGAAATCAATAAATCGATTAAAAAATTAATTTATAAAACTGATTTGAATCCGAGACATCCGTAACCAAAATGAACGACGTTGTCCACTGCATCACAAACCCGAAAAAGGAATTACCCATTAAATACATACAATTTTTTTAATTTTTAGCCCTAAATTCTATTTAAACCGCTGTCCGGATATGTATGTTTGTTACACTTTCAAACATAAAACTATATAGAAGAAAATGCAAACGTTAATATTAGTTCGTTTCCGTTAAAGTTTGTAAACATTTGTATCATCATGTATAAAGGGTGATTTTATTCAAATGAATGAAATTAAACGCCTACAGACTACTTTAAGACGTTTTAATGACCCTCAGAGGCCTTCATAATTAAACATTTGAGTGTTTTCAAACTCAGCTCGGTTTTTATTTTCCTTTAAACTGCAGAAAAAAAAACATCACAAGTGTTTCAATCATTTTGACAATTCTTTGTCTTGAAAAGGTTTACCCGTTTTATATTAAAAATAAACCTTTTGTCTAAATAATTGCCAATTATATTGTATATTTTTCTTATAAATCAGAAAACTTGTGTTATTAAAAAAAAATACAACAATAGAAAGAGATAAACATTAATAATTTATTGAAATATATAATCGCCATATTTTGACCAAAAAACGAACCTTTACTTAGAATTATACGAACGAATAAAACAATCAAATTATGAACGTTTATGCAGATACAATATTTGAAAACACATCGAAAGAAACTAAAAACTAAGTCATTATATCGTGGGTATACTGACAGATCGCATCAAGTTAATTTTTGACGGTTTTAAATGTCAAAATGTATGCAATTTACCACTCTACGTACTGGCATGGTCATATGATATGATAGCTTTGTAAAAAAAACAGTATATATCATGCTGTTATTTTTTTATTCTGATATCAGGCATGATATGACTATAATAACTCATTGATACCAAATTTTACGATTTGCATTCCAAAAAGATTTAATTTTTTATAGTACAAAAAATCATTTTAGATTACTTACAATTGTACGGGTCCGTGGTGCAGTGGTCAACGTCGTTGGTTACAGTTATGGGTGTATCGGGTCCCGGTACGGATGGTTTCATAAAACAAAACGATTTATGAATTTATGTTCGTCTGGATGGATGTTTACGATGTCTAGAATTACCTTCCACCCATACGATCCTAAAAAAAAGTGGCGTAGCGAGATCAATTAGCTTACCATTATTCCTCTCCAAGCCCTATCCTTCTATGCCTACTCTCTTCGAAAAAGAGAGGTTGAGTAACTGAGTGATAAACAATTCTCGTAGAAAGCTTCTGTTGAGATACCTCCATAAGAACGTCATATGCTCCACATTGAGAGTGGTCATGGTAAAAACAATTGTAGTAGGTAGAGAGAGTACTTTGACAAAAAAAATAATGTTATTATCTCAAAACATGTTTTTATGACATAATGTCTTCTGTCAGTATACTCTCGATATATTATAATATAAACCCTGAATAGTATTTCTACCGTATTCGCTCAATGAGTTGAAAACCATTTCTATCCTTGAAGCCCATGCAGGAACATTTGTGTTATAATAGTATTTGACATTTTTTCAGGATTTCGAAATTATATCAGTTAGTAGAATAGTCACGGAAACCTAGTAACAGAAAATTTTCAACTGATAACCATGCTTTGAAAATCTGGCTATGAACCAAACAAAAAATTATATTTCGATATAAAAACTAGTATTAGATTGAAGATTATTAAATGTTGATGGCCATCAGTTTTTAGTGAATCATTAAATACTTTAAAGTAGATACTTCAAACAATTGTTAGGGAATATTATATACGTTGACATGGTGATATTAAGTTCAATAAATTAATTCATAATATGGAGTTTTTTTAACATTTTAGGGTGTATTCTTTATTACTTCAACGAAATGAAAGTATTTCAATATTAAAAATGAATTTGTATTGAGTATAATGAGTTTTTTTTGTTTGTTTTCACTTGTCTAATACAGCGGTCACCAGCTGGTGATCCGTGGAGTCGAGAATCCATAAAATTGTTTTAAGCAAGCAGCAAAAATATCACTTTAATTGATTTGTTTTATTTAAACAATCGTAAATAAAATGTAAATTGTATGATGATTATTTAAGGTATATTTGTAATTTTTTAAGAAAAAATTGTTCCAGTAGTTCTCGAGATTCAAAATGATAAGTTTCGTTGTTCGATTAGACTGAAAGGTTTGCGATTGTTATAAAAACTTACTACGTTTTGAAATTGATATATTGTAAGATTATATTTAATAAAGTTTTTATATAATTAAAGATGAAATGATAACTTTCGTATTGAAAGCAAAAAAATCAACAGTCAAAGTGCGCCACTGTAAATTAAACGAAAACAAACAGAAATTAAAAGTTTTTGATTTTAAAACTAGAGAGAAAACTTTCAAAAGTATTGACTTTTTAAAAAAATATAAAAAGGTTTTGGTGAAAATTGAATTTAAAAATCATCTATCACGAATTCGAACAAAAATTTTCCGAATCATTTTTTACGTGACAATAATTTATATGGAAACCCATTTTCCCGGATTTTAGGATTATGAAGTAATACGGAACGTGCGGTTTGAAAAGAAAATTAGATTTGCTTCCATCAATTAATCCTTTGCACAAGCGGAAAAATCTATTCGGCGGAAGGTGCTTGGATACCAAACTGGAGTTAATTAAGTATGATATTTTACGGAATAAAACAAGGACACAGAAAATTTGAATATGTAATATAATATCGCAACATTATGTTTAATTAGCTGAGCACATGATAATTAAAATTTATTCAATATCGGGTATGCACGTCAATTAACTTCTAAAAAACAATAATTTAATAATAATAATAAAAAAAATTTAAGTCTCTACAAAAAACATTTCTGAAAAAATTACTTTTTTTTTTTAAAACAAATCACGGTTTGTTTTGTATTAGTTCTACATTTTTATAATGATCTGTTCCAGTTTCGTTCATCGCGAGCATTGTCAACTGATAAAATATAAATCTTAACAAGGTTATTTATATGAAATTGAATGTTAAAAATTATAAAGTATGGTTTGATATACGGTTAAACAACTATGACACGAATTTATAGATAATCAGACAAATTATACGTAAACGAAATTAAATAGTCTTAAAATTAAAAGGTTAAGTACCTCTTACTTAATATGAGTGTATAAATCAGGCAGAAGCTGGTTTTCTCTTTGTCAGCTATCGGCTATCTCCGCCCGAATGCAATGTCTTCTACACTTGCCCATAAGTGCCAAACGAAATTTGCGCATAATTCAAAACTACAGTGCGATGAGCTAGTTAAGTCTTGGCCCTTGGGGCTTAGTGGAGGAGTCAGTGTGGCCTTTAGGCTAAAAATTTTGGAGACCCCTGTTTTAGACAGTCACAACCAAATAATTTAATAATAACTTTTTGCATCTATAATTTCAGATATTGAGATGGTCAATTAGCCACTTTAACGCCGTAAGTCAGAGTGCTACTGATTGGTCAAAGAACCTCAATTTAAAAGTAAAGATTGAGGAAGAAAACCGTAACTTAGAAAAAATTTGTAATTTTACTTTAAATATTGTTAGGGTTGATTATCCAAGAAAATAACATGAAAGGTTTCTTTAAGTGACGTTAAACCACTGTATGCAAAGGCGTACCAAGTAAGTTTGCATCGTGTCACATTTTAGATGTCTTTTCTCGGCGACTTTATATCGAATTACTCTGTTTAAACTTTCCTCAAGTTCATCTGGAGTAATTTTAGCAATTCAAAAATAATAGAATAATAGTCATTGATTACCTACAATAGGAAATTTCTTTTTATTTGTTTTTCAGATATCTTTTAGATGCTCCTGACCGAAAAAGAATCTTCATTCCCAAATTTCCGTGTGGTATTTATGGTCAATTTTAATTACATATTAATTCATATTAAAATATTTAAGAGGTTCACAACTTTATTGTAATATTTCCTATTTGCCAATTCATTCAATGAATGTTTATGGATTATTCTTAATTGATTTTTAGTGTGGCTTAATTTTTGATTTCAGATGAGTATGTATTTATTTATTGATTTGTAAGAGATCCTTAACATTTTAATTGAAGACCATTTATTTTATTTTGTTTGATTATCTGTAAATTATCATAGTTCTTGAACCAATTGTTTGTTATGCTTCGTAATAATTAACATCTAATTTTACGTAAATAGCCTTGTTGTGATTTACATTTCATCAGCTGATAAGGCTCTCGATGCGTGAAACTGGTATTGATCATTAAAAATATGTGGAACTAGTACAAAAGAAATTTTGCTTCATTTTAAAATATATATATCTATTTATATATGTATGTATTTTATTTCTTTTCAATTTAAATACATACGTAAACTAATTATAAATAGTAAGTAATAGGAAATCTCATGTGTTTTCTAGTAGATACGTTAAAACTCACTGGGACACGTACTTTGGATGCCTCCGTAGCACCTCAACCCTGTTTTTCCAACTAGTGGGGTTGTAGCGTTCTAAGAGTCTGTCATGTTATTAACCCAACATTAAATTAATTAAATAGTGCTTAACATGAGAAGGAAAAAAATACTTCGGGATCGGGATCGGATTTATCATAACCATAAAATTTTATATCCACCCAACTATTGCGAGATCTCAAAACATTAGACCCTCCTTGAGTCATGATATGTGTCATATCACTGGGGGTTGACACATAACAAGTCTGTCGAGCATTGAACCTGTATGCCTCTGCTCGAATGTCAAGTTCATATCTCTTGCGGGTGATAAATTTTACCGTGGTAAGAGGCGGATATACTTCTTCAGTGGCGGATTAAGGGATAAGGGGTTCACTGTGATGTTAAGATGAGCATAAATTAAGGTTGTATGTTCTGCGGTTCCTTAACTGCTCCGAACCTTAAAGATATTACTAGCATGGCGGTATGCTCTCTTCATCATTTTAAACACCACTAAATCTTGAAATGGCGCACGAGTTAGGTTGTATGTAGGTAAACAATTAAAATAAATGACAAAATTACAGTCATGGAATTGTTCATCACGTATATTATTTCATGATGTTGCATTACGACAGCTAAAACGGTTTATTTTCATTTGAAATAGACTCTAGTAAAATAGACTAACGTGTTAAGTCGAGTTAATGGTTTCAGATGAAAAGATCGCTTTAACTAAAAGATTCTTTTAATATTCCCTAGGTTACTACTGAACGTTGTACTCACCACCCCATTATACAGCTTCAACCTATTCTTAGATGGTGTATTCCACAGCGTAACAACTTAAGTAATGTTTCTCAAGACTTGGCAGGAGGTTATTCAATTCCAATATGATTCCAATTGTTGTTGTTTGCTTAACTTGATTAAGACAGTAAAACTGATGCTGATGATTATGCTGACGATTAATGCAGTTCAGAGTTCGGTCGGCGAGTGACGACAGAAATAACTTTCAGAGAGTAGTTTCCTAATGAATCTATTTGCTCCTTGGTGTTTATTTATACTATCACGTCGACTGTCTGTACCTACTTTCGTCATCGTCACATTGATGAGTGTCCACCTGTTACGTAGCGTCTGAAGAATATCGAATATCGGCAAAATATTATTTGCCAATTAATTATGCTTAGTCAACGTTGACGAAAATGACAAGCATAATGTTTCGGTACACGCGAGTATTACATTTCATAATCTACAGCCTATAATAGCAATATCTCGCCCCACATCTTATAGAACTGAAATCAATATTTTTTTAAAAATTAAAATATGTTTTCCAGAACCCTTAATTATCGCTTCATTGCAAAGAAAAACTTTGTTGTAAAAATTATACCTTAAACCTATCTCATGATATGAGCTGATTTATTGAAAAACGAATTATAATACCTGAATCAACAGTATTTTTAAATTCAAAACATTAAAATGATATTTTTCACACAATATTCACACTTTGGTTTATCAATATTTGTTTATCCTGCTATAACAACATAACCTTCTGTGCGAATTTAAATTAATTGCCTTTCGGGCGTAAAGAAATCCGCCCCTGTCGTTAGTTACTCATTGAGACATGATGCATTATAAATAGCACTAACCTTTGGAGTTTTGGGTGTCTAAATTTGTACTAAAAACGTTATTTTTATATTAACATATTAATTTTACCCACAACCCTTCATTGACAAAGAAAATTTTGATGACGTAGTACAAATTAAATAAGAATGTCTAGCCAAAACGCTTACAACCAACCCAATGACCCTTTTTTAAATAAATACATTGAATCTCATCATATTGTATTTAGCATCTGAATGTTGTTTAAAAAAAAAAACAGTGAAATCAACTTTTTCGTATTAGTAGTGTAATTTTTGCAAATGCATTAGCCAAATAAATTAACTTTTTCACTTGTAAGGTGTTAACTGACAATAATTATTGGTGGAATTGTGTTTTATTTTTCCAAAATATTTAATTTACTCATTTGCAATATTTCTGTTAATGAATTATTTTTTAACTCACTATATGTTTCTCTCATAACTGACTTTCAATGTGGCTTAACATTTGGTTTTTAATTAATTGTTATTAAGTCCTTTCGACAAAAAATTTGGTTGAAATTTTGGTTTTGAAGATTATTTTAAAACATTATTTGTATGCAAATTTGATTGAAAAATACCGTGATTGGTTTCGGAAAGAGCGTTGTCCAAAAATATTACGTTTAATAAATACATGGATGGTAATTCAAGCTCATGTAGTATATTGGATTAGCTATTTACATATAGACGGTGTTTTGGCAATTTGATGTAACCCTCAAAATTGAAATTGTTCAGGAGAGACTAAAAACTGTTTTTATCGAAAATATTATATGGTGAGTTGCGTTATGAATCTTTGAAATGCACTCCTGTAAATTCTCATGTTTGCAGATACGAGATTATACGTAAGGAGTGTCGATATAATAGTGGCTTACATCAAGTGGGGATTTTTACATCAGAATTTTGAAACCTAAAACCAACGTAAAATGATGTTTCCCTTCCAAAAATGTGGTCAATTTATTTTTTCAAATTTACATCATTTAGCCAAGACATGCTCTGTTGTATTTAAAATGAGATCCAATCATTACCACATTTTCGTCTTTTTTGAGGGTTACATCAATTAAATCAGAGGTTGCTATCGCGGGACGTTAATTCAGTTTTTTTCATGGGATAAATGTGTGTTTTATCAAATTAAAGTGGTGCAATTGCCTCTTCCTGCTCCCCGCCAAATGACTGTCAATTGAAAATTGCTTTTAAACTTCAAAATTTTTCGCTTGAGCGGTAAAATTTAAGCAATAAATTTTTTCACCTGTAACATTTACTACTTTTTGTAGAGGTGCGCCTTTATATAGATTGCAGGTCAGAAACGATATTAAAAAATATGTAACTTCATCGAATAATCCAATAATTATTATAGTAATCAATCTACATAATTGTTATTTTTATTATATAACGTATTTTGTTATTGAGAAATATAACTGTTTTGTCTCCAACTAAGTGTTTGCTGAATATAACCAGAAGTCACTTTCAAATATAATTGACAGATGGCGTGCTTGCTTCTCGATAAAGAATTATTACGAATATATTTTCATAACAATATAATATTATGTACACTAAATAACGAAAACATGTCCATCTATGAATGATTGATGTAACCTATTTATAACAATATCGCTGGGGTTTATCAATATTAATATTATGTATATTTATGTCGGTGCAATGAACCTAGCAGGAGGATATTTGGAAAATTGAAGCACTTTAGTATTTTCATTAGAATGGATATTGCCTTGTGATCTGGTTTTAAAAGATATTTTGTTATTGTATCTAAGATATATACGAGTGATTCTATGACAAAATAATAAAAATTTATCAATACTTACTTATTTACCTGTTCTAATTCTTTTGTAGTTTTCATTTTTTATGAAAAAGTATAATTTTAGCTATTTATAGTAAAATTCAAATGAGGAATTTTTACCTATATCACAGAATCTGTTTTCATTTTCATGTGATTGTTAAAATATTATCAAAAGTATAACGTAAAAAAAATGTGCCAGTAGATAAATAATTGTGACGTCAAATAAGTTATCTTCTTTTGTAATTTTTAAAATTATTTTCATTTTCATTTTTCGCCAAGTATTTAAATGTGAGTTTTCATAGAAATACACTACAAAATCATGTAGTTTAATTGTTATTAATTCATACGAACACATCTCTATTATATAGCTGAAAACACACATATGAATCTATCTGTATGTATGTCTATCTGTCACAAAAACTCCTTCCAAAAGGTTTAGAGTATCGACATGAAATTTGCACGTGTCATTCTGGTTGCAATTTCTATGTGAACTATGCTATTTTCACTATTAACATTATTATCAATACGAGGACTACATTTTTTGGGTGTTACATGAAGTACATTACAGAGTAGTATTTTCAAAAATTAACATTATTGATTAATGGACTGTATTTTGTGGGTGTTACATGAGAAACGGTCGACGGCGATATTTTCAACATTAACTAGCACCAAAATAGCGCCATAATAACTCCAACGTCTAAATAGACTAATGTTAACGCACTATTTCCCGTGCGAAGTCGGGTAATAAATATTAGTTATATATAATTTCTCTTTTTTATTTTGAAAATAGTTAAAGATGTTTGTTTTATTATTATTGTTGTTATTATTATTTTACGTCTGCTGTCATACCATGTATTTTAATTTTTAATATACAAATAAATGACATATAAGAAATTAAAAGAGACTATACATTCACAAAAAAATGTATGTCTTATTCAAAATATAATTATAATGTTTGTTGGAGCCATGTTATTTTTCCTGGCTAATGTCATGTTCATTTTTCAAATACATAATTGATATAAGATATGAACTGAGGGTGCTTGATGGAATTTAATATCAAATTTAAACTGTTGAAATTTTGTACACTTCCATGTATTTTGTTACTTGCGGCCCGGGTTTCGCCCTTTGGCATCTTAGTACCCCAGTACATACATAATAAAAAGTCTAATACATAATAAAAGTATATTTTTATATTCAAACACTATTGAATATTTTTAGTTTCTTCCCTAATATTTTTAAGTATGAAAAAGGTAAAACATACAGATTTTGAGCACGTTAAATTATTGTAATCAATTGAAAGATCAATTAATGAAAGTGTCATTCTACGACTGACAGAGAATCTTGTAAAATTATTGTCCAATGAAGAGGCTTTGGTCCAATACTGTGTCGACAGCAGGTCATAATAACTATAGATAGAGATAAATATTTTTAAATAAATAACGGTGGGTAAATAGTAGCTGATATATAAATTTTCATTTCTTAACAAAAAAAAATAGAACAATTTTAATCTATAGCGATTTTTTCTATAAAAAAAAAATGGCACAAAAAATAATTTTATACTTTCTCCTTCATATGAAAACAGTCTGGTTATTTGCATAAAAATATACTTGACATGTTACTGCTTAAAATCTGCTTACAAGTTGCAAGCATTACGCTTTAGGTTGATATTGTATGTATGAGCCAGTAAGTTGTTCTAGTTACAATTTCTTGTGCTGTGGTAAATTTTCTGCAACCTTGTGTCTCATTTAACACGGTTGAAGAACTGTGACATATTTTTGTACAACACGCTTTATATAACAAGGTTTCAGCATTTTGTCTTTTTCCTATAATGGAAAGAAGTTTGACGTTCAAGAGTAAATTACAACAGATCTTGACTCCTTATCACGAAATACGTAAAAAATTATACGCTAAAAGCAAAATATAGCTTTTTAGAGAATTTTTAAGCCTAAATCCAAAAATACTCCAGAGCCCTGAATGAAACCTCACAACCGATCACGAAAAAGAGTTGATCATATAGAATTGTAAGTGATAGCGATGATGAATGATCGATATATTATATTTTATTAAAGTGTTTTTCAATAGATACGTAAATGTATATTTTTTCGATTGTTTATTAAAAAAAGAAAGGATATTAACAAATTTTTGTATAAACTTCAAACCTCTATAACACAGATATGTATTACAAGACTTTTTTGTGGAGCCATATGACAGTGTTATACGAAGCCCAATTGTATTGTATTATCAGTGAAATTTCTCGTTGGGAAATTGAAAATCGTTGATGTCATATGGTTTGTAAACTGTCGCTTGAAGGAAGAAAAGGGCGGAAGGAAGTGATATTTGTGGATGTGTCACAAACATCGACCAAATAGCATACAGATTTTGAACCATGTTGATATAATATTTAATCACTTTTAAGGTGTTAACTGTCAATACTTGGTGGAAAGGCATTATGTTTTATAAATGAAACACAATCAGTGTTGTACTATTTCCAAATTTTTATAATGATCATATTTTTTTAATCTTTTGTTACTGAGTAGTTGTTATGCATTTGTCAGTCGTTCTTAACATTTTAATTATAGACTATTTTACTTAATTTATGTGTAATTTGTATGACTATCTTAAAATTATTGTTATTGACGATTGTTTATTTACCTGTAAATTATTTACTGTTCTCATTTTCATGTACATAGCCTTGTTAAGATTTATATTTTCGAGATGAAATGAAACCGATATTGATCATTATAAAAAATGTGGAAGTATGTAGTAATAAACAATGGCCTGCATTTATTGAGTCAGGGAGCATTTTAATGTTTGGCCAGTGAGAAATAATAAATGTTCATTAATTAATCAAAATGATCAGTAACTAATTCGATAAGTAGTCAGCATACACGTGGTCAGTTAATAAAATAAACGGTCAATTACTAAATTAAATAGTCAGATATTTGTATAAAACGGTTAGTTTTATTATTAAACTTAAGCTAAGCTAACCTGATATTTATTATTTCTAAGTGACCATTTATCGAATTAGTTACTGAAAAAATAATTAGGTGCCATAATCAAATATTTAATAAATATTTATTAAATATTCATCTGCTTACTCAATGTTGTATACATCACTACGGCTTCGGAATCTTCTTAAAGGGTTTATTCTCGTAATTTAGCGTAAAGAAATTCATCGTGTTTAAAATTGTCGTCTGGAATGTACGAGAGAAAATTTCTCAAAACTTGATTGCATGAACTGTAGTGTGCAGAAAGTAAAAAAGTTATGGTGGAGCTTTTAGGATTTGAGATCTTTTTGTTTTCTATAGAATGACGTGAACTCTTTTGCCTTGTAATTTGCCCTAGATGCAAACAAGTTGGCATGAGCAACAGAGCTGACAAATCCGATTGATAATCTCTATAATAAATACCTTCTCCAGCAATCTTTCGCATTCGCTGTTAATGTTTGGACATTTCCAAAGAATGTAATCAATACCCTGATTCAAATGTTGGAATATCTACTATCCGGCCAAGCTGGAAGAGCTGGACAGCGAAGTAATCATGCATCAATAGAAATAGAAAATACTGAATTGAATTATATTGATATTGATCCCACAGCCAAATACTCAATGCTCTTAGGATTTTATTTTACTTTGTTGCGCAGTAAAGGGTTTCAATTGCCGTATGGATAATTTCAAACATTTATTTTAAATTGATTAATGGATTTGTAGAATAAAAGAGATTGCTTTAGGTATAGTATGGTATTTTAAAGTTACAATTATGCGAATCCGAAGAGACGTTTTCAGTTTGGGACGTAACGACAGAATATCAGTCCTTTTATATTGTCGTCGGGCTGTATTTTTTTCTGCATTACTCATCACTTAAATTGATGACTGCTTTTCTCGGGCGTTCACCTTTATAATTACGTATGCAGAATTTACGTCTTCTATATTGATTACTTCCGGCAGATTCTGCATCGGTCATCACTTCAATTTGCTGACTGCTTTGCAAGGGCGTTAACCTTTATATATATTATATGGAATTTGCATCGTCTATATTGATTAGATGCCAAAAAACAGATCGAAGACTGTCGTGTATTCACAATTTTCACCAACACCTCATCTGAAACGTGGTATAGAAAGAGCAATTATTTAACTATTAGTGCATCCCTTTCTTATATTTTCTGAAGAGTGACTGACTGTAAACTATTTTTATTAGTATACTTAACTAGGAGTCAATAGATGCTTTACATTGGACGCGGACACGGTTAAAAAGTTAAATAGAATATTTCTCACATTCATCACAAAGCTCATTGTTTCAGACCCAACTTTAGGCCGTGATGTCATATTTTATCAGCCTCTTTGCAATTATAGGAATTGCCTTATTTCCTCACAACTAACTTACACGTGTATGCCTTTTCATAGTCTAGAAATGGCGTAGCTCTGAACAACGAAAGTGAAAATTTGCACAAGAAAGACGTTATGAGGCCGAAATATTGCCGCGTCTCTAACAAAGAAATCCTTTCATTCCGATTTTCCCGAAAGCCAAATCCTGGGATTCTCGAATTCTGCCTACTTATTTAAATTTAACGCCCCTGAGAAAATATCATTAAAATGTGCCCTTGAATAAAGAAATTTACTACAGTATTTACTCAGCAGAAAGAAGTTTTTTCTATTTACAATTGTATCAGCAATAAAAACATAGCTTTGTTTTCTAAATCATGTAAGTTTTTTTGTTTCCTCATAAAAGAACAAAAGTACATAATGTTTATTTGTTTTTCGTACAGTGTTTCAATAATTTGATTTTATAAGAAATTACGCAGTAGATACGTTAATGTTTTTTCGAAGCTAGATTGCTTAATTTTGTTAACAACCTTTACATTTTTACAATCATGCACACATACGAAATTATACGAAATTAAGTATACAATATAGAGACGTAAAAAAAATTATAAAACAGATTCCAGCATTATTTTATTAAGGTTTTCGGTTTTACGTTGTCAGGGATAAAACATAATATATAATATACTAACTAAATTACTTAAGGGAGTTTTGCAGAGATGATAGATATTGTAAAATTAGTGCAACACAGGACTATTTCATTAGCCATTACTCTACCATAGAATCTGATTTTAATCTTTTTAAAATCTAAAATATGTTATTTTTAAAGTGATTGGATTTATTAGTTTTTTTGAAAAACATTTAAATTTTATGTAATATATTATTGTACATCACTGAAATTAGAAATTTGCGTTCATTTATTTGAAATTCGGATAGCATTATTGAAACTAAGTTTGCTTTCACCTCGTTTGTTTTATTTTGATGAACCTTTATAAAGAAATTATTGAAAACAATACACAAATTCGTTAACCTCCATTTAAAAAAAAAATTATGTTATCATCAAGAAAAGAAAGTTTCACCGAAATCAGGTACTAGAATGTAAAATTGTGATATTAATAATGTATTACATTTTTATAAATCTAAATTCTCATCATCAAGAATTGTCAGTTATCACCATTCCAGTAAAATTATAGTGACAAATAACACAACAACATCCAAATTTGATTTGTGAATATATTTTTAAAATAGATTTTAAATTTTAATGCAGTAACTTTTGGGGAAGTATCAAATTTAAATGGTTTCTTTACCACACCACTGCGCCATTAAATTATATATCTTTCCGAAATAATTGAATAGAGAAAGTTGGATGACCACGTAAGCCATTAACTGCATACAGCACTGCAGAAAGTTTATTGAATTATTGCACTGGGACTTCAGACTGAATCACAAATTTAATAAGCCCACTCGCATGACAACTTAGCTAAAGTTTAATGGAGCTTAGCTTTTAAATCACATTAAATGACCGGACCGCTCAGCGAAATCCATTTTACTTTATAAGTCACAAATGTAACTGTTTTATAACTTGAGGTTAAGGTATACATTCTTATATCTAAAGTCACCGAATGGTCAACTGCTCGTAAGTACAAGTTCATCATACACGGTTGCGCGGTCAAGAGTCTTTTATTTTTCAATCGGTATCTGACTTTTTGTCAAAAGACATGGATTTCTATAATTTAAAATTTCTTTAAAACTTGAATATATTGAACTCGTAAAACATAGAGGGAGTGTCTTATAATGCACCAGTATTTTTCTCACTCATCTTACTATCATTTCTCTTTATAAAACAAAAAGTTCAGCGACTGAGGTACAAACAGTATTTTTTATTGTTGTGATTCTGATTGAAAGTCAATAGTCTTACTAAGTTTTCAAAAAATGGTTCAGTTAAGGCAGTAGATCATTAGCCAATAGTTTTAAAACAGAACATAATATTCTAAATTGTTTTAAAATTTAAATTGGTTATAAAGTTCTCTGCTAAGACATTTATTGAATTTTTATCAACGTGTAAA
This sequence comes from Himalopsyche phryganea, assembly GCA_022494535.1. Lineage (NCBI taxonomy): Eukaryota > Metazoa > Arthropoda > Insecta > Trichoptera > Rhyacophilidae > Himalopsyche > Himalopsyche phryganea. The sequence goes on from JAGVSL010000015.1 coordinate 3,329,917, forward strand.
AAGTAAAGTGAGAGAGACTGATTTCAATAGCTTTAAGCCGAAATAGTAAATCAAATGCAATATTTTGAGTAATCAGAAAAATCGACAAAGTCTTCAGCTATTAAATTTAGTAATTCAAGACTTGAATAAAATCTTCTTAAACAGTCCTGACTCCATCTTTTGAATCTTCAACTAATACTATCTGAAAATGATAGATAAGTCATCGAATCATTATCATTTTTCAAACGAATATATAAAATTATAAAGTAACTGATAGTGAAGCATATCCATTGCTCAGCACCATAGAAATATAAGTAAAAAAATTGAAGTTTTGAGTTAAGTTAAACACTATATTCGAACACCGCTCTTCTATAGTTCCACAAAAATACAGCTTGTAAAATGTACAGGTTTTCTCTCAAAAGGCAGATATTTACATATGGAAATAAGCAAAATTAAATAATTTCTCAGTTCCATTTACATACATATCGAAATATCGTATTGTGAAAATATGTTTTTGTTAATCGTGGCGATCTATAAAGAAACAACCTTTGAATAAAAAAGTAATACAAATAATTAGCCATCACTTTTTACGAGTCAGTTTAGTTGGGTCTTTGATCAGCCATATCTCAAAACTACCAGTTTCTAGTTGTATCACTATGTAAATAGGCAATTGATATGTTCAATGAAAAACTACGATTTTTTTGGAAAAAAAAACTATTGTTTTAATGTACTACCAATTCTTACATTTTAAAGCTCTTCTAACATAAATAAATATGAAATTTGTAACTTATTAATAATAACATGAAATATAAGTGCCAATACACTTCACTCTCCAGACTCTATCGATTTTCTGCAACAGGCAGGATGTTTAAATTCAAAAGCTCTATCTGACGTGAGCTTATAGCTATGATAGCCTCAGGTCATAGCTAAACTTTAAACGAGATTATTACCCCGTCTATGATACGCGAGACGCCTCATATGCCACAAAGTAAACTGAAGTACTTTACCAACTTGCTGTCAATTTGATGTATCCTTGGTTATTATTGAATAAAAAACCATGTAAATAAATATAAGCACTACTTAGATTTGTTAGTGGCCAAGGTTCATTGATTCTGTTTTGCGATATACATCGGCCTTCTTTCGTTAAAATGATTGAAGTATATATGAATATTATAACGTAAACAAAACAAATTGTTTCTATTTAATCAATCCTAGTCTCTGTGTATGAATGAACCACTGTTCAGTATGTATTATTCACTGCCTAATCAATCGATTACTTTCCTTTACCATGTGATATATTTTACACATTTTAAAATCATCATGCTTCAAAGTGGTTTGTCTAAAATGAATAATTATAAATTATATACTAAATCTTTATTGTGAAATAAGGTAAAAATATAAGAATGTTGTTAGTATAGGAATGATATTTAACTAGTCGCTCTCTACTCTTTTTTGATTATTAGAAAAAGGGATTTAAGGAATGGAAACTTCACGAAAAATCAATGTATTTGAAATTTTGATTTTTTATAATAGTCAGGACTGGCTTTGCTCATCGTGTGTGTTGTCATACATACTTTAATATAAATACACCTGATTGAATATCATTTTTGGCAGTTGAAAGTGCTCGTTATTCCAAGACACACCTATCGCAAAACAATGAAATGAATGGGTAAGAAATAAAATAATAATCTCACGCTTTTTTTAATCAAAGGTCAATTTGCCAAAAAATGTATCAACTAGAAGAATGAGTAAAGGATTGGCGCTGGACGGATGTTATAGAGTTTAAGCCAATATCTTAGCAATTTAACCAGCGGGATTAGTGTCGTTTTAAAGGTAGTAGTGGAACGAAAATGAATGAAAAGAAAATAAAATGAAACTGTCAAACCATCATAATTTTGTTATGTTTATTTCTGAGTAACAATTGTGAAAAAAACTATGAAAAAAATATAAGCAAGGGACATTTTTACATAAGCGTTTGTTAAAAATCAAACACCAAATCTCGACAGTACGATAACTTTTAAAATACCGAGCGTTTATCATTTTTATGGGCCATTCCCGCAGTATCGTCAGATACATATAAAAACTTTCACAAAGCTTTTCACAAGAATAAATTGTTTTATAGCGACGCTTAATGACAACTAAATTGTGATCCTCTACTCGCACTAATGACAGAGTTTAATTCATAAATCCCTAATTGATTTGACTTTTATTATTACAATAATTAATTATTAGGTATAATTATTTCTGGAGTAGGTTATGAACAGAATATCAGAGATTATTGTTTAAAAAACATGAAAATGAAATACAATAATTATTAAACAATATATAAAAGAACGACAAGTTTCAGAATTGGAAAGCGAATGAATTATATTTGATATAAAAGTGGTGTAGTTGTTATATTAATGGAATTTTAATTTTGTTTGTTTTTTCTATGTAGGTTCATATTATCGTTGTTCTAGAAGAAAACACTAAATCAAAAAAATGACATATTGAGTTAGTTATACCAAAATGACATCCAAAAATTGCTCTGTAGCTACAAATCACGAAAGCCTAAAAAATTTCAAGTAACTCATATGTCTGACGAAGATGGAATGTAGAATATTCTGGAGATTGATTTTTCATTATTTATTCAATTTTCTAATAATGTATTAAGCAATTCCACCAAAATTATAAAATGATCAGATATCTTATTAAATTATCTTTAAAAAATATATATTCAAAACTCAGATGGAGAAAAGACCAGGGCTGCCAGCATCCCGCAAATCAATGGAGAATCCCAATTAATTATAGATCTTAGACACACAGGCTATCAATTATGATTCGTAATGAAACATAACAAAAACATTCTTAATTACTTTTTGAATAATCCATTTTTTAATTCATAACTTAAATGAAAAACCAAAAAAAATATTTAGCTCTATAAATATGGCTTGACAGAAAGAACAAAATTTGTTATTTATAAAATAAATAAAATAGGTGTAGTATTTATTACCTACATTACTTGGCCGCCGCTGAATATGAAACTAGAATTGTTGGTCAAATATAAATTTCTTCAATTAAATGCAAAATAAATATCTTGCCTACTTTTAATAACCGTAGCTAAAATATCAGTTTTAGAGGTTATTGAAATTTCAGTTTTGGTTGAGTATAGCAACATTCATAACGTGACGGTGGCATCCTCACTAGCGGCCAAGTTAGATTGGTAAATCTATAATAGGATATAACCAATTCTATTTAATATTTTTAACAAAAAGGCAGTTCAGGAAATTTACAAATATTTTTTTGTAAATTTATGAATATATGAATGGTAATAATGCCATTTTTGAATTCAATGTAATACAAAAATATTTTATTCAAATACTAAAGATAATAATTTACGCGTTGCACGAACTGTTCAATGAAATGATTTATAAGGTGGAAGTTTGTTGAACATAAATTCCCGATATGCTCTTATGAAAATAAAGCATTATTGGCAACCCTACAAAAGAAGCATTTGAAATTTTGCGCTGGAGGCGAAAATTAAAAATTCCATGGGCAACCAATATCAAGAACGCCACTGGGTTTCCCTTACTAAAAGTCCTACATATTACCGAATATCGCAGAGCATGGTTCTAAGTATTATTTAATACAATAATTGCTTACTTCGAGCTGTACAAATCTTCACGTGGGTCTACAGTAGTAGATATAAACTAATGAGATTACGACAACAAAGATATTTCTACTATAACCTAAATATTTTGGAGACGATTGGCTGGAAAAGCATTTTAAATTAAGGTTTATTAGGTTTTTAGTAAGTTAATGTTGTTGGTAACAATACAGTTAGATACCATATTTTCGATGGACTCAATAGTAACTGTGGAAATTCATTTTTTACTAATTTATTTCCCTTGCGATTTTCACCTCCAAACACTTTTAATTAATTAGTTACTAGTAGTGTTATGGTAATGAGTACGATCATTCTGTTCTTCTGTCTTACCCTCACCCCACATCCAGTAAAAGGAAACAAACCCACGGCTCAATTCGATTTTAATTTAAGAATTAGAATCATTGTTTACCGTAGAAATAAATAACCTTGCGATATAGTTAGTCTGAAGATGCTTCTTAAAGAAGCGAAACGTGTAAAATTAGTAACACAGCCAGTGGAATAACTAACATTCATATTTTTCCATCATTTTTCATAAGCTTAGTTAGTGAAAATAGTAAAAATTAAAGATAAATAGTTTATATATTTACATTACTGATTTGCTGTAACAGAAGCTTCGAATTAAAGTTCCATATATAAGATGTGATTACTTGAACTGATTAATTACAACCAACCCATGAAGGTATATTGATGAACATTCAATAGACAATAAGTGGATGTGGAAAAATGTGCGGTCTTTATGGATGAATATAGAGAGGGTCTAAAGCAGGAATTCCCAACTGAACTGTTTCCATTCGTCAAAGATTTCAAAATTAAATAAATATATGGTTATTTGGAATGCACATTTTGAGCTAGTTTAAGTTTGCTTATCACTGTCAAACTATTACCAATTTCCAAAAACTGGACTAAACTTGAGGCTAATTCATTTAAGAAAAACCGAGAAGTACAGCATTTGTATTGCGAGAAGCCATTCATCAATGCTCTAAAGTTACAATCACATAATTATGTGACGTTGTCATAACAACGCAAAATATGCTTACGCCACATAGCAACTAAAAATAAAATATAAATCTCACAAATTGTATAATACCACACAACATCGTAAATGTCATCATTCAATCTAATTACTGTGTCCCTTGACTTAAAAGATAAATCGAAAAAATATCATTTAAATTAAAAAAAGTCTGAAAATGGTTATAACCTCAAAGAGATACCACCAAAAAAATAGGCTTGAAGGTTACAAATGTGAAGTGAAGTATCAATGTGTGAAGTCTATATTTTTATAGTTTAAAGAGAATCGTAAAAATCCTGGACAAATATGTAATGTTTTGATAATAATTATATTTTATAATTCGAAATGCTTCAAATTAGTAACGGTTTATAATTTTAATATATCGTTACTTAAAATTTGTATACAAAACTATATTCATAACACATTTTGTATTCGATGTCACACTTTGATACTTCACGTTAGAAATACCATATAAATAAAACAAATATCCCTTACAATTTAATATATTATATACTGAACAATATTATAGTATGTAGAGATGTTAAAAATGATCTCGGCACTCAGCTTCTATACGTATTGTATGTAAGGAACACAAGGTTGACTTATTCAACTTTTTTGGTAGTGTAAAAAAAAGGTGTCGATATTACGAAAGAAAATAATTTGTCAATGTCAGTGAGCTGTTTACCATTTTAATTTGGAAAACACGAAAAGTTCCTCACAACTTTGAAAATTTAACACCGCCATGAATACTCTCGTTTAAGTGCTTATTTTGTATTCAAGCCAACAAAGTTAACAGGAATATCAGATTTCAGTGCTAATATAGATTTTCTACGTTTTTCTTACCATATTCAACTCCATTGTGGAACATTAACTCCTTATAGAAGTATAAACTCTGAATAGTTGTTGTTCTACTTGATGTTGTTTAGCAGTCTTTTATCTTTTCTATACGAAGAAAGTAGACATAGAATATCTGGCTTAAACATGAATAATAATTTTGGCTATTCACTTTTACTACTCCCATAAGACCATCCATAAGATGCCTTTGATAGTGTAATCATAAATCTATATTTTTTCACCATATCTGCTCCTTATTTGGAACATATGGCCAACGCACGGTACCTCCAAGATTCTCTGTCTTCCACCGGTCTTCTTGCTTCCTGCCACGTCGTGTCTGTATAACTTGATCAGTAAATTTAATTTGTCTGAAACCTCTAGCTTAGGTGATTACAAAATGCAACCAAACTGCACTGAAAGCTTTTACGGAAATTATTGGAATATAAAAATTATTTCACAACGACAGTGTAGATATTTTAAAGAGAGAGCGATTGTTCATAATTCCAATTTATCTACATCAGGGAATCCCAACCAGGGAGAATACCCCTCTAGCGTGAATTTTAGAGATTCAGGCTGTCGTTTGTTGAATTTTTTCAATATTAAATATATGCATATTTGGAAAGCACCTTTTGAGTAAGTTTATCTTGGGAAAGAGGAGTCATATTCTGAACGTTAGTGTAAAAGGGAATGGAGAGAAAATGGTTGGTAGCACCTGATATAGATTGATATTAAATTTCGACAAGACGTGTGTGTGTGTGTCTAAATAATGTACGTGCAGGATAAATATTATATTTAAAACGTAATCAAATTATTTTATTCTTGAAGTATTTAGTATCGACTTCATAAAATAATAAAATATACAAGAAATATAGTCAAACTCTTATCATGGGAAATCATTTTCACTTAATAAATCATGATAAAATTAAATTATTTTCTCCTCTCTATAGTGTGCACATGTCTGCAAGGCAAAGCTAATTTTTTACATCTAATTGCAGAGAAATATTTGTTAAACCATAAACACAAATATTCATCGATTAAAGTTTTATATTGAAGCTTTCGTAATACGCTCGGCAGTAAAGTTCATTCTTAAAGCTCATTAAGTTCGTAAATGCGGAATGAAGAAGATCCCAGAGTGGAGAATTCGACTCAGAAGAGCAATAAAAATGAATTATAAGCCATAAAAGATTTATCGAGGCACATCTAACGCCAGACAACTGCGGTTGACTTCTACTAAGTACGTTTTGATATGTCTTGAAGTAGTGGATCAAAGATTAGAGTATTTGTGTGTTGTAAAATTTCAATAGCTACTGCATTAAATTCCGTTTCCTCCAATCACCTTCATATTTTGATTAAATCGATTCATTAAGTGTCACAAATATTACAAACGTGCCACTACCGATATATTACAAATTAATTTGATTCATTTATTTTCCTGATTATCGATTTGTAAGTATTATAAGTCGGGTACGTGGTGCAGTGGTCAATGTCATTGGCTTCGGTTACGGATCTCACGGGTTCAAATCCCAGTAAGGACAGTTTCATAAAATTGATTTATTGATTTCTGCTCGTAGTCATGAATGTTTGTGATGTCTAGAACTCCCTCCCAAGCCCCACTCATCCGATCCTAAAAACGGGGCGAAAGTGATTAGATAACCACTAGCCCTGTCCTAGGCCTATCCTTCTATCCCTACTCTCTTCGAAAAAGTGAGGTTGAGCAACTGAGTAACAAACGGTATTCGTAGAAAACTTCTGTTGAGATTAGTGATCCATATGCTCCACATACGGATCGGAAATGGTGAAAAAGTATTATACTGCACATTTACTTTTTTCGAGAAATTTGTCTTATTTTGATTTTTTTAATTAATCTGTTGTTTTGTATAACATAGGCTTTGCACTTTTAGAATCTAATAAATTATTGATTTTTTTTAAATAAATGATTTCTGTATTTTTCAAACTAATTCAATGCTTGAAGTCTATCTTGAAATAATAAAAATGTAGGCAAAAACAGTTACAAATTTTACTAACTCGCTTAATATACACTTTCATTAGTGCAGTGGTCCACAACCGCTGTGACGTGAGGTGATGTTAGGTGTGTCGCGGCGCATTGCTTCATTGAAAAAAAATGTCTATAATATCCAATACTCATACAACTCTTTTATAGTGTATGTTTGACAAATGAAAAGCATTATTTTACTTTTTTGTAAAGTGCTAACACTTTTGTATAATACTAGTATTTTTTTGCCCGGTTTCGCCGATAGCGCTTATATAGGGTTGTTAAATTTAGACGTTGGCTAGCTAATGTTGAAATTTGGTTGACATTTGAAAATATTACCCTAAACCATACCACTTACACTCCTCTTACTTTCCAAACCCACAAAATATACTCCACCAATGAAAATTGAAACCAGCTGTACTAAAATACGACAATTTTGCCACCTACACTCTTGTCGTGGCGCCGCAGAACTTCCCGATAGGCAGCTTGTTGACCTCTATTTAATAATGGCTCTCAAAGCACCATAAATTAAAAACAATCAGAATCATACGCTAATTCTCGATGACGATTCCTGATGCACACCAAGTTGTACGGATTTACCACTCACCTTCTACCAAAAAACAAATATGAAACTCAATATTTAGCACAAATATCTACGTTCGCGTTACTATCTCAACTGTCACTTGCAGAATATATTAGTATTGAGCTGGTGCTAGGCGGCTATTATTATTCCTTTTTTCACCTCGAATTGAAACGTCAAAAATATAGCGTATTCAGTTTTAGGTTAAAAGTTAAATGTTGAGAGTCGAAAGTTGAAAATAACGCAGTGGAACTAACAATCGCAGCCAAAATTACGTGTGAAAATTTCACGTCGTTGGTGTACGCCATTTGGGAGGAGTTGTTGTGACCGACAGATATACAGACATACAGATTTCTATACGTTTTTTGTGCTATATTGTAGAGATATATTTATATGTTACTTGTGGTGTGACGCGGAAATCTGAGGAAATCTTTCGTGTGCTGTGGGAGAGAAAAGGTTGTAGAGCACTGCATTAGAGAATGCTTTTTGTATAATTATACCTGTTTGTTATGTCATATACATAAACGAATGGGAATATTTTTTACTGTGAAATGGTGGTGCTAAGGTAAAATTTAAATGTCTTCTATAATTTGACGGAATTAAAGTAGGTATGTATTTTCCCGACGACTTTTATGAATACAAATCAGTTTTTCGCTTTAAGATGTCATTATTATTGAGAAATTGATGGCTACCGTTATTTATTATATTTTTGATTGACACACCAATTAAATTGGCACTGAAAAACAAAATTAATATTTAAAATTTAGAGAATACGTCAAAAATCGAACTTTGAAAACAATGGAAAGATAACTTTTAAGTCATCATAATATGAAAAATTCGCAAACCTATAAATGGCCTGTGTGAATAAGTATATAAGTCAATATACAACATTTTTCAGTAGTATTATTTTGTTTTATAGAAACATTTTTTTTATATTTCAAATATTATATTTTTGTATAAGCACTTATGTCAGACCGAACGTTTAAGAGATACATAACTCGTGTGATTATGTGTATTTTAATATTATATAACACTTACCGAAAAACGTCATATGTTCAAACTAAAACCTTATAATTACCATCAGCAAAAAAAGGGAAAAACTGATTTTCTTGAATGATGTTATTCATTACAGCGATAGAAATGAACTTTCACGTATACCCAAGTAACTTCGGCATATTTTACGATTAGAGCACATTTAGATTACATAATCGATGCTCATTTGTTTCAGGTTTTTAGTTTTTTTTCTCTACTCTTACCGTGACTCCAAAGACGACTCTTAAAAAATGAATCTTAGAAAAGGGATGTAACATAAAATGTTAATATAAACGAGTAACTCAAAAAACCTTTTAAAATTTCAATATATTTATGTTGGTGGAATATTAACTTTGCATGGATGGAAAGAAACAATTTGTAAAAAATTGTGTAGATTTTTTTGTTGTCAATAAACAACTGACAGCCAATGCGCCAAAAAATTTTAATTTGAAAAATCGTACGAGATTAACTCGATGAGAATTTTTATAAGTCACTCATTTCCAAGATCTCTAATTTAAATTGAAAAAAAAGTAATTTGATATTGACCTTGCTGGGAGTTTAACTAGTACCCACCTGATCGCTTGAGAAAAGCTTCTTACCACTAGACCGCAGAGGTTGACAGTATGATGACGAGAGGATGATGAATATGTCAAAAATGTCTGTGCAAATTTTAGTAAATATTTTTTGGTAACTTCTCGATTTTCAGGATTTCGAGTTCTAAACTATATTATGAAAGCTAAATTTATTATGTAATAAGATATTGTATCAAGTAAAAATATATCAAATTTTGAAGTAGAATTTCAATTTTGATTTTCATCAAGCGGTCGTTGGTATTAAATGCGGACTTGGCAAGAAAGAAATCCACTCTCCACGATTGTGTGGAATTTACTGGTGGGTATGTCGAATCTCTTTGCTCGGGAAGAGCGTGAATGCGCGCCTGGTTCTCATGATAAGTGATTATGATCTCCGAAGGTCGGGATCTTTTGTACGGTGGGCGGGTGAACAGGGCCCGACGGGGTAGGGCGTGGGCGGGAAATAAACGTTCAGCTATTTGTGAACGTGTCCAACTCTGTCCGACAAGGAAGGCCTGTCAAACTCAACGTTTGCGCAGAATTATTTTTTGACCGAAGTAATCTCGAACCATTGTTGTGTTTAAAAGCCGCTCTTCGAAATAGATTGGAAAATCAATCATTCAAATTCTTGAAAGGCGTATTTTGTTGTTTTTTATTTATTTAAGTACGAACATTGTTGTAAAACGTGAACTGGATTTGACAAAGCTTTCTTTTGAAAAAATTTCAATGTCTTTTTTGTATTATTTGACCTACATTCCTTTATAAAATCCATAAATATATTCAAGGTTATTGAGATAGACGCCAGTAAAAATAGTTGAAAACACCTAGCTACGACTACAAAAAAATGTTGTTTTTGGTATGGATTAGAGTCACAGACCATTAATAAAAGTTGAAGGCAATTGACATATTTAAGATAAGATAACATTGAATATAATTAATAGATGTTATAAGAAATTAATGTATAATTTTAGCGTAAAAGTAATAAAACTCTTTTTGCACGGTCTAAGAAAACCAAGATTTTTACTTTTACACGGTTATATACATCGAAAAGTATTATTATGCACAGAACATCGTCGTTTTGCTGGAAGAAGACACTATCTGGAAAATACTAGTTTTGAGTGATTGGACTTTGAAGTTTGCCAAATGCTTGAAATGCCATGTTTTTCATTTTGTTTGTTTGTACAAAACTGTTTTTAAGTAAAGGTATAATTTATAAAAATATGTGAGTCAGTCATTTATGTTGCTCTCCCATGTATCGATTATGTTGCCTCTGGTTTTTATTTTTTATGGCTGTTTACCGAATTCAATAAATGAATTTCTCTCCATTATTGTGTTTCTTGATATGTTTGTTACAAATTATTGACAGCTTAGTGCAGTCGTAGCTTATGAAATTATTTTTTATATATTAATAAAAAATAAATTTGAATTATTTTAAAGTTCTAGGTTTTACATTTTGGGGATTTTTTTAGTAATAGAACCAACCTCCAATTTTAAATGTGCACCTTATCTTTTTTATAGGATTTTTTGACCAGTAGTCTCGACAACGTATCCCCTGTGCTAAAAGAGAATCGGATGTACAAATAAAAATTAACAGTTAAAGATACTACTCACTGATATATAATTTTCATTATATAATCAAATGATATATAGTCAAAAATATGATAATTAAACGTAATTGACACAATGATTTTATTAGTTAGAAGGATGCAAGAGCAATTATTCAATTCATATAACGCATACATGAGAAACTTATCTTCTCTAGAAAAAAACATGGTTACCGTATCATTAAAGTATATAGGATGGACTATATTTCGAAATACAAAAATATTGTACTGATTGACGTCATGAATGATTGTTTTGGTGCAAGAATTTTAAATTTGCTTCTACTAGTATATGAGTTTGAATATTGAAATAAAATAATTGTTTTTATGATTTAATATATTATTGCAGAATTAATAATCGATAAATAGTTTAATATGCAACTTATTTGTGCCAGTACTTTGTAAGTAGGGCGAATCCAATTAACTAGTAAGTCGATGGTATTTTGGTTTGTAATCTGTTTTCATTCTAATCCCGTGGCTTAGGGTTAAGCATTTTGTTGATTATAACTGAACACAATAGCATGCTGCGAAATATTATAAAGGATGTCTCCAACAATTATAACAAACAGTTCGCCAACAGTAAAATAAATTATAAAATAAAAATTACAGTTCTTTTCATAATAATAAAAACAATACATATTTTCTAAGAATATAAACTACAAATAACGAAATAAATTTAAGCGTCTAAGTAGGGATTCCAACTATTCGTCATTATCAACTATTTTGATATCGAATAGTTTCTGAAGTATGAAAACAATATAAAAAAATCGATCTGAATAATCAATAACATAAAATTATGTACATTAAAATAATAGTTTAATAAAAAATTAAAAATTCTAACAAAATAAGTTCATTTAAAATAAAAATTACATTTTTAAAAATTTTAAATCACTGGTATACATATAATATTTTCTTAAGAATGAGATACCTACATCTTATAGTAATTTACGATTTAAGTCATTAATCACTTCTTTTAACTTCCAGATAGAGATAATATGAATACACATTCCAAAACCATTACATTATACTACAATATTTAAAATTTGCAGCTGCGTCAGATTACTGCAACGGTACTTTTTCAAGTGATGAAATTATGGCATGTCCAAAGGATTTTTTTTGCCTCAAATCATTCGTCGAACTCAAGTATTAACTGGGTATTTCTGGGTATTCATTATGGTTCTTGAAATTGAAATAAATTGTGTTGTGATCTTCTGTCAACTTTTAAAAATAGTTCATTAAAAATTATTACGAATAGCATTCGAATAGTTGCCCAAATAGTTATCTAAAATTCTTCTAGAACTGAATACTTTGTTATTTTTACTATATTGTAATGGAGTTCAACCAAGTGAATGCCAATTAAATCAATATGAAGTGTATATAAGTTAAAAAAACTTGTTTAATTTAAAACATAAAATTTTGACGAAAATTTAAATTATTCAATTTATTACGACGAAAATGATGAATGAAATAATATTCCAATCAATGATAAGAAAAAATTCCACCTTTTTAATATGTAAGAATATTTTTTAATTAACTGTTTGTAGAGTTATTCATTTAAGCACACCACTGAATTGTATCTATTCGAGGATTTCATATCCAGACATAATACAAAAGGATAGTGATTCTGTGATAAATAATTTGCAAACCATCGCTTTCAATTTGCAATATGAATTTATATTTATTTACTGCGCTGCCATTGTCCATGCACCGTGTAATATAGATACACATTTTAATAATTTAAACAGTACTATACGATGCAAATAGCTATACAGAATTTGTTTTGAATAATGCTACGATATACTTTGGCATATCGTCGTTGCATAAAATAAACCCCCAATGTGCCAATTTCACGAAAATGATTTTTTGATGTCAAAATAATCTACGATTTTTTCCACATTGTTGGAAAACACATTCGTTGTGCTATTACTTTTTGTTTTAATGTTAAACCTTTCCAAAAATTACAATATTTTTTTTATTTTACTATTTAACTGTTTCCTGCATAAATCTGTGATATTATTACTTAAAACTAAACTACTATTTGTCTGGTCAACACTTTTAAACTATAACTGAAATAAGAAAACTGACAAAAAGCCGTACTGTTTTTTTAAAATTTACATTTATTGAAACAGAAACATTTATTGACCAAGGTAAACAGTGGTTATAAGTAATACTAGCACAGATATTTGCAAAAAACAGTGTGGAAGTAAAATAAAAACAAATTGCAATTTCATTATTTCGTAGGAAATATCTCCAATGTGTCAAAACTGTGCAGCACAAACATCCGATGTGAAAGTATAGGCATATTATTTATTTTATTGTAAAACTGTTAAACATTATCGATCACTTTAATAACTGAAATAGTGTAATTAATATAACTCCGATAAACTGCATCGCTATTTTATTAAAAATCATTCTCCTGGTTGTTGTCCATATCTCAAAACAGGATTTTTGCATATTGGAGGTTTATTTTGTGCCGCGACGATATATGAATATTTAAACAATTTATTCTTATGACTATTTTGAAATACGATAACAAATGAAAGAAAATTTACAAATATGAGAATGATTCTTGTCATACCATGATTTTCCTATCCTTACTCTCTTAAAAAAATCAGGGTAAACGATCGATTATTAATTATTAGAGTTCTCGTAGAATTGCTTTTGTTGGAATAAACTCCATTAGGAGTTCAAACTAGGGATTCCAACTATCCGATATTATCAACTATTTGAATAGTTTATGAAGTATGAAAATAATATTAAAAATTCGATTTGAACAATTAATACTATAACACTATATAAATACACATTCTATTGTATTAAACTATTTAAAAATTGCAGCTGTGTCGGATTACTACAACGGTATTTCTTCAATTACTAAAAGTACGGCATGATGTAGATATTGGGGTGTTTATTATTGTTCTTGATATATGGATAAATTGTGATGTGATATTTCGTCGATTTTGTGAAATATTTCATTAAACCACTACAACGAACACTATTCGGATAGTTGCCCAAATATTCGAATATCGAATTGGTAAAAAAGGGTCCAATATGTTTCGATATTGAATATTCGAATACTCGAGTTGGAATTCCTAGCCCATACACTCCACATTGAGAGCAGAAATGATAACATTGTTTTTGTTTTAAAAGCTTGGTTTCAAAACATACTTTGAAGACATCAAATAAAATATTTATATTACATCACACAATTATAACGATAAAATTTGACAATGTAAATAATTGTTTATTTATCACACATATCTATTATAGACGGACTTATGAGTATAAGTCCAAAAACAAAGTTAAGCTCTGAAGTAATTTTTTCTACAATAATGATTATATTCTCTATAAGGTTACCATTTTTATTGTTCTTATCAGCAGTGTTCATTCAAAAAAGTTATTTTAAACAAGGATTACTAGACTTTTATATCTAGAACAATACAAATTTATTTAACGAGCAAACTTATACTATTAGAACCAGAAGATAATAATTATTAAAGTATATTTATTTCAGATATAAAAAACTGAAGCGTTCTTATATTTAGAATGTTTTTTCGTAGTTATCGTTAAATTGATAAACGTGGAGTTATACTCGTGCACCCATCATAGATATCATACATTACTTTTTTACAGCTTAATTAACTTTCGTATAATTATTTATGTGAATTAAATTGTTCACGGAGACATGAGTGTTATTATATTTTCTAATAAAGGTCAAAAAAACTTTCACAAAAAGTGTTCAAAGAAAGAATTTCCAGATCTGCCCTAATAAAAACAATTTCAAAATAACGACGGGTATCCCAATAAAGTCAGGGCAGTAAATATTTTAAAGACACTACGATAGATTATTAACAGTCTGGTAATCTTCCAAATAACAGCGATTATTTATATAAATAAAAGTCTTAACAAATTAATGTGGTCTCCTCATACATAATAATACAAAAAAAAATATTGGAAAAAAGTTGTGACCGACTATATTTATTGTCGTTTTTTTTTTAATTTCATAATAGCTATAACTAACAATTCAAAATTATAACAATGTGGTTAAATAAAATATCAAAGTATTATTTTATTCAGGCCCGCTCCCAACGTGGAGGTATATCAACAGAATTTTTCTACGAGAACTGCTTGTTATTCAGTGGCTCAACCTCTCTTTTTTTTAAAAGAGACTAGGGATAAAAGGATACGGCTAGGACAGGACTAATGGTTAGCTAATCGCTCTTGCTACGCCCAGTGACGATCGGAAAAATGGGAGGGAATTTTTTCGACATCACAAACACTCTGACTACAAACAGAAGTATATAAATCGATTGAAAGATCAATTTATGAAAATCGTCTGCACCGGGATTTGAACCCGAGACATCTGGAGCCGTAGCCAATGACGTTACCAACTGCGCCACGGACGCCGACAAAGTATTTAGTTCTACAAAATTGTATTCGTTAGTCATTTTCAGAACTATACTAAAACTTATTTTAGCTTAGCTATATTATCGGCGTCCGTGGCGCAGTTGGCTACAGCTACGGATGTCTCGGGTCTAAAACTCCCTCCCACCCATCCGATCCTTACGAGGCGAAGCAAGAGCGATTAGCTAACCACTAGTCCTGTCCTAGCCATATCCTTCTATCCCTACTCTTTTCGAAAAAAGAGAGGTTGAGCAACTGAGTAACAAGCAGTTCTCCTACCAAAATTCTGTTGAGATAACTTCATTAGGAGACCATATGCTCCACGTTGGGCGCGTACATGAAATAATAATATTACCAAGTAAATGCTAATCCAAACTGTATAACAATGTGCTTCACAAGAATAGTATATGAAATGTAATGATATTATTATAATTGTATTGTAAATTCAAAACTGCATAAAGTTTATTGAAAAAAAAAACACTTAATGTGTAAAAGGTTATATAATTTATTTCACAACTAACAGTTCAATGCTAAAAATCTATTTATGTTGTATTAAAAATAATTGGTTTGTTATTCCGCTTGTTGGCCTTCTTATCAAGTCGACGTCTATCAGAAATATATAAAATATTTCTTTTACTTTTTGTAGCAAATTGTTTAAAGAAAATCTAAATAAAATATGTTTCTGGAAACTCTCCGATGTAATGATATTGTTTTTTTTCTTGTGAAAGAAACGCACATTATTTGATATTTCAATGTCTTTTCGAATCAAAGTGGTCGTAAAGAACTTCTGCGAATCACGTGTTCTGATATAAATCGAAAATGGGAGTGAGATGTGGAAATTGATAATTTTCAGATTAAATATATTATTAAGTTAATCGAATCAGAATTTAGTGGAAATGGAATCACAATTAGATGTAATACTATCGAGTTGATTAACTATATGACACACCCTGGTTTTTTTTGTTAAGCTTGAGTTTTAAAAGGATCCAGAACCGACAGTGAATAGCTTTAATGACAATGATTCGTGGTAACTAATTATTTAGCCGAACCGGCTTATCGCCGTTAAAAATCAATTGGTTGCTAACCGACCGATGGACTAAAGCTGAAATTAGAAAGCAGGCGCTTAGTAATAGACTCGTTTGCTTGACAACAGTCATTGACAAAATGAAGGAGCCTATAATGTTTGAAGTTTTAATTTTTATTTTGGCAGTCAGTCTGATTTCGGCGACCTCCGCTGGCGGGCGCGCTTAGTCTCCGCTGCGTCATTATAAATTGTTTATTGTGTCAATTGTATTATAACTTAAAGGTAAATTAATATCTTAAGTAAACGTAAATGTAAACTCAATTTTTTGTTTTACTGGTAATTTTTGTGTATTAAACCACTGCATCTTCATTAATAAATAAGAGATGAACCGGACTGGAAGTGGTGTTTGATTGGCGATAACCAAGCATTCGCCCCTCTTCGACCGGGCATTCTCATATAATTATAAGAATTGTACAAATTTTGCTGTTAAATGAAATAATTAACACAAACATTTCGTATTTCATTGATATATTTTATATTATATTTAGTTTTATATTATATTATATGTAATAGGGTAGAGATAAAGATTTCGCACCCTCAATAATATAATGCAGTAAATTTGAAATAGCTATTTTTGAGATATGAATGCGGTTGGTTTCACGATTTTTATAAAATATGTGACTATCCTTAACTCAAATGTGTAGTAAAAAAATGGCGAAATCGATAGTAAAAATATTTTCTTTTATATTTTAAATAAAATTAAAAATAAAGTTGTAAAGAGATCATGTTTTTATATTTTAAATAAGATAAGTGACTCATCAGTCTCACCACTATTAAATTTATTTCGCTTGGGATTTTCACCTTCAAGCTAGTGTAATTAATTTTGTATTTAGTAGTGTTACGGTAATTAGTAATATTATCGTTTGTATCTTACCCCCTCCCTATGGCCAGTAAAAGGACATAAACTCACCCCACTCTTCATTTTTATGTTGAGAATTTACGTTACATAAAAAATAAATAGATTTGCGATATAGTTAGTCTGAAGATGTTTATTAAAGAAGCGAAATACTTGTCACATTTAGTTACAGCACCAGTGAAACAACAAACCTATCAACTTTATAACTTTATAACTAAAGCTATAACTTTAATTTATATTAGATCATGTCGACCCTCTCTACGTATTATCCCGTATCTATAGACATGACATTTTACAGGAGAGCGTCTCAAAGATTCAAACGCAGTTGAAAAGTAACGGCTGCATATATTTATCTGCTTCGAAACTAGGACAGTGCTATTATTTAAAATTTAGTTTCTTATTCCATATAAAGTTTTGCTGAAAAGGTTAAGTTTTTGAAATATTACAAATACGGCATTGAACTTCGGATTGTAGGTAAAGACTTTCGTATAAGTCATCGGTTTCCTGCCTTAATACTACAACGCCTCCCCCAAAACATTTTTTTTCCGTGCCCCTACCTTTTATTTTTTTAATCGATATAATAATATAGACACTTTTTAATAATAAAAACTTTACAAGAAAAAGCTGATTAACAAAACTTTAATTAACAGAACAATAACAAGGTTTTGCTATTACGTACATACTATCACCGGACAGAAATTTTTTATGTATTAATATAATTTCTTTAAAAATATGTACTATATTTTAGCAAACTGTAATTTACAATTGTTGTATTTTTATATTATTATAACATTTTTTTTCCTCTTAACAAAATCGTCTGCAACATTATCAAAATATATTTTATCTGACTATTTGCGTTCTATTCAAAGTATTGCAATATTTTTTAATAGTTTTTTTATTAATTTCAACCACAAAATGATAATTCAGTATCTTGTGACTGTTCACAACTATTTCTTCTTTCTGCCTCGAGATTTACGCTTCATGATTATCATTCATTAACTGAATTTTTACCTTTGAAGTTTTATTTATTTGTAGATATTAATGGTATGAAAATTATTTTTAGTGCTCGTCTCTCCGGTTAGAAACCACTGGTATAAGTGGCTAGTTACATGTTTATACTTTACGAAAAAACGGTGAATTGTGTATATTTCGCAATGTATTTTGATGCCTATCTATAGAACTGAGTTCGTAGACAACGAGAAAAGAAAATACGAATAATCACGTATGTGGTACATGATAATACGTCGAGAGTGTCGATGAATTCCTATAAAAACTGACCATGTTATGCATTAAAAACACTTTTTTATTTTTGGAATTTTTTGAAAACCTTAATTGTCTCTCTTGCAAAATGGCAAATTCTAACATTTTACTGTGGTACGGATATGCTACTGGGTAAATTAAGAAGATGTGTAACCCCACTACGTATGTCACTAATGAGGCACCTCAACGAGACGAAACTAAGTTGTACCCAACGCCGACTGAAAATTGAATAAACACCGAAAGTTTTCCTGCCAGGAAAGTTTCACATAGACTGAAGCTGCGAGCTGTCTGACCAGAGTACACATTCCAGATCCTTTGCGGCTAGACATATTTTAAACGTACTCAACAAGAATTTATTTCACTTTACAGCTAATAATATATGCTTAGTAGAAGTATCCAGTTTTTATTAACTTCATATGTACGTTGTATCTTCCATAACTTTGCGATAATAAGGTCCCACAGGAGGTTAACTTGTTATGCTATGACAGGCTAGGTCAGTGGTTCTTAACCGGTGCACTTCGGTGCATTTGATGCATCGTGAACTTGTCACAAGTGCACCGTGGAAATATTGTAAAATACTAAAAAAATTCGAGAAATGTTGAAAACCGAAAAAATGAACCGGTTTTATCTAATTGATCGCACGTAGTGCCTCGCGTCGAATAGTTTTTTGAATTCGTCACCTTGTCAACGAATCGTAAACTAAAAATTAAATTTTCTGAGGTAACTATGGAGGTATTTTGGATTTCTATCCAACACGAATACTCAGCTCTCTGTATGAGGGCACAGACAATCTTGTTAGAGTTTTCAACATCATATTTGTTCGATCTCGGTTTCTCAACCATAACTAATATGAAAACTAAAAAACGGGAAACACGAATTTAGACGAAGAATTGAATATATCAAATATTCGACCTAGTATTTCTGAAATCTGCAAAAGCCGACAAGCACAGGTTTCACATCAATTGATTTTGACATCAAATAATCTCCAGTTTATTAGGGTTAATTTTAGCATTTATATATATATACCATATACTATTTATATGTATATCTTTTCATTAATAATTTTTTGTTCTACAATCTGTTAAATTTATAATAAAGTGTATGTTTGCATATTTTTCTTTGTTTTTTAACGGTTTGAATTTGGTGCACCGCCATTTTTTCTTATGAAAAAAAATGCACCATGACTTCGAAAAGGTTAAGAACCACTGGGCTAGGTAATATCGTAAATGATAAATACACCCTGTTCTCTTTTTGTAGTTTTTTTACACTGTTTTTCTTTCACGGTCTAAGGATCAGTGTAAACAAATTACACTGTTTTACACCGTTATAAAAAACAGAAAGCATTATAAAATACAGTATATTGACGGTGTTGTGGACAATTGATGTAACCTTTAAAATTGAAATTGTTCAGAAGAGAGTAAGAACGGTTTTTATCAAAAACATTATACGGTGAGTTGCGTTGTGAATCTTTGAAATGCACCATGTAAATTCTCATGTCTGCAGATACGAGGTTAAACGTAAGGTTTGTCGATATAATAGTGGCTTACATCAAGTGGCCATTTTTAAACCTAAAACCAATGTAAAATGATGCTTCCCTTCTTAAAAGTGGTCAATTTATTTTTATAATTTGCATCATTTAGTAGAGACCAGCTCTGTCATTTTTAAGATGAGATCCAATCATTAGCACATTTTCCTATTTTTTTCCTATATGACAAAGCACCGTCAAATATTTAAAAACACTTCGGCCATTTGTGAGTATTTAAATTCTAAGATCATGACAAGCATATCATGTCAGTTTATTACTTATTTTATTTATATGATATCTTATGAAACTATTTTTATATATTAAAAAAAAATCAAGTTTTTCTTTGAGTTCAAGAATTTATACATTTTGGGCGTGTTTTAAGCAATGGAACCTATTTTCCATTTTCATATGTGCACCTTACCTTTTTTTACATGTTTTTTTTTCACGATAGTTTTCGTAACGTAACGTCCGAGCAAAAAGAGTCTCGGATGGATATTTAAAATTGAAATTCCTTGTTTGAATGTAAATGTTTTAGTGGTGTAAGTTGAATTTTACTATGGACGAACTGTTAGTGTACTTGAATTAGTATTTTTCTATTGAAATATCCGTGTCAAAAGATCACAGAGCAATGAGAGATGAAAAATACTGCAATATAAATAATATGATATAAACAATGAAGTAAATCGACGGTAGAGCTGTTCAAAAAGACGTCCAAAGAAAAACTTCTAGAAAACAAAAATTTATTTTAAAACTTGAGACAGTAGGAAGTAGTCAAAAAAAAAAATAATGAAAGACAAAACGGCAATTCATCTAAATGCTGAAGAAAATAAAACATTCATTAGGAAAATTTACTCTAGTAAGATTTTGTAAGACCGAAATAAAGCTCATTATTTTTTATTTAAAATTTACTAAGCAAACTTAGCGTTCGTAAATGAAATAAAGTAATACATACTTTATTTGATTTACACAAATCTTAAGCTACATGTTTCTTAGTTGAAAAAATGCTTTTATTTTACGGCAAAATAGTTTAACAATAAAAAATCGATGTGTTTGATCATAAGACGCCTCGTATACAATACCTGAAACAGTAACAGAACAATTATTTGTTTAAATATCAAATAATACAGGATTACGTTGGGCGTAACAATATAAAGATCACAATATTGTTTGTCGAAATTTTATTATCACTTCGTTAATTTTCATTTTGATTATTAGCTCAATTCATGTATACAAAATAAATAAAACAAATATGTACAAAATGAATGACACATTTTCAAAAATTTGGCGGCCGTAGAAGTCCTTTTTTGGCTTCTGTTGTTACCTTCAACTCATTATTTCCTGAGAAGAAAGAAACATATAATGGCAGATATATATTTCTCAACAAACGAGGGTGATTAAAAGTCCAATCACGTTTCATGAAATTCAGGTACGCGGTGAAAATACTTCTACGCATTTCTTTGAATTTGTGAAAGCTGAAAATAATAAAAAATAAAAACAATTTTCACAAAGAGTTATATAATCACGTGATTACGTCAATATAAAATCAATATCTACGATTGTATTGAATTCAAATATTTTTGTATAAAAGTTATGTTTTTTCAACCTTTCCAAAGAAGCGAGACGCTTTTATATTTACCATTTTGTAGCTTATGACCTTCAGCAAAATTTTTATTGAAGGGCAATTTAGTAAAATGATAAAAACCAATTAGAAACCATTTTTACACCGTACAACTATAGTGTTTCACATCATGTAAGCAACAAGGTTCAGTTGTTTGATTTGTTTCAGTCAACTTTAAGTCGTTTTCGTAGAAAATATACTCTCACAGAGAAATATAGAAACAATCTCAAAAGGACATCATGGTGTCATTGATATAATAGATAAAGAATACATATCTATCTAAAACCGACGCAATGCATTTAAATAATATACCAGGAAACAATCCACATATTCAATGCAGAGTACATTCAGGAAAGCTGAGAGTGCAATTCTTCTGTAAGCTTAAGGTATTGCTACTAACTTCACTTTTCAAAACATTCAAAGTTCTCTGTAATTTTCTTGCAGAATCGTATTCATTTTCACTATTTATCTATCATATGAAGTTATTGAAAGACATATACAGGTGATTTATGTTAGTTTTGCAGTTTTAAACTGCGCTGAGAGAGCAATAAATATTTTATTAAAACATAATTAATATGCGAACCTCATCAGTAGTAAATGTTCCATGCCCTTTGATTACGACCCACCGGTCGGGAGCCCGGAATCTAAACTACACACTTCACAAACACAGTATGTAGGAATCGTTTCCCAACTTCATATAACTTGTCGACACAACAACGTCTGTCAGAAACACAATGATAATTTGTTACACGGCAAGGGCTCTTAGTATTTGCTAGAGTAGTTGGTGGGATATTCACTTTTCACAATCACAATACAAATTAGATAATGTTTATTGTTTAAAGTAATTACATTTATCTGACCTTTAAACAACACATTTAAAAGATTGGCGATGCATTGTTATCATTGTTAGTTATACTGATTAAAAGAGGAATTTAATACAAGTACTGAATACAAAATATGTTATAATATACTCTAAAGTTTATCATTTAATGTTTAATATGTTCCAAAAATAAAATACTTGAAATGAAACAAAGTAATGTACTGTTAAACATGAATTTAAACCATTTTGAGAACGTAATCTCTTGTCTTATATTATACACGATTTTAGACACGATAAAGAAGGGGTTCTCAATCTTATTATGATCACCAGGGCATTCGACATTGAAAAAAGTCGGGCGAAAGCCGTTTATAAGAAATAGCCAAATTGATGTATACTATGATACGGTCATTGTATGTTATATAATTAATAAATTTAATATACCGACTGATGGTGCTTGATGAAACATCAACTTTGAATGATTAAAATTACACATAAATATCTGACATATATACGCGTGTGAGAAAATTAAGAAAAATATTTTTTGTATTAATTTATTTCCTTTTGTAATAGCTCCGCGGGTGTAAATTCGTACGTAAGGAATTCTTGGTGAACAGAATAACCTGAATCATGCACTAAAGGGAAAGTTTTTTTCGCATGTTACCGTTTTTAACATATTTAAATCACAGTTGCAAATTCAAGCTAGAGAATGCGGACAAATAAACTTATTGAGTGAACATTTTCACATGAACTAGCTTAAGGATTGTAAAGCTCTAGCGCCATCATAACAAAACATTACTGTCTGTTTCAAAAGATGTAACGTTTCACAGAAGCTTTGTTTTTGTTACGAAGTTAAAATTTGCATAACACGTATCATAAGATTGATAACTACGTCATTATCCTGCTTGTGCTTCTAGGTGTAACATTGTTTGAATATGCTTCTCAACGAAACGAAACACGTGGAACACGTTGTTAAATAAACAGTAAGATAAAAAAAAACGAATTTTCACAAATAAACCACTTAGTCTATTATAATTTATGATACTACTAAGCAGGAGAAAATAGTATACTTTAGTGACCACGAGGAACTAGGAGTTTCATATATTTTGTTTATTTCCTAATAAATTTCTTCTCATATATATTTTGTAAACATTAGTATGTATTCAAAAATGTATAGTTTCTCTTCAGTTTCTTAAGTGCTGTCTTTGGAAAGAAACATATTTTCCAACTTGATATTATATAAGTTTGAACCTCCATAATAGACTACCTCAATATTTACACTTGTGGCAGGTAGCAATTAGTGCGATAATGAATCTAGGTAATATTAGTAAAACCAATAGTTATTTATATATCTAATGATATTTGTCACTTTTTACAGATCAATACTGCTTTGATGAAATAACAACTTCGTCCCTCTTTATTTCACAATGGAAAATTCCGATATTTTTTTTTGTAAATTTGTCTGAGATAAAGAAATAAGTAAACCATTATTTTTTGGGCAATTTGCTGTGTGAATAGATTGTGTGAGTTTGTTGTGACATCCGGGATGCGTAAAATTGGAATTATAAGATAATTTGTGACACAACATATGAACGATACTGAGAAGTGGCAAGGAAGTAAACATAATAGGTTTAACTACAAAAAAGTTCATGAGTGATACCATATTTGTTTTCTTCATTATTATTTTGAGTTCTGAAAAAATACGTATCGTCCAACATAATTAAAAATGAAATTACATTTTAACAATACATAGCCAGCTCACGCTGACTATTTTGAGAATACTCACACTATTTTGAAAATATTAAATTTATATTATATTATAAAGATTAGTTTAGCTAGTAAATAGTGCCTTAGAACAGAAAAATCTAAGCTGGTTATAATTGACGGAAACACTACAAACACTCGTAAAAGTAGTAAAAAATATGAATACAATACATCTATACGTCATTTTAGGATAATAGGATAAAATAACAAAGTATTTAGTTCTACAAAACTCTTATCAGGTAGTTGATAGCTATTTCGGCTTTACGACGTAATATTAACCCATCACCCTTACTTAAACCATTAAAAGAAGCCCATGTAATTACGCACAATCAGTAAAATTTCAATACACTTATTTTAACGACTAATTAATAACACCACGTAAGCTACTTTTCTAAAAATACAAATAGTACCTTGAATGATTTAATTTTAAAATAAACATTATGATGTTTGAATACGTGAGATGGCATGATATTGTCTATCTATTCTAAACAGTATATACAGCTAAGCAAAAATAAGTTTAAGAATAGTTCTGACGATGGTTTAAAGTCAAAATAGCTATCAAATACCCGATAAAAGTTTTGTAGAACTAAATAATTTGTTATTTTATCCTATTAAAATGGAGTTCTACCAAGTAAATGCCAATTCAATCAATAAAACAGTACTTATTTCCAGTTTTCAGTGATACAAATTTAAAAGTGCAGTATACAAGTATACAATATATTGAGTAAAGTCAAGACATAATTTTGTAATAAGGACGAGGGGGTGTTCGTTTATGCCAATATTTCGTTAAAGATATATGTTCTTTGCCCATGAGACTCCTTTTCATGAAAAAAAATTAACGCAGAGTAAACAAATTAAATGCACACGGCTGGGTATGTGAAATTATCGGTAGGCGTGCATTAGAAATACTGCAGCGGTGTGATCATGTGCTAATTGTACGCAAGATTGTTTTAACGAGCGGTGAATCTTGGATATATACAACAGCAGGATATTTTTGACAATTTTCACATTTGAACATAAAGTCTATTCTATTTAGCTTCAGCTTTAGTTTAGTAATTGATTTATAGCATTTCGTTTTTAATTTGAAAATTTATAAGTAATTAATGTAAAAGATTATTTGACAAGCCTTGACTGTTTTTTTTATTGGCATGGAGTATGTATAATGACTTCGAGTACAGAGCGTGTTGCATTTTTTCCTCTTACCGAATTTCCATTTTCAGAAAAATGGAAAAAGCTTCTGTCAACGAAAATTAATTAGTAGAGCGCATCTCCGGAAGTTGTCTCAATAAATAACCTCCATAACTGTAAAAATACTCACGTTTTTCCTGCGCGAAACTATCAATGTGGCTTACTGCGCATAGTTAAATTAACAACAGCGTTATTTATCGCAGCGTTAAAATGTCGGCTATGAATTGAATCGCGAAGAAACGCGCAATTGTTTTCGATTTTTTATTCTTGTATTTATTGAGTTTGCATTATCTGTAGATGTTTATACGAGTAGAAAGGGTTAACATTGCCAAAAACAATACTCGTATAAAATTAATTAAACAAATCTTGCTGTTTTTATTGTTCAATTTGGTTATTTTTATTTTATTGCTGAGATATAATATATCTTTTTATTTTTTGTTATAATTAGAAATTGTATGCTCGGAAACTCGCCTGGTTTTTCTTGTTCCAAGCTCTCGGGATTGAAAACACCGGGAATTGAAAAAACGGGATTGAGGTTTGCGTCGTATTAAAATAGCATCAAATTAAAAATAATATTCATTAAATTTGAGAAAAATATCTTAATTTTTATTTTTGAATATCTTCGTTACGTCGTTATTATAAGAACAGCTTGAAGCCGTAATTATTGTTTGGAATATTTAATATTATTATTTTTATAAAGAAAACACAATTTGTTTTGTACTATTTCACATATTTACAATGATCACTTAAGCTCGTCATGAGCATGATCAATTGATGGAATATAAATCTTAACAAGGCTGTTTATGAATGCTAAAAAGTATAAGGTATATTAAACACAACACTAATCGGAATAATAGTTATTGTGTAGGCATACTTTTTGTGATTATTTGTACTTTTATTATGACTGTACGATTGTTTGATTGACTCTTTTGTAACGATAACTTTAAATATTTATTAATAATTTCATAATTTTTTTTATTTTGCAATTTTTACACATGGTATAGTGATTTTATCATTACGAAAATATAATATGATAATGCTCACAATTAGTGAAATCATCATGATCATTGTATAAATGTGGAAGTAGTACAACAGTAATAGTGTTTGATTTTTGAAATTAATGCGTTTCCACCAAAAATTGACAGCTTAACACCTTAAAAGTATTTTTTTTTTCAAATTTTAATGTGCTGTAATTCAGCTGGTAAATTTGGGAGACAGATCAGTACTTATCTTTCCCAAAAAATACGTTTTACTTATAAAATAGGAAACTTAAAGAGTGAAAGATCGGGGTGAGATTATGATGAAAATAAAAATGTTAAAATCGTTGTAAGATATTGTATTTTTGTACGTAACTATTTATTTAAATTCGAATGTTAATTTTATAGAAAAAAGCCACACATTGAAATACCAAAAAGCTTATCCTTTGGTGTAAGTAAATCATAATTATAAGTAAATCAATTCGCGATTCGTGTGACAAAAGTCTAGTCAACTGACTGGAATAGATAAAATATCGATGCAAAGAAAATACAATGATATATTTAACACAATAGTGCTAAAATAAGTGCGGCAATTTTTGATGTGGTTATAAACTAAATATTTTTTCACAAAGATACTCACAGTAATTACGCAATGATAACACCCTGCGTTACGGATGACCCACCAGTGAGTCTTTGCGTACGTCACACTTCGGGATTGATATACATGCATTCAACGCGATAGATGTTTTATAATCTTTTCAGAGATGTCACGGCAAATGATTAACGCATTATTAAAAACATAAAAAAATTCAAAATTAATTTTTAATCTGCAATTTACGTTGGAATATTTTTTTTAAATTTCACCGATTGAAAAATCGATATTTTTTTATGTTTGAATTTCTATTGAATAATGATTAAAGAATATTGCGATAAAAACAACACATCAGCATTTTTTTTGCCTGTTCGGTTTTTCGACATGGCTTAGAATAACATGCATGGGATTTAGTTCTATAATCAAAATATTCACGGAAATTTTTTCGACATCTAGATCACATATTATATAATCCAGATATTAAAGAAAAAAACAATGTTCTTTAGGAATATACCTCTTATTATCCATTTTCAAAATTGCA
The DNA here is from genome assembly GCA_022494535.1 of Himalopsyche phryganea. Taxonomy (NCBI): domain Eukaryota; kingdom Metazoa; phylum Arthropoda; class Insecta; order Trichoptera; family Rhyacophilidae; genus Himalopsyche; species Himalopsyche phryganea. The sequence continues at coordinate 3,357,789 of JAGVSL010000015.1, forward strand.
AGTTCAGTATTTGTCTGAACTCTGCTACATCCGAATGTATTTTTCTTTTGATGCTCTAATAAAATCTTTGTCATTGAAAACGTTGCTTAAAAGTAAATTAAAACCCAAATATACATGAGCACATGTATATTTGGGTTTTAATTTACTACCCAATACCCGATATCATACTCAATTCGATATAAATGCCAGATTTTTCATGTTCAAAATATTGACAACCACTCATATTATTACATTAAAATGTCAAAAATATTATCCAACCACGTGTTTTACAACTGTTCTTTACATTATTTTGAAAAATGTTTATTTGTTTAAGAGCTATACGTTTTTTTCGAAAGTGTCTAATTTTTTTCCAAATTTCGCAAATATGCCCCGTAACGAATGTGTTAATATGACATAACTTTCAAATTAAATGAAGTCTGAGTAATTAAGAATTCGTACTCATGTTTGACACTTGTTTGGGAAAAGTTAAGCTAAGATTAAAAACTTGCCGAGCTGAAGACCGATAAGTTCTGGGCTGTTAGCACTCCAAAAAACGAGAAGCGACTACTCAATTTAAATTAGCATCATTTCGAAGTAATTACGCCATTAATATTATTACCAACGCTAGTTAGGCTTAAGTTGTGATGGTGGTGAATAAACAAAAAACGCTGCAATCGCTGAGATGATTTTTACATTTCAAAAAATATTTATAAGAGGACTTTCTTAAGTAAATTATCATGACTAGAATATAACATTGCTCGTATTAAATGTGAAAATCAATCAATTCATACCATTTAAAAAAATTAACTTACACGTTGCACTTCCAAATTACTATGATAAGGCACATTCCGCGGCAGCCGTGACACATGTTATTTATCAAAGTTTGCTGAAACAATAACAAATGCTACGATTGTACTCAATCGCTGGCTTCATACACAGGCGCTATCACTCGCGATCGGTCGAATTGTGTGTTTTGAAAATAAAACTCGCTTTAAAACTCGAACGTCACATAGACTCTTTCTCGTTTTAAAGCACACAAACGACGTAATCGATGATGTAGCTCTTAAAATTGTTCAGGAGAGAGTAAAACTGTTTTTATTGATTGAATTGGCATTTACTTGGTAGAACTCCATTATAATAGGATAAAATAGCAAAGTATTTAGTTCTACAAATGTTTTTATCAGGTAGTTGATAGCTATTTTAGCTTTACGCCATCGTCAGAACGAAATAGCTATCAACTACCTGATAAAAACATTTGTAGAACTAAATGCTTTGTTATTTTATCCTATTAAAACTGTTTTTATCGAAAAAATTATACGGTGAGTTGCTCTACGAATCTTTGAAATGCCTGTAAATTCTCATGTTTGCAGATACTGGATTATGGGTAGAGAGTGTCGACATAATAATATAATAGTGGCATACATCCAGTGGTCGGGTCAGAATTTTTAAGCCTAAAACCAATGTAAAATGATGTTTCCCTTCCAAAGAGCGGTCAATTTATTTTTCTAATTTACATCATTCGGCCGAGGCTTGCTCTGCCGTCTTTAAAATGAGATCTAATCATTAACTCATTTTCGTATTGTTTCAGGGTTACATTAATTGGCCAAAACACCGTCGATATATTTCCATTGATAAATGTATTTTGATTTCAGTGGATGTGATTGCATTATGAAATTGAAAAGGAAGATACATATGTCAAAGAAAAATATATATCCATTGCATAAAATCATTGTTTAAATTTTTTTGTTAGAAAACTCGATTATTGATCAGTTTTGGGTTCCGATATTCACATTTCTTAACATCATTAAATGTTGAATTAAAATAAAATAATTTCTTAACAAATTATTTTGTGAGATACAGCTCATAACCCTGATTGTGTTTTTTTTCTGTGAATCACATCTGTTGTCTTTTATTCATTATTTATCATGTGGTTTGAAATTTTAATAAATTTGATGATGATTAATTTTGAGATATAAATATTTTTTTAACAGTTTTTGATAATGGGAAAAATAATTTGTTTGTAATATGTTGTGTGGCACAGCAGTGCAAACAAAAATACTGTGTTGGATACATGTTACTCATTCGCCGTCAGTACTGGATGTTTTAAGAAGAAAAGTAAAATATTTTTTTTATGATGCAGTTTACATCCTCTGGAGACATGGACGTTAACGATTAATTAAACCCATAAAGCGTGGTGATGGAGTGGTTAGAGGGGCAGTGTGGGGTAGTCGGTTACCTGCAGAGAATGAAGCTTCGACGAGAATTTTAATTAAGACTAGAAAAACCGAGGAACGCTTAAAATAAGGGTAGGATGCTGAAGGGTTTCGTGGATAAACCTTTTGTCTTATTTTATGATATTGCCCCATTATTGGAATACCGGGATTGTACCGATATAAATATCGGGCATACTAGTTAGCAATATATAAGTACACCCAGCTTGTCATAGTTAGGAACGAATAAGACGGGTGAAATATGTAACGGCATGATGAAAATTTCAAGCTTATTTGAGGATACACAGGTATTTTGTTGCGTGGCATGGCGACATATTTGTTGAGAATATCGCGTAAAGATTAATAAAGAATCCAATTAAACGTAATTAGGTTTAAAGAGATATTTAATCTCATGGTTACTGGTAGGTATCAAGAGAACAGAAGACATGTAAAAGTATGTAAAGGCTAGATTGCCATGAACGACTGTTACTGGTTTTTGGAATAATAGCAATACTTGAATATTATGTTAAACAGTTACAAAGCAAAATTTGAAAAAAAAGAATAAAGCAAGATTAGTAAACTAATAAGATGAAGTATTGATAATAATTATGATTTCTATTATTGAATAAATTAAGTAATATTCAAAATGGATATATAAAGGTTTGCGTATGACACTCGTTTATAGTTCGTGTACGTATGAAACGATACGCCAATATATTTTATTCATTATGTTTATTGTAAAATGAAAAGGACGAAGAGTGGTATTATAGCTGACGGCAATGCGCCATAAATTTGACAAATAATATAATGAAGACAGTACATAAAATAAATAATAATAATAATAATAAAAACATTTTCCTAGAATTCTTTTCCTAGATTCTTTCACACAAGACTCTTCCGTAGACGAATACTCCGAATTATAACAATAGTTTCATTATGATCTATTGTAATCTTTTAAATGATTTATTATTTTCGAACCTGTTCCATCTTTATATTTATACATATTACTAGTTGTTTTTACCAGGCTTTGCCCAAGATAGAGGACGCATATATTAGGTTATTTGGACGTTTGATTTGCTTATAAATGACCTTTAGGACGATCCACTGATAATCAATACCCACATTATCAGATATCATCATATTCATCGTCACGCAACTTCTTTTGATTTCGTTTTGATAAATAATAATCGCTCCGTCACAATTTTAGCATACATATCAACCAAATATGGATGAAAAAGTTTCGTATATACAGTTGACATTAATTGCATATCGATTATTACCACGTAGAAACATGAGTGTATACTATATATAAAAATCATGACAGTATCATGAATCTTAATTTAATTTCCAGCAAAGATGATGGCAACTTCATTTCCACCGGTGCGTTAAAGAGCCCAGCCCGGCCCGAGCCCGAGCCTCAATATCACACTTGTAACCCGAACGCGACCCAAAGCCCGGATTTATTTTTCTCATCCCGAAAGAAGTCTGGTTCATTTTTTAATATAGTAATTCTTTTGTACTTTTTAAACAATATATCGTATTGTTTCCAAATTTCCAACAATATTCATAGCACATGTAAAATAAATTATTTAACCTATGAAGACTTTCGCCTTATGGATCACTCATGACTCGAACATAGCTCGAAATATTTTTCTTAAATTTGAAATTCCTTATCCGGGAACTGCTCGAGTCCGTATCTGAATTGTAATCTGAGCCGGGTAATGGTCCGCGGGTCAAGCCCGGGCTCATGCAGACCTGTATTTTGAATATAGGTACAATATGTTTTGTTTTTCCGTCTGGTTGAAAGATGTCGCTAGTTGTACGTATTTGATTCTTTTTTTAGATTTAAATTTTTTTTCTTCAGAAACCTTCACGGGTGTGCGAACAACAACTCACCAAAGTTTGGTCGAAATAGGATGAATGTTAAAGAAGTGCATAGAAGACAAACAAATAAAAAAATCTTCATTTTTATATATATAGATATAGATTGGGGTTTCAGATTACCAACTATAAATTTAACGTTACCTATTTTAATTAATTTTCTGTTATCAGAATTGTTAAACAATTTTGATTATTACAAAGTTCGAGAATTCGTGTACGGAGTATTTTTTTAAACCCAGATGATGAGGGGAATCGTAAATTACATTACTTTAAAAAAATGGAGAAGAAAAATGTTAGATACAAATATGGTGCGGTATTTATAATAATTATTACAAAAACTGAAATACATTATATTTACAGTTTTACTCTTTCTTTTTGGTCGTAGTTTATGCTGTTGCGAGCTTTATACTAAAAGCTGTCGATATTGCAAACCGATACAAATTATTTATTGATACAGACAAATCCACACACATATAAATGTGTCGATGAATCATGAAAATTACGCTTTTCATTCACTGCACCGTTGCATTGAAGTAATTCATTATGTAGCACAAAAAAACCAAAATATTTCACAATTTTTTATGCCATGCATAGTTAACTATAATGTCTTTTTTAGCTTACGATTTAAAAAAAACGTATTATGTATTTCTGTAAAAGTTGTACCGCTGGTAGACAATAATAGTGGCAAGAATGAGCTAAGATTTATTAGAAATGGTTGTCAATTTATAATTATTCATATTAATACTAATTCATTTTTCTAAAGCTAACTTTAAAGCAGTCTTTGTGAGGAATTGAGACGTGAAATGTGTTTCTCAAGTCAGATGTATTTTAATGAATCATTTTTATTTATATCGGAATATATTATTGAATATTTACCATTGTGAAAAAATTATGTTGATACTTTGATAGAGTTGAATGAATTCGACTCAAGTTTATACGTAAGACATAATGATAACAACCATTTATTGAAGAAGTCAGTTAATCTAGAATTTTAAACATTAATAAAATGAGATTGCCATAAAATAGCAGTATTAATGATAAAACGTTAGTTTATCTTCATTTTATAGTGTACAGCTTAAAACTCGTCTAATTGTAATTTTAAAGGGGAGCGTAAAAACGCAATTGCTGTATAATGAAATTTTTGTGTGTAATAATTAAGTATGTAGTTAATAATATATACTCTTATACTTTACAGAAGAAATCATAATTGAAAAGAAGATGTTTTAAGCAATAAAATCTATGCTGGTTGCCTATTACGATTTGGATTTGCAAAATTTATTGTGAAAAAGAATATTATATAGAAAAACAACAAAAAATGAATTTGTAGCAGTTAAATGTGTTTTGCTGTCAGTCATTTCTGTCAGGCTTTGTGAGACCGCCGAGCTCATTTGATTGCGTTAGTGTATCCGAGTTATTTTACAGTTTACATCACTGTAATATAAATTAGCCCCGTTTCACATATTCTGCATAAAGTGGATAGTAACAAACAGTAGTGAAATTTTAAAATTTTGTTTTTACGGAAAAGGATGGGCGTTGTTTTTTATTGTAATTAGAGGGGAAGACGATGACTTCAATAAGATTAAGAAACTCTGCTCTGTATTGTTTAAATGTCCATTATCAATATGGAGCAATAGAAATTAAATGATGAAGCAGTTGCTTAGTTGCTCAACCTTTCATTTTTGGAGAGGTTATAACTAGGACAGGACAGTTGGTTAATTAATCGCTCTAATTATACCTACATTTAAAAATTGGATGGGTGGGAAGAAATTTCGACATAACAGACATATCTTGGAAGAAAAATCGATAAATCTAAAACTGACCGTACTGGGATTCAAACTCCTGAACCACGCAAACGAAACAAACGTCGTTGACCACTCAGTTTCGGACCCAGCTTGATTGGCGATATTATATTTTCAAATAATTATTATAGCTGGTAGCTAAACTTTAGATGTAAACGAAGAATTTATTATTTGACTAAAATTGATCGTTTTCTGTCATGAAGTTTTAGCTACAAATTTTATCTATTATTTATGGATGAGATAGGAAGCCACTAGTTGTATAATAAATGTACTATATAAATTTAGCTTCTGGTTGTGAGCTATAATTTATAGTTTAATGATAAATTGAGTAAGAAATGTACAAATAATGTAATGAAAAAGGTGTCTGTAAAATCCATTCGCTGACAAGGGGCTGACATATCAAGGTGACGGTTCGATGACCAAACTAATAGCGTTGAAATAAAGTTTCGATAAATTTAGGTATCCATTGAATTGCGAGAGTAAATGGAACGAAGGAAAAACTGGACAGAATCAAGGTTAACTTAGTCACCTAAACTTGGTATGAGGGTTGAATGCAAAAGAGACAAACTGAAGAAGAATATTTGAAAAGGCTAGTTCAATAAAAAAAATATCATTATTGTCGCATGAAAAATAACGTTTTTTGTCGACTACCATTAAAATTTGATTGCCTTAAGCTTTGTGTCAGTACATGTTGGTCTAGATTGGATGTATGCAGGTCCCAGCAAATTCAATATCAAAATATTTTTTTTCAATTTATTATTCGGTGTTTGTAATGTATTTTCTCGTCAAGTTTATCTCACGTAGAGTAAAAGTTTCATAATAGCTGCCATATTGCTAATTATTAAATTTAAAACCAAGTTATATTTTTGACTATAATATAAATATTTCGTAGTATATGTAACGTCACGCAATTTTTTTTCTTATTTTCTCTGCGAGTTATGGCCCGTTTAACTGTTATTTTATTTTTAAATGATTGGTTATTTTCGGTTCAATCTTATGAGTCGAGTAACTATAATGTAACTGATAAAAATGCATATGAAATTTGTGATTTTATTATTTTTGGAAATTACGTTTATTTCGGGTTGCTATGATTACAACTGACAGCAGGTCGATTTGAAAATAATTTCCGTTGTAATGATAACATCACATATATGTCAGATAATGTAAAGACACTAAATTTAAAATTGATGTCCAGTGATCCTTTTAATGTCGATTGGAATCTTTACGTACTCATTTTATTCAAAAGACTGGCAATAAGCTGTTTCGAATGGGACTTTTCCTATGTCTTACAGTTTTGTAGCCAATTATTTTCATGAACGCTATTTTGAAACACCAAATCGGTTAATAATAATTAATCTTGCCCCTTCACACAGCTATAGTTAGAGTTTGACTTTTCAAGTGAAAATCGACTGAAGTTACGCTTATATTCAATTTACTGTAAAATACATTATTTTTACATTGAAACTTTTGGTGTAAGTTATTATATATAGGAAAAAATATGTTACTGAAGATATTTGGCACAAAAGAACATTATCGACAGGAAATGTAGCCATTGTGGTATCTGTTGCGATCGATGTTATTGATTGGAAAAAGTATCAGCCGAAACATAGACAATGAATTTTACTTCCTTCATTACACATTAATCACCAAAAACATTTTTGCTAACACGTCATATTCAACATTTTTACGGTATATCTATTTTCACCTTTAAAGGATTCTGATGTTGATTTGCCATGTACTGAATGGAATGAATAATTTAGCAAGTCTTTGATAAAATAAAATATATTTTGAAGGTAGAAATCATTGTTGTATTCATTGAAAAGCATAATAATATGAGAGTATATGTTATTATTATGGAAAGAATTTCAAAAAAAAAACAAATTTATCTTCAAAGAAAATATACAAAAAAGAAATTTTTGTTAAAATAATTTTGCCACGGTAACGCAATATTTTCAGTTGGATAATTTTATTAAAGGATAATGTTTGATGTTTGAAAATTTGATTGAATGGTTCTGATATGTAAATAGGGCATGAAAATTGAGATAAAGGATATAACTTATGGATATTATATATTTATATTATAATGGAAATCGAGCGATGGCTGATTTGTCGATCCACAAGTACATAATATTATATTGTATGGCATTATGCGTTAAGGGCTTAGATGCATGATTGTTGATTTGGACAAAATGCAGTTCTTAATACGTGTAGTGTTTAGCTGTTGTCAAAATATTGTTTAAAAAAATTCTTAAATATTTTACATAAGTAAGAAAAAATATTCACACTTGCTATAATTAAGCTTCATAGCTACGGGGCGTAAAGGGGAGTTTTAGGAGGGGAGCGTCATCGGTATATTTTTCTTCATGTTAAAATCGATTATCTCCAACGTATTGGAATTATCTACAAGGCATTGTTCAAATTATAAATTTGCTCTATCGAAAATTCATTAGCTAAATACTTTTGTTTTAATATACTCAAAGTGAATCACTGTCCCAAGGTGTCGCTTATTTACCAACTGAGAAGATATCGAAGTTGTAGCGAGCAAGCGTCCAGTAATTAAAAAAAATATCTATATATTTTCATCGCTAAATGACACTAAAAATATATTTATATTATTTTAAAAAATAAAACACAATTTGTTTGTACTACTTCCACATATTTATAATGATCAGGACCGGTCAGTGATCAGTTGATAATGCTCGTGATGAGCGAAACCGGTCCTGATCATTATAAAAATGTGGAAGTAGTACAAACAAATTGTGTTTTATTTTTTAAAATATAATGTCTTTCCACCAAGAATTGACAGTTAACACCTTAAAAGTAAATATTTATATTAAACATTGTCTATGACTTTCTATTGCTTTTATACAACATTTCGATCAACATACAGCTATATTTCGTATTCCATTAATAACAATCAGTAGTATATTGCCGTTTGTCGAGTGATATGTTATTCAGTAATTGTGTAATAAGAATATAATAACTATAAGTTCATTTTTTAAAATATCACCTCACCCTACTTAGATAATAGAACGGATAGGATAGAGTAAATAGTCGTTTTCTCATAGTCTTACACCATTCTTCTAACATTACCCTCTCTGAAGACAGAAGTTAAGAAACTGACTTACTGCCAGTTCTCGTTAAAAATCTATTAAGATTCATAATGTTCCATGTTGGAAGCTTAAAGAGTAGTTGGAAATATGTGTGTTCAAATTTGTATTTCCTCCCCTGACCTTAGGGTTGAAATGTAAACATCAATTTTAAATAAATAATTGATACAAAAACAGGGTGCAGTTCAAATCTAAATCCTGAACTGGTATGCCGGCAATAATGTAAACACAAAAAATCAGGGATTGCGTATCTGATTTTGATTTGTATAAATAAAATTAATTTCAATGCCACAAAAGGCCACAGGAATTAAGAGAACTGGAATAAATAAATAAATAACCACGACCTTTTTGTTTGAGTATCTGCACCTGGAATGCGAAATGAGAACATCACTTTGAAGTAAATCTAACAATCGAGGAATTTCAAAAGCATCAAGGTACTTCATTTGAATACAAATTTTTCCTCGCTTTCCTATACCTATAACTTTTGACCAAAGTTCATAAAGAGAGAAGCGTAAATTTACATACTTACTTGTAGAGGATGTCGGAGGGTTGGAGCAGATAGAGTTTATAGTTGTGCGAATATATGAAAATGATTTTTAAATTATGGGTGAAAAAAGTCTTCATTTTAAGTGACACTTGTGGCAATGAAATCGTTTACTGAAAAACACTGTGAGACATTCGTATACTTGATAAAAGTAATCTAGTAAACTACAGTTTTGAAAAAATATGAATTGATTTAAATATTATTTATAATACCATTCTACCAACCGTCTTGTACAGTGACTGCCAAACTTTTTAAAGCTCACGGTACACTGGAGAAAGGGGATTCATTCCGCATCACACCAAATGAATATGCCTTTAATAATTGTATTTTTTGAATATGATTAAGTATAAATAGATAGATCGTAATCATTTTGTTAGTGGGATGATTAATTTTAGAAAGAATATTGTAAAATTTAGAAAAATTCATAATGATACGGAAATCCATCGGTAATAGGGATCTGATATAATTGTTGTAGTACAATCAAGTATATTGACTCTTAAACGAAATACTACATGCTAACACATTTTTAGAGAATGAGGTTTTGTAAAAAGGGTCATTTTATAGATCTATTAAAACGTCCTCCTCGGTATTGTCATATATGAACCGTCAAATGGTGCCAAAGGATTCATAACCCACTAGTACATTTGATAAGTAGGTGATTTAAAATATTAATATAATCATGCAGCAGAAAGATTTCTAATGTCCTCTGCACTTCTATTTTGCAATTGGAATTTGTTTTGGGAAGCAATCAAGCTGTGAGTTTTTTACTTTTATCATCAAAAGTAAGAATAGTTTAGTAAAAGATTTCAATTTTTCCGGTCAACTTAAAGACCACTTCTTTCACGACACACCTGTGACTTCTTGCGGCACATAGTTTGGCAAATATCGGTTTCGTGCCTAGTGAATAGAGTGCTAATGTTACTCCAATTAAGCAGTTCATCTCATCTTAATCGTCATATTTTATTTTGACAGCTATATCGAACATAAAAAAGAAATACATTAAAGCTAACATAACTTTTTTCAATGGTTATGCTTTCATCAGATATGCATAGCTAATGTCATAATAGCAAATTTTAAATAGGGATTTAATTAGTTTAGAAAAACTTATTCTCTTATTTTTTATATTTCTATATATGTATACTATTTTAATAATAATTTTTCTCAACCGTCTTTTGCTTATACGGGTGGAGAAAAGTGGGTTATTGATTGCGCTGACAGCGATATTACTGAAATATTATTTTCTTTAAATTTTGAGAAGCGATGTTGGAGAAAAAGTATTTTCATTAATAGTTGAATAAACGGAGAAGTTGCGAAAGTTATAGAAATTGCACTATTCTCATCAACAGGTGTCACTTTGACAGACGCTTTGGGTTTTCAACTCACCTGAATTATTGTTCTAAGGATAAATGAACCACCCAAAAGTTTATATGGAAGATGTCAGCTAAAGCAAAGAGTAGTATCTTCGTCTTCTGTCTATTTCACCATTACCAATTGAAAAACTTATTTATGACAGTTAAATAATTTAAAATCATGAAATAATACATACACATAGGACCGCAGTAACAATTTTCGTTTAAATCATAATTGAATGGTTTTTTTTATTTTTTACACTTTAATTGAATAGTAAAACAATGTCTTACCAATCTTATGAAACTCGTTCACAATTTATTCAAAACAACAGGCTTTCAGCGTCCTGGGAAGCTATTAAATGCCAATTGTATGTTGTATTTTCTTGGAATGAAGTGAGATGGATTCCTGGAAGTGCCAAGTGGTGGCTTTATGTTCTACTTTTTTGATAAAGATACGCATTTAAAATACCGTGTATTCTATTATTTTAATAAGAAGCCTTTTGATTAGGTTTATATTTTTTTACATCTTTTTAGATACAGAATAATTAGAACATTAAAACAATCGTTTGATGTAGCATTGAGTACAAAAATTCCGTTTGTTTGACTGTCTAACGAAGTGAAGATGAAAAGACAGTCAGCCGGTCCCCAGAATAACAATTAGCAATCGGTATTAAAATTACAAATTTTATGGTAATCCTCCAATAGACCTTTCTTATCCCTCAGGTTTATTTTGTTTATTATGCAGAATAATTCGTTGACAATAATAAACAAAGGCGAGTTCAAGTGGGATATTTAAATTGGCCAAGCTGGAGTTATTTAGAAGCGGAAAAAAATGAAATGTTTCAGTTTTTTGTTTTAAAAAAATATCTGTTTGTGTTTCATTGATTTTTGGAAATATTTTCATTTCAAATAATTGAAAAATTAGAACAAAACAATCAAACATATTTATGATATAAGAGCAACATGGAATAAACTGACATGCATATCGCCGATCAACATCTTTGAGCTACTGCTAATATTTTAAATGGTTACTCCATCGTTTGTAAAGGAGGTTATGTCAAATTATAACTATTATTGTTTTTTTAATCAACTTAACAAAATGGATTCTCATAATGGAACTATAATAGTACTTTTATATTTCAAAGAAAACCGTGTATAACACTGTTTTTCACACAACGGAAACTATTATTTATTTGGTTATTTAATAAGCAACATACTTATCATTTGTAAAACAAGCATGCTCGTGCATGAAAGAGCTGGGCTAGACTGGGTAATTTTATTAAATTTCAGCTCGTGAACTTCCTTTTCTCTCAGTTTCATCTTCTGATGAAGCTTATCAAAGAAATTGAAGTGCGTCGTTTTTTATCCTGATTTATTCCTACCACATCTCCAATAATTTGAAAGTTCAGTTCCTTAATACAACTTTGCAGTCAAGTAAATCTCTTAACACTTCTTCTTCGACCATATTCGCTACATACGGAGCATAAGGCCACACGGTGCCTCTATGATTCCCTATCACCGCCAATCGCTTTGCTTCTTCCCATGATATGCCCGAGTCATGGAGTACATTCTATGAATAGTAGCCGATGGTATTTCAGGTCGCTGGAATCTCACCGGTTGGAAGGAGAGGCAAGCAGGATTGAGGCTCCCTGGAAGCATCCGTAGCACGTGACCCAGTTAGTTCCAACGTCTCTCCATGACTGTTGATGTAGCACACTTTATAACACAGTTCCTCTTTATTTTTTCTTGCATTATGAGTTGAAGGTATTGAAGAAATATGAATATTTTATGCGTTCAATATCCGTTATAAGATTTATTAGCTTCTTGGCTTTTTTTAAGACGTCCATATTGATGAAATGATTGGCACAGAAAATTTTCAATGGATACAGCCACGCAATATCACAACGAAAGAATTATTTCCAAATAGTTATCGTTTATTCTTCCGATTACTTGTCCACTTGCTCTAGATTGAGTGCAGACACGGTAACAAAAAGAAAACGTATTCAATGTAATCACATAGTATAAAACGTAACCCGTTATTTCGCATTAAGGCTGAGTGGACGATTTTTATTCATAGTTAACATGGATCCTACATTGTTTGCCGTTGGTACTGAAAAACTATTGAATAATGGCCTAGCTAGGCAGGGTAAAACAGCTTTGCTTTCCGTGCGTTCTGCTCACATATAACATAAAAGAAAGATTTATTCGCGTGAATGAGTTTCTGTTTGCTGAATGGACAAAACATAGTAGGGTGCTTTACTGCAGAGCCATCGATTATATTACCATTCCACTCTATCAAAGAAAATAAAGAACGTTTGCATAACACACATTGGATTTACATACAATCAGAATAAAGTAGTTTTTAATGCAATCTGTTTTTTATTTTGTTGTTGTAAATAGTATATACACACTAAAATTTTCTTTAATGTAAAATTAATTTGTTATTCCTCTGGTTGTGTTACTAAATGTGACACGTGTTTCGTCTCTTTGAGAAGCATCTTGAGACTATCTTAAGACGATTTAGAACAAAGTTAGAATGAGGATGCTTGTCATAGAGGTGAAACACGTTTCACATTTAGTAACACTGCCGATGGAATAACAATGTTATCAATTTTTATTTTATATTGAAAATGAATTTCCCCAAAGTTACCGCCGAACTCATTGAAAATATATTATCTTTGTTTTTTTAAGTTAAATAATTTAAAACATTGATTCAAGTGCATTTATATACTCGAGTGAGTCGAGAGATATTATTTTAACGAAACCCGAACGTTACATTTCTTTATTATTATATTTGACTGATTGCGCTAATAATATTCACCATCGATTTACGCAACATATTATGTATTTTTGCAGGAAGAATGATGAATATGAGAAACATGTCCTCCGTATAAAGACAGAGTATTCGTAATATATATTGTCTTGAAATTTAATTTATGAAAAACAATTCTTCTTCTTCGACAGCATATGGCCACTAGGCGGCGTCTCCATGACTCCCTGTCAGCCGTCAATCACTTTGCTTCCTCCTATGACATATCATAGTCCTATGAATGATACCCGATGGTCTTCCAGGACGCCGGAATCCCACCGGTCGGAAGAAGCGGCAAGCAGGATTGAGGCTTTCCGGATGCATCAGAAGCACGTAACCCAGCCAGTTCCCATGTCCCTCCATGACTACTCATGTAGCAGTTCATCATCTCCGAGTTCATGATCCCGGTATCCGACGCATGCATCTATTATATTTTACCGAAACTCAGTGAAAGAAAATATTTTAGTCTAAGCTACAGTTGCTACTTTATTACTTCCAGTTCTACGATCATGGGATTCATATTTATATATACTAATACACCGAAAAACTTTGTGTATTATACACAACGCGTAACAATGTAGCAAAAAGTGTAAAGTTATAAAGCATATACTCTACTTGAGTAAATATACTCGGTTGTTTTAGCATATTAGCATGTGAATAAATTAACGGCTTTGAATTCGTAGCTTTGAAAATTCATCTAAGTTCTAAGAATATTGTTTCTTTTATGTTTAATATAAAAATACCTTTAATAATTAAGTACCAAAGACTTTCTTTCATTCATGTCTAATGGATTAACCCGATGAGCGCGCTGGACATGTTTAGATGTTCAAGACTTTATCTCGTATTTCCGGCCAAACTAGAAGGTGACAGTTGTGGGTATATGCTTTGAAAAATATTTCGAACCTTTAAGAAGAAAAATTAGGTAACAAATCATGAAAATGTTAAGTAGAACACAAGGAAATATATTTTTGAAAAGAGCTCTCGATATTCAGTCTTTAGAATTTCAGCTTTGAACTGCCGATACGCAGCATTGATCGTCAGTCCTATGTATATAACACATAATTATGCGGCTACGCGATCGCTTGTGTGCGTTTTGGCGGTGTATATGAAGGCTAACCGCAGGCATTTTGCTTGCATATTTGTAGATTAAATATTTTCAGCTTCTTCATTTTCTTCGATTTATTTTAGCGAAAATACGACGAGTTTAGTTTACTTCTTGATGTATTTGGGATAACTAATAAATATTTAACATAATTCTTAATTTTTTACTATTGAAGTTGATCTATTGTTAGCCATCGTGAACGTTTTAATAGATCAATTGACTGAAAATAAATTCGTGCGAAAACGGCTCCTGCTGTAAGGTTTAATTGAAAAATGTATTATAATCTGTCTCTATTATTTCAGAGACTACTAAATGTTCTGCTGAGATATGGTTAAAATAATAGTGGGTAATTGAATGAATGCAAACAAGAATTTCAATGTAATCGATTTGTCGACAGCTATATAACACTTCCGCTAGTGACGTCTCCGGTCACATGAGAGCCTTTTCAGACTTAAATTCTAGACGAAGGTATTTATGGACCCTGGGATATAATTGAATTCTTGGAAAGCAGTCGATGGCAGAAATTCAGGCTATTCGAACGAATCAATATTTCTATACACTATCTGATAGAAAAGTATGACTCTTACACGATACGGAAAGGGAGACTCACTGTTTCTTCTTTTCCGAGAAATGATGAATCGATCGGTAACTAGAAGTCCACCTTATAATGTCACGATATTGTTGCAATACATTTCAAAAGTTTTAAAACGATTATTAAATTATCAGCTTAAACTGATATTATGCAGGTTACTATAATCAATTGAATATTATTTTAAGTGTCCCAATGTTCAATATTTAATGAAGAATTCGTGTATTTATTACAATGATTTTTTTCAAATTTTAGTATAATGCTGTAAATTTTGAATATCTTTTTAAATGAAATATTTTTTATATTTCCGAGTGTATTGTAAACAAAATGGAAGTGCCGTTAGTATTATAATTTATACGATTTTTTATTACGAAATTGTGAAATATGTAATAATTTTAAGTTCCTTTAATTATGCGGTTTTGGTATACAACTGTAAGAATGTGAAATTGTAAATCAATAAAAATAAGTATAATAAAATAATTACCAGGAATTCTCAAATTTATTTTCCGTTTAAAATATTACATCAATTATCAAATTGAAGTATTATGTATTATCAAGTTTACATGTGATTTTAATTAAAATAATTTATGTTGCAGAACTACGTCAGATAATTTTAGTTAGGTTGTTGTGTTTAAAAAAAGAAAATTATTTATTTCGAATAAACGCAATTACAAGTAAAAAGTGGTGAATATAGGATTAAGTTATCTCAGGGAAGTGGATAAGGTTTGCCAATCTCGGTACACTTTATTTTGTTCTGTACGGAGAAATATATGTGGTAATTAAATTTTGGGCGCCAGGTGTGAAGATACACGCCAAATGAAAGATAATAATAATAATTAAAATATGGTAACCGTTAAAAACACATTTAATTAGAGATGCGGAAACCGTAGATGCACAGAATTTACATTATGAACAAATAAAACAGAAATTATACGACAAAAAAATATTTATGAACAGATGGTTCCACTAAAACTATTATAATATATAAATATAAAACTACGACCTTGGATGATAAACCATCTCGGCGGCGAACTCGGCTGTCCGAGGCCAATCCCCAGCGCGTTACCGGCACGTCCTACTTGTTCCACATCCTGGCGCGTAAGCAAAGTTTTAACGCAATTCTTGGCGAGGCTTCCCCTTCGTCTCCTACCAACGACGCAGCGAGGTGCGTGTCGCCGATAGGTGACGATTGTCATGTTGCGACGAAATCGTAACAAGGTGATACAGATACCTGGTTATTTCTTTAGTGTAATATGTATATACGTTATTGAATATTTAATAAGGTATCATTATCTGGAGCCTAATGCTAGAAGTATTTATGTCATATTTTGGATCATTTTGACCTAAGTATCAGAAAGTACTTTTAAATATTCATTCTTTTAATCGTAGAAATCACTCTTTCTGTCGATTTAAAATGAAAGCAATAAGAGACAATCCATAGTGTAAATATGTTAAAATAATGTATCGACATATTTTACAACAAGAAACAACTGTATTGACATAAGCGATTCAGATGTTGAGATTTACTAGTTCAAGAAGTGGCTATATTCGCTTGGGCAGCTCTAGCACAAAAATTCACCACAGTATTTGACAACAGTAATGGGAATGATGATGATATTATATATTGTTATTGAGAAATACACCACTGCCTATACTGAATAATTGATGAATTTGAAAGAAGCACTTATACCATTATGCCCCAGAATTATACTTACTCTGTTATGTTACAAGTTTAATCACTAAAGTCAATATTACACTTAAATTTAATACATACTTTGATTCCTGGTTAAATGAATGATTGTTCTTAATAAGAACTTGCTATATCAAAAAGTTGTAAAAACGTTTAATTTAAAAATGTGAAGACGAATTGTACGTTCGTTTTTACACGAAAATTAGACCTAACTTATGAAAATTCTGCTATAGAGCGGAGGTAGATGATCGCTTAATGGGATTTCCTTATTCGTTATCTCTTTTATGGAATCGCGTTCTGCACTTTTTAAATTGAATTGGATTTTTAGCAGAACCCCTTTTATCCATGCGACTTGATTATATTCATTGTTGAGATGTTTTCCAGACGCGCATTAAAGTCATAAAACTATATATAAGTTATGGATATTAATTGTTTTATTTTATTGATACCCGATGTTAAAAATTCGGATGATCTTAATCTGAATTTTAAACGTAAATTTATTTAATACGGAGGATAGCTGTATCGGCATACATTGTGCTAAATTAAATATTTTCGACGGATTCGGTGGTAAACCTGTGGAAATCAATTTTTAATATTTAATTCAACGCGGAGTAGATAAAACTCTAGCACCACGGCAGATTATTAATATACGAATACATAGGATACTTAATATAGCTTAAACTAAGTGGCTGAGCAAGTCACATTTTTTTTTCTCTACAGTTTTTCTTTTATTAAGCACAGTAGTGCATAGTTAGAAAAATCAGTCCTGTGCAGCTTTGCATCGGACCAAGAGTACACGAGGAGTAAATTCGTTTCTGTTTTGATGGTTATTGCGTTAAAGAAGGCGGCCGTGAAATAGTGACTCCATACACATAACGAGTGGGGGTGGGGTAACCAGTTTGTATATATATTAATTAAAATTGATAACTTAGTTATTCCACTTGGTTTTATTACTAGAAGTGAGTCGCCTCCTGCTTTCCGACTTACTCGATTAATGACAAAGTATTTTAATTTTGCATTAAATGTAAAAATGAATATTTTAATACACTAATTTTGTTTCCTAGTCTTGACTTAATGTTATAATATGTTCTTGGTTTATAAGCGATATTTTTTTCTAGTTCAAGTTCACTAGTTTAAGAGACATTTAAATGCTGAAAGAAGAAAACAAATTCAAATGTGACATGAAAGTTACGTGAAGCATTCGCAGTGCAACATTTTAATTGATTTTAATATTTGATTTGAAATAGCCTTCTAGTGGAAGGTTCTAGTCAAGCTACTATCGAATGTCAGTGTAAAGAAATGATACTCTTCAAGTTTTGAATCACGCTCCGAACAAAACCTGATAAGAATTGAACACTTTTGTGTACTGAAAAACGTAGCTAAAAATAAACAAATACTTTTTTTAATATCCGGATTATTATACTGCACTAACATAAAAGATAGAAAATAAAGTAAGTGAAAGGAATAATAGGACAAATTGGTATACGTATAAAAGCGCATAATAATTCAGAGAAAAATCCATCTTACACAAAAGACACGTTTGTAGTGAAGTCTTTTCTAGATTCTACATCTCACTTATTTGAATTGGTGAATGATCCTTTATGCCTTAGATGCCTCACAAAAGCTTTTCATTGAAAGTAAGCATTTATATATCATTATTTTCTGTTGTAATGAGACTTTTAAATGTAATATAAAGTTAAAAAGAATTCAGTATAATATTGTACATATCTTTATTACGATCTGTTCAAAAAATAATGTTTTATTTAGTTTGTTTTTATCAATCTAAATATTTAGATTTCATTAACGTTTTGGCAAAATAAATATTTTTTTTTATATCAGTAGATCAGAACCTATATGACAGAAGGAGTAATTTATAAATTTTATAATCGTAGGTAAAAAGTTGTACCAGCGATCAATATTCCCTCTAATACAAGAGATTCTCTGCGCGGAAAATCCACAAACTGAGCAGAACAAACCAACAAATGCGTAGTATATTTTAATCTTTTTGAAAACCACAATATAAGTATCATATTATGTATGGTGTGTTCCGATCCTAAAAAATGGAGTTTAGCAACAGAGATTAGCTAACCACTTACTCTGACCTAACTCTCTACCCGTTACTCTTTGAAAAAGAGATGTCTAGTGATTGAGAAAAAAACTTTTGTTGACATAGGTCCATGAGTTACATTTTCGGAGTGGACATGGTATAAAAATGAAAAATTATTTATTTATTCAAAAATTAAATTCGAATATTTTGTATTGGAGTGCGCGCTAACCCAAGATGATGCGCACGAGAACAGCTTAGAAGGAACACTGCTAGCGACTGAGTAACAAGCAGTCCATTTGATCTAAATTGATAGCTGACAAGGTCACAAAAATACATTTTTAAAGATGACAGAAAATGTAGTAAAAATATAAATTGTATGGGCTTCTAACGATTTGAAATCGTTTCTTTTTAGTAATATATATATTATAATTCCATGAAAAATAGTCTATAGGTATTCTTTATTATCATATAATAGATCATTGGTCTATCATTAATAAAGATTCGATTCTAAGTCATAATATAGTTCAGCAGTCGTGGAATCCCCATCAATTACGATAATCTCTCCGTGAGAAGGAGTTAAAACTGTTCGTCCAATGGACTGTGTAGGAAGTGAAACGGGACTTTTGTCGAATCCATGAAAGTTGATGGATGATTAGATTGAATAATTATTAATAAGCCAGTTTGACATAATATGCTAAAATATTCACAAAAAAAGGCTTTATTATATATTCACCGTTGTTTTACATACATTTAAGTTCATATTTTGACAGCATTTCAAAATTTGTTTCACTACATATTTTAGCGATATAAGTCGGTAAGACATTAGACAAAGTACTACAAAGTTAAATAAATAAATTGTTGGCAGAAAATATTTTTGAAAGTAAATAAAATTATGTATACATGTTTTAATTACTTATGAAACATACAGGCTTCGGTAATTTTTGGGGACGTTCGGAAAATTGTTAGATGATTTTTCCAAACAGAAATAATTGTCCGATCATGTATTAGAGATACCGTAAAGTGGATATAATATCTTCGTTTTCATTACAAAATTGCATATATGTAAAATCTAAATTTGACCGGTAGCATAAAAACGGTTAAAAAAAGCGTTATCGAATTAAAACAAAACACGTACTTCATATTTTATATTATACTTATACGTTTTGTCAGTTTTATTGTTTTACATGCATTAAAAGACGATTTTGCAGTATTAATAATATAAAAAGTTGACATGAAAAATATACAATTTCGCAATGGAAACGACGATATGCTCCACAAAGGAAACTGGTATTTAAGGTCAAAGAAGAATAAATGTTGATAAAATAAATGTAGCATAAATGCATCTTTAATTCTTCATTTTCCAAGATCAAAGTACAACTACAATGTTTATTCAAAATTTATGATCTAGTTGAGAGTTGGCTAACATTTTCCTGTTGGTAGGCCACATTCATTAATATTAAGTCAAATAAGGCCGCGTTTAGAAACATTTATAAAAATGTATGTATACTTTTTTATGAATGAAGAAAAACAATGAAATTTATTTACAAATTTTCAAATTTTGATTCAGTCAAAAAATCGCAATTGAGACCCTAAGATTAGTTCGTCTCCCCTGATTTAGTTTTTCAAATAATTATAACATTCGTTGCAGTATATTTAGGCATACGAATCGAACACAAAGTTTCCAATATTTGTAAATGAAATTTACGTTTAGTTTCCGGAAGAGTTTAAACAGTTATCCGGCACGTTTCGTGGAAAAAGTTTTAAGAGCGGTGGTTTTCCTACATGTGGTATGAGATTTAGTTCCGTATTTAACCCTCGCCAGTTTGTTCAGTGTGGAACTCCTACTTGTAATGAAGAGGAAAAGAGAGGACACTGTAATCTTACACTCACATACTCAGTGGCGTTTTTTTCATTTAATTCAATATATGATATCTATTTATATAAAAAAAACTTTATTATTCAATCGAATAACTGATTTGATATATTTATATAATAATCTTGATATATTTATAAAATCTTTTTATATACTCTCAGATATCGATTTGTGGTGCTTGATGAAACTTCAATATCAAATTTGTCCGATTAGTTTTCATTTGCAAATAATCAAAATAAGGACATCAAAAAGGGAAGTGAAGTGTTTTTAGTTATTATTAAACATGGTGCACTTACAGATGAGTGATGGGTATGAAGGGTTGGATATTTTCATATTCATGGGGTTAAATTTGAAATTGCGCATTAATAAAGAGTTTTAGTTTTTATTTTTTTAGATTCAACACTATTTCATGCAATATTATTCAAAGGGATAAGTACAGCAACGCTCTATTATTGCATGCAAAATAAATCAACCAAAATATTTAATGGAAAAAGATTAAGATAAATACTAATTAATTTCTGAAGATTCATGACGACAATAATCAATATTTTTTTATACCATGTCCGTTTTTAATGTAACCTACTAATAGAAGTATCTTGACAGAAGAGAATTGCTTGTTACTCAGTTGCTCAGCCTGATAGAAGAATAAGGCTAAGAAAGGACTAATAAATAGCTAAACGCTCTCGCTTTTAAGATCGGATGACTGAGAAGGAATTTTAGACATCACAAGCAATCATGTCTTCAAAAAAGAAATCTATTGATTGATTGAAAAATCAATTTGTGAAACTGTCCGATATGGAACATGAACTCGTGAGATCCGTAACCGAAGCCAACGATGTTGACCACTGCACCACGGACCTGAATCAATATTTAACCCGATGAGCGCACTGGACATGTTTAGATGTCAAAGACTTTATCTTGTAATTCTGGTCAAACTAGAAGGAAACACTTGTGAATATATGCTTTAAAAATAGTTCAAACCTTTAGGTAGAGAAATTAGACAACAGATCGTGAAAATGTCAAGTAGAACACAAGAAAATATATTTTTGAAAAAAGCTCTCGATATTAAGTCTTTAGAATTTCAGCTTTAAACTGCCGATGCACAGCTTTAATCGCCATCTTTATTTATTACACGCACATTATGCGGCTACGCGCATGCTTGTGTGCGTGTTGGCCGTGTATATGAAGACTGGCCGCAGCCATTTTGCTTGAAAAGTCGTAGATTAAATATTTTTAAGCTTCTTCATTTTCTTAAATTTATTTTAGCGAGAATGCGACAAGCTTAGTTTACTTCTTGATGTATTTGGGATAACCAATATATAGTTCACATAATTCTACATTTTTTGCTGTTAAAATAGATTTTTTTTTATTATACAACAAGAGATTGTCATATTTTATACTACAGTCATAAGTAAAAACACAAGTAACGGAAAAAATAAATATTTTCTGTAAACATAAAACTGAACCTGTCTCAATGTTTGCAATGATTTTTTAACAAAAAAGTTCTGAATACTTCAATTCATGATGATATGAATAACTAAATCAATAAGTAAAATTTTGTCATGGAAACAATAGTTGAAATCACAGTTTGTATTACATAGCTCAAAATGTGCTATTCTCCGTTAGTTTATAAAGTTAAATCAACTACTTACAATGGCAATAGAATAAACAATGACATGACAATATGCCAGATTGCCTCAGAGTAGAATGATTTATGTACAAAAATATAAGCATTGAATCACTTGGTATAAAACAAAAATGGCTGAAAAAATTTATTGGCAATGCCCCAATACAAAAAATTACTCTATAGAAAATGTTTTTTTTTCTCATCTAACCTTGAACTTTTGTTTTGATTGACGCTGTAGAAATATGTATTCATGAATTTTCTGCCAAGACTTATTTTTTTACAACTTTTCGGTAAAACATAGTAAAGTTTTCCAATTCCTGCTGCAGAGGCTATGAAAAGCTGCACAAGTTTGATCGTTTAAAAATGTTATGTTTATTATACTGATAGTTAGGAAGTAAATAAATTTTAATACAGCAATATTTATTAAATCCGAATCTCAAATATTTTTTGGAAGAATTTTAATTTTTATAAACACGTGGTATATTTAGTAACCCCTCTGGACATATCGTCTTTTCGTCTCGGGTCTTGTATCAGGAGCGCAGCAAAAACTAATCGCTACCAGACGGAGTAATGTCGCAGTTAAAGAGTCAATGCCGCATTCCTATTTCCCCCGACCACACACTCGGTTCCCACTCAGTTGCTTAACCAACTCCCGCCCCTTTCAATGACACCTTTGGAGTATATCACTCGCTTGTCGTCTCAGACAATTGTAATTTGAATTATCATTTTGACATTTATATCCGTTTCAGTCAGATAAGTAAGCGTCAGTGGTGAATTATTTAGACAGTGAATATAAATACAGTTATTATTTTTGTGAGACTCCTGGTTTAAGTGCTGCGGATGATCCGGAAAGCCTCAATCCTGCTTGCCTCTTCTTCCAACCTGTGGGATTCAGGCGTCCTGGAAGACCATCGGGTACTATCCATACGATGTGCTCGGCGAAGCTGAGGGTCTCTGGCATGTCATGGGAGGAGGCAAAATGATTGGCGGGTGACAGGGATTTATGGAGACGCCACGTGGTAGTCATATGCTTCACATAAGGAGCGAATATAGATGATGAAGAAGAAGAAGACGATGAATAAATAGTGAAATGCAGTAGATTAAAAAAGATTTATCACGAATTACGCATAGTGTCCACTGAAGAACATTTCCATATCTTAAAAATCGTAAAACAGAGATATTGTATTGCATACGTAATAAATACTCTATGAGATAAATGTAATTGCAGTTTTATGGATGACATTTAATATTGTAGAGTTGAAGTGTTAGATAAAAAGAACAATCATGCATCCATTAACAAATCCTATTTTATGATGAGACTTAAGGATAGTGTGAAAGCAATTCAACTATTTTTGGTTGCTTTGTTAAGTTCGTTAAATTTCAACCAGGCTTGTTCGCAGTTTAAAAAATACATAGATTCGTAAAATTTCAGACATCGACTGAGGGTGCCTGATAGGATTTCAATATCACATTTGAATTATTGAGATTTTGTACACTTCCATGTATTTTGTCACTAACGACCCAGGTTTCGCCTTTCGGCATCTTCAGGCACTCGAGCGTACGAATGGACTCGAATTGACGAGGAAGTGTACAAAATCTCAATAATTCAAATTTGACATAGATTCGTTATTGCTCTTGTAAATGTATTTATGTTTTGGAGGTACTAAATATAATTTTATAAAAAACGTTATTTACTATAATTAGCGTTCTAATTAATTCTATAGAATTCAAAGCTATTCATTTTAAAATTTCGTTTTCATTTTTATCTATATTATCATGGTATTTTTTTAAATGATGATTATCAGATTCTGATGTAAATTAATTTCATGAAATTTTGTGAGCTTATTTATTCTTATATTCAAAATTTTAGTTGCAGTTTTATTTTTTATTTTATAGAGAAAAAAAAAATTATAAAGTACAAAAAATATTAAACAATACATGTAACTTTCGAAATTTATGGTGCTTATGTAAAATTAAATATAATGTTTTCTTGTAATCCATCATTGATTATTGATACCAATTTAATTTACTTTGAAATAAATGTAAATTTGAATTTTTACAATTATATTCATACATTTTTAAACTGCAACCTTTTCAATTTCACTATTATTTTTTTGTTTTCATTAATTCTTTTATTGTAAAACAAAATATCAAATATGTGACAAGTGGTCTTTAAAATCGCCATGTTGAAACTTAATACGTATATATAAGAAAATTTCCAATGATAGAAATTATTAAATGTGTACTGACACCGTAAATTTTTACGACTTAAAACATTGAACCCTGGAAATGAAAAAGCTACTTTATAGATAGATCAATGACTCATATACAAGAAATAGTAAAAAGAATGGGGAACATTAATTTATTGGCGTGTGGTCGAAGTGATTGAAATTCATTGTGAACACATTTTATGGTCCATATAATTTTATTACAATACTATTTCAGTATTAAAGATTGCTATTTCCCAACAATAGAAGGTTTTTACTAATGATAAACATTAGATACTACGAGGTAATTGTGAAAATTTATACGTTAGCTATGCATTTAATATATTTTTTCACTACTTTATATAAAAGTATTAGAGACCTATGAAAATTGGAAAGCAGAGTCTTGTTCACAGGACGGATGACAGCGTTTCAGAATGGTTACAGTCCCTCGTCCGCGAGTAAATAAGCAATAAGAAAAAGCTCGTCAATAGTAAAAGAAAAAAACGAAGATACACTTTTAGAAAAACGTGTTTTATATCAACTTTGGTATTGTACATTTTATAAAGATAAACACAATTTTAATATATTTAAGTTGTTCTTTTTTGGTAGAATTATTTAATAACGTACAATGAATAAAACTATCATTATAAATGTTCGATATATTATGTTTGTTCTTTGTGCTATCTCGAAACCATTTTACTTAGAAAATATACAGATATTGAGATGCGATAACCTTCTAATGATATGTCATAGTTTGGTAAACTGAAAGAAAGATCCTTTTATCAAGTTGTCAATCAACTTATACCTTGATGTTATCGAATAATTGGGTTCAGTTGGCTTGGGTGGATTGAATTGATCAAAAAGAGTTTTTATAATATCGGTAAATAATATTTTCAACATAACAAAAAAACACTCTACTTCTAGGTTTGTTTTGACTGAGTTTTCCCAATAAAAATATACAATAAAAGAATGCAATGAATTCTCCACAATGTTGAAATCTCCCACTTTTATAACACTAGTATGTAAAAGACATTAAACGAATCAAATATAATATGTTTTATTAAAAACAAGTGGAATCATATAAGTATAATTTTTGATAATAAAAACGACGTTACATAATATATTGTTTGTATTATAATTTAAAAATGCCTTTATCAATAAAAAATAACTGTTTATATAGATATATTACATATGTTTTCAATTCGTTAGTTATTAACAGAAATGTGGATAGTGGATAAAAATAAAGATGAGAATAATTTAATTTGATTTGGCAATTGTCTACTATCTCACACAGTTCCGCATGAAAAGAAAATTGGCGGTAACTCTAGGCACTGTAGTCTCTTTTTAGTTGCTCCTTAAGTTCTTTATTGCACTCGTTTTCGTAGACGAATATCTATTTCCGACAAAAAGCTTCAATCTAGTACACCGAGAGCACCTAAAACGTCAAAGAAAACGCATTTCCTCCTCGCTGAGAGAATCTCATTCTCTGGAAGAGGTTGCAAGGTCAACAACCCTTCTTTACCCGTTGGTTAACGTGATTTAGATCGTCGGGTAACGTCTTTCAATGGCTGTACTGAAAGTTCATTCGCTTTATTAGTACATATTTATTTGTATTTTTATTTCAATATCTAAGACGTGCAAAAAAAAAATGTTTTACTTGTTTGAAGTCATCACATTTTTCATACTTCTTAACAGTTGTGTCTGCAAAGCTTAACTGTGGCTACAATCAAAACATGAGAATCAATCCCTTTATTCTTGTTCTGATGGTCAGACTAGAAGCATTGTAAATGCTGATATATTTATATCATCAACAAGTTTAAAAATGTTGTTTTTTGTACACAAAAAAGCCCAATCAACGAGTAGTCAGCGATCTTAGGTGAATGTCCTCTGCGATAGTGGCCCCCGATGGTTGGAATACCTTTACAAACAATTCAATTAATAAATGTTTCAATCGCTTTGGATGGCTGTGATGAATATATTTCATCCGATCATCAAAACTGGGCGCAGTGAGAGCACTTAACTACTAGTGTTTACATAACCCCATTTTTCTATCTTTAATCTTGCCGAAAAAGAGAAATTGAGGGGCTGAAAAGTAGCCAGTTCTTAAAAAACTACTGTTATCATACTTCATTAAGAGTCGTTATGGTCCATATTTTGAGCGGGCACGGTTGTACATAATGCATCGAATTTTTATTAAGTAGTTATAAAAGGATAGTAAAATCGATTTATTTATATAGTGTTGTGTGAATCTTACTGTATAGTTTTTTAACCGTATTTTTTAATTAATAAATACGCTTAAATACCTTTATTTAATGGTGAACATCACTGTCTAAATTTAAGATGCAACCATGAGTCTATTATGTCCGAAAATGCTACATGGCCGTTCACAGTTTTATTCCTCTAAACGTAAGAGAACTTTGATAAATCTTTACGACTTAGTGAACATATCTCATGTATGAGAGTATATTCCAAAATATTTGATGGTCAAAAACAACACTAACATTTTAATATTGTGTTTTATGATTAGTAAAAATGCAGTTAACTGTTGCTATAAACTAGTGTGAATGACTGTGACCTTTAATATTGTGGATCAATGTTAACCAACATAGTTAAAAAAATATTAATGTTTGATATAAAATATAATAATGTCTATTTCATTCTCGTACTCATCATTTAATTGGTCACATGTTGTACCTTGTCGTGATTTCTTCCGAAATGGAAGCTGGCTTTCGAGATCTACAGGTTTTCAATTGTGTAAGCAGTGGAGGTTAAAGGCAAAAAGACGCAAATTTCTAGCAGTTGCCTTCGAGTCACTCTTAAAAATCAGTTAGGGACTGGGTAAGTCAAAGTAAACTCTTCAAGCTTAAAATAACTTTACGAAAAATTTATGTAATGAATTGATTAACACTATTGTTGACACTCACAATCAATATACCTATGGGGTTTTTTGGAAATTATTTTCTCTTTAGAACGACAGTATTAAGCTAGAAAATATCCAGGAAAAGAAAATAAAGACTTAAAAATTGCTATTTTTTTTTAAATTAAAATTTGAGATCTTGGGTGCTTATTCTGTCTTTTTTGTTTGTATAGAGTAAATCTTGTCAGCTATAATGTCAAGTATTAATATCCTAAAAAAATCTAATTCATTTGTGAAAAAAAAAATGATTCTCCATCTGGTTGATTTTATTGGCATATCCGTGGAAATTGTAATTTATGATATGTCAAAAATATTTAAAATATACATAAGTATGTTTGATTGATGAGCTAGAATAAACAAATTCCCACGAGTAGGCATTTGAGTATTGTAACACTTTATTTTATTCAAAACAATATTCACCATTGTTATAATAATAGTCGGTTCCGTGACGCAGTTGGCTACGGTTACGAACGTCTAAGGTTCAAGTCCCGGTGCGGATGGTTATCAAAAATTGATGTTTCAATCGATGTATGGATTTCTGTTCGTAGTCATGAATGTTTGTGATGTCTAAAATTCCCTCCTACCCATCCGATCAGCTAACCACTAGTGCTGTCCTAGCCCTATCTTTCTATCCCTACTCTCTTCGAAAAAAAGAGGTTGAACAACTGAGTAACAAGCAGTTCTCATAGAAGAATTCTGTTGAGATACCTCTATTAGGAGACCGTGTGCTCCACGTTGGGAGCGGACATGGTAAAAAATATAATATATACTTCTAAGGATTTAATCGATAACCAAAAGCCATCTGATATCAAATAATAGCGGGAACGATGATAAAAATGTGTGATTGATTTTACTGCGATTTATACTAGTATAATCATATAAGCTTTTATGCTAAAGTTGCTTCTCAAAACGCATATATCGGATTTTGGCAGCTTTATTACACCTGAGATATATTCTCAATGGAGTCGCGATACCGGAACATTTGCAAAATCTTGTCAATGTAACAATGTTGCTGCGATATTAAATATTTTACGGTCGTAAAAATGGCTTATGTAAAAGTGCTTCCGAAATTAAAACGTCGTTTTATCAACATTACGATCAAAGTATCCAAAAGTGTAATGTGAAAAATTTGTGAGTTATTGTTAAGGAATTAACTAAATTATTATGAATCAAAGATAATACATTTTTTTTGTATTCTTAAAGAGCATCATTTGTAATTGTCTGTTTTATTTTTTAAACTATGTTCGCTCCCGATGTGGAGTATATTATGAAATACTATCTCAGTGAAATGAAGTGAAATCTGGCGCTTATCTCAATGGAAGTGGTTCTACAATATCTGCTTATTCTTCGGTTTCACAAATTCTCTTTTGATCGAAAAGAGTTATCATCGAAGAATAGGGTAGGGTCAGGGCGAGAGATAAACTAATCGCTCCCGCTATGCCTCATTGTTAGAATCGCATGTGTGAGAGATAATTTCAGAAATTATAGTTATCCTTGATTTCAAATATTAATCCAATAATCGATTAAAAAATCAAATATCCGTACTAGGATTTGAATCCGTGATCACTGTAAACGAAGTTAACGACGATTAACACTCATCTCTAGCTGGGTCCAACTTTAAATACTTTTTATGAATATTAAAAACAATAAATTAAATTTTTTTTAACAAAGGAATATCCCAAACGTAACCTACCAATCTTTCGAAAATATTGAAATTGATTAAACTGTTAGTTATAATTGTTGTTTCACTATGTGTGACACATGTTTTGCCTCTTTGAGAATCATATCGCTCTGAATATTGATATTTTACCTGTTGTTTCAACTTTGAAAATTTGAATTCGTTAAAATTTTGTACATTTTTACGCATTTCGTTTATAACGATTCTGGTTTCATCTTCCGGTATCTTCAAGTATTCGTGTACTCGAACGCTTTAGTGAACGAATACATGGAAATGTACAAAATTTCAACAATTAAAATTCCATCAAGCATTCTCAGTCAATATTTTAGAATGTTGTTTCAATATTGCTGAAAAACAAAAATATATAAAGAGCATTTAAATGAACGGCGAGAAAACAATTTTTACCGTTTATCGTCGTTATATATGTTACACCGAATGTGTTAAATTATTTATTTCATGAAAATTGCAAAATTTTAACTTATTCATGAAATAACTAAAACCAAAATATATAAAAATAGTTTCCTCTGTATTTGGGTTTTCTGTATGTTTGATCATCATCATTAGCGTTCTTCCACATAAAACCTCAAAAAGGTAAAAAGCTAATAACAGCAATGTATAGTTGTTTTGATAATAGCATGATGTCAAAATAGCTGAAAACTATTCATGGATATGGGGTAGACTATAGCTTGTATAAACACTAGTTAATTTAAAATGTTCTATGCGAATTTTCACTACTCTATCGAAATTACACTGTAGGATTGCATAAATATTATAATAAAAAGGCGCAATATTCTATTTAAATAATGTCTAAAATTAATATTTCAATCCATTAAAACAACGGTTTTATTAAATTTCAAGTGGTATGTATCGTAAATAACGAGCCCAAAATTTAATACCTAGTTATAATATGAAATACTTTGATTGCATTTCACATTAAGACGATCAAGAAGTTAGCGCCATAAATTTTGATTGTTCATAAATCAAAGAAAGTACTTCAACAATCATAATCATGCCCTTTCTATTTGTATTGATCGCGCTCAATTGCTTGCGAACCAATTTAATCGCAAGCACAATTAACGGGCCGCGATCTAATTAATCGCCACTTAATCATAGCGAGGTAAGTTAACATCTGATTGTGATTGGGCACTGTTTGTTGTTGACTTATATGTCATAAATAATCAATATCTTACATCTCATTATTAAGTTTGATAAGTACTTTGATCACCTTTGCCCAGAGTTAACGCTTTGTGTATCCGTTATGCCATATGGTATTAAAATGACAACTAATTATTTTGGTATGTAAATAATTCCGTAAATGGCCAGTAAGAAAAAATGAATGGTCAGGAAATAGTTTTCAAATAAATAAAAATTTAGGTAAGGATAGATTTGGTAACTGTCAATTCTTCGGTGGAAAAACATTATATTTAAAAAAATAAAGCACAATTTGTACAAACTACTGCCACATGTTTATAATGATCAGGACCGGTTTTGCTCTGAACGAAAATTATCAATTGATAATGCTTGTCAGTTTCTAATGCTCGTGATGAGTGAAATTGGTCCTGATCACTATAAACAAGTGGAAGTAGTGTAAAAATGTTTTGGTAAGGTTAGGTTTAATTAAAAAACTGAAAATTATATATATATATATATACTACTGACCGTTTATTTTATTAACTGACCAAGTGTATACTGACCATTAATCGAATTAATTACTGAATGTTTTGGTTAATCAATGACCATTTATTATTTCGTACTGGCCAAAAATTGAATAGTTACGGACCCAATAAATGCGGGCCTAGTAATATCCCCGGGTATAGTTAAGCGACTGGATAACAACATGGCAAACTTACAAACAAATAATATGAAGTGACAATGAAATTAAACTTAAAAATAATCTAATATTTTAAACATGAGTAAAGTCCTATTTTTATGAAATGAATTATTATGTCACTATATCTCTAGGACCATATCTGCTCAATATGTAGAGGGATGTTGCCAACACGCAATGTCTCCAATATTATCATGACATACCAAAATTCTTTAGTTCCGCCTTCCGAATCAGCCGTTTGCAACGTCTTTTCAAGATTTTTGATGTAACAGGATACTGCCTGGTTGGTTCTTTTATCACCGTATTCCAAACAAATTCATACCACATCACCCCAAATATTCGAAGCAGACGCATGAAACAACGTCTAAAGACAGGAAAACATATTTTTTATTTATTTTTACAGTAATGCTACTGTAATGTTTCTGGCAATAATATAATTTCAGGAGTGCATGGTTTCTAGAAATTTTAAGTTATTACTACCAGTATCATCTATCGCTTTGAGCGATGCTAATTAATTATCACATTGTTTTTCTATTTAAAAAGAATGTTCTTCAATATTATTCATATGTTTAGATTTTGAGTAAACATATTTCAGAGGTGTAAAGCCCTAGAAGAAACGCCTTAGGACTTCAAAGTAGGCATACACTATAACTACTTGTGAAATACTTGCGGTGAATCGAAATACTCAAAATAAAGCTGCCTTGAAAATTATTCAAGTGTTGGAATCTTATTGTAGACAACTTTACATTTTATTTCAGACTCTTTATACAAAATAATAATAAATATTTTTAGGGTTGAGGGGTTTTTTTATTATTATTTTTTGAAATATCTATTTCAACGGAAATACGTTATAATTATTACAGTGTTCTCAATACAAGACTGGGCGTCAATATCATGTTACCAGTGTTAATGTGAAGAGAAATCAAGAAAATCACTATACATTCTAGCAGGTATGTCAACCTACGTAAGATGCTCTTCAAAAAATTGAAAGCTAGTTTTCATTTCAGACATTGAAGAAGCATGCGAGACTTGCACTATTTACAGTTATTGAATTTACATAAAAATATTGTTTAATAAACAAAATTGTAGTATATGAAAAAGGCCTAGTCAATATTTGTAAATATCATTAAAAAAATGTTGAAATACGAACGAAAAATTGACTGCGACTCTTTTGTCATACTTCTAATTAATACCTTCTAAAGTATTCTTATAATATTTCCTCTTACATTTTTCCTGAATGTAACATATTTGGTTGCAATAATTTAAGCATTGTCTATAGTTTTGATTTGTTTGTAGATCGCATGAAAAAAACAACGGGTAATTTAATATAATATAATACAATTAATGAAAATGTTAAATCAATTCTTTACAATGAGTATTATAAATAAGTTTTGAATTAATGTCAATCAATCTTGGCAACCCTTAAATAAGGAGTTTCTCAAAGAGACGTCACGGTATTGTGTACAGGGTGCCCTTAAAAGCAATTCGTTGTACTGGGTGGATCATCCGTAAACTCTTCATCTCCTCTGTATTCTCGAATCGCGATACACTACTTGTCTTGTTCTCGTCGAAGTTTATGTTTTTGTTTGCTCCTGAAGATATATTCGTCACTTGCTCTTACACTCAGCTCTTGTCTCGTCTCAAATAAGCGATTTATCATAATATAATACATTCATACGTCACTGTATTATGATAGCATACATAACATAAATAAATTATGCCATTTAACATGTATAGTAAATAAACAGCTTTAATGCAATAATTCAGAGATCGCCGACCTTATTCTTATTTTAAAATATTCCGACATATAAGTACAACTAAAATATACGTCACCATTTTATATATAATAGCCCAGAGAACTCTGTAGACGCTTTAATGCTCGGCCAGAGTCAACGTGTGACGGCGGGCGGGCGCGAAGTTTAAAAGTGAAATTCATAACCGCTCAACACAAGACGCGCGAACTTCCAGTCCCTGCAAATTAACTACGGACATTGTAAAATCATGCAATGCCTTTCAGTTTTAATCGCAGCGCCCGCCCCACCGTCGCGCGTTGACTTTGGCCGAACACTTATTATTATCATATATCACATGTAGATATGAAATGTTCTCATGACCTAAGCGTTGTATAATATAAAATAAAATGCAATGGACAAACAGTTTCGACGTTCTAGCTACTTTAGATATTCAGTATTTTAATTTCAATACTTTAGTTATTCAGTATTTCACCTATAGTACGGTAATACTAGTTATATAATATAAAATTAAGGTTGGTAACTTTGTTATTCCACTGGTTGTGTTAATAAATGTTACACACGTTTCGCTTCTCTAAGAAGGATCTTCACACTCACCATGTCGCAAGGTTATTTATTTCTAATGTTAACTATGATTCTAATCCTCAGCTTAAGAATTAATGATGGTTAGAAGGCAAAAACAAAACATAGCAGCGATATTTTATGTAAGAAGGCAATGACGGAAGCTCAACATTCGTAACTGTGCTGATTTTAACAAAACAAGAGATGAATTTCCAAAGAAGTATTGTTTTTTTTGGTTAAGAATTTATATTTTTAATTAGAATTATTGATTATTTCGTAGAAATCTAATAATGACTTGTTGTTTTCTGCAATTCAAATGCTTTTTCAATAATTAAATACGTACATAAATAATAATAAAAAATTGTTGGCTAATTAGAGCCACATTGGGACAAAATGCTTTGGCCCGAGGGGTCCCAATTAAGAGGAATCGAGTGTATTAAAATAGTGCACATATGTGGATAATATAAAAGGATATATTGTGGAGAGTGAAGGCTCGAGATGGTGAATTAACAAATATTTTGCGATCTTTTATTTCCGACAAAAAATACAGATATAACATTGTTGCAAAAATAATATATTATGACGCGGCATCCATTATAAATAGTGATAAAAAGCAAAGAAAAATACAAAATATTAAAATGGTACATGAAAAGTATCTTCGAGTTTGAACTCAGTTAAGCTCATGTCAGTTTGTTCTGAAACAGTTTCCTACTATAATTTATTACATATCTTTGTTTTATATCGAAACTTTGAAGTATGATTATTGTCATTGCTTGAAACTTTTCACACTAGTTTTCTTCTTCAAATAATGGAAAAGTTTTTTATTGACAATTATTTTCTTAAATTAATAAACAATTCAAAAATGTTCAATCGATTTTATTTGGAATTTAAAAATAATACAAATAAAAAACCGTATTTTAAACACAACTTCCTCACATTCAAAATTATACTAAGCAATGTTCTTAAATTTAAAAAATAATCTACATTATACGGTAATAAAAATGAGAAAAAATTGTAAATAAATGTAGTAATCTATATGTATAAAAATTAACGTTTGTTTGTTTGTCCTGTATGCATTCCTTTACCATTCATCTGATTCCGAGGAAACTTTGGTGAGTTGTTGTGAGCACACCAATGAAGGTTTCTGAAAAAAAATCTGAAATCTGAAAACTAAAAAAAAGAATCAAATACGTACTAACAGCGACATCTCGGAAAAATATTTTGATTTATTCGTGTACGCACGAGACGGAAAACAAAAAAAAACTGTGTATCCAAAAGCACTTCAATAAACATAATTAAAATACAAACCCTTTATTTGTTTGAGTGGCACTGCAACGCATGCCAGGTACTCACTAGTTTATAATAATTTCATAATCCAATAAGTGTAATTATTAAAAAAAAAACAATACTAGACTAATTGGTTTTAAAGTTGTATCATTTACAATAATTTTTATCGAAATATTCAATTGTATTGTTTTACTCATAAATTTTATTCAAGTTTAAAAAAGTTTAAGCAAAAAAATTGTAAATTGAGTTGACGGTTACTTTGGTTGTTTGTTATTTTTTTAAATATCATTATAATGATATTCTAACAAGTAAATACCAATTCATTTAATTTAATTTTAAAGAATACAATAATTAATAAGATATTAATAAAAAGTTCCATGAGTTCTTGTTTAGAAGACAACATGGTATAAAAATATTATCGATATTACTTTTTTAATTCATCTGTTCCAAATGTGGAGCGTATGGACTCTTATTTGAGGCGTCTCCTCAGAAATTTTCTACAAGAATTGATCAAACAGTTTAATCTTTCATCTTTATCTTTTTTCAGAAGGACTAAGAATTATATGAACCTAAGAAAAGACAAGTAGTAAGCGAATAACTCTCGTTACGCCTTGTTTAATGATCGCATAGATAAGAAAGAATTAACGACGGTACAGAAATCCATGATCGATTAATGAAAGTGCTCGTACTGGGATTTAAATATGTGCATACCGCGTGTGAAGACTGTAACGTTGACCACTTGGCTATAGGTCGTGGTAAGAGTTTTTTTAAATTTCATATTAATACTACGAATTATGTCATCTATGAATTTGTATTATGCTTTGTATTCATAAATTTCCCATTGTTATGCGGTTAAGGTTTCAAGGTCCGCAGTACCAACTTCTTTGACAAGAGTACCACGTTACGAGTATTCAGGATTTACGTCAATTTCGCACAAAGATGGATGGGGGACGAGGCAAATTTAATAAGCCGTCACTTGGTATCACTATAATAAAGGTATACCAGTAGAATGTTTGCTCTCAAAACATTCACGGATGTATCAAAACTGCGATAAAATGCAAGTCGTGAAATGAAAGCACACAATGCCATATTATTCAATATTTGAATAAATTTCCATGAGTTTTGTAATTTACGATACTTTGGAAGCACTTTGGAATTTTAAGACCTCAAAGAGCACGTAAACGAACGGCGAGTTAAACATTTTTTACCGTTTATCGTCGTTATATATGTTACACCGAATGTGTTAAATTACTCATTTCATGAAAAGTGAAAATTTTAACCTAATTCATGAAATAACCAAGCCCATTGCCTCATTCAAGAATTAGGCAAATTACCTGCCAAGTGCGTGAATTTGTCAGAGTATAGAATCCTTAAACTGTCAACATGACAGTGAAACAAATAATTGTAATACGGATGTCAAATTTAACTTGATTTATTATGATTACTATTAAGATGCGGTGTTTAGATTCACACTAGTTTTTATCATGTGTGATACAAGTTTTTGATTTAGAACGGAAAAAGCGATATCAAAAATTCGGGTAATTTGCTTATAAAAAGGTACTTATATAAAAAACGAAACATGACAGTTTTTGCCACAAATTAACGTGCAGCGCTGTAAAAACTTCTTTTGGTCATCTTTGATTCTTATTTGTAATATCGTCTCCATAATAAACATCTTATATATATATATAACCCAGACCGCTCCGCTTTATTATTATCACATATAACATGCAGGTATGAAATTTTCTCATAACGTAAGCGTTCGCGGTGTAAACAATGCACAGTTCCGACATACTAGTTACTTTAGACATTCAGCATTTCAATTTCAATACCGTCATATATGACGAGTACGGTTACTAGTATAGAATATTATATTTTAAAAAAATAAAACACAATTCATTTGTACTACTTCGATATATTTATAATGATCGGGACCGGTTTCGCTCATCACGAGCATTATCAACTGATATAAACACAAACATAACAGGCTTATTTATATAAAATTGAATGTAAAAAAGAAGGTATATAAAACTGATGGTTCATGAACTAAGACAAGAAAATACAGATTAGCAAACAAATTACACATAAATCAAATAAAAGAGTCTACAATTAAAATGTTATGGACCTCTTGCAAATCAATAAATACTAACCTGAAATCACAAATAAAGCTGCATTAAAAGTCCATTTAGCTGAGCAAATATTTTTAATGACATTACTAATGCAATAATCAGGAAAATTATGAGAAAAAATTAATGAACCATTTAAAAACAATCAAATATTAAGTATGTAATTAACATTAACAATAAACAGCCATCTTAAGTGGAGAAAGCAGAGCAGCTATGAGTATCCATTAATTTTTTAATATCTGAAAAACAAAAATTACAGAGACAGAATCAATTCTTACAAGTTAAAAATAACCTTACAGGTATAATACAAATTAATGAATCGGATATAACAAAGGAGAAGATGCAAAGACGGTTTGCTCATTCAATAAATTTGAATTGGGTAAAGATTTATATCTATTTATTCTATGCCAGACGTGAACTTATTAGTAAGAACTGTCAAGCTATTAATTTATTAGTGTGCATTTTTGAAAAGACAAAATTAAAGAGACAAAAACAAAACAGATATGCTAAATGATTTTTATTCAATCTAATGGTTTTAAATTTCAAAGGTTTTTGAAAAGTAATAATGTGATTTTGAAAATATACATGTTACATGATGCTTTAATACGAGCCTCGGTGTGTACATAAGAATAATGGAAATTCGTCAAGTAGATTCAAACTTGCGGCGTCGAACTAATGATGCTTCTATGAAGATACTTATCTAATTGATATTGTATGAGCAAAATGAATTATAAAGAAGACATCAATTCTATTTCCATACCCGCTGGTATTGTATAGCGACGGTGATATTTTTAGATCAAAATGTATCTCGCTCTACAAAAGTGGCAATCGATATTAAGAGAAGTGAAAGCTGATAATTTTTTTGATTAGAATTATTTGATAATAAATTAAAAAGAGAAAAAAATAAATAATGAAATTGATTTTCTGTAGCTATGTTAAACGTTAAAACTATTTTAAGATTCCAATT
Organism: Himalopsyche phryganea; assembly: GCA_022494535.1. Taxonomy (NCBI): domain Eukaryota; kingdom Metazoa; phylum Arthropoda; class Insecta; order Trichoptera; family Rhyacophilidae; genus Himalopsyche; species Himalopsyche phryganea. The sequence goes on from JAGVSL010000015.1 coordinate 3,395,720, forward strand.
TTGAATCGCTGATCGCTTTAAAAGTCGAAAGAAAATAAAAAATTATGTAACGTTGTGTGTTGACAGATTGAAAGTTTCCCGTAAAAGAAAGGTTAATACGCCTCATGTGAACAATGGTGTTGATAATGCAGACTGAGTTAATATCGATTGTTGCAGAAACCGAGTGATAAAATATCATGATGACATGGTGACAGTGTGAAAGAATTTATTCATTACAGAATCTTTCAAATCAATTGACGTAATATTAATTACTTAGACTTACGTTTCAAAGTAATCCCAAAACGCATACGTACATTTTATGAATTGAATTGATGAAAAAAAATAATTCTGAACTAAATTTTTTTTAGATATGTATTGTATTTTTGTTTACAGAAAAAAAACTTTCTTAAGTTGTTGAATGTCAATTCATGGAATGAAATTTTTTTGTTGTTTTTTACGAGAACTTCTTGTCACTAAGTTGCTCAACCTCTCTTTTTTCGAAGAGAGTAGGGATAGAAGTATAAGACTGGGATAGGACTAGTGTTTAGCTTATCGCTCTCGCTACGCCCCGATTGTTACGAGTTTTAAACATTACAAACATTCATTACTACGAAAAGAAATCCATAAATCGATTGGAAAATCAATTTATGAAACTATCCGTACCGGGACTTGAACCAGAGACATCCGCCAACAACGTTGACCACTGAACCACGGAGCCGAAAATGAAATGGCACTATATTTATAAAAATAAAACATTATTTTTGTTTTAATTCAACAAGACCGATTGGGCTCATCGCACATATAATTATTATATTACAAAATTTTAAATGGTTCACTAATTTTTTTTTCAAAAATTTCCCAACCTGCTATTTTGCTCAATGAATATTTACGCATTAGTAGTAGAAAGAAAGCTAGATTTTAAAGAGATTGATCCAACATTTTTAGACGAGATTTATTATATTTATTTCTATGGCATCATTCTTTTGTCTCAAAATGCATTGCTTGACCTCATTTTTGTTTTTGTGAGCAATGTGGAATGAATTGTTTATTTTGAATATCATAAAAAGTATGATATGAATAGTCAAATATATCATTTTATGTCACAGCCCGAATCGTCATAATTTATGAGTTTATAATTTTAAAATTCCATTCAGCATGCAATAGTTCAACGATTTTAAAAAGTCGCGTGAATACCGACAATAATATTAAAGTGCATTGATAAACAAGGAATGTTTTCAGAATAAGAATGAGTATAAATATGATGTGATAAATTAAAATACATTTGAATAAATTAACTATGCTATATATAAAGAATTAAAATGTTCCCTGCAAATATTTGCAAGAATCAAATGTATATTTATGAATATGCAAATGTGACCATATGAAAATGAATGATTATGCATCAAACGAAACAGCAATTCAAAGAAGATTATATCGGTTCGTTTACAGGATAAAAGTCATTTGATTCGTGATAGATGTATTTTATTGTTTTTCGAAAACAATTTATATTGATTGTATAATATGATAAGACCCAATCGTGTTTGATACGGACTCAGCCACGAACTGTACCCAGAACTCGACTCGAGTCATCTCTTACCATGACACCAAGAAAATTAGGCAGTGATAATAAATGACAACGTTTCAACTTATAAACGTCGGTTAATTTAGGCAACATCGCCTGGTATTGTTTTGAATGCGTCCAGTGGTATATCGGCCGAAGGTATAAGAAACCGACCCCTTCAGTTACTCGGGAGTTTTACAAAAAGCCTGTCCGCTAAAATTTCTTAGTTAGTCAATCTTTCTGAGCGAAAGCGGGCGTGCTTTTGCCCGACGCAGTGACAGGATTCAACCTTTTTTTGCCGCATACCAATTTTACGCAGGTTATTATTTTTTGTCGAGTAAATTGGAATTGTATTTTTTTTATTGTAAATTTCTAAATTGTATGCATTAAACTAACTGTAATAAAAAGAACTTAGACTGAACTTGCGTGTTTTGACTGAAGTTAAAAACCTGAGGAACATTGTCATCCTCAGCATGCCTGATATATGTCCGAGCTTATCAAATACTAAAAATTTATTTGTTCAATTTCTTATTACATTTAAGGAAGACGACGTAATTTTATAGCATTTTTAAAAAAACTGTATTCTTTCCTAATGTGGACTCTTAATGACGCATAACAAAAGAAGTTATTGAAGTCGTAGTCTTTGTTAGTTAGTCGCTGAACCTATTTTTCTGGAAAAAAACAATGTATCAAGAACAGGATAAGGAAAGGAATTTCTGTTAGATACCCACTCGCACTACACCCTGTGTAAAATCACCATCGTGTAGGATGCGGAATGGAAACATCATTAATATACATGATTTTTGAAAAAAAACACGAATCGATTAAATAATAATGTATCAACATTTATATACGAGTAGTGATAATAAAATAATATGGTATACTTCTAACAGTGCTTATTTTTATACAAAAAATAGTTTAGGAATTTATAATGAATAAATATTTGACGGGGTTATAAATGAGGTTGTCAAATTCTACCATTTCAAAAAGTTTAAGTCTTCAATCTAATGGTATAAAATTAATGAGTTTGTTTGTTCGCCATTGGTTTTTGACAGTTTTATTAAAACTGCTTTGAAAGACAAACTTGTTTGACCTGAAAAAAGAAACAAAAGAGCTCAATGTGTATCTTATTATTTGGGACATTATTTGCATATTAATCGCAAGGGAAAATAGAAAAAAGGAAGCAAATTGTCTCAACATTTTATCATACGAATGATAATTTTGCGTTTCGTTTGACTTAAGTTAGAAAGTTAGAAGTTTATTAATTGAGTTGAGAAACACCGCGACGTGATAACACTGATAAGAGCGATGCCATAGCATTCGAATGAATTATTTATTTAACCTAGTTTTGACAATTCGGAAAATCTGTAAAATAAATGAAAATTTAAGCATGCTGATAGGTCACACTGATAAATATGATTACGACTAAAAATTAGTCACAATTTTAATAAATTTTCACTATCAGTGAAACTATTTAGGTATGGTTTATATTTAAATTCAAAAGATACCCAAAATGATTTTGGGTATCTTTTGCATATCAGTACAAATGCTGAACTCATCGCTTTTTTGAGCTCTGCATCACTATCGTGATGGTGGCACGAAGATTAAGATGTTAAGGTCACGTTGTAAGTTGAAGAAGGCAGGATCAGAGAGGATTTTTCAAAAAAATACGAATGCATATAAGCATAAAAAAAAATGTATATCATGCTAATAAGGCAGAACGTTTGTAGAATTTTTTAGTCATATTCATGTATACGTTTTTCTTTTACTCTTAACACTTTGACACATTGTTCTTAGAATTTCTAGAAGTTAGGACATAAATCGTTTTTTTTACCTCAAGAAAGAGCAGGGCATTGCTTTTGGAAAAGTGTATTTCTTCTGGCGCCCTCATTAGCGCAACCTCTCTGGATAGTTACATAAAATTGTTGAATTAAATAAATTATAAATCTGAATTATAATATATTTGAAGTTCCGTAGAATTTTTTATATGATAGGATGAATGATAGGTCACTTTAAAGGCTGTCAACCCTTGGTGGAAATGCATTAAATTAAGAAAAAAGTCTTCTAATACTTCCACAGCAGCATTATTTGTTGATAATAAAAATATGGATCAAGTAAAAAAAAAGTTGCATATTATTTTTTATGTAATCAATGATATGGCTTGTTTTGATTTTCAAAAAATGCTCACCTATGACGTAGTTTAAAAATTCACTTCAATTTTGTATGTTTTTGGGATTAGATGAATTCATATCATTAAAAGCGTCGCGAAATATTTTAAATTATTTTATTAGGTTTTTTAGTGCTGTAAAAAGTTACTTTGTATTGTAAAATGACTTTGACATCAATGTGGGGAATTATGGTTACGTCGATTGCTTATTTTAAAGCTTTTATGGCTTAAAGATCCTAGATATTAGTCTCTTATAGTAGTCTGGTATCAGTCTTTGACCTATGTGCTACGATGTAAGTAGCCGTTACAGCTGTTTAGAGAAAACAGCTTGGATGAAAAACTGTTTTATCTGTTTTCATATAAGAGTCTCTTGGGATTTCATTCGTATACTTATTTTGCTTTTAGTGTGGTAAATTTCGTAATAAAGTAGTTAAGCTAAAAGATATCCCGCAAAATTAAGCGCTATAAAAAATGTTTTTTATTTAAATGTTTTTAAAATTGAATTTTACTAGGTATACAATTATATTTTGACAAAATTGCAGAGATTTTTAAAAGATTTTTAAATAATGATACACGTGCTTACTACCATGCTAAAGTATCTGTTGCTCTCGACTTGCGTGCTAAAATAATGCATATGACAATATGAACTTATTTGTACGTGATATTTTTAATCCGTTTTATTTTGTCCAAGCTATTGTTAAATAATCAGTTCTCTTAGTTTTATATATATCTACAAAGCATCAGTTTTAAAATTTTGATCAATTATTTCACATTTTTTTAGTATTAAAGAGTCTTGTTGTTTTTGTTTATTAGAAGTGTTTTACAAAGCATGATAGAAATTGTCAATATTTATTATTAGCTGAGTGGCAAAGTTGTTGGCTTCGGTAACTGTACTCAAAGGCTTGAATTAGACGGTTTCGTAAATTGATATAATATGTTCAATGGCATGTCTGTGTTGTGAAAAAATCTCTCCCAACCATCCGATTCTAAAAACGGAGTGTAGCGGGAGCGATTAGCTAACCAATCCTGCTCTATCCTTCTATCCGTACTCTCTTCGAAAAAAAAAGATGTTGAGCAACTGATAACAACAGTTTTATTAGAAAATACTTTTTGACATGTGCTCAGAAGAGGACTCTTTGTTTGTTTCTTGGTTTGATCAAAAACTATTCAGAAATATTGTTTTGAATTATTTCCGCAAAGTAAATTGAAGGAATAGTTTATAATAAACTTAATTTAAATACATGTAAATTTTCTTCTTTTTCATTCCAAATATATCAATTATGCGAAATATGACATTATTACAAAATAAAGTTTCAATACTATTTATAATATAAATCAATATCCAATATCCAAAAATTCATCCGAGTCCTTATTACGTCATCAGATTTTGCCTCTTCTCCAGTGTACACATGCGTCGGCAAAATTTCGGAAAGCAACTAAAATTTCTTGCATTTTAGCAGATCACTTAAATACATGCAAGGGAATCATAAACGGTCCAAAAATAGACTCTCTAAGGCTGTTTTTGAATATAGTCAAGACCAAAATTTTCCGCAGGGCAGAACTTTCTGCAGTGTATATACAGTGACTAATTGTTAGTTTTCCTTATGTTATATTATAATTATTGAGAATTAAGGAAGTTTCACGAACTTTGCTGAATGAAGTTTATTCAAAGACAACTAACTTCTTTTTTAAAAATATAATATAATTCATTATACTCGTACATACTAATATTATTATTAAATATTTATAATTGTTGTTTAGTTATTTTTTTGTAACCATGTTCGCTCCTAGTGAGGAGCATTTGGATTCATAATAGAGTTTATCTGAAAAGAATTTGCTTAACAAGGTTTTCTTGTTACTTAGTTCCTCAAACTCTCATTTGTTGAGAGTGTAGAGATACAAAATTAGAGTTACAAACTGTTAGACTTGTCTTTTTTTAGTTTTGTTGTTGCATCCTTTATTTAAACCTAACTTTATGAAAAATATTATAATCGGATTTTGTTAAAAATCTTAAATCATTTATCTTCATTTATGTTCTGTTCATGAGTGGTCTACGCTTTAAGGGGTTTGAATCATTCATATGTGGTGTCCACGTGTTGGAAACCTAGAAGAGAATTTAATCAATTTACCATGGAACATATGAATCAATGTATAGTATATGAAATTTAATTTTCTTTCCACCCATCCAGAAAAGGCTAGAGCGAATATCTAAGTACTATTCCTTTCTTTAACTCAATCATTTCATCTCAAAAAAGAGAAATTGAGCGACGAAATAACAACCAATTCTCGTAAAAATAACTTTTGCTGAAATGGTCCATTAAGAGTCAATATGCTTACAAAATTCTTTTGATTAATTTACAAGAACTGTATAAAAAAGTTATGTCGGATTCTGAACGAAACGGTGATAACGATCTCCGCGTTGCTATTGTAAATGGCTGCAGAATATATTTTTCATTAGATATAAATATTAGCAAGGCATTCTGAAGGCTTATATAATCAACAGCGTCGTATACCCAACGCAAAGTGAACTTTTGCCCCAAAGCTCTGTTTTGTATGAAGCTTATTTTTTCAGAGAAATGTTTCACGAATTTAGCATTGCGAAATTAATTGTTTTTCTCTTTCAAAACCAGTCGTCATGAAAACAAGCGAAAACGTACTCATAAAACGGTTCAAACGTGAATATTTTTACATTACGACGACTTTCATTTCATTGTAATGAAATATTTTTTCAAAATAATCAACATAAAGCTATATCATATGTATGAGCTTTAAGCACTAAAAATAAATCTGCAATAATTAAACATTTAATTCATATATTTAATTACTTGATATTCGAATACATTCGGCAATTTTTGAAATTCAGATATTAGAACATTATTCGTTCATATTATTGATATATATTGGGTTTTCAATAAATGTTATTCGATGTCACATAAAATCTATTTTATTTATTTAGGGACCATAATACTCACTCAAGACACGGACTTGAACCTAGTATGTGCTAATAATTAAAACATTTCGCCAGAAATATAAAAAAAAACACTGAATATACTGGTGAGATTTACAAATTTTATCATTCGAATAGTATAAAAGTTTTAGTTTTGGATATTCGAATATTCGTTGTCAACGAATAATTTGAATTCCTCTCCTGCATGATGTGCTGTTTGTTTTATATATAGCTTTTAATGAACCAATATATACATACCGATAAATTTGTTATCATTTATCTAAATATATCTAATATTTAATTTATTTACATTTCTGTATACGAAATTTTTGCTTTTGGATATTCAAAATATTTCAAAATCATTGACGTAACATTAAATATCATACCTTTATGGGTAGCTACATTATTCTCTTGTAAAAATTAGACTTAAATTTAAACTTTTACAAAAAGAAATATCGTTCATATAAAATTCGTCAACCGTGTTATTTTACATGAATTATTATCATTAGTTCTGGGGTTAAATGGATATTAAAAAACAAAATGAACAATCTTATGCTTTCTCAGAATTAATAATGCTTAGTTTAGTAATATTGGAAATAAATTATTATTGAAGCAGTATTTCTCAACCAATCAATTAGTAACCATACATGTACCAATTTAACTTGGCCGCTAATGAGGCCGATAATGAGGGCGCCACTAGGAATTTTGCCATACTCAACCAGAAGTTAAATTTATATAAATTTCAAAATTGATTTTTTAGCGACGGTTATTAAAAGTAGACATGGTCATTCGAAAGATATTTAATGGCAATTGGGGAATTTTATTCTTGACCGACAACTCTAGTTCCAAATTTGGCGGAGGCCAAATAATGTTGGTATTACTATAATAATAGTAATGTTAATACGTATCATTTTATTTGGCAATTATTCTATTTTTTTCTTGTTGTAAATAATATATATATATTTAAAAGAAACTAAAACAGAATATCATTATCATTGCCGAAATAATGGCTTAGTGATTGAATTTTGTCGTTATTTAGTATGTCTCTAATGAAAATCTAAAATCGTATTTTTTTCCACTATGTTAAGCAAATCTGTTAATGTTGATGGCACCAAAAAGAGCTTTAAAATTAAATATATATTATTAACTTTTGATATCATTGTATTTCGCGTAGACATGACTGTGTTTAGACTTCAGACTAAAAATATTATGGATGTCACTCGGTAGACGATTCGGGCTTTATTTTATATTTAGATGTGATATAAGTAATTACTGTTTATTTTATATCTCATTGCGGCAGCAATATAGTGAAAATTTTGATTTGTATAAATTGAAAATCAATTATACCGTTTTGATTATTAATTGATAAACTGTGTGTTCCTTTCTTTCAATACAGCATATCATCAAAACTGAATGACTACGACACTGTAAATTTTTTACATAAGACAGTGTGTTTCACTGAACACTCTTCATTAATGACTTTTTATGTATCTCTAAGTTGATAATGCTCGCGATGAATGAAACCGGTGTTGATCATTATATAAACATGTGAAAGAAGTAGAAAACAAACTGTGTTTTGTTTTTAAAATATAATGATTTTTCAGCAAGAATTGACATTCAACACATTACACGTGGAAAATGTAGGTATTTTATATAACTTACTAAATGAGAATATTTTTTTAGAAAAGATCTTTTCCTTTCGCTGATACATTGATTGGGAATTTCATAAAACCTTCCGATGTTAACTTTGGAACGTTCAAGTAATTTTACCCTCAATAAATGTCCCAGTCGACCCAAAAGGTTGTAGATGTCAGTTGTAGCAGAAAGACGTATCAAATACGTTACAAAGCGCAAATAAGTCTCATGAGAACAATCTTAGGAAAGCGAATATGTAACTACTGGGTCATATTCCTGTGCCAATTTCTAAATAAGTAAATAGTAACGAGTCGATCGAAACACGTATTTTTATGTGAAAAGATTTAGATGTATACATTTTATATTTCTTTGTGATTTAGTTATAGTGTCGTTTTAAATATATTATCTTTTAAAATAAATTCTATAGACTGGTTAACCGACTTTGCTTCTTATCAAAATAGAAAAATTTCTAATTCTAAAAGTAGTTGGAAAGTGGCAATTCGCCAATCAGTTAATGAGTTGTTTACAAAATAAGGATTAAGGCGATTCTCGAAATGTTAACTCAGGTATCAGTGTGGCTCCCAGACGTATAATATTTTACCTCGTAAATAATATTTGTCGTATTTGTATCTTCTATATAAACGTTAGACACTGTTTACTGTCTGTCAGTTCGAGTCCATTCGTGTGCTCGAATGCCTGAAGATGCCGAAAGGCGAAACCCGGGTCGTTAGTGACAAAATACATGGAAGTGTACAAAATCTCAATAATCCAAATTTGAAAATAACATGAGTGTTAAAAAATATTCCCTCTTCTTAATTTTGTACTATAATATTAATATAGATATTTGATTCATTAAGAATACACTTGCTTAGTCATCATTTGGTCTAATGCTAAACGTTAATCTATATTTTTATTGGATTTTTTCTCTTATTCGGTCAACTACGGGTACATTTACGTTATTGTTAGTGACAAAACACATGGAACTGTACAACAATTTTTATTGTATCAATTTTTATGTTTAAAATATTTCTTGTTTTCTTTTCTATTTTCTAAATTTGTAAGAACGTTTTTAATTGTTATTATTATTTTTGTTGCGAGTACTGTATGACAAATTGACGTCAACTGTAATGCCATGTGTTGTAATTTTAATTTACAAATGAATAAGGTAAAAAAACTCCATTAGGAGTACATATTGGGAGCGGACATATATGAAAAAAAAACAAAAAATATAAGTGTGTTAAAAGTGGTGTAAGTATCCCAAAGTTTACATGTTTAAAAAGAAATCGTTAAATTAAACTTTTCCATTATAAGGGAAAATTATTATGTTAAATGTTATTATGTAGCGTCATGCCAGTTGATATGAACGAACGTGATTTTTCACGCAAGGCTCAACAATTGAATAATTGCTTTCATAACTTTACTGTGAAGTACAACTCATATTTTCCAAGTAAGATGTTCTTTGAGCCACAAGTAGTACCAACATATTTTATAAAGGTAGATTTTTCATGAACCAAGTTTTTAATATTATTGCATTAAATACGTTGAATTTTAAATTAATATTCGATTATAGCCACTGAAAAATCTATATCCGTCTGTTTGCTTAAATTATACAGTGAAGACATAAACTGTAATGTATTTTTAACTTTTAATTATATGTGGAACTATTTTTTTACAGATAGAAAAATGTTCAATTTTTGTATGACCTATTTCACAGATAATTTAAAAGCTTAAAGGTCGAAGTAACTCATTGTTACACCATGAATACGGAATGGTTAATTTATCACTTTTAAATTATTAACTCTCACGTATTTGGTGGAAAGGCATTACATTTAAAAAGATCCTCATTTTCATAAAGATCGGTATACGTTTGCTTATCGCGATCAGTTGATAATGCTCATGATGAGCGAAACCGGTCCTGATATTTAAAAGAAAATTTATATGTTAAATCGATCACCCTCAATGCAGCATATCGTATCAGGCTCTATACGTAATGAATGCATTATGCTACCACTCGGTTCCTATGAAGTTGCACGTAATTACCATAAATGATCATTTTTAAACCTTTTGAATCAGTAGTTCGTTAGTAGTGTTGGGACATCGTCGAGTCTTTGAAGAGAGAAATGTTCTGTTGTCTTGAAAAAATTGCTGGTTAGATGAAAATATTGATTGAATTTTGTGTATTATTATTGCACATATTTATATAAGATAGCACTAATTATGTTTATAAAGTTTCAGATGTAAGGAGTTGTTGGAAAAACCAATACCATAAATGATTACATTCATTAATTTTTGGTTTCATTTTGTTTAATTAAACTTATAACTCGTTTCGTAATAAAATAATATGAGATTATATATATACGTATGTATTAGCATGGTATGGCATTGCAATTCATTTAAATGTTTAACAGCAACACAACGCAGACAACGATTTTGAATAAATTAGATATTAACTATAAAGTAGAGATTGGAGAATCCCGTTTATATTTTTGTATGGGGAGTCTCAGACTTAACCTTTCTTCTGCGTAGAATAGACGTTGGTAAAAACTAACAACCTTGTCAAAAATCTGGATTTGAACATCTCGTGGGATATCACACTAGACAGTAATGAAAAAACTTTGCGGCTTTTAAGGGGTGATTTATTATACAAACTTGCATTTGTTTAATAAAAAGGAAACATCGAGATCAGAAAAAACGTTGAATAAAATGTATTTTTAAAGTGCATAATCGAGATCCCTTTCCTCACAAGAAATTTTCCGAATGTAGCAAGTGTTCAGTAACTGATAATACATATTGAATGACTTCCACTTCCGTCCGGAAGCCCATGGGCTCCTAAACAAGAAATATTAAATTTTGTTATAAATACGGGGTTGATCTTACTATCCACCATCCTTTTGATGCAGATATAAATTTCGAAAATCTAGTTGTTAGCTAATCATTTAACATATTGTTTTCAAGAATTGAGAATGATATAAATTATTTAAAACATCACAGAAACCAGGTGGACAACGGAACTCCAGTCTGAATCAAGGAATTACGGAACCTTATATATTGGGTATACTCCAATACATATAAATATTACTCTCTTCGTCTGACATTGGTTATATTATAATATTGTATGGTGCCATTTAATAATACTAAACATGTGTGAAATGAATCGATACAGATGGCAATACTAGAGTAGAAGCATAGACACGGACAGAAGCCATACTATCTTACACACGGACGGATGACAATACTACGTTATTGACCGTCGGTCACACGGCTTTTCCCGTACTTCTGAACAAGTCGACGGCTGATCTCTTCTTAAATTAAATCTCTGTAATTATACAAGTTAGGAACGCAATTTATAATAACATCACAAATCACTAATACTGAGCATGGTCTAATACAGAGCTAGAGAGGTTTTCTTGACATCGAATATTTATGAATGCATTTTTAAAACACTGAAATAGAATTTAAAGTTTAGAATCGTCATTTTGAAGATGTTGCTCAAAAGTGTGAAATCTGAGCCTTTCGCACAATTTGGACTTACAAATTATTTAATTATGCTTATAATATTAAAAATAAATTCAATTCGGTTTTATTTATAATTATGTAATTAATCATCGAATTCATAAAAAAGGTGTTCAATATGATTTACAAAAATGTTTACAAACAAATTAGTTACAACGTAATTCTGTAACGAAACGTTTTGGTCAACTCTTATAAAAGTGTTGATGCTAAATTGCGAATGATTAAGAAGGGCCACTAGCCGTTTCCCAAAATATAAATAGTGACAAACTAATTTTGTGCTTTACAAAGAAAATCATTTTCTCGCTTTCATTGTCACGACTTCTTTTTCGAATAAAATTGATCTGCGGCTACGCAGTCTTTTCCCGAAGCAATATGTCAAGGAAACCGCATTATTTTAACAAGTTTTCTTTCCAAACGGATAAATAAAAGTTACCGAAGGCTCCCGGAGATCGGTATCAATAGCTTTCAAAGCAAAATTTGAGTGGTTGGTAAAGGAAATTGGAAAGTGGTTGATAAGTATTCAATTTACTTAAAACTTAACAATATTAGGTAAGTGGATCTCTAACGATATATTTCTTTCGATATCAGATATGGATTTACGAATGACGTCGGGTAGAAAATGTTTTACTTCAATTAAATTTGAAATGCTAACGATTATGAACACTTTTGATTTTAAAAATAAAACACAACCTGTTTTGTTCTACTTCTACATGTTTAGATGATCGGGACCGATTTAGTTCATCGCGAGCTTTATCAACTGAATCAGTTGATAAAACTTAGTCCTGATTATTATAAAAATGTGGAAGTATTTAGTACAAAACCAATTGTGTTTTATTTTTAAAAAATAGTGCCTTTCCATCAAGAATTTACAGTAAACATTAAGTTAAAAGAAACACTTTTAACTTAATACTTACATACAAAAAACTAGATACATGAAATAAAAGCTTCGGAAATTCAAAAATCGTGTTATCAATCACAGTATTATATCGCTGAAAACATAATCAATATAAATGCGTTTTTATGTACTGAATATTAAGTAATGGAGTGTTTCAGTAAACCGAAATAATAATTTATGAAACATTAATTATTATGGGCATTTTCTTCTGGAATGTCGATTGGTTGGATGGTTCTTCCGAAATGTGGCATTTGGAAACCCATTGGGGGTCGGGAAAGCCGAAAGATGCATGGTATATGGATTTTTACCATGTATTTATGTGTACATATTCACTTTAAATATAGATTATATTTTTATTGCTGTAAATCAATCTACAAAGATCTGTAAATAAGGAACATACGTTATAGCTATTGACAAAAAAGTAGTCAATATTGCAATACATTAAAAAAATAATTAAATCCTGTAGCTTCATAAAACTGACGCAATACTGTTATTGAATATAAGATCAGCTTGCAGTTAATCATTAAATTGAAATCCACCCAGACGAGTCAGTGGTTAAATGGAGAAAATAGTGCTGGAAGCTGCTTATATGATCTCAGTAACGAGACCTCGATTACTCATGTCGAAGGCACTAAATGTGTTAAATGTAGTAAATAATGGAGTAAATGCATCATACGTCATATTTTGGTTATAAACCATCATTAGAACTAGCAATTGCACAAATAAATTGTCGTAGATGTGAATGTATATAGTGTAATTTAAAAAAAAATATTACGATTATCCATTAATGCAGTTCTGAAATTTGTTTATTATCTTCGTAATAGCACGGCAATTCTCTACCTTTACCTTTTATGGAGAGCTAAAAATACTCTGAATGGTGATATTTTTTACTAAAACAATATAACATGACTCTTCGTCTAACCAAAAATCACCATAAAAGTTATCATTTATTTTCAAATAGTTATTCAATATTAAAAAGAATAGAACAGAAATTGACGTGGAGAATGTCAATTTTTTGTAGGACGTAAGAGATATATAAAAAAAGTTCACCCATAAATAATCATTCTTTAAAAGTTAAAAAAATATTTAAAAATGATACATACAAAATTGTACGCATTGTTCTTCACTCTCACACTTACAATTTAAATTACAAAATTTCTTTCTAAGCTTATATTTAAAATGAACGTGAAATTGTTGTTCATTTTAAAAACTCATAATCTCTATTGCCTTATAATTTTCTAAACTAATAATCTCCATTCCAGCCAACAAGAGTGCAGCATTGTACTGTCATTGCCACCAGTGTTTGTTTATATATCATGGTGTAAGCGTCTGTTCCACATTTTTATTTGTATCAAAGTATGCGTTTGTAACTGTAGCATGAAAACGGTTTTTCTTGATTTGTCTAAAACAAGCATTGACGGAGATTCTGAATTATGACACTAGAGCACTCAAATGACATAAAATATATCAACACCCTAAGCAATTTTGTTGGACAATGCTAAAAATATTTCCATTGGCATCTTCATTAGCAAGCTCTCAATTTGTAAGTGCTCAAGAACTATCAGAAACTTTATATATGCATAACTATTATCAAAACAAAATGATATTTTGTCGATAACTTGTTGCGCTTGTATTTTTTTTGTACAATTTTTAAGTTTGATCAGATGCTAATCATGTTATAAATACAGCATTAATTTGTTTAGGGTATTGCATTTCATATTCAATAAGTGTGTGTAGCTTATAATTACTTAATATCAAGTTTTCATTTCTGCCGTTCGTTTATAATCAAAGTCAAAGCGTATTGGTATTCGAGTATGAGTATTAACCGCATTTAATATTGACTTCGTTGGGCTTCTTTTGTGGCATCAACCAACGAAAACCGATCGATGAAACAAGCAAGCTCTTCCACTGGGACGCAAGAAAACTTGTTATAAACTTTGCTTATCAAATTCAACATAAGAGGACGAAGAGAAGTGATGAAAGGGGCGGGAATAGGGTGAAATAGGATAAAGGGAGGGTGACTCCCCTCTTCGTTAGTAGTTAATTAAAATTCTCGCCTCATAGAGCCTTTCTATAAGTCAGGGTTGGTCAAATGGTGGTAATCCGAAAAAGTTTATTTAGACACTAGCAAGTAAGTGATTTAGTCTTGAACAAACAAAAAAAAATGTATTTTACATTGCTTTCTTAGCTCAATATTCAATGTACATCACATTTGACCTGCATGTAAACGTGTAAGTTTTTAGTTTCGTTAGATAAATAAATGGATTTAAAATGTATCAAAATACGTAATTTTTAATAACAATTAAAGTGAATATTTTCACATTCAAAATTATCTCTTATTGCAATTACAAACTTTAATGTTAAGTATTTAGTTCCTTTAGAATAAATTGATATTGTAAATATTTATGTTCATAGTTATCACAAAAACGTGACAGTTATGCTAAAGCAGGTTTTTTTTACAGTTAAAGGAACACATAATGATAATGGTGTAATAAAAACAGATTCATTTAACGTGCAATAAATTGGAAGAATTAAGAGAGTTTATTTAAATTTAAAGAATAGATGATGCATTGGTATTAGTTGGGAGAATAAATAATAATAACCAAAACAATAACAAATTCATCAAACCTAAATACACTGAGATTTGTCTGAGATATCAAATTTCCACTACATGTCCATTCTCTATAATAATTCTTACTTAAATTTTAATGTAATTAAATAATATTCTTTAACTGGTATAACCGTACCCGTCATATATGACGGTATTGAAATTGAAATACTGAATGGCTAAAGTAGCTAGTACGTCGGAAGCATTGCTTTTTTATTTTATATATACACCTCGAACGCTTAGATCATGAGAAAATTTCATACCTACATGTGGCATGTGATAATCGAGCTTTGGTATGTTTTTTTACAATCATCTTCGATTCCAGTGTAAAGCAAATGGACTCCCAATGGAGCTAATCTCATAACAAGTCTTTTTGTATGTTACTCAGTTGCTCAATCTCCCTTTTATTGAAGAGAGTAAAGATAACGCTAAGGCTACGGTTTAGCTAATCGCTCCAGCTGGGTCTAATTTTTTTTAATTAATCGGATGGATGGGAGGGAATTCTAGACATTACAGACATCCATGCTGTCAAGCATAAATTGATATATTGAATGAAAAATCAATTTGTAAAAATTTCTTTGCTGGAATTCGAACCGGTGAGTACCGTAACCAAATCCAACGACGTTTACCACTCGGTTAAAAACTCAGCATGCTCGAATTGTTTATGGCTGATAAATATTACACAGGGGTGAGTGGCATAACTTTTAAAAGCACTTTCTTAAAAAAACTTATTTCTTGAAAAATCTTGTATTGTTTGTTGTTTGGTTTCAAATTTTTCCCTTGACGACGCCCTCCCCAGGCGCTGATGAAAAAAATAAAAAGAGTTCAAAGCAATTTGAGCCTTCTCTTTCCGCTGTCGATGCGAACCTAGACAACGAAAGGTTGATTTGAGTTTAAGCTCTCGGAATGTATTGTAAATATTTTTTATCCCTAATTTATTTCGAGAATTTAATAAAATGCCTAATTTTGTATTGAACACATTATCAGTGCAGGTATTTAATTTAGTATTTAATGACAAATTTTTAAATCGGAAAATGGCCAAACCTTTTAGCTAAACACTAACCGTTAATCATGTTCTTACTCTATCTTTATTTCTCCAAAAAAGACAGTATATATATGAGTTACCGATGGGGGTGACTTGAGAAAATATTAATGCTAAAAAGCAATTTATATATACATATATAACTATAAAATAATAATAAAATTGTAGAGTTAATTGTTTCCATTAAAAAGTATACATACAGAGTATTTTGGGCGATACATGTATATTTCAAGCCATGTATGTATTCTGTCTCAAATACAAATACACTTTTATCATAGTGGTGGAGTATTTCAATAAAAGTCTTAAATGCTTCTTGAAAACGGTCTTCATCGTCATCTTCATGTCTTTCATAGAATATATTACACATTAAGTCATTTCATTTCACCGAAAACATAAACTCGAGTAGCCATTTACTAAGAAAATATAATGTTATATTTTCTCAGTGGAATCAACAATTCTCAGTATAAGAAGACTTTGCTTTTAACGTTAGCCGGCATATTATTTCACGTCATAGCATAAAAGAGATAATAGCCTTTTACAGAAAGTGTTACCTGACACTTGCGTTATAATGATTGTTTAAACGAATATTTCATTATATATTTCATCATTGTTGGGACATTTAAATATTTATAATACAGAGATCAGGGTTTCTTGTGCTTAACGAGTGAGCACTTTTAGTACTTAGAGAAGTCTAATAGGTTAAGCAAAATAAACATCAAAATTGTAAAATTTTATTTTTTAATCCAAGACGGTGGGCAAGTTGTTGTGAATAGTTTCATTCGTTGATTTTTTCATCGATTGTTTTTTCGGAGACGTGGATGTATGTGGCTTCATAATTGAAATAATTGGTTGAGGGGCTGAAACATTCATAAATTGATTTTTTGATGCAATTAGAGATACTTGCTTTACGTTGGTAGCTAATTTTGAAACTCTATTTTGTACTACGTGGTACTTTTGTACTCTAAGATCAGGTTATTCAAAAATTGTATTCTTTGAATAACAACTATGGAAATATTGCGTTGATGAAATAACTCAGGTAATCAGGTAACAGTCACACTATTCTATTGACAATTAAAATAAACTAGGAATGATCTTATATTCTATATTTCAGTTGGTCATATTCTACATTTAATAGAAATACGATTCATTTATCGCTATATCTATCATATAAATAATAACTCAGAGCTGATAATTTCCTACAATTTTAATGTGATTGCAAAAGTGCCATTATTTTGGCTTGACATTATTATGGATTTGCTACAGTCTGTAGAAATTCATTTAAAAGTAATAACCAGATTTTCGAGGTTTTTTTTGTTTCTTCTGGAAACGAAACAGAACTATTATAGCAGTATCTATTGTCCTTATATCGGGAAGAGGCGTTATTTCATGTTAAAAGAAGTATTCAGATGTATGAAATTGGAGTCATTTGGCGTCATGCCACCTAGGATAATGCAGAAAAAGTAATAAAATTGTCTTCAATACATATATATTCTTAAGTATAAAAAAAAGAATCATTTCAAATAAATGCATTTTCTTATAATGTTTTTTTATAATCAATGATGATATTTAAGCAAATCACTTCTTTTCAATTTTTGTCGAAATAAATTGTGATAAATAAAATTAACTGTCTACCAGATCTTACGGCAATTATTTTATTTACTCAAAAATTTTCACAAAGCATTTTGATGAGATGTTGTTAACACAAAATTTTTGAATACAAACTATTTTTTAAGCCTTCAGATGTATACAATTTTACTAATTTTATGAAAGTAGGTTGTGTAAAATACTAATAGAAATAATGTAAAAGCTGGAAAAAGAGTTATTTAAAAGAGTTAGTCAAAAGTGTTACACAATTTGACGAATATGCCTGAAATTTCAGTATAGTTTGGCTTATTCGCTGTAATGATTTACTTTGAAAATCAATAATAAAGTTAATTTCAATAAATCAAGAGTGATATAGCAATGTATAAATAACCTCTTGAGTATTATTTTCTAATATAAAGTAAAATATAAGAATAAATTTTTTTATGTATTGCATATATTTTTTTTGAAAATAAAGTTATCTAGGATATTGGATTGGGTACAGTGTACTGTTTCATTCTGTCCCATCCGAGCGCCTGAAAATGTGCTTAATAAATGAATATCAGAACTTTGCATACATGGCAACATTTCTGAAGTTATTACGATTATGGAGTTAACTTTCAATTTTGAGTCCAAAGGTAATCTATACATACAAAAATTAAGATTTGTTTGTTTGTTTGTCCTCCAATTTCAATCAAACTTTGGTGAGTTGTTGTGCGCAAACCCGTGAAGGTTTTTGAAGAAAAAAAATTTAAACCTAAAATCTAAAAAATCTATAAAAAAAGAATCAAATAGGTACAACTAGTGAAATCTCTGAACCAGACGAAAAACAAAAAATATTCAAATCCAAAATAGAGATCTGCACAGGCCCGGGCACGGGCGGGTAAATAAAATTCAGATTTGGACTCGGGCCGGGCCCGGGTAAGGAATTCAAATTTAAGAAAAATATTTCGTATTATGTTCGGGTCATGAGTCAGCCATAAGGCAATACTTTCATAACTTAAATAATTTATTTCACATGTGCTATGAATATCGTTAAAAATATGGAAACAATCGTATATTGTATTGTTTGAGAAGTATAAATGAATTACTATATTAAAAAATAAATCGGGTTTTTTTCGGGCTGAGAAAAATAAATCAGGGCTCGGGTCAGGTTCAGTTAACAAGAGTGATATTGAGACTCAGGATCGAGCCGGGCCAGGTCTGAAGATGACAGGCTCGGGTACTCACTAGTATATTTATAAAAATAAAACACATTTTTTGTAATAATTGCATAATGTCATCACTACAACTTTCACTCATAACGAGAATTATCAAATGATTTCAAAAATATTCGAAAATCACATTGTATCAGTTTGTTAATAATTATTGTTATGCAAAAATGCGAATTTTAATGCAGAAAAAATGAATTTTCTCTAGGAACCATCGAAAAAAAAATGTGAAAGAGACATTATAAGCTGAAAGTTGAATGAGAAGATAATTACATCAAAGCGGGAGGGAGGTATGATTAGAAACATCCCTTGCACTTGCATTTACCTGAAATGGCAGCGAATGGATGTTGCAACAGGTATTTTCGTTTCCGCAAAGGCGATGTACAGGACATTCACAAAGCTTAACTTGTAGATATCCAAAACGTAGAACCATATATTTTATCTTAGCTGAAAGCTCTCAAGGAACTTAAGCTTGTTTTCAATCACATGAAACCACAGCGTAAATACGATTCTAATTGAATTTCAGTTAGTAAAATATCAAAGCAGATATTTCTCAGAACTTCTATTGAAATTTGAAATTATAATTATTATGAATTTATAGACATTAGAGTTGTTAGTAACAACTGTAGTTTTAATTTTAAGCTCCGTCAAAACGTAAGCCAAAACATAAGCATTTAATAATTAAACATTCTGTACACGAGGAACTTCGACTCCATGACAAGAATAAACTTAAGTCTTCCGCATTATGTTGACTTCAATTTGGAACCACTTTCAGTCGATAGTATGCATGATATAAGAGAATAATTAATTTATGTCAGTGGCTGTACTACTAACTAACGTATCATACATCTATTTATTTAATTTCGCTATGTATTTTATTGTAATCATATATTAAATTGAAATAAAATATGCAACCAAACCTATCTATGATTTGTAATTGTCACAAAAAATGTTAAAATGAAAATTTTAACAAGGAAAATTATATAATATATTCTCATGTCAGCACACTACCGTTTGTGGAAAAGCACTGTTTATTCATAGATTTATTTAGCATTTTCTAGGTACAACTCCATTAAACTAAAGTAAACGAAGGTTCTGCAGCCGAGTGGCTAACGTTGTACTGTTTGGTTGCTGTGCATAAAAAATAAAAGAGTATTTTTCTAATTGGAGCGGATATGGGGGCGTTGCAGAAGCTTTTTTTCCACAAGATTTTTTAAAAATACAGTTCTGACGATGGCTTGATATTATTTTATAATTGTTTTGAAAAGAAATACTTCATAATCATTTTTTATTTTTAAGCTACTGTTTTATATTTTTATCAATAACGATTAAATAACCGTCCAATATAGAAATTATTCGATCGGATTTTTTCCCTATAAATCATCAGACATTATCTGAGTTCAATCATTTTTAATAGTTAATCTGAAGATGATCCTAAAAGGGTACACACGTCACACGTCGTTACGCAACCAGTGAAATAACAAAGTCATGATTATTTTATATATAAAAGCCCAGGACGCTCTGTCGACGTTTTGTTATTATCAAAGATATATATGTTATGCAATGGACACACAGTTCCGACGTATTTATTTAAATACAAACTAAGGAAATTCTTTGTACGACTAAAATAATTATTGTTTTTATATAATATTTAAAATGTTACTCATGAAGTTTTTTACCCTCAATAGTTTCAAATTTTTAAATTAATCAAAAATTTCATTTATTGATTTACATAAAAATTACCGCCGTATTTATATAAACTGCTGTTATATTTGTAATAATGTGTTTTGAGAATAAATATGTAGAAGACATTTCTTTAAAATCAATCTCATAATATAATCCAATTAGGAACTTACACTATACAAGTATTGTACAATATTATAGTATCTAAAAAAAGGCTGCTAACTGCAGGTAATTTGTTAAAATTTATTCTTACCTTTTTTTAATTGTACGTTTTAGTTCACAGCATTTTTATTAGACGCGAAAAATTAAAAAAAATTAATGACATACTTTTCAGGCGTCCTATAATAAAAGCTGGTTGCTCATATTATGAGAGTGCATTTTGCTTTATCTGATGCATTCGTTAGCTGCGAGTGCGCTATTGCATTTTCTAAAAATTTCCAGGAATAATGTTTTATTTTTGCGACAAAAAATAAAGCGGTCGACATTAAATTCGTGCTCTCGAATAAATTTGAGCGCGAATTTTTCATATTTCTTTTTACTCTTGGTACTTATGCAGACACTAATGGTATTATTATTAGTAAGGGAAATAATTTTATGTAGTAAATTTATTTTGAATTACTTTGAATTACAATTGTTGAAAAAATCTAGCAGCTGAAGAATTACATGTCAATCACAAATCAATAAACTGTCAATTCCCGTTAGAAATATATAATATTTTTTTAAAATGAAACGGAATGGTTAATATTTTATTTCACGATAGTGTAAAATAATGAGAATCGGTCTAGATTAGCGATTGAGAATTTTTATCTGATGAGAAAATACAATTAAATAGGAATATTTATAAAAAATAGGAGTATCTTAGTAGATAACATGACTTTTCAGTATTATAAATAACAGGGTTCAGTCAAAATTCGGTTGAAACAATTTGATCGATGAAAATTATATTTGAATAATGAATATTATCCGTTGTCCTTTCTTAGAGACGTCGTGAGAAGATCGAAGGCACGAAAAAACTGTTGAAATATTCATAAATTATATCGACGTTGTTTTAGCCCAATTGATGTAACCCTCAAAAAATACGAAAATGATTTAATCAGTGGATCTCATTTTAAAGCCAACAGAGCAGGTCTCGGCAAAATGATGTAAATTAGAAAAATAAATTTACCACTTTTTGGAAGGCAAACGTCATTTTAAATTGGTTTTAGGTTTACAAATTCTGACTCCCTCACTTGATGTAAGCCAATATTATATCGACACACCCAACGCATACTCGCGTATCTGCAAACATGAGAATTTACAGGAGCGCGTTTCAAAGATTCATAACGCAATGTAATATATTCGATAAAAGCAGTTTTTACTCTCTACTGAACAATTTCAATCTTTAGGGTTACATCAATTGGGCCAAAGCACCGTCGATATATGTATAGCAATAGTCTAGTCACAAGATTTTATATAATATTTTTAATAATTAACGCAAACTTTCCACATTTTGCAATGTTACAATTATAAATAAATAACCAAAAAAAAATATAATATAAAATGAAAATATTATAAAAAGTAGTAATATATATATAAAAGTTGCAATATGAAAATGACTTTCCTCTGGATGCTTCCTTAAGTATTGTACGTGCATATGTGTATGCGTTTATCTATATATATATATATATATATTAAATTTGGATTATTGAGATTTTGTACTTCTGTATTTTGCATCTTCAGGCATTCGAGCACACGAATGCCTGAAGATAGGCGAAACCCGGGTCGTTAGTGACAAAATACAGGATAATCCAAGGTATATGTCATATGTATATGTGTGTGGGTGCGGTATAAGGAGAGGTATATTTACATAAATGCATATAGTGTCCACGTGAACTGGTTTCACTGTGGACTGCTTACCTCTGCAACGATTACACCCTTCTATCAGCAATGATGGAAGTGGAGTACATAAAACAATAACATTAGAGATGAAAAAGTCTCCAAGAACTCTCTTTTAAAAGAATTTGTCATAAAAAAAATATATTTATATTATTATATAAGTTGTGCGTAGTTTTCTTAGGCAAATTAAATTTAACTGAACAATCGCCGTCACAGAAAAATATTTTTGCAAAAAAAAACTTTCGACAAGTTTAGTGCTCTACGAATGAAGACATGGTTAAGTTGAAAAGACAAAGCGAACTTTCCTTGAAAACCATTCAACTTTCCAAAAACAATTCGTGGAAATTGAAAAATGCACTGAGGATGGTTTTCAATGAGGACTTGGAAAGTTGTCCCTACAAATAGTTTGGGGATTTGCATACATATTACGTTTACTGCACGCCGGGAAAAGGGATCGCCGATTCATTCCTTTCGACGGTATCATAAGATTGCAGATTTTCGATTTCAGGCATAAAATTTTATCTTGATACATTGTTAGTTCGGAAGTACACAAAAAATCCACATAAAAATACGATAACTGGTCATCTTGCAACCTGATGATATACTTCAGAATTTTTTTACTTTTTAAAGCAAAAATAAAAAAATGTATTATATTATTCTTTATTACTATGCATATTAAAATATACTTGTAAAATGACCACAATTTTATTCCTACAGTGAAGTTAAAGAAAATATGATAAAATATGTTTGACTAATACCTTTTAGGATTATTTTTGCGAGCATTTTCATCAGATAAAAATGATTGCAAAAGCAGTCCTTATTTTTATAAATAAAAGTTTGACTACAAGTGGTTTTACCGATTGATGAAAAATGAAGTAATACAACAGTAAAAGTTTAACGGGCAGTTACATATGAATTAATTATAATTTAATTTTTTTGGCTATGGAAAAGTCCCAGGAGAGCATGAATCATGCCTTTCTTTTTTACCAAGCGAATGGATCAGCGGTTTTCCAGGGCCCTGGAATGCCCTGGAATGCCGCTGATGACCATCCATAGGATGTACTCGACGGAGTTACGGACGCTGATATGACCTGGGAGGAATGACCAGATTCTTGAAGTAGGAAGCGAATATGGTAAAAAACTGAAATAAAAAACCAATAAATACTAACTGGCCGCTATTAGCTAAGTGACAAATACAATTTTGTAAAAGTAACAACATTCAAAAGTACTGTCATTAATTATAACTGGTTTTAGTATATAAATACTACCAAATATCTAGAAAAAATATTGTTTTATTTAACATAGAAAAAAAATCCACAGTAAAGTTTTTAAAAATACACACATTTAATTTTATATTGAATCGTTTATATCACCACATGTTTTTTGAAATATGAACATGTTTAAAGAAGTGCATACATACAAATATATGAATATTAAATGTTGACCAATGCATATGACCTTTCTAAAAGGTACATAAAATGGATTTTTTAACTATAAGATGAACAATTAATAGCTCGCATGATTTGAAAATGGCAAATTTTCATCTAAGTAAGTACCCCTCTTCATAAAACCTATTATAAACCATCAGTATTGGATGCCAATAAAATGTACACGTAATTGTATTGTATCGTCCGAATAGCTATTATGTAAACCCATCCCTCGCTTAGTACGGTACCTGCTTTGGTAGATTTTTTATTTTACTAAAAACTTGATTTGTTGGCTAACTTTCAGCTGTGCGAATTTCAATTGCCTGAAAACAATCGCATTGTCAATTATCGATTTGTAATAAAAAAGCAATTTAAATGCACGCTGTAAAGCAATCTGTTCTGGAATAGTTTCAAGTATGGAAAATGCATTGAATTAAATTCTTACTGTATAAAAAAAAATAGACTGACAAATCATTCTATTATATAAGTCTTTTAGCAAATCAAATATCAAGAAAATAAGTATAATAATATACAGTAATAATCATTCGCGAAGATGTTTTTATTACCTTCCATTGCGGTTAATTCAGTGTCCGTCGTCTGCCTCGACACTACGGCCGTTACATATTTTCATTACATACACATGTTACATAGATTCTATTATAATCGGTAAATAATTTTATAAAATAATATATTTTGACCAACTATTTGGTACGTTTCGAAAATCTTTATAGAATCGATATATTCAATAAATTGATAATTTTAATCGATCACTATCTTAAAAATACTTTTTTCTACGATTTTGTCTTAGACACCAAATCTCGGTAACCTACAGTAAACTCTAATCTTGTCATGGCGTGAAGCAGTTAAAAGCATATCTGAAAAACAGATGTCAACTTTTTACTAGACAGGCTTGAAAACTTTACTATTTCCATTTAAATAAAAGTGCAATAGTGTAAACAAATACTCTGAGAGTGCAATTATTTTATTTCAACGTTTTATATTTCTTAGGCGACGTAAAACGATTAACGATTTTTGCGAAATGAGAAAAAAACCTACTTATTCCTCTTAATCGAAAATAAGTAGTTATTTTGAATTTTTAAAGTGGAGAGACTTATTAGATGAAGCGTAGTTCTCAGTTACAAATGGCCACGTTTTATCTTACGACCTTATCTTTCTACGTCTCCGCCTTCCCATAACTTTGCATTACAATAATAGCGGTCTTTGGTAAGCTTTGGTCACAATTGAATAAAACCTCGAGATAGAGCGTAGTATTGAATATATGAAGGTATTTTCATCACCATCACTCATTGATTAGTGTTGCAGTTGGTTGTAACTACTTGTTTTTTTTATGTACTATATTTATATTTTACTCTGGACGTAAAAATCGCTACCAAAATATTTATTGCTATTTATTTTAACTTTCATAATGATGAAAATGTGTTACAGATATTTTTTTTATATAAAACGGGACCCCCTGACACAGTCCACGCGCCTCCAAATTATTTATTTACCACAGACCTCCTCAGCGGTAGGAACCACTTTGAAAATCACTGATTTAAATAGTATGTGTGAACACGAAGAATGATGCTTCATTTATAACTCGTTTTTTGGATATACTGAAGTTTATGAGTTGTTATATTAAGTCCCTCAATTGTAATATTACAGATGGCTGAGAGGTTTCCGAAATCTCCGAAAAAGGGAGGTTTCGCGACTGCATACCAACCATTTCTTGTTGAAAACAATTTTTGATAGGATGCTTCATTAGAAGTCCATATATGCTCCACATTAGAAGTGGACACGGATGTAACGCAATAATGCTAACTATTCCTTATAAGCTATTATTATGAAAAGCACATAGCGTGTCTTAGGGTTATTTTAAAGGATAATAACATAAAAAATGGCATTGCAGGTAATAATTGCTAATGCACCAGATATTTTAATATTTTAAATCACTTTTCATTACAAATGTCCTGATTAAGCTTACAGTGATACATAATAATCTTAGTGTTATAAATTGTTGAATTTTAATTTTAAAAAAAAATATTAAATATTACATCGAATAATAATAAATTATAAAATTAAATGAGATTCATCTGTCTTTGAAATTTTTCAAAGTCACACGAGATCAACTCAAGGAGAAAATACAGCACAAAGATCTCAAATTTTAAATAAAGAAATTTAAATTTGATATTGAAGTCATAGTGACTTTATCCCGGAACCATCTGATCGCTATCTTTTACTAAACCAAAGAAGCTGTCAATTATAAACGAAAAAAACAATCATGTTTATAATTTCGGTATTTTACCGATTCCAAAGAAAATTTATTAATTATAAAATTGTTTTAATTTGCGGTCTTCTCCCAGTTTCTTTATACTAAGATAGCTTTGCCACACATCATTGAAAGTCTCGGCAGTCAGTTTGCTTAGAGCGACAGTGTCACTTTTAATCAAATTGAATCTTAAAGTATTATTCAAATGAAACCTCGATTAGGTAATTGCTTTTAGACTTTGGAAACAAAGTGCCTACAATATTTTTGAATGAAATAGTGATGGATTAACGGAAAATTGCATAATACTGGTAACATACAAACTGATTTGTCTTTTATATGAGAAAGTCTAGAAATCTAATTATTTTGAAACATGACACAGTTGATTATAAGTTATAAGTATAGCTATTATGATATTATTTACTTAATAAAATTTTACGATAATCTTGCTTTTTGCATTCATTCTGCTGATATGAACTTTGCTTGTAATACATTTATATATCTTTTTTCATATTCAGTATTTAAATTCATTTGTTTACAATTCAGTAGTAATTAAATCAATGTTCAAACTTCAAACTTTAAGTTTCTTTAATTGGTGTTATATTCAATTCGGTTCAAATTAATTATGTTATTAATGATAAGCAATGACACTCATTGATTAGTGTTTGAATTTGATGTAAATAAACTGACTCTTTACAAAAAATAACCTTGCTAAAATGAAAATATTCGAACCTTTGTCAAATCGTATATAATAAACACGATAAAGAATGCCCAAAAGATGACGCGTTTGGTGGGTATCTAACTTAATTATTATCATGAATTGATACTGAAAGGTTTTTAATTTTTACATACAAAGTAAAAAAAATCTATTTTGTAATATACCATGTTGATACATTATTAATTTAAACTTTTTTTTTTTTTTACCATGTCCGCTCCCACTGTATGGTCTCCTAATGGAGGTATCTTGACAGATTTTTCTACGAGAACTGCTTGTCACTCAGTTGCTCAACCTCTCTTTTCTTTTTCGAAGAGAGTAGGGAAAGAAGGATAGATATGAAAGGACTAGTGGTTAGCTAATCGCTCTCGTTACGCCCGTGAGGATGGGATATTGGTGGGAGGGAGGACTCAGACTACGAACAGAAATCCATAAATCGATTGAAAGATCAATCTATGAAAACCGTCCGCACCGGGAATTGAACCCGAGACATCCGTAACCTTAGCCAGCGACGAAACCAACTGCGCCACGGACGCCGACTTAATTTAAACTACTTATTTTGAAAACGCTTACTATTATTAACATAAATTAGGATTCAGTTATCACTAACAAATTAAATGTCCAAATAATGCTGATATTTGAAAAGTTTGTTTGAATTCAACATTATTCATATTGGTGATTAAACAGATTATTTATCGAAAAGTACTGATATATCGATCGTCCAGTTCATTAATAAGGCAATTTCAAAAAAAAAGTTGAGTTACGTAATATGTGTATATGTATATAATAGTATATTA
The DNA here is from genome assembly GCA_022494535.1 of Himalopsyche phryganea. Classification (NCBI taxonomy): domain Eukaryota; kingdom Metazoa; phylum Arthropoda; class Insecta; order Trichoptera; family Rhyacophilidae; genus Himalopsyche; species Himalopsyche phryganea. The sequence continues at coordinate 3,423,622 of JAGVSL010000015.1, forward strand.
TGCAGTTAAGTATGTGTAAAATTTAAAACAACTAATATTTCTGCGTCAGTAAAGGGATATTTCTAAATATCTTTTTACCGTCTATATTCAGAAAGTACCTAATTGTTAAAATGTATTTTTCCATTATATGAATATGGGTTATTTAGAAGTGTCTTCTAATATTTGAATATATTGATTATCTAGTAATGAATTAGATAATCGATATTTTTTAATACTAATTCAATGTTGATTTTTGTTTTCAGGTATACCATTTTTCTAAGAAAAGTTTGAATTGTTGTATAAATCTGAAAAATAGTCATTTTAAGCATGCATCTTTTTGAAATTTTAAGGAGCGTTTGAATTTATAGACCTTAAGTCGATAAATTTGCAGATGGATTAATATCAGTGGGCACTTTATGGTTCGTGTCTCCGATTACTTTGAAAAGGAAATCTCATTTAATCTCATGCGGAGGCTTCTACACGATCATGATTGTGAGAGAATAGGGCGCGTAGGCCATTAATGCCAGCAAACTATACTGCTGCCATCTAGCGACGCAGCGGGTTATCAAACAAAATAATACATTTATTATTTATAGGGTTATAGAAACACTCCCGTGGAAATATTCGTGGTATTTATTATTTTTACTTTCACTGCTTTTAACCCTACTTTTCTCAATATATTTGACATATGGTTCCGTTGAGTTTCATATTTAATGATGCTCCAACTAATAGTTGGGTGGGAGAGACAGTAATGGTAAAAACTTTTGAAATCTTCTGTAGGGGAGATAAAATTGTTGCATTTGTTGTATTGTAAATATTTAATAAATATTTTTTTAGATGAATGTCAGTAAATTTTGGTAAATTTTCAATATCTTATTAGTGCCTTAGCCGATAGTGTAAGAAGTATAGGTGAGCTGGATAAAAAATGACAATCGCCATTTTTGCAATTTGTTGATGTCATTGTGTGCTTATTGAATTACAATCTACTATGTTTAAAACAGTGTTTTGGTGACAGTAAGTATTTGGTTCGTCAAAGCGACGTCAGATATTTTACAAAAACAACGGTCCAGTCCACCTATACTTCTTACACAATAGGCTGATGCTTTTTACACCATGGCCTCAGCCAAAGAGGTCTCAATCATTTTGGTTAATTAATGCGTACTTGCTCTAGAGATACGAATCGCTATTAATGGTATTATCAGTTGATAATGCTCGCGAAGAGCGATACCGGTTTTGATCATTATAAACATGTAGAAGTAGTACAGAAAATTACGTTTTGTTTTCAAAATATAATGCCTCTCCAGCAAGAATTGACAACTATCATCTTAAGATTGAAATCAAATGAACCATCTGTTAATGGCTAAAAGATTTATAAACATACAATAAAAACATTAAATCAAATATTTGGAAGCACTCAGAATAGAAGTAATTCATATTGCCAACGCTATTTAAGATGTACTTCTAATATTTCATTATTATTAATTTTATTTCGATACTATAAGAAATATAAAAACTTTCAGTCAATCAAATTTGTTCGAAGATCGTTTGATGTACATCTTATATATTTTATTTATGTCTTTGGTGAAAAAATTTATTGTTTCAAGACGTTGTTCATCTTTTGTTTCAAGAGTTTCAATTTCGGAGCGATGTTTTGTTTCGTCGACTGATTAAAGAAACTTTGATGTGAAACTTTTTTGACGTTTTACCGAAAAGCAACATTTTTGTTCTATCAAAAACTCGATTAGTGTTGATTGTTTTTTGTAGAAGTAGAATTGTAAAGAATTTTGAAAAAGTTTTTTTATTTTAAGGATAAAATAACGCTCAATTCATTGAAAACGTTTCATTTTTGATCACTGCGTTGAAGGTTGTACAGTACAGATTAAAACTGGCCTACATACTAGCTTTATTTGGACATGAGTATTTATTATCATGTCAACTGTTTGTATTTAGTTACTAATTCTATGCGATATTTTATACGCTTATTATTTTTCAAACAAGTTCAAATTGCTTTATAAATTAAAAAAATGGAATATCAGAAATACGTATGTATTAACTTGAGTGCAGAAATGGATATGTAAAAATGTGTTTGAAAGATTTAAGGATTAGTGTTGTGATTTATAGAAATTGGTTATTATTGAAATAGACTGAGTAATTATAGTGAAATGAAATGACTTACCAGAAAGGAGTGGGAAAGGATACTATCACAAAATATTGGAAATGAATAGCTCAGCGGATAAATAGGATAAAGTTATCACAGGGAAATGGATAAGGTTTGCCAATCTCAGTACACTTTGTTCTGTGAGGAGAAATATATGTGATAATTGTAATTTGGGCGCCAGGCGTGAAGATACACGCCGAATGAAAGATAATACGATTACTGTTAAAACACATTTATTATGGTCATGGAAACCGTAGATGTGGATGCACAGAGTTTAAATTAAATAAACCAAATAAAGAAAACGGAAATGACAGAACAATACAATATTTATGAACATGATGGTGAGATAAACAAAAAACTATAAAAATATATATTTAAAATTACGACCTTATGGATAAAGACAGCTCGACGACGGACCCGGGTGTCCGAGACCAATACCCGGCACGTTATCCACACGTCCTGTTAATTCCACATCCCGGTGCGTAAGGACGTTTTTAGTGCGATATTTTCTCAACCATAATCGGTGAGGCTTCCCCTCCTCGTACAAATGACGCAGCGACGTATTTATCTCCGATAGGTGACGATTGTCATGTTGCGACGAAATCGTAACAATATATTGTGTATGACAAATTTAGAGAAAAATTATTTGAACGAAATCTTTAATGCATTAAATGGAAGTTTGCATACCGCATTCATTGAGCATGCCCAGTGGTGAATTAATCACTTGAGACACCACGAACGCAATATAATGAAAGATTTATTTTTTAGATACCAAAAAAGCATCGACAAATTTATTGTAGATTTCCATATTACGTATATAAACAATCTCTATTTGAAATATTTTCTAATCACAGAAATCTATATATATATTGTGTTTTTGATTTTGGAGAGTAAAATTCAGAGCCCTCAAGCGCGCGCCTCAAGCTCTTATACGGTAATCCGCCACCGAGCATAACTACTAAAAGATGAAGGAAAAGGGTTTATTTTATAAATATGTTTGAACGACAAAACTCAAAAATTTGAGCAAGCAATAAAACAACTGATAATGTTTATTATTAGGAAGTTACCCCAATACAAACAAAAGGAATACAATAATATATCATGTCCTATATATAGAACGTACTCGAATGTTTCGGTAGACACCAATGTGTTTAATAAAACGATAATATCGTAATATTTACCCACACCTTCTCTTTTTTCTAATATCACAGTTATTGGACATCGCTCAGATGAATAAGTAAATGGTTTTTACAAACCTACATACTGCCGTAAAGAAAATGTTATATTTTTTCATTAAAAAGAAAATGATAAAGCTGTTCGTATATTGAGTGATATGCTTGGTGCTTAAGCGAGAAGCCTTGGTCTTGAAATGAAAATCGATAAGTACTTACTAAAGATTTTCTTAAAATGAGTTTCTTTGTTATTAGATACTGCCAGATACGATGCATAAACGTTGAGCGCCTTCATTTCATGAAAAAAATCAAGGAAAATCTAATATATAATAGCTCAGACCGGTCTGCAGGCGTTAAATTTTTGTCACATATCACATGTAGGTATACATTTTGATTAAGTATTTTTTTAAATCAATTTGATTATGATTATAACAAAAAAATGAAGATTAACGTTGCAAACGTTTTTTCAACTAAATGATTCAATTCAAATGTTTATTCCAATTAACTATAATGCATTTATAAGAAACGTATACCCCAATTTCATAAAAATTGATATGCAAATCTTTAAGAATTTCAATTAAACAGATACAACAATCCATTTATTTCTTACTAGCTACTTTAGACATTCAGTATCGTCATTTATGACGGGCGTAAGACTAGGATATAATATTGCTTTGAAGGGGCGTTCAAAATAATTTAAAAAATCAGAGCAGTTTGTTGTACTGATTTCACAATATTATAGTACGAATAAGACAATGATTCCTATTTCCATAACTTGAAAATGCTCACTCGCTGAGCGAAATCGACTATTTTAATATCTGTTAAATAAGTATTTTAATGTCTCCATCAAAAATTTGCAGTTAGCACCATTCGATAATTATTAAAAATAGCAGCCAAAAAATCATTCAAAACATAATACAATTTTCATATTATCATCTTTTTCTTCTTGCCGCTACATCTGCTTTTTTCTTTTGGCATTTTCCTCTATTCAGTTTGTTCAGGTTTTAATATAATAACATTATGAGCTTATTCTGTATAAGTTATATCATTTCATAAATGTATTATATTGTGATATAATATAATTTGAAATAGTTAATACTTGTTTCTCTACAAATAATCCTCATTTCTTTAACCTCACTTTGAGGAAGATTCGAGAGATTTACTAGCAGCCAGGTTTCATCCAAATAAAAAAATTGAATTATTACAAATTTTAATATAATCCATTATATGAGTGGACATAGCATGTAAACATTACAAAAATATAGTTCATTTTATAATTATTCTAACGGTAAACATCAAATGAAGCATACTATGCCAGTTTGATATACATAGATGACCAGAATTGATTTTATTGTGATAAGTAGTTGTATTTTAAAAATAAAAAACAATTTGTTTGTAAGTGAAGTTGTACGAACAGATTGTCTTATGTTTTTAAAATATAATGCCTTTCAACCAAGAATCGACAGTTAACACCTTAAAAGTGATAAGTAGTTATGTTAAAACGCTTTCGACATAGCTTGAGAAAGCGTTTAGTAAATTAACATAACACGAAATTTTCAAGTAAAGAATTGATATTACTTTGAAAAACTTCTTTGGAGAGGTTCTTCAGTTTTAAATAATTATAGTGATGGATGTACCTGCATGTAATTCTCCTAGTTTTCATCCTTTTTTAAGAAATAGGAATTTGGATTTTTCATTTAGATTTTGAAAATATATGAATATATATCAATTTTTTTTGTATAAGCTAGCTAACATGACAAATTTTACATATGTATACACCAAATCACTGGAAAGAAAAAACCAAAAAACCCAAATAATAATGCATACCTAATATATATTCTAATGTTTTTCGGTACGTCTTGAAAGATATCCAATGTATCAGGGATATACAAACGTATACATTGATGTACGTGATGTCACAAGAATAGAAAAAATAGACTTTAATGTAGTTTTGTGTTCATAAGACTGGGGGAGAAGAAATCAGATTATTATGCAAATTCGGTCTCCGCTGTCGCTGTTTTTATTTTGTTTATTGTTTCGTAACGAAATATTCCCAAAGACGGGAATTCCCGGAAGCGGAATCTATTATGGCCAACTTCGTATTTTTATAATGCTCGGTAGGTGTCTTAAAATAAAATAATACTCACTGACAGCATCGAATTTTATATTAATTCACGTGTATATGATGAAAAGTATATTAAATTAACTTAATAAAAAATGTGCGAAGCGAACGCAGATAGTAAATAAGTTTAAAATATAATTTTATCATAATTTATTACTTGGAGTAGTAATATTTATTGCAATTGTTTATCCTTGGTCAATATAAAGTTAGGTTAGAGTATTTGAAATTCGTTAAATGAGTGTTAGGCCTCTTATGACAGAATACGGTTAACGGATATTTGTTTTTATCGCCGCTAATAATAAAAATAAAACGAAATTTTTAATTCTTTATCTAAATTCAATATTTATCAAAAGGTGAAGTAATCAATACCACTATTTTTGAATTCAAACATTGAATAAGTAAGCAAAAACCTCATTATTTAGTGAAGCTGCGCAGGTACTCAAAAAAAAAAACAACTTCAGTGAATCTCTACTAACTTATAATGTATAATTTTAAATTTAATAAAAATTCATTAATAATACAATAATCTATATAACATGGTGGCAAATTAAGTGTGTCGCAGTCTTCATACATCAGGTAAGCAAATAAAAAATAAAATACAATTAATTTGTAAGGATAGGTATAAGATTAACCTACAATAAGAAAACATTACCACTAGGGCTTCCAATCCTGGGAGCCCGGTCAATTATTACATCCCGTAACTCCGAGAATGTCTAAATATCAATTCCGCGACTAACTATAAATATTAAAAAGTAATTCATGTTTCAAATTAAATATTTTATGATTAACTACAACTTGTACTTCGGTTTGTTAAAGTAAATATATTTTTTAAATACCTACATAATTAGTAAATAATTGTATTGTAGAGAAGGAGGGATCTCATGTAAATAAAAAAACCGTTCCCATGCCCAAAAAGTATACATAATTATATATGAGTCGTATAATATCAAAAGTAGAACTATTCCATATTTGTCAAAATTGAACTAATGCTGCCACACTATTCTACCGGTAATAGTGTATGGCTAGAAATAAAATTTTGGTATCAAAACCATGTACATGTTGTATAAAAATGTAAGATAAAATGATGTTTGCTACCAAAATCAGAACGATTAACAGCTTTGAAACAGAAGTGAACGGTTTGGTAAATCATACCTTTCATGATGTGATGTCACAATATGGCCGCTCATACAAAATTTAAAACATAAATAAACTCAAAAACGCAAAAACAAATAGTGGATAGTTCTATTTTTGATACTAAACGACTCATATGCATTCATATTGAAGCATTAATGGATACAAATTTTATTACAAATATAGATTTAAATATGAAATTAAGTTTAATGACCAATGCCGGGATCCCGAGATTCAATAATCGTCAACCCCAAAATTCCGGGATCATAAAAGGGGTCCGAGATTGGATACTCTAATAACTACCTCTTGATATATTTAAATCATTCTTGTTATCAAATTTGGATTATTGAGATTTTGTACACTTCCATTCTTGTTATGTTTAGTGTCCAGTGAAAAATAATAGTAAGTTTCATAGAAATGTGTGTACTGTGTAGTTTCAATAATATGTCGTAATACATTTACAGGAAATCTAGTCTGGCGCGTTAGAGTGAAGTGTCTGCTCATATTCGTCTTTTTGCTATGATTTGAATTTATCGTTTTTAACGCATTTCATGATAATATATATTTTTTTATAATAAATCTTCATCATTTTAATCAGATGTTAATTTTTTTATTTCAACCCTGCTCTAAATATATAGGTCGCATTAAATTTGGGCTGATACGGGATATTTTTTTTAATATACATAAAAACACTGCCACATAGGTTTCAGTAATTTATTTTAGGATGATTCAGCGAGAATGTTGGAAAAATCAACAACCCTCTACTTGTCTTCAAAATAAGCTTTTTATTCGTAATTTAACTATAACACAAAATGACTCGGCTGTTTGGCATATATGCGGAAAATTGCGAAAAGTTCAACATTGCTCGCTTGTTAAATTTTGAATTGTAATAGTGCACTTCAAATTCAAATAGGAGTTTATAATCACATTAGTGATACGGTTGATTAAAGATCGTAATTTATATTTTAAAATGGTTTCAATTATTAAATAATAGTGATACAGGAATTTAATATAATTTAATTTAAGATATCGACTGAGGTTGCTTGATGACATTTCAATATCAAATTTTGTACATTTCCATGTATTTCGTCACTAACAACCCGGGTTTCACCTTTCGGCAGGCATACAAGTACACGAACTAACTCGAACTGACAGTCAGTGGCTCTAAGCATATGGATGCTTGGAGTCAATGGGGGCCTATATAAAAATGGAAGGGGGCCTTTACCTTATATACTAATTTCTGTAATTACTTCATAATTACAAAAATTCACATGATACAAACAGCTGAATTAGACACAGAGAATAAATATAGATAAGATAGTCACAATGTATATAACATATTTTTTATGTGTGTGCTACGTCCTTCTGCCTTTCCAAAGTCAATATGATATGCACTATAAAAACAACCCACCAATTTACAATCAGCAGGTATCTCTCTTTCAAAAAATTCAAAATAAATATAATTTAAATTCACTGTCTAAAATACTCACATATTGTTACAAACTTCCAACATAAGTATTATATTTTTTGTCAGACTTCAAATTAAGTGGTGGACGATTTTGGACGTTCGACCCGTTAGGTTACTGTGTCCATCGACTTGAATCCCAGTGCATAAACGGTCGTGCAGTCATGTAGTGAAAGGTATACAGGGGTATATAATGTAAAGCATAGGTTCTACCATCAAACAAAAATTAAAACGCTTTAATAACGAATATTTAAAAAAACAAATAAGATATATTTTCCTTTTTTATAATCCACGATACGGTAAAGTTCAACACAGTGATATATTATAGGGTATAAGTATGGATGTAAATATCAGGTAAACGTTATTGCACAACACGTGCTTTACCGTATATTTGTGGATGTTTTAGTGCAAAGATATTGTATGTTCAGTTCTTGTTAAAACTGAGTTAGAATGCACAACGTTCGTCGACATCATTTCTTTATGCTGTAAAAATATTGTACGTCCAAATAGAGTATTTGAAGAAATATTGTCTCGTTCAAATGCATAATCTATTTTTTTATGCATCTCAAATCTTCAAATTTTATTTTATCGAAAAATAAGAAAAACATGACATACTGTATCTTTGCACTGAGACATCGACTTATTCCATATACAGTATATGTGTGTCAATTTTATGTTAGGACTTATATTTTCTTATCATAAAAGGACCATGAACTTATTTACACAGACTCCTACAAAGGGTAAATAACACACAATATTTCATATTAGGGCAACACAACGCTGTGGTATGTTATCAGTCATAGTGTGTGATGGGAAATCCTCATTTTGCGGCGACCCTATCGCTGAGCACAAAAAGGTACGAACAATCGAATTTCACGATACCGCTGAGAAAATTTCGCGCCCGTGATTGAATGTACTATAAAAACGGGGGTTTTAGAGCTTTGAGGCTTCGGTGAAAATTTCTTATCAATGGGAAAATGCATATCGTCGAGCGCTTCTCTCTACTACAAAATCATGTATTTTCTTTTGACGAATGAACACAATTTTCTTATTTATTATAAAACAATACAAATTTTTTTATTCATCGTTTCGCTAAATTTATTTAGAAACCATATTTCATATCTTGAATATTGATAATTGTAGACATGATTAATATAACATGTTACAAAATATTGTATTGATGTAGGTTGTATTAGTTGTTTGCGATCTCATTTGTTGAAGCTAAGATATCACCAAAATGAATGAAAACATAACATAGCATAACAAAAAATATAATTATTTTATTATAATCTAACCCAATATAATGTATAAACAGTTTCGATATCCGAAATATATTTTGAATATGCTAGAAGAGAAATTATAAGTATTAAATATCACTGGTTTTCAATTTATAACATAACTGCTTAACACTTGTAATAATTTTATTAAAACAGAGATGCTTTTCATCAGTGAAATCTATTACATCTTATAATTAAAAAAAAAAAGATTCTTTGTAATTGTAGTGATTGAAACATTGTCGGCGTGCGTGGTGCAGTTGGTAGCGTTTCTCGCTACAGTTAAGGATGTCTCGGGTTCAATTCCCGGTGCGGACGGTTTTCATTGATTGTCCTTTCAATCGATTTATGGATTTTGTTTGTAGTCTGAGTCCCCCCTCCCACCTATCCCCCATCCCCACGGGGCGTAGCGAGAGCGATTAGCTAACCACTAGTCCTGTCCCAGCCCTATCCTTCTATCGCTACTCTCTTCGAAAAAAGAGAGCTTGAGCAACTGAGTAACAAGCAGTTCTCGTAGAAAACATTCTGTTAAGTTACCTCCATTAGGAGACCATATGCTCCACACTGGGAGCGGACATGGAAAACAAAAGTGATACATGACGCTGCAGATTTACGAAACATTATGCTTATCATTGTTCGTCAGCAATATAGACGAGTTAATTGGCAAATCATAATTTATGTTTTAACGCACTTGAAAATGCAGTCAGAGAAATCAACCGGTGACTGATACACGACATGAATTCTGAATACGCTGCGATAAAAGTCAACGCTCTAAAAAGACAAGTCATGATGACTAAATTAGGACACAGAGAGTCGACGACAGTATATATGAACAAATAAGGAAGGACCGGATTCATTCTGTCGCCACCCGTCGAACTGAAGACATCTCTCCTTAACTGCGAAATCGTCAAAATCATCATCATCTATGCCTATGGTCTAATCGCGTCACGCATTCAACAATAATTCGAATTATACACCTAAATAAGTTAATCTGAATATTTTACATCTAAATTTCAACGCATGTATTAGCATTATAATAAATAATATATACAGACACAGATTATTAATATTTAAATATATTATCTTCTGTAAACACGACTTATTGATAAAAAAAAGTTAGACCTGACATGAGAATTAAAAAGGTTTGTATTATTTATAGCAACAAACAATTTTTTTCATTAATCGCACAATGCTTTATAAGAAAAGTATGGTCACTAGTGAGAATATTATAAACCTTCTTATTCGAAGCTGAAAAAAACATTTATGTTTGAAATTAAAGCAAGAAAAAGTCTTAGTTATTTGTTTACTTTTAATAATTTGTAAATGTAAGTGTCAGCCATTTTGTCTTGGCGTGAAGTGACAGTTGATTTATTTAAAGAATATTTCTAGAAAACCTATAAACATGGATTCAGTTTAGATTGAATCTAACACTATTGAGCAAACAAATTTAATGTTTTATATTTAAATCATGTGTTTATAACTTTAAAACCAGATAGTAACCTATGCCACTGGATATACAATTTTCACTGACAGTTTTCAACCAATAACATGTGATTCTATAATTAATATTAGTATATTCTCATATGTTTTGTTATTCAAGCGAGATTAAAAATAATAACAAACACTCACGGAAATATATCAATGCTTCAAATAAACATTTAAAATTTATTTGGTATTGCGTAATTATAATTATTTATTTTATGTCATCAAAGTATTGATTGACATCAAATTTCTGTCGTAACTAAGAAAATACTGTTGAAGTGGCTATCCGATTAGTACTTTAAATCGGTATCATCGACAAAGTCAAGTATCGCTCGAAACAAAAATGTTTCAAAGGATTTCATCACCCACTTTATGTTACTTATTAAAGTGGATATTTGCATTAAAGAGAAATACACAAAATGTTCCCTTTAATCATATCCATTTCAAAGCTGAGCGATAATAAGCACATCTTTTTGCAAATATGCTTTTATCCCTATTCCTAGTCTTGCTTCTTCGGAGCTTCTCATCATATTATGAGAAAGCTCGATTAATATTTAAATACTTGAAGATTTTCCCGTCACAAAATACGGATATGTTTGTTGAAAAGAATGAACAATAATTATTACTTACTACTCAATAATATATTACGTAAAATATACAATTTATATCTATACTAGTATTTATTACTCAGTTTCACTGGCGATAGAGACCGCTCAAACTTAAAAATTGGCGTTATTTTGGTGGAAGACAAAATTGAATGTTGAAAATATCACGGTAGACCGTGTAACACCCAAAAATAAAGTCCGCCACTTAGTAAGATTTTTTAAATTTTACAGATGAAAATAGCAGAGTTTACCTATAAATGACAGCCAGAATAAAAAACTTCACATCGCAACTGTTCAGCGTGTGGGAATTTTTTTTTGTGACAGACATACAGATTTATACATCGATACCTCAGTTTTAAAGTTTAACAACATAAATTCATCATTTTCTAGTTTTAATGGTGTGAGTTTTTATATGGTTTTCACAGGATTTTCGTAGTTGTTAATATATCTAAATCAGTAATAACCACTACCATTTTAAAATAACGGTAGATTACACCTTGTTACATTTTGTAACTGGCAGATATCAGTATCCTAATCATTTCCCTTACTTACCTTAAAACTGCAAATTTTTGACGTATACTTTCTGTTGTATGATATATCATAATTGGTTTGAATAATTCAAGTCATTTTTACCTTTTCAAAGAAAGTCTGGTTTTAATGATAAAATGTTGTATCCTTATCTAAATATATATTAGGAAAATTGACGGTTCAATCCAGTCAATTCAGCTGATATATAATCTTATGTACGGAATATAAAATTTCAACATTAAAATCAGATTTTCTTTGAACAGGTAAAAAGGACTTGGTTCAAACCGATTCTTGTATGACGATATATGTATTTTTTTAACTGTAGTGAACCATTATATTATATTAATTTAATAATTCAAATTTTTAACACAATATGTCTCTCGTATTCTATCGAATTGCTACGTTAGGATTTTGTATACTTACACGCATGGGCAGGATAAATGATTTTTAAAAAGTTACCTAAGTATCATTGACTCTAATTGGCTAAAAGTATTGTAAGTTAATTAGTAGCATTTAATAAAAATACTTTTATTTAAATTTGAGTTATTGAGATTATGTACACTTCCATGTATTTTGTCACTTACGACCCGGGTTTCGCCGAGTTTCAAATACATGGAAGTGTAAAAAATCTCAATAACTCAAATTTGAGATTGAAAATCCATCAAGCATCCTCAGTCGATGTCTTAAATTATACTCTTATTTGAATGTCGTTTGTTCAATTTAAACTAAGCGAAACCAATCGTGATATCATTTAAAAAAAGATTAAATATCCAAAATGTATTAATTTTATTAAAAAAAAATATATGAATTCTAAAATTCCATGTTGAGAAACCATTTAATTCTCGTTAAATAGAATCATAAAAGGTTCACTATCATTCTAAATGCACGAATGTGTTGATGCAAAGCAAATTTTTTTTAAATCATTTAAATAAAAATTGAATTGAAATTATTTCGATTATGTACATAATAAAAGTATTAAAATACTTTATAAAAATAAATTAATACTCAGAGTTAATTGCTTTCTAGTTTGATGAAATTTCACTTAAAATGAATATTAAAAATCAAAGAATAATAATGTTTAATTCAAATTGTGAAATTAAAATGACTACCTATCCTTTCATGTCACATTTAATTATCTATGAAGATACGCATCATCACAATAATGTCAGACTTCATTCATTTTATCATAAATTTCTTCAAATTTTCAAATAATAAATTATTCCAGTTTTCTACGAAGACAAATTTTTTGTAATCAAATGACAAGTCTAATCGTATAATAATTATTTTACCAGAAATATCACTCGTATAATATTTTTGTATTTCAAATTAAACCCATCCCTGGATTTACGCGGTTAACAAAAATGTTTTTTTAAGTTCGCGAATTATGAATTATGAATCATATTTGTATCATAATCCTGTCCTGATTCTACATTGTAGGAAGCATAATTTTTTTTTACATTATATTCGTTTTTGTTTATTTGATTAATGAAATTTTGAATTGAATTTTTTTTCAGTGATAATCTAGATAAATAATCTTCTCAAACTGTTTGCTATACATCTAAAATAACTGCTTTCAAATGAATAGTAGTCAATACGTTTTATTTTAAAAAATGAGATTATAAATTTCATATAGAAAACCTCTTTTATACCTCTGCAGAAGATTCTATAAGAACACTTGTTGAACAGTTCTTCAAAATTTAAGACATCGACTGAGGGTGCTGTGAGTGACAAAATACATGGAAGTGTACAAAATCTCAATAATCCAAATTTGAAGTTCTTCAAAACTCATGATTTTTTCGATTACTCAGATTTTTATCAAGTAACCTTTGAAACTTTATTTTGTAACAGAATTAAAAAAAATAGAGCCTTAAAGAACGCCAGGGTCTTAAAGGATTAAATTCTGCTTCAGCAAACTCAATAAACGAAAGTCTATTAAAAAATATTTTGCCTCAATATTTTCAAAAGACAAATGGTTATTTATTTTAAAATATTACATTGAATAATGAAATATAATTTATTTTATTTTTAAGTAATTTTTTAATAAAAAAACCATTTGGGAGAAGTATTTCTTGAAAAAACTGGCTAAAATTTATACAGATAATGACAGAATAAATGATGCAGTAGGTACAAAGATACCTTATTCAATAGTGTAAAAATTTCGAAATGTCGGCCAAATCTACGACAATAAACATAAATATTTTTGCAGTGCAGTACAAGACTGAGTAAGCCGATGAAAGTCACTTTACTCTGAAGACCAGCTGTGTTGGACCGTGTAAATAGTACTTATATTTAATAAAATATTCGATAGGATAACTCTACACAATTTAATGTATTATTATTGAAAAGTTAAAAAACAGTATAAACACAAGAAGAAATAATGCTGCAAATGTTACAAATTGAATATTATAATAAATTGAAAAGAGTATAAATTATTTACAACACGATTTGTGCAATAGTTTGAGGAATGTAAAAATTTTGTCTCTGGTTTTTAACTAAAATTTAACTAAAAAATTTTGGCTCGTAAAAATAATTCACAATTTTTTTTTCTTTTATAGTCATTGTTAGATTCGTTACCACATGCCAATATAATAGATATATTTCCAGTTGATAAGGTAATTGACAGTCATATATATAATAGGGTGCTGTTTTACATTCTTAATAATACACATGCGAGTATTATTGTACGCTTTATAATGAAAACAAACGCAAATCGGCATAATTTTTCAAATATTTAAATAATTCATTTGCGTATATCTATCTATGGCTATGTGTGAAGAAGTTTTAATAAAGAAATGGCAATATTCCATAACTTAGATACTTTTTGAAAGTATATTTACTTCCGGTATAGAGTAAGGTATCAAATTTGGCTAAAATAAATAGAAATGTATGTCCATTTTACTGATCATTGTCTCATACCGGAAATCGGATAAATTTAAGAAATGTCCGTCCACGATGTTCCTTTAATGTTATGTCCACATGTGGGATAGAATATACTTCATGAAAATCAAAAAATAATTGCTATGTAATAAAATTTTCCAGTGTTTTAATTAGTCTGAAATACAGGTAGATCTTTTTATAAGAAAACTAGTATTTATTACCCAGATTTGCTAACGATAGAGTATGCCATGTAGGCATTAGTTTTGCGTAAGCTTATGTTGAAAGTTGAAATATCGGCGTGGACCGTACCACACGGAACACCCACAAAATATAGTCCATCAATTAATAATAAAGTTGAAAGTTGCATGTTGAAAATAGTGCAATTAACCTTAGATTGACAGCCAGAATAACAATTTTTATTTGTGTGAGGAGTTCTAGTGACATACAGAGTTCAACACGTCTTTTCTGCTATAAAGTAGAGATATTGAAAAATCGTTAATCGATAATAAATATAAACTATTTGATGTATAAGAAAACAATGTCTAATAAATTTCCGGAACTATTATTTCAATTGTTAAAATGTCCAATGATGACGCCACCACGAGTATTTAGGACAGCATTTTAATCAGCAACTCGTTTCGTCAAGTGAGAGAAAATCCGCGGTTTTCCGTAGAGTTTGTTTTTCTCATCTCAGTCTGCCACCTTGCAAGAAGCCTCGCGACAAAAGCATTGTCACCGTAAAAACAATGGCCCTATCTGGATGGGTTCGAACAAAAGATCCATCGTACTTTTGCCGTGTTTATTTCGATTTATATCTGTAATAACTTTCCAAACTTCTTCTGGAGGTAATCATTAACAAGATATGACTTTTTACAGACAATAATAATTGTGAAAATGGTAACATGAACTGTCTGTTATAATAAAGACGAAACTGTTAGAATCTACTTTTAACTAATTGCAATAAAAGTCCATTGACAAAGAATATACTTTCTTCTTTTGTATAACGTAAATTTTAATAATTCATCATAACAATTCTTGTTTCGGTGGAATATATTTTATATGAGTGTTCTAAAAACATAAACCGATATCTCTACCTTGCAATATAACTAGAAAATAACGTTTTTATGTTTCACTTTTTAATTTTATTGAGTTGGAAAATTGTATATCATTAAATGTTATGTGAAATGACTAAATTGTAAATGTAAGTATGCATCATTAACTTTTTCGATTTTGACAAAATCCGGATTAGCCAGTTTTTGATTTTAGACGATTCAGATGTCATTATAAGTAAAATGTATTTTTTAGTACGATTTTCATATTTTATTTTCACGAGGAACAAAACATTTTTAGCTTGTGAAAAATAAGAAATCTTCATTTCAATAACAAGTTTAAAATAACATCTCATCAATAATACAGTCTAAGTAAGTTGACTTGAGGAATTTAATAAAAAAATAGACAGAAATACATATAAAAATTATTTATTTATGTACTTACAACATCCTGTTAAGTTCCTTTAAGGTTGCAATAAATATAAATGAGTTCAATCAACGTAATAATTTCAATTTTTAAAACCTGGGTAATTTAATCACAACTTTTAACCATCAACAACCAAATAAAAAAAACCGATATGAACAATGAATGCCTCATGCTTAATTTCAGACGGTCTATAAAAAAATGTAAATGAAAAAATAGTAAATTTTCGATATTTTAATGTGCCGTTAATGTTTGTGAAACTGGTTTCTTTTTAATAGTGAAATACACGCTCAATAAATAATTAATTAACATTGAAGTGTGAATTCTAACAGTTATTATTTATCTAACATATTATTAATTTATCCAGCTGTCTATATAAAGTGTTTTGAAAATTCCATTAATGAATAAAATAAAACCTTAACTGTTTCATTAAAGGTCAGGGATAAATTTTAAATAAAAATATATTTTTAATTTATGATCGTCAAATATGTAAATCATTATAGTACATATTTGATAATCTTTATGATTCCTTTATATAATCAACCGTAAGTTCATTAAAATTACCAGTGAAGAGCAGCAGCGATCAATGAATTATGAGTATTTTAAAATAAAACACAATTTGTTTGTACTTCTTCCACATTAATTAACTAAAGAACATCTAGCATGTGCTTAAAAAGGCAATGAACTATCTACATTTGGAAACCATTTGTTTCTTAATAAAAATACTTAAAATATAATGTCTTTCTAACAAGAATTGACAGATAACACCTTAAAAGTGAACCATTGGTAGTTTTTTTAATTATTATTAATCATTCATATTTATAATAATGTGTATATTTTTAAAAATAAAACACAATTTGTTTTGTACTATTTCCCCATGTTTATAATGATCAAGACCGGTTTCGTTCATCGCGGCTACTATCAACTGTTAGCGATAAGAGAAGAACTGCGAGCGTAAAAGTAAATTCTTAAAATTTCACGAAACGAACAATGCCTATTAGGCAAGACACGAATACTTGTGTTTACTGAACACCTATAACCAGTATTCGCAGTGGGTTTTATTAATTGTTTTTTCATTCAAAGATTTTTTTTTTGTTCCATGTCCGCTCCCAATGTGGAGCATATGGTCTCCTAATGGAGGTATCTTAACAGAATTTTTCTACGAAAACTGCTTGCTACTCAGTTGGTCAACCTCTCTTTTTTCGAAGAGAGTAGGGATAGAAGGATAGGGCCAGGACAGGACTAGTGATTAGCTAATCGCTCTCGCTACGCCCCGTGAGGATGAAATGGGTGGGAGGGAGGACTCAGACTACGAAAGAAATCCATAAATCGATTGAAAGGTCAATCTATGAAAACCGTCCACACCGGGAATCGAACCCGAGACATCCGTAGCCGTAGCCGCGACGCTACCAACTGCGCCACCGACGCCGACAAAATTCAAAGATTTTACCTTACAAAATCTGTATTTAAAAAATAAATACAATTATTCTTAATGACGTTCCGTCAAGAATCAACAGTTAACACATCAATGAAAGAATTTTAGTAATTAATACACTACTTGTCTTTACACGTCATAGAAATAAAATCAGCCGGAAAACTGGAATCGCACTTCGCATGCTACACATCGTTTCAGTAGTTATATAAAGGTAAGTCAGTTTTTCTCATCGCTATCAACAGAAAAATGGAGTCTACATTTCACATTCATGGTTCGAGTAGAGCTGCGAGGGGCTGGTTTTGTACCATGCACTAGTGTGCTTGAGAAAAATAAAAAAAAATGAAAGATGTGTGACTAGCTCAGCCATATAAATCAAGTTGATAAATATTATGTTTGTTGTCTATAATCCGTTTACGAACCCGTCGTTTTAGATGTGTTTAATGACTCTAGTAAGGAACCAAGGTTACGACACAGAAAGCAGACGATGATTCTAAAATAAGTTTTCTTTGGTTACGATTTGCGATTAAGTCAGCGTGACCTATTGAACCTGTGTGAAGACGGATCATAGCGAACAGTTCTCCTCGTTTGGAATTCATCTCACTGAGTCCCACAGAGCGTATAAAAAAAATACCATTAGAAAATTTAATGTTTTAGAGGGAATGTTTAATGAGAATTAAGACGTATTGCATACTCAGTGAAACCCGCAAATTACATATAATATGTATTACATATACATAAAGAGCTTACGGTTAGAATCTTTCCAAAATATTTTCCCTTGACGACGGACGACAGGTCGCGTTTGTAAGTCAGTAGGGTATTTCCCCCTGGAGCTATTAATCACATGGAATTCTTGATAGATTGCATGGAATCCTGTTGACATATTTTCACGACGGAAATATACCTAGAATACGGTCGATATTATGAAGTACGTTCAATGTCAATCGCGTATTGCTTAATTAGGTAAACTAAACGATACTTTTTTGACATTTATTAAAAGTAGAAATTTTAGTTCTGCGCTTAATAAAATTATCAGAACATTTTTCATTTTTCATCGTCTCTTAACGATTCCGATGTCTAAAGAGAGTTTTGATTTAGAATTAAACACAATTAAGCAGATTGCACGTAACAACGGATATGATGCAAATTTAGTTGACCGGATTATTTTTAAGAAAACTAAAAAAAATGATAAAAAGTTAATATCTTGAAGCAAAGTGGTATTTATTAAATTGTGATTCCGGCAAAGTTAGATATATTGGACAGACAGGAAGGTTTTTTAATGTTAGGATCAAGGAACGTCTAGCTTGTGCTAAGAAAGGAGATGATTTGTGTACATTTGGTAACCATTTGTTTCTGAATAAAAATACGTTTGAAATAACAGAAAATTTCAAAACAAAGCACTTAAATAACAAATCTTTAAAATTAGATAAACCAGAGATATTAGAAATAAATAGATATAAATTGTTGCCCAATTCAAATTTATTGAATGAGCAAACCGTCTTTGCATCTTCTCCTTTGTTATATCCGGTTCATTTATTTGTATTAAGCCTGTAATGTTATTTTTAACTTGTAAGAATTGATTCTGTCTCTTTCATTTGTGTTTTTCAGATAAAAAAAATTAATTGATACTCATATCTGCTCTGCTTTCTCCACTTCAGATGGCTGTTTATTGTTAATATTAATTACATACTTGATATTTGATTGTTTTTAAAAGGTTCACTAATTTTTTCTTATAATTTTCCTGATGCACTATTGCTTATTGCATTTGTAATGTCATTAAAAAATTTTGCTCAGCTAATGGAATTTGAATGTAGCTATATTTGTGATTTCAGATTAGCATTTATTGATTTGTAAGAGGTCCATAACATTTTAATTGTAGACTCTTTTATTTAATTCATGTATAATTTGTTTGCTAATATTATTTTCTTGTCTTAGTTCATGAACCATCAGTTTTACATACCTTCATTTTTATACTTAATTTTATATAAAATTTTCTGTTATGTTTGTATTTTTATCAGTTGATTATACTCGTGATGAGCGAAACTGGTCCTGATCATTATAAATATCCTGAAGTAGTACAAATGAATTGTGTTTTATTTTTTAAAATATAAAGTCTTTCCACCAAGAATTGCCAGTTAACACCTTAAAAGTGAAATTAGAATCTATTATCTTGTTTGGTATTGCATCGTAATTATCAAAAATATTAAGTTTCAAGAAGTAAGCAATATCGTCGGAAATAAGAGCAAATTAAAAAAATCGAAGAAAGCTTCATATGAAAATGTGTTTTTTAAATTAATTGTTGTTTATAATATTATTATCTTTCATAAATCAAACTCGTGGTCTCGGATGTCTGAAGATGCTGAAAAATAAAACACTGGTCTTTAGTGATAAAACGTACGTTTGACTTTTTCTTAGTGTTATTATTTAAATCATTGATAAATATGCAATACGAAAACCTTAAATTATGAGTTTATTGCGTTTGCAATATAAAAAAGAATTTATTTCAAAAAATAAACATTGAAAATTGACAAAGAAGTCAACCGAGTAAGTTAAGACAAAATCTTCTTTAATATATAATAATAGTACTCGTCTGAACTCATTCACGTTCAGGTGGAGTATGTCAATATCCGATGGAATACCGTAGAATATTGTTTTAAGCTATGAGCATTCCTGTTTTAGTTCAAAAAATAAAAATAAAATTAGCTTTTTAATTTGCTTACACCTTAGTCACATGATATGATTTTATCTCCGTAATACCATTTGCCGAAAATAGAGATTAATTCAGAAACAAATATGGGCAAGTAAATGTTATTTACACTCTTAATTAGCAGTGAAAAAATCTCCTTTAGATCGACCATCACTTAATGATATTCATATTTGAAAAGATTTCGTTTCATATGTATATTTATCGATAAGAAAAGGTAAGAAATTATTCATATATTTAAAAAAAAAACATTTGAAAAAAGAAACTGTTCGAAAAGCATTTTTTCGTATTTGTTTTTAAGTCTTTTTTTTAATTAGAAAAGACAAAAATACTAACGACAAACTTACGTAGCGGCAATATAAAACCAGAACAAAATGTAATATCCCAAGTCTGAAGGTCGGTCGGAGCTTATTTCGCAATAATAGAGCTTTGTTGGGGGTGGTTGTTGTATGAACTCACATCTGGTACAAACATAAATTATTTTCCGCTTATTCGTTCATTACAAATGCCTTTGTCTCCAGAGTCTCACAACAGATGTTTGATAATTTGATTACGAAGAAATTTTATCAATTAATATGGATAAGAAATAAACGTTTCTTAGTTTAACGTTTTCGATAAAATATAAAAAAAAATATTAGAAATAGAGAGAATAATAATTGAAATCGGTAAGACATTTTTATTTCAATATTTTTTTATTTAACATGTCCGCTCCCAACGTGGAGCATTCGGCCTCCTGATGGAGGTATCTCAACATAAGTTTTTCTATGAGAACTGATTGTTACTCAGTTGCTCAACCTAATTTTTTTAGAAGAGAGTAGGGATAGAAAGATAGGGCTAGGACAGGATTAGTGGTTAGCTAATCGATCTCGCTACTCCTCGTTTATGAGGATAGCATGGGTAGGAGGAAGTTTTAGACATCATAAAAATTTATGATTACGAACTCGACTGAAAGATCAATTTATGAAACTGTCCGCACCGGGAATAGAACGTTACCAACTGCGTCACAGACGCCGACAAAATATAACAAGTATAATTTCAATATAACGAGTCATAATTTCTGTACCTGAAAAGCATACGGATGCAACTCTAAAATTTGAAGAAATGATAATGATGCTGAAGTATACGTCTGTGGTGCAGTGGTCAACGTCATTGGCTTTGGTTGCGGATGTCTCGGGATCAAATCCTGGTACGGGCAGGTTTCATAAATTGATTTTTCAGTAGATTTTTGTTCGAAAACATGGATGTTTATGATGTCTAAAATTTCCTCCCACCCAACCGATCCTTAAAACGAGGAGTAGAGAGACCAAAAAGCTAATCACTATTCCTGTCCTAGCCTTATCCTTCTATCCCTACTCTCTTTGAAAATCAGAGGTTGAGGAACTTCCATTAGAAGTCAATATGTTCCATATTGGGAGCGGACATGGTAAATAAGTATAGTCAAAGATCATGTTTATTAGCGACAGAAGGTTGAAAGCCGTATCACAAAAAAGAAATATAGTTTTTATTAGAATGCAACATCCATAATTCCTCATAGTAAATAAAAAAGTTCTTGCCTTTCATGTTTAATTGCATCCGTATATTTACTTATCAGGCACATATTTATGCTCTTGTATCCAAGATGGAGTTAGGGTTTTAAACAGATTATTAAAAATACTTTAATTTTACTATTCATCTTAACCACCATCCTTATGTATAAATATATAATCATGAGTATTTATAAATTATAAAATAAAGGAAAACTATATCAGCAAAAGTTGAAATATTCAGCAAGATAAAACTGAGGTGAAAATATATATACTATATGAGTTAGCGATGGAACTGATTTGGATGCATCCAATAAATGTATTATTATATATTGACGCCAGGTTTTAGTATGTTAGGCTTGAATCAATGAATAGTACATCACTACAATAGTAATAGTACACTAAATAATACATGAATACTACATCAATGAATAGTATTTGAATGACTCTTTTCAAATAGATATTGATATAAGACTGTTGGGAGGTGTCGGAGGGAAAGAAAATGTAACAAATTATAGGCTTACTGTTTAGATAAATGAAAAGTTATCGATTTTAAAATAAATGCGTACATAACTTTTTATTTGATCCCAGAATTGTAATGTAAAGACGACAATCATTTACTGAAAATAATTATAATTTTACCATCTTCAGAGATAAAAAAAGAATAATCTTTTTACCCAATTAAGTTAATGTAAAAAATATAATAGAATACACACAGCTATTAAGGAAAGCAGACGCTAAAAAAAATCCACTAAAACTTATTTAATTTGTGCCGGGGCGAGGTTAAGCCTCCAAATGGGATCTGAACCCAGTCTCTCGTCATATATCACGTCTCTTATCAGATAACCTTAAAGGGTGACTAATGGTGACTCCGTGCTTAAAAAAACTTGTATAAATTTTTTGATAGGAACGGAGAAAATTTCTTTTTACATAGTTGAATATACATCGGATCACGAAAAAAATGTTACGTAATTTTGTACAACTAATTGGCAGTTAAAATGACAAAGTTTATTCTGATAATGTCAATTTTTTTAAGTACTCGATTTATTTAATTTTATTATTTTTCAGCATTTTTTTGAAAGGAACAATTTTTCATATTTTTATTGGCAGGTGAGATGTTTGAAAATTTAAACAAAATTAGTAATAATAGTGGTTTTACTGTTTATTAAATAACGAAATCAATAGTTTCATAGTTTGGAACGCATTAAATATAAATTAAAAAGAATGAAAAAATATGCAATAGGTGTAAGAAAAGATATTAATCGTCAAACTTGATTTTTATCATAAAGCTGTGTATTTACGAAGATTTTTATTGGTCTGCATGAAAGAATTAAAAGTATTTATTTATACATAGAAATAAAAAAATCAAATTATGATATATAATACGAATAATCTATGAATATTATGAAAAAATAAATTATTATTTTACTAGGCAAGAACAATTTATTAATCGGCTTGACAGCTTTCTGTAAAAAACTTAAAGACTATAGAAATTATAACTGACTTAAATAGTTAATATAATAATATATTTTGAATTGGAACAAATAAAAGCCAAAACATTCCGAATTTTATGAAATCACAAACTGGATTTTAATTTTTAATGTATCTTGAAATCAACTCAAAGGGGAAAAAATGATCAACACCCATGACGAAAATCTCAAATCTTGAATTGAAAATAAATCTGAATTTGATATTGATTGATTTTCTCGGGACTTAAATCTAGACTCATTCGATCGCTTGGGAAAAACTCGTACCATTAGACCACAGAAGCTGTCGTAGTTAAGCAACCATTGGAATAGCAATGTCATCAATTTAAATTTTGTATGGATTTTTCCTTTAGAAAATGTATGATTTTATAAAATTTCTTTATTGGTCTATATTTTCGTTAACGATTAGAGTACTTAGACTAAACCAAAAGTACAATCGAGGTTGTTGAATTCATTGAAAAAAGAGATCTCATCGTATGATATATTGTTTTCGCGAAGAGAAAACAGCGTTAAATTTTATTTTCGATATGAATATTTACGGGAATATTTCATTCCTGCATACAAAATACATAAATAAGAAAGTGATAAAACTCAACTGAACTAAAATCTTAAATAAACTGATTCGAAATTGAGAAAACAAGCAGCATTGCACCAAATAAATAAGTCATACCCTTTTTGTGGCGTGTAAACTTTTAAAACCTGATTTATATTCTGCGAAAGGGAAAAAATCACACACAAAAATATCAGCGTCTCACTTCGTTGGCTGTACTATTCATACCTTTATTTGCTTTTATATTTAAATTGTATACCTCCAACCAGTCATGGAAAACATTCAAACAACACACAGTTCCAGTGATATTGAATACAGTTGTAAACAGTCGATTTTTTGTGAATAGAAATTATGTTTAAAAGATGTAACTCAATTTATGGTACTAACTTTCAGTTTATTTAAAATATATTTTATCATTTTAAGCTATGATCACTTCCTATGATACATATTAAATGAACTGTTTTCAGCAGCAAAGATTTTTGGTTTTCACTTATTTTAAGATTCAAATCAGAAAATTAAATTTGTAAAACTAAAGGACTGAATAACATTATTCAACCGGGTAGAAAGTTTTACGAATATCATTTTAAAATCTTCCAAGATTTTGTACACTTCCATGTATTTTGTCACTAACGACCCGGGTTTCACCTTTCGGCATCTTCAGACATTCGAGTCCATTCGTGTGCTCGAATGCCTGAAATACATGGAAGTGTACAAAATCTCAATAATCCAAATTTGACATTTAAATTCCATCAAGCACCCTCAGTCGATGTCTTAAATTAAATCTTCCAAGAATTAATTTTTGGATGCATCATTTTATTTATTCATTC
Source organism: Himalopsyche phryganea (assembly GCA_022494535.1). Classification (NCBI taxonomy): domain Eukaryota; kingdom Metazoa; phylum Arthropoda; class Insecta; order Trichoptera; family Rhyacophilidae; genus Himalopsyche; species Himalopsyche phryganea. The sequence continues at coordinate 3,448,411 of JAGVSL010000015.1, forward strand.
AATCAAAAGGATCGTTGATGTAGGCAAAGTTATGAGGCGTTTGGTCGCAAAGGTTATTAGTAATCGTCAGTGTGACAGAATGGGTGCCCAGCTACGACCGAACCAAGAACCCAAGTGGGATAAGGATCAAGAGGAGGTGCAGAGGGTGCAGTGCACGCAGCGAGATCTTTCATTGCCTCAAATGCAAATAAGGCGAAGGTCTTGCTTAAGTTGAACTTTAGGAACGCTTTTAATTCGTTAAACCGAGCTAAACTCATTGAGTGCATGAAGACCAACGTGCCGGAGTATTATGCATACCTCCGACAATCTTATGCGGAACCATCCCACCTGCTATTCGGTGAACAAGTCTTAAGCTCTAGCTCTGGGGTTCAACAGGGTGACCCCCTCGGGCCATTATGCTTCTACTTAGTGACGCACCCCCTATCATCATCGCTGGTATCCAAGTTCAATTTTTAGTATCTGGATGACGGTACCCTGGGGGATAACAGTGATACAGTATTGGCAGATCTTAAGACCGCGATGTCTTGGGAAAGGGAATACGGCCTTTTCTTAAATATTGAAAAATGTGAACTGTTCATAACCGGCGGGACGGACGAGACCAAGCGTGATATACTAAGTAATTTTCAGGACGTCGCCTCTAATATAAAAGTGATAGAGAAAGAAATCGTTAATTTATTGGGGGCGCCTATAACAGACGAGGCAGTTCCAGTCAAGTTAAAAAAGAGGTCGGAGGCTTTCAAAGTGCTAGCATCAAGACTGAAAGCTTTAAATTCGCATTGTGGTCTATTTTTGTTGAAACACTGCCTATTGGTCTCCAAAATCATGTATACCCTAAGGTCTGCCCCCGTGTGGGGACACAAAACTCTCCTCCACGCCGTTGATGACATGTTTCGGGTTAGTCTGCAAACAATAACCAACGTGAATTTGGAGGGTCTTGCATGGCTACAGGCGACGCTGCCCGTTAGATACGGTGGTCTTGGGATTGGGCGGACAGAAGAATTGTCTCTCCCAGTTTTCTTAGTCTCAATTCAGTCTATCAAGAGTCTGATAACGGCCATACTGCCAGATATCGATTGGAAAAACATAGGCAGTGCTGCAAAACAAAATTGGTGCAAAATCACAAGCATGTCTGCACCGGACAAGACATCTATCCAAAAAGAGTGGGATATCCCGATAATTGAAATTAAGAAAAAAAAATACTTTTATCTCTCAGAGATCCTACAGAGACTGCTCAGTTTATGGCAGCTTCTCGGAATGAGTCGGGGTTGTGGCTAAATGCTCTTCCAGCGCCCAGTCTCGGAACGCTTCTGAGTAATGATGCCTTGCGAATTTTGGTTGCTCTCCGGCTTGGTACAGGATTGTGTCACAAGCACAAATTTACCTGTGGGAGGTTGGTGGAACGCATGGAGCGGCACGGATTGAGCTGTCAGATGAGCGCCGGAAGAAACAGTCAGCACTCTGCCATTAATGACTTGATCTGTCGCTCTCTGGTTTCATCGGGGGTCCCATCGAGACTGGTACCTCTGGGTGTTTGCCGCCAGGATGGCAGGAGGCTCAACGGCATTACGATGGTCCTCTGGAGAGAGGGACGATGCATGGTCAGGGATGCCACTGCGGTGGATACAGTCGTGGCATCTCACGTGAATAAATCTGCTGAGTCGTCGGGCTCAGTGTCTCTCACGGCTGAAACCAGTAAATCCAGGAAATACAACTGTCTGTCGCCAAATTTCTTTTTCTATCCATTGGGTTTTGAGACGTTCGGTCACTGGGGACCCTTTGCTTTGAGGACTGTGGCGGAAATTGGTCGAAGGATGACGGACAGGACGGGTGAGTGTCACTCAAGTGAATACCTTAGACAGCGAATAAGCATAGAAATCCAACGAGGGAATGCAGTCGCCGTTATGGATACGCTCGAGGTATCCAGCGGGATGGAAGATTTTTTTTTCATTCTAGACGACACTTAAAGTTTGTTTAAATGTTTTAAAAAAAATATTTATTTAGTTGAAAAAAATAAAAAATAAGAAGGATGTTTGACTTCAAAAGATTTTTTTTTTATTAATTTTATCAGTTGTAAAGAACTTAGATACTGTTGGGTTATGGGTAATTTTTTTTTACATATCGAATTTTTTTCAATTCTTACTATTATTCAAATTACAAAAAAATGAAAAATAGCAGGACAGGGTGCCTATGTGACAGCATCATTGTTGAACTTTGTGTAAAACGAGAACTTAAAGCGACTGATGCAACCAGTCGTCTCTTAAAAGCCATTCTTGTGGTACATAATATGCTCTAACAGAAAAAAGCGAGAATCATATATATGATTGACGGAATTAGTTTTTTGACCTATTAGATTACGAGTGAAAATTGAATATAACCCTAATTCACAAAAATCACAACATAAAAACATTGCTTTAATGATGAAAATGCAGCTTTTATAATATTTTAACAAATTTCTTTTATATCTACAATAATTGGATTAAATAATTTTATTTGTAAATATGAGTCGCTGTGTTGCTAAGCACGCTCTTGGCGATTTTTAATAAAATAAGTTTTTACTATATGTATCTGATCTATCATTTTTTTTAGTTTAAGTTTAAAATTTCTGCCTATTTCGTCCCCTGTTCAAGATTCAAAGTTTTTACAAACTTAAAAATGTCCTCGTTTTACACTGTGGACGCACTCTGAAAAAAAGACTGTGAAAAAAAATATTTTACTTTTTATAATACACCTGAAGACACAAAATGACTTAAATTATAAGTAAAACTACCATTTTGCGCAGGGCAGTTTTTCGTGATTTGTCCAAACCTTCGGGAGTGTGTTTAGCTACTCAGCGACTCATAATAACTAAGCAAACAAACTGTCTTATTAAAATTATTTAAAAATTGTATGGGAATATTTCATTTTGTAATCTTATATATCAATTAATGGTTTGCTATGAATGGTTCGCATGTAGGTATTCCATGAAACCTTCCGAATACGCAGAAAACTTCTTAAGCAATAAAAGTTTTTTAGTCATGAACCAAAAATACTGAATACACTAAGATTCAAAGAATGTACGACCCAGAACGTATTTTGGTTTGTTATTTGCAAAACTTTGTTTCAGTTGGATAATGAAAAGGATATTAATTGTTTTCGTAATTTATTATTTTTATTGACGACAATAAAGATATTCCAATCGAAAAAAATATCGAGTCCATATTACGAAAAATTATTGTAACTATAAAATTGTACGGTCACTATTGTTTGGAGCGCAAATGGAGATAAACAGACCAATATGTTTTATAAAATATGTGTAAATGTTTCTGTGTCGCGACGACCGAAGAATTTATCGCGTAACTTTGCAAGAAATTTTGCTGTCTGGTTGAATACCACTGAACATTTGAATGTGATATTTTATTTTCGTATTAAACGTATATACCTAGGAATGAAACGGTTATAGAAATTTATTTATATATTTTCAAATCAAGTAGTAGTGCATAAAATTTAACAGAATAATCATATAATATATTAAAATTGCAGGGAGTATTTCGTGATATATGTAACGTCACGCATATTGTTTTTTATTTTCTCTGTTAGACTATTACCGTTTAAAGCTATACTGTAACTGCAAAAACAAATGCAAAATTGTTTATTCCTGGTTGCTATGATAATAACCGACAACAATTAATACAACAAGTAACTATGATAACATCAAAGATGTCAATAAATCTATTTATGTTATAATTTAAGACATCGACTGAGGGTGCTTGATGGAATTTCAATATCAAATTTGGATTATTGAGATGTATTTTGTCACTAATGACCCAGGTTTCGCCTTTCGGCATCTTCAGGCATTCTAGCGCACGTTATGAAACCCGCGTCGTTAGTGATAAAATAAGTGTACAAAATCTCAATAATCTATTTATGTTAGTTGAATTTCATGTTAAGGCGAGTACATTTCTATGTATAACATTACCATACATAAATGCAATGGCAAACCATAAAAACACAAAAACCTTCAGAACTGGGTCAAAGTTATTCAGATTGACCGTATTGACAATACTAATTCAAAGTATAATAAGTATAGCAATAATTACTCACGTGTTTGAGTGATAACACTTTTGCATTCAGTATATCAATATGACTACGAAAAAATTCACGAAAGCAATGGAAATTAAATGTATTCCCGTAAATTACTGTCTTAACGATCAAGCACACTTTTATGGATGAAGTTTTCTTGAACAATTCCAAAAGCCCACTTAATTATTACACATTAAATGAATCTGTGTCTGATGTCTACTAAATTATTTCAAGAACAACTTCAATTAGATTTAATTGAGAATTGAAAATAAACTGGCTGATGTTTAATTATTTAAAGTTTGATATAAAAATAGATATCGATATTATTTGACGATTTTGTGAAGAGCAACGTCTTACAGAACTGATCAACTATAGAAGTTTAAATACATAAAAGTCATAGACAAACATTTACTGGAAAAACTATTTTACAAAAGTTATATTGATTATTCAGTGATTTTAAAGTGGTAGAATGGTATGAGGTACCCTGACTGAAAAAAAAGATTCATTTTATAAGTAGATACCCAAAAAAATAACAAAAAACCTTCGAAAATATTTCATAAAACACAGTTGAGGGTCAAGTCTAAAGCCTATTTATCTTTTTCAAAACTTACGACCCCTTTTTCGATTGTGTAGAGTATTTTTAAACAAGTACACATGTGGCATGCCTGCTCAAGGAGCTTTATAGTTAAGGTTTTCAACACTTTTATCACGTATTCCGTTATATTGTGTAACTGCTGAAAAAACCTTGTTTTATCAACACGCTTAAATTGTACACAATAAATATAAATAACTAGTGCTGAGAATACGGGTAATTAATACTGGCTGTAGAACCATTGGAGCTTTTTTGCGTGCATTTTGTTTAAATGTTTGGTATTACTGCATTTGTTAGATTATTTTCAATAACCAATTCAATTAATAAAACGTAAATGAAAATAATTAAAAAAATTCGTAAAAATAATCTTCAATTTTTAGTATTTAAGAACAGAGAGTGGGTTGCATAGAACATTGAAAGAAATTTACGATAAACATTTTTTAACACATTAATATTATCGCTATTTTCATTATATTATACTTGAGAGCTAAATTATTTTTGTATAAAAGTAAACCTGAAATAAAAATGAAAACGTTTTACAAATGAAGCCTGTGTAAAGTATCAACAATCCCCACGTGAATTCTTTTTTAAGTGTTTTGGAAATAATCTTCTTTATAAAATGAGAAATATGTATCAGAGTTAGAAAAATATCCAGGTACACAGAATGCTTAAATTTAAATAATAAAAAAATAACAGTCATAAAAAAATCCAAAATCTACATATTAGGAGAAAATAACTTCACGCAATTCTTTTTTTTTTTTTGATACTTAGATTTATTTAAAATTTTGTGCATAGTGAGTTTGTAGGTCACTTTTAATGTGTTAAATGTCAATTTTGGTGGAAAGGCATTACATATAAAAAAGAATTTATACTTTGATTTAAAATAAATCAAATCAGGAACGTACTATTTTTGTACTATCAAACTTATTTTTTATTAAAAATTGAATCATAGAAAGTAAAAAAAACATTTACAACAATAAAAGCAGCTGTTTTTTTTTTAAATTTGATAAATTTTTATATAATTTACTGAATTAAAATGAAGAATTTTATTTATATAAGGGAGTGAGTCAATTTTATTTGTTTTCTAATCCACTTCTATCTTTTGACTTATTTTTATAACAATCATCACTAATAAGTAAAATATAAGTTATTCAGCTTGCAGGGCTGAAAAACTCAAATAAAATGTATGTTCAAAAATAATAATCAAATATTTAATGGATAAATAAAATCAAGATCAACAGATTTGTATTAAATAATGTAATGTAACACAGAATATATGGTATTTTTTTCTTTGTTTTAAGAAGTCTTCAATAACGTTTTACAAACATGAAATAAGTATTCAACTAATTCAGTAATCACTAAAAATTTATGTATTTAAAACATTTTGTAACAAAGAAAGTTTATAAAATCGATCATCAAAATTAAATTTAATTTTGTCAACGTAACTTCCGGTCACAGTGAGTTAAGGGTTTTAAGGCTATTTGCCTAACCTAGATACGGCTAATGGAGTTGTGTTTTCTTTTGCTCCTTATATACACGTATCTCAAAATAAACTTACTAAGTTTAAGAGCCTTGGTTAATTCTGACGTGGGTAATTTGATTGAATTATTTCAATTTGAAAATCGTAGCGTATATATAAATAGTACGTGTTCAAATTTGGGCAAAGTGGAATATGCTGTATAAAGTTAATCACTTAAGTTCTATTGAGTGTAAAAGAACTAACATAGTTTTTTCTTTTATCATTACTTAATAAAAAGTAGAGTAAAAGAATTTAAAATTATTTAATCCCATCACGTTGCATAAGTACTATTATTTTATTAACTGAATAAGCATTTAAGTTAGAATATTGGATGTTTGTTTTTATTTATAAAACAGCATATAATAAATTTATATTGTTGAGATTTTGTACATTTCCATGTATTTCGTTACTAACGACCTGGGTTTCGCCTTTCAGAATCGTGTGCTCGAATGCCTGAAGATGCTGAAAGGAGAAACCCAGGTCGTTAGTGACGAAATTAATGGAAATGTAAAAAATCTCAAAATTCTTGGAATTACTGCATTTGTTAGATTATTTTCAATAACCAATTCAATTAAGAAAACGTGAATGAAAATGTTTAAAAAAATTCGTAAAAATAATATTCAATTTTTCGTATTTAATAACAGAGAGTGGGTTGCATAGAACATTGAAAGAAATTTACGGTAAACATTTTATAACACATTAATATTATCGCTATTTTCATTATATTATACTTGTGAGGTAAATTATTTTTGTATAAAAGTAAACCTGAAATAAAAATGAGAAACGTTTTACAAATGAAACCGGTGTAAAGTATCAAATTAGAATTGTTGAGATTTTGTACATTTAAATATATTTCGTTACTAACGACCTGGGTTTCGCCTTTCAGAATCGTGTGCTTGAATGCCTGAAGATGCCGAAAGGCGAAATCCGTGTCGTTAGTGACGAAATACATGAAAATGTAAAAAACTTCAACGATTCAAATTTGATATTGAAATTCCATCAAGCACCCTCAGTTGATATCTTAAAGTATATAATAATTACGATAGGTATTGTTTTTTGGAGGAAATAATCCAACCCTCTGAGAAGTTTCGATTGAGCTTAGATTAATGAGTTATAGATTCAAAATAATTTTAAGTTTATATTTACACTTGCGCGTTTAGGAAAAAATGGTCCATTAATGCTAACAAATAATAAAATCTGGCAATGAAAAAAAAACTATCGGATTAAATTGATTTATGTCATCAGATTATCTAATGCAGCCATGCTTTAATTAAACCTGTTTATATTATTCTAAATAGTTCTTATGGTATTATTTAATTAATATTATTATACTAGATGACAAAGAAAAATATTCTTTCTTTGCGACTCATGGAAATCTAAGACAGAAAATATAAATTATTAAGAAACATCTAGCATGTTTAAATGAAAACTAGGAATGAAAGCTTATCTTATCTTTGAATACAGACTTTGAATGTGACTTGTCGTGTCAAAGGAACCCAACATCTTAATTGCAAAGAGACAATACCACGTATGCAAATGGTGACCATATTATTTTTGGGAGCACAAAGAACACATCCGAAAATGTTATGTAATTTACTTACTTGTTGTAATTAACACACGTAACGAGTAAATGTTCCTACCAGACACAGAAAATTACATAAAATATGTTGAAAATAGTCATAAACATTTACGATACCTGCGCCGCGCTGCTAACGGGTACTGGAGAAATTGTAGTTTTATATTTGTGTATGCTATGTGTTGCATGCCAATTATTGTCAATGAAATAAAGAACCTTCCTTTAAGTAAAGATCTAATGGTCACCGTAAGAATTTTGATATTTTTTCTTGAAATATCAAATGATCAGAACTAATTTCCATTGATTTTTGATTTGAAAGTGATGTTGAAAGTGCTCACGGTGATCAAAACTGGTTTCGATCATTTAATAAAATTGTCAAACAGAATAAAGAATATTTTTATGAATATATTATGCTTTTACACCAGGAATTGACAGTTATTAATTATTTTTAAACTATCATAACCGTACCGTGATATATGACGGTATTTTAATTGAAATACTGAATGTCTAAAGTAGCTAGTGCGTCGGAGCGGTGTGTGTATTGTTTACGCCGCGAACGCTTACAACATGGGAAAATTTCGTACCTGTTTACCTGTGATATGTGATAATAATAAAGCGTGTACAGAGTGGTCTGGGCTAAGATAAGATATCGTACGATAAACACCTTTTTGTCAATATCATCTGTATAACATCTGCTTGACCAGTTTTTGTTTAGACAAACAGAAGTCGCCATCAACTAACCTCATATTCCAAATCGGACGTCATCGGACCGATTTATTATTTTGGTATTTCATCGTCTCTCGTTCTTATTATATACCCTACCCAACTGAGATGTGAGGCTTATTTGACGATATCAAATTATTGAACCACTAAGAAAAGTTTCGTAGCCTGTAGTGAAGGTGTGACCCCACTTATTTTATTGGCATTTGGAATATTGTTAAAGATTATTTATCACTTTTGGTATCACCCAAGTTCCATACATTACATTGTAAACATTTTAATTTTGAGAAATTATATTTTAATTGGCAGTCAAAGTTGACATCCGTTGGTAGGCTATTTAAAACAGTTCTATCTGGCGCGTTCGGGTAAAATGACGACTTACAATATTTTTCATAGTTACCATAGAAATTCAAACCGTTCAAAAGTGTTTATTTCTCAATTAATCTTCTAAAGCATGTTTAAATCTTTGTTTATGAATTTGACCAGTTAAGAGAGGTTAATAATTGATGTCACTACAGATAAACATAAACTGACTCAATTTGTGATAATTTTTGTTACGCTGTAAGACAATTTACCATCTGATATAATTATACCTGTAATGTTATTTTTATATATTAACTTGTAAGAATTGATTCTGTCGTGGATGGTTGAGGTTTGAGGAGATGGTTGTTTATTTTATTAATTACATACTTAATATTTGATTGTTTTTAAATGGTTCACTATTTTTTTCTTATAATTTTCCCCAATCCCATATTTGCTAAATGCATCAGTAATATCATTAAAAAACGCTGCTCCGCTAATGGACTTTTAATGTAGCTATATTTGTGGTTTCCGATTAGTATTTATTGATTTGTAAGAGGTCCATAACATTTTAATTGTAGACTATTTTATTTGATTTATGTAATATTTGTTTGCTAATCAGTAATTTCTTATCTTAGTTCATGAATCATCAGTTTTATATACCTTTTTTACACTCAATTTTATATAAATTGGTCTGTTATGTTTGTGCTTTTATCAGTTGATGAGCGAAACCGGTCCTGATCATTATAAACACGTGGAAGTACTACAAATGGACTGTGTTTTATTTTTAAAATATAATGTGTTCCCACCAAGAATTGACAGTTAACACCTTAAAAGTGATAATTGTAAGTGTCCAAGAAAAGAGATGGCCTGTTTCAAATATATAAGTCGTCTTATATTCGGAATCATGTGATATTTTAAAAACATACATCTAATATTTCAATGCGTACCTAAAACAGTTGAATTTGAGTTATCAATATGTTCCAACCCACTTAAGAGTTTTGAAACGAAATTAAACAAATATGAAATTAATTTAAATTTCTTATTGATAATTGGTGATATTATTTTTTGCTGTTATGAGGTATTGCGCTTCATCGTTTGAAACATGTCAAGTTTTATGCTTCAATTATGCCGAGTTTCCACCCATTTGCGGGAAAATTTAATTAATCGTGGCTGACGGAAGTTTTAAGCTATAACGTTTATGCGAACCTGGTCTCGAGATATTGGTTCTACATTTCAAAAGACTGATGAATCTTCCTATGAATCAAAACGGATGAAAACTCTTCTAACTTGTATTTATGGCCTCGATTGCAATTTGAATATTAATATTGAAAACTCGACAAGTCAGCAGCCACATATTATTTATATTTGAACGAATAGAATCTAAATGTGTTTGTACAATCAATATTTTGACGAATCATTGATCTTTATTTCAGTTTCTGAAACCAATATAAATGTATTATATTAATGACAATCTCTGTACGGACAGTTTAAAAAATTGTTTAAGTGTTTTCTGTTCGAAGGCATGGATATTTGTGATGTTTAAATTCCCCTTTACCCATTCCATACTAAAAACGAAACGTAGCAAGAGCGATTAACTAACCACTAGTCCTATACTTATATCCATACTCTCTTCAAAAAAAAAAAGAGTTGAAGAACTGAATAGAAAAAACCTCAGTTGATATAAGCTTTATTAGGATTCCATATTCTCCTAATTGGGAGCAGACATGGTAAAAAATTCATGATAGAAATGCATTCAATGATAACTCTATTTTTAGCATTTAGATTTAACTTGTATTATTTCAGAGATAATTTAAGAATAGATCTGCCGCCGACCTAAATTATTGTTGTCTGTCTTGTGAGGTATAGCGCGTTCTGTCAGTGTCTCTGATCCTATCAGTGTTGTCATTCGTATTTATTCATTCCCCAAACGTGTAAGAAAAAATAGTAATTGAGTAATTATAAATTCTTTTAAAGTAAGAAGATATTTTTCTTTTATGACTACATGATTTTTGAGAAAATTCAAAATGTTAATTGATAGATTGATTGAAAGATTGGTACTTTGATAATTCTCTGAACTTGCAATATATTACCATAACAAGATATTTATTCCCATGATTTATTATTTATCAATATGCAAATAAGTAATATAAAATAAGGTTTGTGTAAGCCTACTGGGAATTATATTCATAAACAATAATTAACATAAAGTTATTAAAGTAACTAATAACACGAATATATGGTTATGCGGTTTTGATAATAGTATCAATTATTCATAATATATCATAGAGTTCACGATGTGTAAATGGTGTCATATTATATTATCTGCATTAATAACACAGTTTGAATCTTAATATTTGAAAAATAAATTAATAATCAAAGACATTTTTATAATCGGACAATTATTAAATGATTTGTGAAAGACGTTCATATATTTAAAGCGTCAATCAGTGACACACAACTCGCCGCCCGTGGGAACAATAATATGTTATTAGTAACCTATTGTAAAATTAAATAATGTATATTTGTCAATAAAATCCTGTTTTGAAAATAATAGCTGCAAGAAGTCCAGTGTCAGAAATTTCACTTTGGTTGATACTAAGTTACATCAAAGAGATTAAAAATATTTATTCTAAAGTCATATTTTAGGTGTCTGGTCTAGTATAATAAATCATTATTTTTAAATATTTTTATCCATTGTAGACCGAGAAAAAACATTACAATTTGGGTAAATTAGCTCTCCTGACAAATAGGTTGTGTACCACTGGTTCAGATGTATCATTTTATGTATTCATACAAAAAGTATTTTACACATTATTATGGATCAGTACAAATATACTTAAAAGAAATAATGAAGTATTTAAAATGGTATTTAATTAATTTAGACAAGATGTACGGTCATAAAACCATAATTGTTGTTTTCTGATGGAAATATTTAGCAAAGTAAATTTTTTATCATGACTCTTTGGCACTACAGTGTTTTTGATAGAAATTAGCGCTAATTTTTACTAGAACACTTCATCGATCCTCAACTTTTTTAATGCAATAATTGACACCGATAAAGAAATTTATCCCAGAACATTTAAATGATAGACAAAAATATAATAATACCAAATATTCACAGTTTATATATAATGTAAAAAAATGCAAATCCTTTTTAATACATAGTTTGATAATATAAAATATTTGACTCATGCTGAGGAATAATTTTCATTAAAATTATAGACTTAAAATTGTTAACATGGAATCATTTTCGTGAGTCAAACAGGGTACATTTTCTAAATTGCGTAATTTACGACCGGTGTAATAACAGCCCTCAAAAGAGGGAAATCATATTCCATTTACGACCAAATCCCTAAATGTAAATGGCAAAATTTATAGAAGCGTGCAGAATTAGGATCATTGAAATATGTATTAATTTTATGCGAGTCGTATAACATGTGAACTAATTTTAAATTGCCCTGAAATTGAATACATCGCACGAAAAACGACAAACATAATATTTTACGCAGTTGTTATTAATAAACGGAGATACTCAAATTAACTATGATTGAAACTTCAGACTATTATACAAAAAAAGTATATGGTTACTCAATAAAAATAATGAAAAATTCTTGAGTTGCCAAAGATGTTATAGTGACTTACAAACATTTATCATAAATTATTACCTGCATCTGTATTACATGAATAATTTGTCTACAGTCTACACGATACCTCTTACGAATTAAATTAAAAAGGGAAATTTCAGTATTTAGATATCTCACAAATATATTAAAGAGCTGTATAGACTAGTCAAATATTAACATAACAGCTATCTTAGAAAACAATAATATGTAACTTTGTAATTAATATTTTTTTTTAATTTTACCATATCTGCTCCCAATGTCGCAGAGTGGAGATAGAAATATAAAGCTAGGACAGGAATAGTGGTATGTTTATTGCTCCTCCCGTTTTAGGATCGAATAGATTGAAGAGAATTCTAGACATCACAAAAATCAATGCCTACGAACAGAAATCCATAAATCCAAGAATTGCTGGGTCCATGGTGCAGTGGTCAACATCATTGCCTTCGGTTACGGATGTCTCGAATTCAAATCCCAGTACAGACAGTTTCACAAATTAACTATACATATAATTAAATTTCTGAAATGAATAACATCCAATTATCAAGTGAGAATTCAGTAAAAAGATTTTTACGAGTAGGTGAGTCAATAGTTCAATCTCTATTTTCAGATATGATTGCAAGAAGTTTATGCAAATATTATATTACAAATGAAAAATTAACCCGATATCTCATTTTAAAAAAGCTTCACGAAACATTTGCCACATTGGATATTTCGTGGGCCAGTTCATCTCCTTGAACAGAGTAACATCTTTCACGCCTCATTTGAGTTTGACAGCACATTAAAATGACATCCTCATTGTGAGTAAACTAAATAACAAAGAATCTACGTGAGAAAATATTAATAGAAAGCGTATTTTTATCTGCCATTAAAATTTTTACCGAGTTTGCTTGTTTTGTAGCTTCGGCTTGTATACTTCATATTAACAGTAACAAATATCACCAAAGAGGAAACATAAGAATAAAAAACACTTGAAAAGCATTATCGCTAAATAGTTTTCATCAGATTTCCTCAGTCGAGATGGTAAAGCTCTATATTTTCATTGTAAAATCCAAGGTTCAAATCCGTAAATGGCAATAAACATTGAAATATTTAACATTACATGAAAATTTGTATGTCATACCAAGGCTTCCTAAACATTTTCAGCAATGGAACACATTAAAATTCTGAAATTTTAACAAAACATCTTGTTTATTGTGCAGGGTAGTTAATAATATTAATTAAAAAAAAATTGCATATTCAGTAGTTATTTTAAAACATAAAACATAACTTAATTGCAAAAATTCTTGATATCAGACGTCATATTTGAATGTTGAACACTTATTTACATGGTTTGGCATAGAACCTTTTCCTGGACAGTGTCTCCATTGAAACATAACAAAAAAATCTTGCTTCGCATAAATATAGTAAAGAGAAGAACATTATTAGATTTTTTAACAAACTGAGCACAATGACGGATGAATGAAACCAGTTCTGTTATTCAGAAAAAATGTAGATGCACTACATAAAAAAATGTGATTTATTTATTTAAACAAAAAATATTAAACCTATTAGCAACGAAAGTAACAATGACGAGTTTCAGCAAGTGGTTCATATAGAGTCCTTTTAAAACAACTAATTATCAAGAAACATTAAAAAATCTACATCGAGAGAAAAATTAAGTTTTGTAGTAGCCTAGTTGAGGTGATCTTGCTTAGTGATCAGGCAGTCCCAGATTTGAATCTTCGCTAGGTTAAATAAAAATATGTTTTTTTTCAAGGGTATTATGGCGCCTTTTCATTTCATTGCTTGAGCACGTCATCCTACTGCCACCTAAGAGTAGCCTGATTTAGCCATCGTGGTAGTCACAGACTCATCATACATCGCTGCCACGCCAGCGTCCTGCATGCTATAAAAATCTTATTCGGATGAGGCGTGGAACGTCGCAAAGGACCTAAATAAGTGTCACTATCTTGTGATTTTTGCTTAAATAAGAAAACATACTAAAAAGTACAATAGAGGAAGAAGAATATAAGAGGTAAGTACATGAATTGGACAATAAGTGTTATTGTTATACATTTGAATAATCTTAAAGCTAAACATTGTACACAAGATTTACAATTTCATAACCCAAAGTGTTCAACAGGATATTTATCAATAAATTTTAGCTAATCTTCTCTGGGTTAAATTTCATTTGAGGTCAGTCGTGTGAAACCATTTAGGACTGTAATCTAAATTAGGGTCAGACCAATATTTTTATCGTCGTTTTCCATTATTGTTTTACAGTCGTTGCCAAATGCTTGTGAAAATTTTAAATTAGATTTTTTATTTTTTCTAACAGTCGTAGTAAACGAAAGTAAACGAAAATATAAGTTAATAATTTGACTAACAAGTAAATTAGTATTTTCCTCAAAGACATTAATATCCTGGAAAGTAATGCTAATACGAAAAATTAAAACCTCTTTTGAGGATAAAAAATTAACATTACAGTTTTTTGTGAACTACCTTTGGAAAGGTACATTTTAATTTGACTGTAAAAATAAAGTTAAAATTCGTTCCCTGTGTAGAAAATGTATTTAATGAATTGAATAGGCGAATCAATTCAAGAAAAATCTTGCAGACAGTTTCATTATATACTTTATTATTATGAATAAAATAACCACTAGAAATTCAATAATTGAAAGTTTTGTTATATCGAAAAATTCATGATTGTTTCCTAAGTATTCGATTAATATGGAGATTTTTTAATTTACAACCTTTTTTACATCAGTTAAATAGGTTAATCTCTTATAAAGGTATGGGTTCGGAACGCCTCATTGATAAGGTAATGTAAAAATCGAATTAGACTTTTTATGACTATTTTCCGGATCCGTAAGTGAGCTCCAGTTTCTAATAGCGTAAATAAAGGTACGTATATATTGTATGGGAGCTATTTAAAAGAATGGCTCATTAAATCTTAATCACCAGAACGCAGCCATTTTATTTTATTTCCCTGCCACCTTCTAATTCCAACCAAAGTACTAACGATGTAAATTATCGCAACGTAAGCCTACGACTCTACACTATCACCGAGTAGTTGACATTTACATTTGAAATCAGAACACGAAATTCAACAGAATGTTGTACCACACCCTACAATGAAAATGATATGCTTACAATTCCATGTTGTTCAAGTGATATTATAGATTTCGATAAACTCTTTCAGATTCCACAAATACTGTCATTTTAGACTCGTTTTGGATTGTCACTCTTCATTTCAATATGCATATATAGCCACCTCTTGATTTACGAAGTGGTTCTATTTTACCATAGATTGTAAGCCGATATGATCGGTAGTCGAATCACTTACAAACAAAAACATACCTTTTAAGCTTGTGTATCAGTTTTTTTTTAAATTAAACACAATCCATTGGTACTACTTTCACATATTTATAATGATCAGTACCGGTTTCGCTCATCACGAGCATTATCAAATGATAAAAATACAAACATATCAGGCTTATTTATATAAAATTGAGCGTATATAAAACTGATGGTTCATGAACTAAGACAAGAAAATACTGATTAGCAAACAAATTATGCATTATTTTTGTCAGTTGATAATGCTCGTGATGAGCGAAACTGGTCCTGATCATTATAAATATGTGGAAGTAGTACAAATCAATTGTGTTTTATTTTTTTAAAATATAATGTCTTAAAAGTGATTGTGTATCAGTATCAAGGTATGTATGTAAATAGCTTTTTTATGAATTGTAAATTGTTAAATAAATAGAAATTACAAATAATCATATATATGATGAGACCTGACGTTGCCGATTTCGAAATGTAAATACTCGCCTGCACTGAAATATTATGTTTATCAGTAAGCATTATTAACTGGCAAATAATATACCTGGAACAAAACACGACGTTGCAGATTACGGAATGATTGCAATAATATTTGACCGATATCCGTTATTATGTTGATACTGCGCGACAGGTAGACGCTCATCAATGTCTGCCGAAACTAGATAATAAATACAGTATAAATAGACAAACTAGGGACAGCTTAAAGAAATTCTGTATCGACCGCCGAATGGAAACCAATAACCGTCTCAGTGTGATACCTGTCGTCACTCGCCGACCGAACTCTAGACTGCATCAATCGTCAGTATCATCACCAACATCAGTCGTCCAGTCTTAATCACGTCAAGCAACCACATTGGAATCGTATTCCTACACATATCTATTCAACAATATTTAGAAATATAATTCTGTGCGTATTAATTATCGTCATTTGTGTCACTGGTTTTCATTACCGGCTCTTAAGATTTAGAAGGGAGTTTAGTAATGATGTTTGTTTTATTAGTGTCCTAAGTACAGTATCGTTTTTTATGAAAGAGTATGAACGACACTTGGCTTGAGTAACCTTTCTTAGAGTCAAAAGCCTTGTCAAATTATTAATTAAAATAAATAAACAACTTACTTCTCCTTGTTTTACTACATTCAAATTAAATAGTGATTAGTTATTACAAAATTTAGCTTAGTGATTGTCCTTGTATTGGAGCATTGAGACTATCAATACTGGCATTGATATCGTTCACGAATAAATTGAATTGTGGTATAGTTATTCCTGTCTGAGTTTTTGATTAATTTTGATACCTAACAGAACACAACAGACACTTTCACGTACGCCATTAGTCAGATCGAGAATCTGACTAACTTTGGTGTGACGGTTCAGGGTCGAACCAAACGTAATACGCCGGGGTTTGCTGGTATCGAAATGGTTAAATCCAATTTATGAAAAATCAGATAAATAGAAAAAAACGTTTTATAAATGAATACAAGTTTCACATATTTTTTCTTCAACATTTTAAGTAAAGCAACTATTATTTACACGTAACATGAATTGATATTAATTAACTTTTGTATAATCAATGATTAAATTTTCGATTTGACCATTTCTGATATGACATTGAGGATTTCACTACTTTTGAAACAAAATCATGAGGATTTGTTTACCTTTTATACAAAGTTTTTACTCGCCCACTGCAAGTCGTCAGCCATTACTGTTAATTACTATGAACAAATCCTAGATCATGCGTCACATTTGGTGAATGTGGTTGGTCGATTCACATTTGACTAAATTTAATATGAAAAAATATTTGACTTGCATTTTACATTGAATAATGTTAGATTTGTTCAAGTTTGTTAAATTATTTCTATATATGGTTTATCAGAGTTTCACTCAAAATACTCAGTTGAAAAAAAGCTTAACACGGATTTGTCCAATTATGATACCAACACATATATGTTTTAGACTCAAATCAACGAATGAGAGAAATATATATTGGTATTCCAACATTTCTTTGTTAAATGCAAATATTATTCGATGAATAGTCTATAATGTTTCATATTTGAAAACAAGATATAACAAAACTTACATACAAGCTACACCTCTACAGCTTTCTTTATATGCTACAGTGTTTACACAAATGTGATATATTTACAGAATATATTGTTATGAAAACATCTATATATGACATAATTTTGTGGAGACATCTATATATTTTGACACATTGTAAATCTTAACGCTACGTTAAATTGTCACTTCCTTCCTCGGATGATTTTGTATGCAAATTCCTTGCCTGCCTATGTACCACTAGTGAATACATAGGACTGGCAACCAGTGGCGTGATCTTGAATAAAATAGATAACATTTTGATTATGAATGTAAGAGTATGACCATAAAAAAAAATATAGCCTAGTTTCATATAATAGTTATCATTTAAGAGAAGGAACGATTTTGCTGTATGAAAAAAATGTTTTGAAATTGAAATAATATAGAAATTTTGGTAACGAAATTGACGTAAAATATTTTAAAATAAGATATAAATAAAACGTAATTAAAATTTTGTTGTAAATTACATGTATGTAGTTTCAGATAAAAAATATTTACTTTTTGTTTCGAGTTCATTAAAAAATCACTATATTGAATTCGTTTGTTACTGTTAGAAAATTCAGAAAGAACAATGATTTCTTACATCTAATAATTGAATGATTAATTTATTTTGAAGACGTCTTGTATTAAGATTGACAAAATATGTCGTGCTTCTTTTGGTAATAGACAAATTTCATTGTTACAAAGCAAAAATATCATAATATTGAATTCTACCAAACAAATGTCAATTCAATCAATAAAATGATATGCATATTTTTTTTACCATGCCCGCTCCCAAACATAATCAACTTGCTTGTTACTCAGTTGCTCAACCTTTCGTTTTAGAGAGTAGGAATGTAAAGTTAGGGTTAGGAAATTAGTAATGGTTAGTTAATCGCTCTCGCTACGCTCCGTTTTTTAGGATCGAATGGCTGGGAGGGGATTTTTAATAATAATAATCAATTTTATAAATAACTTTTATTGATAAAAACAATGTTTTCATAGCTAGTTGATAGTTATGGTTGATAAAGAATAGATATATGAAGCAAACAATTTACAACATTTAAATAAAAATCAATCCATAATAATTTAAAAATGACTCATCTCAAAGTATAAACAGAATTCGTTTAAAATAAAAACAGTCGCAATCATAATTTACATTTTTCATCTGGACAATAGAATTTCAAGTTATATTTTTATTTTAAAAACTAGTCATTATTTTTGTACTTGTTCCACATTTTTATAATGCTCAGAAACAGTTTCGGTCATTATAAAAATGTGAATAAAATATAATGCCCATTCCACAAAGAATTATCAGTTAACACCTTTAAAGTTATTTGTTTGTCTGAATGGACCTTTTATATGAATAGAATAAGTTTTACAAGTTTATTGGCAAATTTGATATACACGCCTATGGTGGAAATAATGCCACTGACTTAAAATAGTCAGGCAGGAAATTGAAGCGGAATATGATTTTGACAAGAGGAAAACAAAGTCTACGGCGAAGACACTCACATACTCTAATGAACGGAATATCACAATACCTGTTCAGACCTAAGAATACTATTTGTTGAAATGGCCAATGTAAAAGAAATTAATTTTGGATGAATAACTCTTATCATTTGAATATCGGATTAATAGCTTCAGATTTTTTTCCGCCTCTGTTTTTTCTTCAAGTTTGTTTGATTGAGACAAGTAATATGAGATGTCAGTTCCAAGGGTTGCTTCATACAAGTTGATCCATCTTTCTTTAAAATTTTCTTGATTGTAATTCATTTGATATATGGACAACTACAAAATGTCATTTTTTTAAATAATGGCGGATTGGCGTCGGCTGTAATGCCATGTATTATTATTTTTTCAATATATACATTATAGTGAACACTTGCATTTTAAATTGTTGACAAATATTAGATAAATATTTTAAATTACTAATGAACATTTTTCTTGAATATGTTTACACAAATCAACAGCAAAAGCAAGCAGTATTTAATTTAAAATTTAAACATATAATCAATCGTTACTTACTTTGAAAAGGTTCTAACTGCACTTGACCATGATTTGAGATACGAGCGTTTGAAGTTTTGATTGATCATATTTTGTATTTTGAAGGATAAAGTGTGTTTTTAATTAGTTAGTTTGCATATATTTTCATACATAAATAAATAACTTGCTTTTAATATAATTTATTTTGAATATATTAGAAAATAATGAGTATCTAAAGCTTTAATTAGAGCTGACAACAATAGTTTGTTTGAAAAGGTTTTATTGGATATTTCAATTTTATCAAACAAAATGTTCTGATTTTTGAGATATTTATTATTAGTATATATTATCATGACTTACTGAACCATATAAGCTAACAATAATATTATAATAAAACAGAATAATAATACATATATACTTTGAATGAACGAACTCAGCAAACTTTCGTCAATGACCACATCGATAGAACAATAGAAGTATAGGGTAAAATACACACCAACAATCGTGTGAAGAATGTTCAACATGACGTTAAAACGTTTTCAAAAAAACTGTGATGTGTATGTTTTTTCTGTGAGATGAAAACAATTAGTTATATCGATTCATAGAACCGTATAAAACAAATTTATGAATGAAAATGTGTGGATAGAACTCCAGAATACTGCTAACTCCCTCATTGAACAATATATGACTCTGAAATCAACGAATATGGTAGAATGTGGCTAATACAACATTTTACAATAAAAAGGTAATTTTAGGCCAAAATGTCAGTTAGAACCTTTTCAAAGTAAGGTGACGCAATGTTAATTCATCGAAATTCTTAACTAAATTTGAGCTATTTTTAGATATTGGTTCATTAAAAAATAATGTGTCCCAATAATAGCAAAAAAAGTCAAAAAAAATATTTTAAAATAAAATTTTAAATAAATTCCAATAATGTTTTCATACTCAATTATATTCTATTCATATTTGTACACGCTTTATTAATCACTTTTAATGGGTTAACTGACAATTCTTGGTGGAAAATCTTATATTTATTTAAAAAATAAAACATAACTTGTTTTATACTACTTCCACATGTTTATATTGCTGAACTGATTTAGTTGAAGCTGCTTTGAAAGGGTATCGCCTTTTGCACTAAATACGACAATTTGAATAATTATTTATATATATATGTATCTAAATTAGCAACTTGCATCTCGAAAGAATGAATTGAATCGACAGTGAAATTTATGTACACGTGCTGTCTCAAATGTGACACGTGCTCAGATTTCCTTTTCATACGAAAAATAACAATATTACAGCTTAAGTTGTAAAGAAATATAAGTAATATCTTTATGGCATTCAAACGATACAAAAACGATACATTCGGTGCAAAATTTGCATGAGGATAGAATTACTTTTTATTCAGCCATTAATTTTTATTTTGGTCACCATTTTCTGTGAAAAATGGAAATATGCCAAAAAACTTATTTGATTATTGTAAATTTAAAAATATATAACATTTATTATTTTGAAAGATTTTCAATGTAACACAGGCAAGAGAACCTCTCTTCTTTGAAAAACTTGACAATTGAACTTTGACAATTTTATTTTAAACACTGTATTCATGTCATTATAATATTATGGATTTAAAAATATGAAAATAACAAATAAGACTTGGCAATTAGCTAAATATTTAAAAACACTTTAAATGTACAGTTCAACGATGCGAGATAACGTCCAATTAAAAAATACGACTGAAAATTAAAAACGAATCCTCAAATCGTATTTCAAACTTGGAAAACTTACGCGTTAAATTTTCTTCAGAAGAGAGTTAAAAAAAATTTGTGCATCATTCAATAAATGTAATAGCTTATTTTGATATATTGAAAAACATGATTTAACTCACACGATAATAAAGTATTGTTTTCACGATATTCAATAATTAAGTCAAATTGAAAAACATTTTTTGGTCTATGTCGACATTGTTTCATTAAAATTATTTCGCAAATACCTCGTGTTTAAATTCGATGGAGATACCCATGTTCGTTTTTCATAGATTAAGTCCTAACAATCGAATTGTTAAGCAAGGTTTTGGGTCCAAAGGTGAAGCATTTTAACTTTAATAATTATTATATATTTCAGCTCCTTTCAAACAACAAAGATGTGACGCGTTACCTGTTTTTCGTACTGAAAATTCACTTTTCACTGTTCAAACCGCATGTCAATTTGATTTATAATAAAAGAGTGTATTAAAAAATTGTATTTCTAACCAATTAAACGATCAACCGCAAGATTGTTGAATATATAAAAATTGCTAGCAAAATATCAATCAAATACACAATATTTACAACCGAGGAGGCCTTAAAGTTGTTTTTAATTGATTTTCGGAATGTCTGAATATATACTACATTCAATATCAGCGATAAATATGTTCTTAAACCAAGTGACTTGTTATTCCTCGGTGGTTGGTCATTTAATCCAACGAAAAAATACAGCAGTCACAAAATGTCTAAGTAAGATGTATTACTGAGCTGAATGTACGAATAAAACTTCATTACAATCGATCAATCAGTCTTTTAGTCAGTACAAAAACGAGTAATGTTAAAAAAGGAGAAAAGTATTTTATTCTTGATCGACTACGTATAAAAAAATCGACCATCAGTAACAAAGAGAGTGTATGAACTTTATAATTTGTGATTTTAATATCCATCTCTTGGTCAATGACACTTTATTGAGCCGGTTAAGATCAAAGTGGTTGAAGTCACTTTTTGAAACTTTTGACTTTAGTCTAGAATTGATATCTACACATACCAAGCTATTAAAAGTAAAAAACAGCTAAGTCAAAATGTCAAAGTGTCATCGACAGATGCCTCAACAAGTTTTTTTAGGTAAACGAAATAGTTTTATTGTTGACAGCAACGTTGATGTAAGTTAGACATGTACAACTGTGTGTAGATTATTGTCTCCACTTGGTCACATTTTACGCAGTCTGTGGCATTGTTATCACTATTATTCACTAAGAAATTGTTTTTTGTTAATTTACTTAAGAATTGTGACTTAATTATAACTATAGTTGTGGTTAGCAAAACAGTTTTCAATTACAATTTTATATTGTCAATTTATACTTAATAATTCAAGTTTATATCAAACGAAAATATCTTTTTTATATTGATTTTAATTAACTTTTTAAAAAACAGTAGAACGAAATAATGGTGCTAGTTTTATTAAAATCAGTCAAACAATACTTTTCTGTAAAGAATACACAAATTCTCAGTTTTTATAACTCCGAACAGCCTTCTAATAATATTCAACACAATAGTTGGAAAGAATTCAACGCTCTGGAATTTATTTCAGTGATTCTACTCAAAATGAGCAATGTATGATTTACGCCACTGTGATTTTCAAAGGCTCATATGTTTTAACTTTATTGTTGCCGTAAAATAATACAATATTTTTTGTTAAATTAAGCACCTTCGATAGTTTTTGCAGGAAAACGAAACTATTTTTGAATTACAGACAGCAGAGTATTGATGATCATCTTATAAATAAATGGCGGTATATAAAATTTTTTCGCTAATCCTATAAATTAATTATAACATTATGAATAAAATGAACTCTCTGTTGATTACTGTTTTGGTTAAACGTATGGATGTTTGTGATTTTCACATTTATTCATCCAATGCTAAAAAGAGGACATAGCGAAAGCAATTGGGTAACTCTAAGTCATTTTATAGCCCAATCCTTATGTCATTTCTTTTACTAAAAATATTGGTTGAGTGACTGAATAACATCTAGTTCTTGAAAAACCAACTTCACACATTGGAATCTGCTTGCAATGTTTGAAGTTCAATAAACTTATGTTGTATACGCAATAGATGTATGTCGCCATTTACTGGTCATAGATAACTAAATATACGTATTACATTTATACAAGTAATACTGTACTCCTTCTAATGAGCTTTATCGAACGTTGCACGTGGTTGCATTACAAATGCAATGCGATGCTTTCAAAATCTGTCCTTGAAAGCTCTACCTTTGATCTTCTTTGATGTCATGGTTGTTTAAGCTTATTATTGAAGATTGTTAGACTGTTATTAAGCGTAAAAAAATAAAATTAATTAAAAAAAAACTATATTCACTTTAAAATCTAATTATTACAAGTCTAATAGATCCGATTTAAATAATTATTATAGAAAGAAATATTTAGCTTTAAAGCCAATGCCAATGACCTTAAAATTGTGAAGGAGAAATGACAACACACATACCCACGTCCAAGATCTCAAATTTAAGATGAAAAATTCTAAATTTAATGATGACCTTGCCCGAACTTGAACTGGGTTCCCACCCGATTACTAGTGCAAAGCTCTTATCACTAAACCACAAAGGCCGTCACCAAATAAACATATTTTGTTTATTTTTACTACATCTCAATTGGTCAAACATAAGTTATCACAATAGATAAATAATGTTTAAATTAAACTCAAGGCATTGGAGTATTACCAAAAGATATTATAGTATATGTTTAAGTATTGTATATGACCACCCAAAATGATAATTATGTTAGCATAAGTAGGTGTAACAAATCCGCTTAAGAATTGTCTGGCGGTGGTGTGATGTGAAAATAGCTAAATGACACAATTATTTTGGAAAGAAGTTTAGTAATATACCATGTTAAAATAATTGATATTTTTTTTTTATGTATCACATCATAATAATATAAAACCAGGATCATATTCAGAAAATAGTAACATTAGACACGTTCTATCACACACACCTGTCTGTCAACGCATTTTGCGCAAGTGAAATGTTATGCTGTATGTTACGGTCAGACAGATATTTAATTGCAATTGTACATCTTTTTCATCACATTGGTCATAATAAATTAGACGTCAACTGTAACGATATGACCAGCTTAGTACAATTAGTGTGTTTTTTTAAAATTTATCTGTTTCCGTTTTAAAAATAATTTTCGTAACCGCCCAATGTACTAGATATTTTCAAAATGAATGAATAACGCATTATAAATATATCAATCAAAATTAACGGCTTTACAATTTAAGACACATGGAAATCAACACGGTTTTTTCTTTATAAACCATTTCCTATTGATGTCATAAAAGACACGAAGAGAAAAATAATTTATTTGTGTGAGTTTTCTCAGTCATTTAGTTTAAAGGTCATATTAAGTATTCCTTATATAGGTGCAATAAGAAACTATAATGACAAGTACGAATTTATTCCATTTCATGATAAATATATCTTTGCTCTTCTTTAAACAATAGTTCTACCACGAATATCATCTGATCCGAAATGGTACAGAGCTTAGTCCAGCTTGGTCACTATTTATATATTATACATATAAACAAGCCTGTATTGATATCTGTTTTGTTGACGGTAATATAACGGGACACATCTAGAACAGGAGCGACCGAAATACAATTCCAATATAAATACATGCAGGGTAAATAAGTATCGTCACGTGACACAAAGAATGCAATATAAACTTCGATTCATTCAACGGCTGCCAAATATATCGTTATAAATATAATATTATAGAAAACTTAATAGTAAGAAATCTATCTGTATCTGTATCTTATCCGAAAAGAGAGGTTGAACGATTCTATAAAGTCCGTATTTTGGTTTGAAAAAAGATCTTTGAGTGGGAGTTCGTGAACAGTAAAGTTACCTTCATCAGAAAAATCAAAATTGATGCCAATAAAATATAAAATTTTTAACAAATCAAGTTGTGTGATAAAAGCCCCTTGTGACCGAGTGAAAAGTTCTGCGAAGCTTTTTGCTTCCGGTCTCCTGCATCACGACTTTCCGGCGGAAGTGTCACCTCGCAGGACAAAAGCCTATTTTCAAAGCGCCTGGCTCTGCCTTCGCTTTGTTTTTCACGCAGTTTTTCTGTATCTGGAACACGAGAGCAGGTGTCATAATAGAGCTGCTATTATATCGATTGCTTTTAACCTGAAATATCTTACTTTTTTAGTGTTAACCAAAAAATGAAATGTAAGTGCTGTTATAATATTGTTATATAAATTGAGTCGTATAATATCAAAACTAGAACTGTCCCATATTTGTCGAAATTGAACTAATACTGCCGCACTATTCTTCCGATCATAGTGTAGGGTTATACATAAAATTTTGGTATAAAAATCATGTAAATGTAGTATAAAAACGTAAAAGTAAATGATGCTTGATACCAAAATCAGAACGATTAACAACTTTGGAAACAAAAGTGCAAGGTTTGGTAAATCATACTTTCTACCAATCACAGAGTTACCCTTAGTGACGTCACAATATGGCCGTCGAATAACGGACAGTTCTACTTTTGATACAACTCAATTGACAGTATGGTTTAAAAAAGCTTACGTAAAAAATCAATATTTGATCAACTTAAACTATTTCTTACTATTATTTACTATTATTGATGTAGAATCATGCCGTAAATTGTTTTACAAGAATTGGTTGTTAATTAGCCTGTTAACAACTCGTTTTAGAAGAATGAAAGGATGGAAAGATGAGGTTGGAAAAGAACAAGAAGTTAGCTAATCACTATTTCTATGCTATGTTTGGATAAAATTTAAACGTGACGGAAATCTATAGATATAAATATGAATCCGAAACCTCACCGATACAATCAATATAAGCATATTACTGTGTAAATGATAATCTATATTTTTTCATCATGAAATCATCATGAAATTATGACGTTTCTTTTCCTCTTGGAGATTCAATTATTTTATGACTTATCATTATTAATTTAAAAAAAACTCTTTCAATAAAATAGGTTAACCATACCTTTTATAGTGGATTTCACCAGAGTAAAATTAATGCAATTTTACTCCAGCAATATTTAATTCATCACATTTATCTATGCAAAAAAGCTATTACTATTCCAAAAACGATACGCTTAATCAGCTTCACTCAGTTAATGAGAATTTTAATGTTTACTCTATGAGTAAAACTGGTTCTGTTATTAAAATAAATATTGTGGTATATGTAGATAAGGTTTTTTTTCATTATTTACTATAATATCTTTTAATCATGTTTTAATTATTTAATTATCAATTATTCATGCATAGTAACATAAAGTTTATGTTATTATCTTATAGCTCTACGGAAAAACTTTATTTTTGCTAAAAGCTTTTAAACTTTATCGAATTGTTGTCGTTAAGTTGATTTCATATCAGGATTTTGTCAAATATGGGTTAAAGTTATCAAGAAAGCTCTCAAAGATAAGAAATAAGTGTCGATTGTTGCGGAAAACAGAGAGCTAGCTTTTCTCTTTGTATGCGTTAACAAGCATCATCCACAAAGCTAAAAACCTTGCCAGTGATAATATTATATATTTTATGGGTAGAGAGAAAACGAGAGCATTTGTTTTTTTCGTTCTTGTAATACGTTGTTTTGCTTACTATTGAAACGCGAAGAGCTGTCTTAAATAACATGTAAAGCTTGGTTTATTAATGACCACAGATTTTTTTTTAATATCGTTAAAAGAAAGAAGATAATAGTATTTCTCGTATCAATTTCCATTGAAAATATTAGTATATAGTTCTGAATTCATAAAATGATTGCTAGAATTTATTCCTTATTAAAATAAAAGACTAAAAAATTTTAATGTTTAAAATCGTACGAGATCAACACGTTGATAATTTTGAAAATCACTCCGAAATGAACTCAAGAATAAAATATACCCATGCCCAAGATCTCAAATATTAGATAAAAATTTGATGTTGTCTTTGTCGGTACTTGAGACAGGATCCATCTCATTGGTAACATACAGCTCTTACCATCAGACACAGATGCTGTCGAAAAGGGTACATGTCCTAAAGTATTTGTATTGATGATGCATAGTGTTACAACTCGGCCATAGCGTTTGTATAAATATTGTTGTCTGAACATACATTTGGAAGCAATAGCGAAGCGAGAAATTGATTTTTATGAAATGATTTTAATTATTAATATATCTGATGGTTTTTTGTTGTATATATCAAATATAAGTATGGAAATTTATTTAAAAACAGAACTGTCCAATTTTATTTCTTGCTTCCATTTCAATAAAACATAAAAAAATAGTTTGAATGATGCGCCAACGAAATAAAAAATTTGCTAATTTAAAAAAATATATTTTTTGCAGATCCAGAAGTGATTTTGCAGTTTGCGTGATGGAAATGAATTTGAAAAATAATAAAAGTGTTAGAGTCAGAGAAAAAGAAAATACTTTGAAAATTTGTCACCTTACATTGAAAAGGTTCTAACTGACATTTTGGCATAAAATGACCTTTTGATTGGAAAATGTTGTATTAGCCACATTCTACCATATTCGTTGATTTCAGAGTCATATATTGTTCAATGAGGGAGTTAGAGTGTTTCGGAGTTCTATCCACACATTTTTTTTCATAAATTTCTTTTATACGGTTTTATGAATCGATTTAACTAATTATTATCATTTCACAGAAAAAACATACACATCACAGTATTGTTGAAAAGGAAAATTCTTCACTCGATGGATGGTGTGTGTTTTATCCTTTACTTCTATTGTTAGATCGATGTGGACATTGACGAAAGTTAGCCAAGTTCATTCAAACATTAAAAGTATATATGTATTATTATTCTGTTTGTATAATAATATTATTGTTAGTTTACATGGTTCAGCAAGTCATGATAATATATAATATTAATAAATATCTCAAAAATCAATATATTTTGCTTGATAAAAATGAAATATCCGATAAAACATTTTCAAACAAACTATTGTTGTCAGTTTTAATTAAAGCTTTAGATACTTATTATTTTAAACAAGGGAAATATTTATACATATAAATATATGCTAGCTCACTAATTAAAAATAAAATTTTTTACCTTTAAAATACAAAATATAATCAGTCAAAACTTCAAACTTTTCAAAGTAAGGTAAGAAATTGAAAAATTGCCAGCATTTAAATTTATTGTCACATGATATATTTTTATGTGTGATACAGATGAATTGAAATGATATAATAAGACACTGATGCGAGTTTGATTTTTTTAAAGTGTTGAATTTCAATATTTTAGAATAAAATCAATTTTAAATATTGGTATGTAAAATTTTGACGTATTGCCTAACATTTAACTGATCGTGTTGTTCCAAAACCTTTATTTTTACAGGCGGCAATAGGTACATGATCTTTATGAATTTGATCAAATGTGTATATGATGCTTGGTACGGCCGGTTTGCGTTCTAGTGTTGTTGGCTTCAGCTATGGTACTCACTGGCTTGAAATATGGTAGAGACAATTTCGTAAATTGATTTGTCTATCAATTTATTGACTTCTATTCAAATGGCTGTGATGTCGAAAATTCCCTCGCCCGCATCCGATCGTAAAACGGGGCGTACGATAGTGTTTAGTTTATCCCTAGACCTTTCCCAGCCCTGTCCTTCTAACTCTAATCTCCTCGAAAAATAGAGGCAGTTCTCGTAGAAAAACGTCTGTTGCGACAAACTTCATAAGTAGTCCATATAATAGACATGGTTAAAAGTGCAATACAAATGTGTAGCACTTGGTACTGAGTCATTTTTTATTTCAACTATATTTCGTTTTCAAATAGACATTAGATTCCCCGTTTACAAGAGTATCAGAATACAAATAAAGAATACTTATGTATGAAAATTACTGAGTATTTGCCGACCGCTGTATCTGTGTCTCGTTATGAGAAGTAGATAATATGGTAATAGGCAGGGTAATATAAATCAAGTATACCTGTACCTTGTTATTAATTATATTCCAAAATAATTACTGCAAGGGAATATATATTATCTTTTCTGAGATTCATGTATTTGATTCTACGGTGAAATTTTAAAAAGCTTTATTCTCTCACATTACAAAGCGTGCTAGTGAAGTATATAAATATTGCGCTATAACGGCAAATGATTATATTGTCGATTTATTTATGTCCTTTTTGTGAAGAAGCTTGGTCCAACTGCAAGCTATGCAAATATTACAGACGAAAATTCACATATTGATAGACAAATTAAATTAGGATAGTCTCCGATCGTGGATTCGAACTTTTTGCAGTTAAACTGAGTAATACGGGGCCCTAGAGCACACATAGTTACTATAAAAATTACCAGTCGTAAATGATTTCCTTGAATTATAAACTAATTATTACCACTAAAAACAAAGAATTAATTCACAGTATAATTTACAATTTACATTTTTACGCGATTTTACATTTACGCATTTTTTTGGATGGAACGGTTCCCTTTTTTACGCAATATATTAACTTTTACGCGATTATTTCTTTTAAAAACGTTTCATCAAACGATTAAGAGCAAATTTCAAATTCAAAAAGTCCGTTGAAAAAATCGCAAACAAATGCATTTAATCACCGACAACACGTAAAAGCAGCAATGTAAAAGTGCGCATAATTTTATCTGATTTAATTTGTATATTTATATTAGGGTAATAAATAATTTCACTTTGTGTTAGATAGTATTCACTTGGTACACTTCAACTTATATTTCGATAGTTTGCACTTCGGATTAAATAGTATTAACACAGTACACTCAAACTTTGATTTTATTGGTTTCCACTTAGTCACGGATTCTTTAAACAAAGTGAGTTAAGTTGTAGTAGGTTAGGTTATGTAATGTTAGGGTTGGTCTGGTTTGGTTTGTGTAATGTATTCTAATACGTGGAGCAAAGACAATATAGGTGGCCTGATATGGGGTAGAGTTGCGACAAGTATTTTCATTTATAACAGCTTCGTGCACCTATCAATTTCAAAGTGAAAGCGAAAACTATTTTATCTATCTGAAAATATTTTTTTTGTAAGTGCATTTACTTGTAAGCCTTTATACTAACACGATCACTATGTACAAATATCTTATATAGTACAAAGTACCTGAAAATCCGTGAAATATGCTAGTTTTTGAATCTTTATAACTTTTTTAAAAATACAACTAACAACAAATAATAATTTAATCACATTAGACTATTTTATTTATTCTCTCTCCCAAAAAACGTGTCGCTGGTGACGTATCCTAATCAGATGACGTAACTTGGACAGTTATTTAAGATGGAGCTTACTAAAGACGTGTCCGTACTTTTATTTATTAGGACATATATTTTCAACAAAAAGACTTTTTTACAAGAATTCAAAAAACCAATTTTAGTTTACCATTTATTATTGATACTTTTGAACCAATATATCAAATTATATGAAAGTAAGGTATTTTTCAGGCAAATTATTTTATACGTCTATTTCTAAAAAAAGGATTCGGTGCAATTAGTTTATGTATTTTTTTTATAGTTTACGACTTATTCATTAACAAATCGGCTGACTGGAAATATAAAATTTATAATTTTCTACGGCATTTATTTATTTAAATATTAAAATGAAATCAATCATTACATTAAGCTTAATATTATATATCAATTTTATGCTATTAAAACTATGATAAGGTACGTATGATTATTTATGAATTATTCAAATTTATGCAAAATATTGCTTAGAATGTGGTCAAAGAGTCCAGACATAATCCATAAAAGCAACATATCTCACAATATTTCAAGCCGTTATAGATTATCATTTTCAGCGTGAGCGAATCGCGAGATTTTCTACCCCGAATGGTCTTCCAATACCGCCAGCGGCATTACGGTGAGGCGGTATACACAGTTTGCATCCCCTAGCTTGGGGTTGTTAGCTATATTTGGCTTAGTTTGTCTCGGTACTTCTGCGTATAAACACGCGGCGCTCGCGACGCCCCACCAAAAAGTGGCGTCGCTTCTGAAACCTAAAATATTGCAATGAAAAAATAAACAACAGCACTTTGCTTTTGTTTTGACGGTGTTGAAGGACACCTGCAAACTACCAGCGAGTATTTTAACCCAAAACACTTAACGAAGCTCTTTTTTGGCGCGATTTAGGAAACTTTTAAAGTTCTTTGTTGGATGGTTGTGAACGTTTTTGGTTGCTTTAATGGAACAATGTGATTAAAAAATATTTTACCGATTTTATTTAACACTTTTAAAGTGTCCTACATATTTAAATAAAAACTTTTTACTCAATTTTCAAAATGTAACCGAGTGCTTAAAATAAAATAAAACTAAACTCTCAATAGTGTAATTAAATTAAATTTATCTGATTTAAAAATATGTATTATTTTTAGTGTTAACGAATTCAATAGTGAATAGTGATTAAAAAAATAACTAATTATATATCATAGTCAATATTCCAAATATAAAAATAAATTTAAAATGCATTTTTCTGAAAAATATCTAAAATTTAAAATAAACGTAGTAAAGTAAAATTTTATTTGCAAAATTTTTGAAATGTTCGAAATTAAACAAAATTATTAAGAGAAACTAACGTTCTTTAAGTGATATAAATGTGATAAACTGTGGTTTTTATTTAAGCTTGATGGAAAGTATATGCGATATTATGAACGTGAGTAATATTTTTTTATTTTAATTTAAGACTTTTTTGTGTAAAAAAAAGAATTTAAATGACTTGAATAGAGCAATATAAATTTAATTGGTTTTTGTAAATACTATTTATTACCTAGAAAAAAGTATATGTATATATTTTTAATTTTTAAAGATATTTTTACTACGAAGAACGAAAGTAAAAAGGTTTCCCGTGAAAATAAAACAGGTGTGAAACAAAAAATGCAATATAAAAATGTGTAAAGGGTCAATACTAACGGAATTTTTCATCACGCTCAAAAAAATATTAATCTTTTATACCAATTAAAAAAAAATAAACCGATTATTCTTAAGCTATTTATTATAAAAACAGCCTAACCTGTGAAGTGTAAAGTAATTTTCTAAATGAATTTGCCATAGTTACTCAAATATTTCTACAATATAAAATAGGTAACAACTTTTCAAACACTATAAGATCTCCTTGCGACGGCAAATTTTTAAGCACCTTTCCAAATATTAATGTATATACGAATAACGTACAATTAAAATTCAAAGAAAATATAATTTTATGAATTGCTTGAGAAGGGAGGATAAAATTTATAATATTAGGTCTTTATTGTGCAGCACTAAGAAGAAAATATAAATTTGCTTGTAAATGATGAAAAAAAACTGTTATCCCGATCAAACATCTGGATTGTTTATTGAATATAACAGAAATGATTAATTTGGCAAATAATACACCAGTTAGATACTAAAAACTAACTGAAAATAACAGTTTTGGTTTCATTGTAAAAAAATTTTCAATATTTAAATAGCAAATTTTTTTTTTTGCAGTTTTCATAAGTACAGTGAGTAATATTTTTAAATAGAAAAAATAACTAAAATAACAATTGTGTCTGACATAATAATGCATATTGTAAGTACAAAGAATATAATTTCAATTATTTTCTATTCAGTAACTCAAAGTAAGAAATAATATTTAAGAGGAGAACTATGAAACCGGATATGGCACCCATGAATTAAACCTACAATGTTTTATAATTTGTTTTGTACCACTACTATATGTTTATAATGATCAGAACCGGTTAAACTCATCGCAAGCATTCAGCTGATAATGTCCTGATTATAAGCACGTGAAAGTTTTTTTTTTTTGATTTAAGCCCTTAAACCAAAAATTGACATTTAAACACATAAAAAGTGACTGAAAGTGTTGTTGACACAATTGACAATACATATTTAACGATTTATAATTGTATTCATATCGTGAATCTTACGAACTGGTCAAGCCAAAACTCTCCTGATCATATAAAATTGTCGATTTAATTGTTCAAATTTATTATTTTTACTTATAAATTTAATTATATTACTCATAATAAATTGTCTTTCCTTTGAATGAAATGGCATTTAATTGCTAAAACTTTATTACAAAAAGAAGTAAATTGCGAAGTATTTAATTATAAAAGATTTGCTAATTACATAGAATTTATTGCCACCAATAATTGACAGATTGCACCATTCAAGTCCTTTCTTCATATAACTTTGATTGTAGATATTATTATGTTTTGGAATCCAATGCGTAGTGTGGCAACAGAGCATTGATACTCATTTAGGCTTCAAATGGAATATGGAATTCGATTGACCACTGCAGAGATGCTTGGTATACAAACAGTCAAAAGAACATCACAAAAAGTAGATTCATACAGTGGTGATAAATAAACTTCGACGCAATCACGTAACAATGGCTGTAAAATGTTTATTGTCCGCCCCAAAACAAAGCAAACGTATGTTTGCTCAGATGTAGTATTGCAATAAAGTCATTGATGTTTTCCTTGAAAGTTTTCGTTACATAAATAGTTATGGGCTATATAGTATATACTTTTTGATTGATGATTTAAAATCTTTTTAAAGGAAGAAGGAAAATAATTGAACCATTAGTTTAATAAAATCGATTGTCAAATTACAGATTTTCAGTACATGGCACTTGGATATTGAAAGTTTCCAATCCTAAATTGAAATCGTAAATAATAATATACATACTATTGGAATTCACCCAGAGTTATCAGAAAATGAACAATTTATTGCATTGGAATAAAATCTTCTGGCAAGGTTTCTGTTATTGGAATTTAAACATTTGGCTTCTCAAAATTGGATGAAATATTCACTTTAAAATCTACATTTTAAATGAAAAACTAACATAAACTTTTACTTACAGATTACAGAATTTATACAAAAATTAAATTATTTTATTTATTCGACGATTGCTGCTGACATGAGTTTTGCAATTAGTTTCTATAATAATGACGTTAAAAAAAACACAGCTATGACTCGAAACCCTCTATTTTTTTTAATAAAACTAAATAAGTGTATAATAGTATTTTAACCTTTTCTTATATCGTAAATTACCTTTTTCGAAGATGCACATGTTGTACGGTCTAATTGCTTTTTGCTTTGTGCCCAGGATTCCTTGAAATTGCAATACCAGCCTTACCGAAAAGAGTTCAATCTATATATATATATAGATTAATATATAAATGAATATATATATAAATGAACATATAATATATAAATGAATATCTGTTTGTTTGTCGCTTATGTCCTATACCATTCATCCGATTTCGGTAAACCATTGGTGATTAGTTGTACGGACACCCGTGAAAGATTCTAAAAAATCTAGAATCTAAAAAAAAATGAATCAAATTTGTACAAAAAGTGACATCTCGGGAAACCTGATTTATTCGTGTACGCACCGGACGGAACAAAAAATATTTTCTATCCAAAAGCACTTCAATAAACATAATTAAAAAACAAACACTTTTTTTTCTTAGAGTGGCATTGCAACGCATGCCGGGTGCTTGCTAGTATATTATATAAGCTCATGTGGAGTGCTCCTCGATATCGATATCGATCATCGATAATATCAAATACCTTGTTATATATTTAAATTAAATTCAGTGAGTTTAAATATATGCTATTATAATTTAATAATCAACATGCGAATTTTAAAACGCGATATTAATTTATGGGTTCGGAATGTGGTTGAAATTATTACAATGTGTACAATAGTAATAGCAGATGCATGTTATTATTTGCATAAACAATCAAAACTACAATGTACAAATTTTATGGTACAAGTGATTTATTTATGCTTCACTAATGCTAGAACAAAAATAATAGAGCTGTAATTTTATTTTGGGGAACCAAATAATGAAACAAAAATAAACTTATGAATTTAGTTTTTAGGGTTTTGTTTATGAAGACTGTTTTTGAACGTGATAATGAGGATAGTAGAACAAAATTAAATTGTGGTCATATTTTGGTCACAGTTTTAATGATTTTATAAAAAAATATTTTAGTAGTATGATAAAATTCGTTCAAATAACGGTATGTACCGTCGCTATAACGGTCCCTCTATCAGTTATTGTGAAAAATATGACTTATTAAACACTAAGAATTTTTTGCTAAGATTTATTACATTTGATAAAACGACCGAAGTGCGACGATACAATTTATGGCTTATCAATTTGATATTTTAAGTTCTACGTTAAGCACTGAATATTTTACTGCGTGCAATATTTGAATAAAAAATTTGAAAATAATACACACATAGTGAAGCTGCTTTAACAAAAGTGTTAATATGGACTGGACTGATATGTAGGCGAAGTAATATTCCTATTTTACTCGATTGTTATTACTAGAAAACACACCTTCGTAGTATTAATATGAAAATTGTTAGCTACAAAAAAAATTGAACAACATTTCGTAAGCCATTACAATGATCAATTAAATATAAATTTATTTTGATAGAAGTATTGATTGTACTCGATTCAATAGTGCTGATTTAAAATTCGGAAGTTAAACTCAGACCACCCTTTTGTAATAGCTGACTTAAAGGGTTGGTTACCCGAAATCACATAAAACCGTCTCTGATTGTGGCTTTCAAGAGCAATAATTCATAAACCAACCCGAAAATACTTTTTTGTCTCGAGTACCTTTGTCATAATAACTCAAACACTAAATGATATTTATCTTTTTAAGTATAGTCACGTAAGCAGAACGTTAAAGAAAAATATTAGCTGCGTTGAAAAATATTTGCGCTATCTGCTTACATATATTTTTTTAAATATTTATTTTTGAGTCGTACACACGATTTATTTTGTTGCTGTTATTTTTAGTTACTAGAC
The DNA here is from genome assembly GCA_022494535.1 of Himalopsyche phryganea. NCBI lineage: Eukaryota > Metazoa > Arthropoda > Insecta > Trichoptera > Rhyacophilidae > Himalopsyche > Himalopsyche phryganea. Next base: position 3,484,763 of record JAGVSL010000015.1, read on the forward strand.
GTTTTTATGTTTTAAGTTGCAATCTTTATAATACATTTGATTCATTTTATTAATTAATAATTTTAATAAAAATAAATTGATGAAATCAATATTATAACATTCAAATTATTATTATGTATATGCCCATTGAGTTTTGATGAAATTAGTATTACTTTTATTTTAGCGGTCATTTTTTTTTATCAAGAAAATATTATTAACAGATTATATATATTCAAAGAAATTATTCATAAATTAAGGTGTAAAACACATTTTATTTGTATTTGTATTTGAAATAAAAATATTATGTTAAATACAACATATAAAATAAATAAAGCCATAAGATCTCTTTGTATTGTTTTTAAAGATTATTCTTTACTAGTAACATTTCATATCGATAGTGTTTTGGCCAATTGATGTCACCTTCAGAAAATACGAACATGAGTTAATGATTGTATCTCATTTTAAAGACGACAGAGCAGGTCTAGGTCAAATGACGTAAATTAGAAAAATAAATTGACCACTTTTTAAAAGGGAAACACCATTTTACATTGGTTTTAGGATCAAATATTCTGACCCATCCATTTGGTAAACCACTATTATATCAATACTCTCTATGAGTAATTACGTATCTGCAAACATGAGAATTTACAGGACTGCATTTCAAAGATTCATACTCACCATATAATGTTATCGATAAAAACAGTCTTTACTCTCTCCTGAAAAATTTCATCTATGTTGATATATTAAAATGTATAATAAATGTCGTGTAAAAATTGAAAATGTAAAGGTTGTGAGAAAATAATATTCATCGATATAATTATGATGTGTATATTTGATTTGGTTTGCATATAATATTTACTATAATATCGTTATAAACTGAATCAGCATTCAAAAATGTTTTATCATTGTAAACATAAGCACATTTTATATACACTCGCGGAGATGTTGTTACAAAATTAGCTATAACTAAAACTCAATTCTTATTTGAATACTTTATTTCTTTAATAAGCTTCAGCATATAACATTTCCACTATAAGCTGAAACTGTGGAAGAAACTTTGATTTTCTCATTTTATTACATGCGTAAAAATGTTGTTTAGCTTCTTTTTGAGTTAAAAAGCGCCAACAACCATAATAAATAAATCGAAACGCGAGTCTTTGAAATGGATGTGTGAAAAAAAACGGTAAATTCGTAGTGAGGGTTGTGATTCTCGAAAGAACCCTGTACGTATATTATTACTTCTGTCGCTGCAAAAAAAGCTTTATCACACTTGAGCAAGAAGAAATTTTGTCCAATGTACAAGTATTAAACTATTTCTTATAAAAACTCCAAGTGATCGCATCGGCTCGCATGTTTTTAGGCAGTGAAATTACAGAAAATTTATGTTATTCGTATTGTGGGCACTTAACGAAAATACTACAGTAGCTATTTGTATAATATGATAGTGCAAATAACAAAATATTTTTTTAACCTTACAGAGTAATATGACTTTTACTGTACGTCCAGACCTTTATTACGACAGATTACAATGTGAAAGAGATACCTATTCAACAAATTGTTTCTCATTGTCCAAAGTCGGTCTTTAAATATCCTCAACCAAAATGCTTTACCTTTGGGAAAATTTCTATTTATATAACAAACTTACTTAATTTCCTGTCATAAAAGCAAACTAAATTTAGACACCAAAAACGTTCAATTAATTCATACTGTGCCATCAAACTCTAGTTCTATTAACTAAGAATACACGCTTCAGTAGAATTTTAGATTTATTTTTAAGTAATTTACCCTTGTTATTCTGATAAGTTCTATGATGGTTTATTTAAAAAAAATGGTGATTTGGTTTATATTTTTCTCTCTATTGACGCAATGTCTGCTATTGTCCTAATTTTTGCTAAGAATGAGAAATTATCTAAAAAGTTTTCATAAAGAAATCATATATTATGTAGGTTATAAGTAATATTCAAGGATTTTTAGTGAAAAATCATAACGAGACAAGCGATTTTTCAACCTCCACCATCATCATTAGAAACAATATATGCTTCTAAAATAAATACATAAAACATTTTTTATATATTGAAAATATTTTATAAAGCTAGCGAGGAACATTAAAAGTGGAGTTCATGGTAGTTCTATTTCTGCCTAATCTAAATCACTGTTACGTTTTAAACATTATTGCGAGCTAGTTTTTGTTAATAATAATAATATCTATTGAAATTTTGATTATTTATTTTAAATATAGCTAGCCAGTGTTAAATAAATTGAATAATTTTTCGTCTTAAAATCAAATTGAAATCTTACGAATTAAAGCAATTTTTTAAATTTGCAAAAAAAAACATCAAACTCAAATTTATATAGCTGGCCGTACTTCAAAATTACATTGCAAACCTCAATTTTATTTGCAATTGCCTAAGTAAAGATGCCGCACGTCTTCAGTGTATAGTTCTCTCTTCCCATAGGCTAGATACGATTCCTGAAACTTTCCAAGTGGATCTGGACATACTCACTGATTAAACAAACTTTCAAAGCATCAAAGAGCATCTCTTATCATTTCCAGCCTGTCTAAGTAGTAGAATTTAAAATATAAGCACCATTTACATAATTCAATCAAAAAGCGTAGCGGTGTAGGTTAATATTAATCATATCTGGTAAATTTTTCTGTAATGATGGTGTAAATCGAAAAAAATGCTCTAAATCAGAAGTCGGTAACCTTTAATACGGACTTCTAGTTTCCTTTGTTTTTTTACATATTACACCTTATCTATAAAGAGATACATACCGTATAGATATGTTCAATTTTATTAATTTTGAATTTGTCGTATCAAAATATCAACCGGCTTGTTTATTTTTGTTGTGAATTTTAACTCTTTGGATCATTAGTATGAAAGAGATATTTATTGTTTGTTTAGCATAAAACACATAATTTAATTGATGAGTTTAAGCAAAATTTCAGCTGAAAGAATGAGTTTTATGGTTTTAACTGACAATTCTTGGTGGAATAGGTATTTTTATTTATAAAATAATAAAACTCATGTTTTGTGTACATACTATATTCCTATAATTTTCTTTTGATTGTACAAGACCGCCTTTCTCATCGCGAGCATTTTCAAGTGATGAAAAATTAATTCACACATGGTAATTGGTACAACAAGAATTAATTTACAGATACTCATACAAATTATAAATATAATAATAATATTAATAGCCCTAAAACTGGACTAAAATAATATGATATAAAATTAGACTTATAAGGAATAATTTGTTTTTTTGAGAACAATTTAATAGCATCTCTAAAAGGCTGCAATACCCCAGTAAATCCAACTTTATTAGGACCTTGCGAATTTGAATATACCCTAATACCTTGAGCTCAAAAAGAGTATAAAAAGCTACCCTAAAAGAACTCCAATCAACAAAATTAGAACCCCGGCAGAAATTAAAATAGTATCGTAAAGTATCATGTTACTGATGAATCTTTTGAAAAAATTGACTACGTAAATATAATAAAATATTGAGCCACTTTAAAGTATTTAGTTATACTTAATAATATATAAATAACCCTGTTTAAATTTAGCTTGGTAATGCTCGTGATGAGCGAAATCAATTCCGATTAATAATATAAATACACGTGTAATAATATAAAAAAATGTTATTTACTTAATAAATGAAAATATTATAATAATCGAATTTTTCTTTTTTACCAAAATACATCCGCAATCCAGCTTAGTGCTTTTAATACAAAAATTGTTCTTTAACATTTTCATTTGAAAGTGTTTTTCATTGCCAGATTGGTTTCTAAGAATTACAATACATTCGCAATAGAAATTGTATTCATAGAGTTTCAATTACGCAAATACTGTATTTAAAATCCGATATTACCTGCCGTTTGTGTAATGTATTATTTACTATCAATGGCGCCACCAGTGTGGGCTAAAATGTTTGTATCATATCATTAACTAAGTGTACAATAAATTCTCATTTTGAATGGTAAATGACAAACAATTGTATGCTTACAAAAGTGACAAGCTAGAAAAATTTTGCCCATTCAATATTTCAATACCATAAAATGACACCATCAACGAACAAAACAGTAACTCATTTTTCATCATTTTGCAAGACTGCGAAAAAATGTTATTTTCCAATAATTGATTTTTATTAAGATTTGTATTAATTTCTAAGCTACTCATTTTCAATTAATTCAACTCATTATCTTTTATGTTTATATTTGGATCTCCTCCAAAATTATCGAAACTGAGTTGCTTGTTTGTACGTTGGGGGTGTTTAAATATAAAATACATTATTTTTTTATGTCAGCATTATCAATATATTACATATACAGGTGGTGTGCAACTTTTTCAAATTCGTAGACGGCATTCAACCAGTGATTTACTTAAAAATTTACTCATATAATTAAGATTAATTAAAACAATGAAATTGAAAAAACATCAAGTAAAAAGGCCACACTTGATGATCTAGAAAGTCCCAGGTCCCAGATTTGTTTGATTATTAGTACCTAAGCTTTTGACTACAAAATAGCCATAATTTTTTGCGGTATGCGTATTGATATTAGCCACTCATTTTATCATTACATTTTAGACAAACCTTGACATTAAATATTGCAAATAGTTTAAAATACAGCCTTGCGTTATACTAAAAGGTATATTTACAAACAAAAAAAAACACGAAAAACAATTCCATATTGACTGGAAGTTATAGATTTTCTTTTCAACGTATACACACTATTTGTGCAGACATTAAAAAATTCAGATTTCTCATGTTCACCCACTCAACAGCAAAGTGTGATAAATCTTTATTTGTTTTGTTCACACGCGTGTTGAAAACAGTTCATTATTTATTCTGACCTATTTTTTTGTTCAAGAAATTTTCTTGGACAAATAATAAAATGACCTAGCATAGATTTTGGTCGTGTCCCCGCTTGCGTTTTATGGGTCATAAACTTTCACTGAAGACGTTTTTGAAATCACAGAAAGTGTGGAAAATCTATTATGCAGCAGACATGAAAAATATTAAAACATACAGCGGAAAGCACAATATTACATTTGACATATTTGGCGCTAGAGTTATGAGGAGTATACTCCATTTTAGATTAATTGATTTATGAAGAATTCGCCATCGAAGAAAGTTATTCGAAATGAGAAATCATTAAAGAATAAACAAGTGTGTTTATTTTGAAAACTGAATGCAAAAATACATAAATAGAAATATTAAGGGACAAAATTATTATCGGATAGAAGCGTTTAAATTTTTCACTTTAAAGTTACTTTCAACAGTTATAATCAACGCAGTGGAGAATAGATAAATTATTCAATTATTAAATAAACATAATTTAGAAATATACATTACAATAATAGCTCTGATGTTTTTTTATCAAGATTGGTGACACGTTCATGATCATTTAAAAAAAAATGTAGAATTAGTTCGGTAAAATTGTGTTTTATTTAAATATACACATAATGAATGTTTATATTAATGACTTATGATTCGATATATAAAAAAATCATTATCGATACATAGTCTAAATTACTACACAACAAAATACGTTTGACTGAAAGTTAATTAAGAATATAATTTTGTGCCATTGTAGTCAATGAATGTTTGTTGGTGTTATTATAAAAAATCTTCATAAAATTTATGTAGATTTCGAGTAGTATTTTAGATAGTAAACACGCTGAAAAGCATTTCCCTCAGTAAAACATTTTTAAATCAGTAATTATTGTTCAAGGAATCACATTTTAAATAAATCACAGAGCCAAGTTCACTATACCTAGACAAAAAAACCTTAAGAGGTCTTTTAGTGACACTTTTTTAAATTCTGCACTTAAAATTATTATTAATTATTCGTACAAGACATATTGAATATTTATTCAAAGGTACTCTTCTTATTCTGATTCTGATTTTTTCAAAATGAAAGGATTTAAGTGAATTTAATTCTTACAATAGCAAACAGGCAATAATACTGCTTATGTTGTGTTTCGATATCGTGCACAATCTGGATTTGACAGTTTTTAAAGGCAAAATCCTCTAGATATAATAAATCACTTGCTTTGTTTTCGCTGAATCGTAAACTTTAAACATAAGTCATTTGCTCTCTTCGAATAGCATTACGATTTACGTATTGTATGAAGTGCATTCAATAGAATTGATGCATATTCATTCATACAAACGTTTCACTGAGCATAAAGAGGTATTTGAATAACGCATGAGCTTTCTAAGCTCCCTAGACAAATTACAGTAGTGATATAAAAGAAAATCACTACTAAAGAAACATATGAAAAACTGACTAGAAATATTTTTAGTTGGCATTTTGAAATGGTTAAATCTCAGAATACAATGGAAATCGTCTTAAAGTTTAAATTTTTCAAGCTTGTTTGAAAGTGTTTACACGCTTAGTGGTGTAGGTTGTAGGTTTATAAAGCTGCGAATTGAAAAATGAAAGACTTTTGTTATTTTTATACTATATTAAAGCACACACCAAGAACTAATATCAATGACTTAAAACCATGCAAGTTAGTTTTCAACATTGTAAATAGGCCATGTTTCAAAACCAGCCGAAAACTTATTCAAATATAAAAAATAAACTATTAACTGATCATCAGCTTAATATTACAAATAAACTACAGCCAATAAGTCAGGAAAATTACTAAATTAAAAAAATAAAAAAATGATGACAGCCAGAATTTCGTGACAGAATATGTCTTCTACGTAAAGTAAATCACAAAGTTTATGATTTACGTAAGGAAAAATCATAGTAGGAAAGTATATGAACTTAAGAATATGCATGATATTAAAATGGAAGAAAATATCTCACGATGATTTTATTCGTATTTTTAAGGCGATCGTTGAGATGAAGGTGAATAATGACGATAAAACGTTGTGATAATTGGACATTTCAGATAACAGTATTTATTTGACTATGTTACTCTGTTGTAATAAATACACTGACTTTATTCAAAAAGACTCTCTGTCAACTATGTGCTACTTTCAAACCTGACTAATTTTTTAGCCTAGAGACTCTAGAGTCAGTGGATAATAAAGAATATTGAAAGTATCATTTCATCATTCTATCAAACATCGCTATTTTTGAAAATGATACATAGGAATATATCATCGGCATAGTGGCAGTAAGCTATAAGTCGAATCGGCTGTTTGGAGTTGTGAATGCAGTACTTTAGATATTAGGACGGTCTATCGTGTGAAAAATCAAACTCAGCTATACTCCATTTACATTTTACGTAAATTGAAGAAATCTTTATGACTTAAGGTATTATCGTTCACAGTTATTAATGGCAAAAAAACTAATGATAATTAATATTGCTATAAAAAAATTAATAACCAATAATAATATTGAATTTGGAAATAGTTAGTGTATATCATAAAGTGGTTAATTAAATAAGTAATGGTTAAGGTATGTAAGTAAAAAAAATATATTTCATGATTTTTTAAGAGTTGATTATCTGAATATAAGGTTTTTTGGCGTCTTCTGCCACTATACTGACGATATACAAATAATGTGGATTGAAAAACCAACCGAAAATAATTGAACATTGACAGATAATATTATTTTATCATATTTTGAGCAACATTTTTATTGCGTACTTTAAATGCTAACGTGTGGTATATAAATATGTGGGATCTAAGCTCAATGACTACGGAAGATACTCAATTTATTAATCAGTATCACTTTTGCTTAATGAGTCTTTTAACTTTGCGTTAAACTGTTTAATAATCATCATAACAAATGTTTATGCTCAAAAATACATCGATTGTTCAAATTCAGATTGAAATTCAGAGATATTAATTTATGTACATAAACAAATACACATGAAAATGCCACGACGGCTTGGCTATAACTAATTCATAATATGAATTAGTAATAGTCAAGCCGTCGTATAGTAATACTTGAACATTAAAAACTAGAAACGATATATTGACAAATATGTCACACGCGTTTATAAATCAAATATAATGAGTTTGACAGTTAACTGTAGATATTTGAAACAAATTAATACTTATAATGATTTATTTATTTATCTATTTACCTTCACTCTGGAAAAAGATACAATTTTTTTCACCACTGCTTTATTGGATGGTGTATTCAGTGAAAAAAATAAATTAAACGTGATTGTATTACGCGAAATATTATAAAATATTTAATAAAATCATATCGACAGGATGTGTATGTGTGGTATTTTTCTAGTATAACTTACCGTGAGACATAAGGTTCATTTTGTAAGCATCTCATAACTTTCGATAGATGATATTTTAAGCCATCCGAGTGGAACAAGTTAGCCCTGAATTTCTTCAAGAGGCAATCCATCTTCACGGTTTTGGCAGGATGCCGCCTAAAGTTTATGCCCTTGTTTTCCCGCGAGATTTGACCTCAGAGAAGATGTTTTGTATGATGTGCATACTACTTTTATTCAAGTGCGCTTAAGTGCTTGTATCGTTATGAAAATGCCTTAAAAAACTGATTTTATACAACGCTTAAAACAAATCATATTCATAAAAATATGTATAAAATTCCTGTTATGTTGTATATTATCATAACTTGAAAATGATTACTCTCTGTGCGAAAATGATCTTAGTCATATAATAGATTTAATTGTGGAAGAATGAGTAGTAAAAGTTACACTTCTTTTTTATTAATATTAAATCGTTCTACCAATAATAATAAATTGAAGCATAAATTATTGAAATAAAAAAATAGAGCAGTTTTCAGTAACGATTTTCACTTGACATAAAACAGATTTATATTAGTTTTTTTATGTAAAGCAAAAAAGTCCAAAACAATTTACTTGATACGCTTTGTTTCGTTAATTGAGACACCCATAACAACCTTAAATACTTGCCGTATCAAGTTATTGCTCTGTTAATTAAGTTTAAAGTCGTAACTTTACTCATTTTAGTATCAATTATATGTTTAGATATAAACAATATAAAATTTATAATACTATTGCATTTTAAAGGCAAAGAAAAATGTATATAAAAACGTTTATTCTTGGTATAATGGCATTGTATTATAACATTTGTGCACAACCTTTTTGACAAAAGGACTATTTTTTTCATTTTATAATTGTTTATGGACTTTACTGCAGTTGTTAAAAATGTATTGATAAAAAATAATGACGTATACATATTATTATTTCAAATACATCAGATACTCCAATAAGTCTTCATTCTTTCGCAACTGCATAATTTGTTCACATACAAAACAGAGATATTTTTGCCCACTGTATTGACAATGAAAACACAGTTGGAATTTTGTCGCCAAATATTAATATTCAGTTTGCTAATTGTTAATAAGCAAAATCGGTCTTAACATGTAAATATAAAGCGGACATACGTGTATTTTTATTATGAATTTTGAACTACATGAAATAAATTTACATTTTATTTCGTTAGACACATTTAATTACTCTTGTTAACTCAAATAAAATATTCAAAAAATAGTGTGACTATTATATAAATACTTGGACAATATATTAATGCGATTTTAATTTGCAAAAAAATGTGATATAAAAAAAGCAATCGCGTTCGTAATTATAAAAATGGTTTCTCGTTTACAAAAAAAAACATGACAAGGGAAAAAAAACTCTTTCAAATAAAGTTTAAATATTCAGGCAGCTTCAATCATATTATCATTGAAATTGTCGACACTTCGACTTGAGCAATAGTCGTTTTTTCTACTCTTTCAATTGCTAAATTTGCTCCAAGCATTCTCACTAGCACTTTTTGTAGATAGTCAAAATAAGCCCTACATTCTCAAACCCTCGATGGTAAATTCAATTTATTGTAAATTAATACATATCATAGAGAATAAGATTATTTATTTTCAAAATACACTTCGCGAAACAAAATAGAAGACAAGTTCAATTTCAGGCTAGTTAAAATATCATATATCGATATCAAAGGCCAAGGTGTTTGTGATATCTTTCCTCTTTATTTAAAGCATTTCAGTTTGTGCTTGTATGACTCGTTGTTTAGTTAAAGGTAATATCTTGAAATATTTATCATTAAATCGTTAAAAAATATAAATTATATTTTAGTGATTTCAGTTTGCAACTTCTACAATCCGTAAATTATTTTTTCTACATAAGCATAAATGTTTGTATGTTGGTTTATTATTATTGAATTATCTGATTTATTCATTTTAAAAATAATGAAAAAATATTTTGTTTGCTGTAGAAAACCCCGATTATTTTTAGAATCATGAATGTGATGCTATTAAAAATTTAATAATTTTAAACATTGTCTTTTAAAATTTAAATACATTTTTATACTGCTATTATATTGTATTAAATTTACATGAGAGATAGAAGAATACATTGAGAACCAGTCTAGAGTGTTTGCAGCGTCGATTATCCAGATCGAACATTATTTCAAAAACTTTTTGAGCCCGAACCAGTTTTTCTTGATTACTCAAAAGGAATTGAGAAAAACGGCAACGTATAGAATATCTTTTAAGAGATGAGCGATTTCTTACTATATAAAAGTAGTATATGAGGTAGCAAGCTGTGCATATTTAATTAATTTATCAATTTCTTTCTCTCTTTCTAAAAACATGTCCCCACTTACTCTTGATAATCAACTGAACACTATTCTTAATTTTTGATATATATTAAAAACATGATAAAGTATCTTAATACTTTCTGCCTTTTTATTTTCAAAAATAGCCTTTCCGAATGGAAATAATGATTGCATTTATTAATTTATGACAGAAAACATTTGTAAATGATTAAGCTTTTTCTAATAGATTTTGTTTAGAGTATTTTGCGATGTGTTCATTTTAATGCAAGTAATAAAATAAAATCAGCCCTTATAATATATATCATTTCAAATAAGATATCATAAAAAGTATCTGTAGTAAGGAAACTTTTGCAGTATAGATTCTATGAGTATTTTTTTCGACATCGTCTTTTGGTTTGTATCCAATCACAAGCTGAGCCAGAGTGTCTTCTCTAATAATCATTGCTAATACATACAATAACCGTGACAGCTTCTGTTGAATCATTGATTTCAACAATGTCGTGTATGATAAAATGTATTTTTAATATATTTTTCGGTTTGTATTTTTCACTTTTAAATAAACAGAAACTTTCCGCAGTAATATCACTTTACAATAAATACAAAATAGACTATTTTTTACAGAAATAAAATATTGATTCATTGAATTCAAATGACGAGTCTAGGGTTTTTTTTTGTAGTTAACATGGGCCAATTATTTATTATATCATGAGCGAAATTTTATTTTATAGCGACTATTTTTTTATTAACTGTGGATCATGTATTATTCAAACATGATTTTTCATAAAAATGGAGTAGATTGTTATTTAAACAAACCTCACTCTCAACAAATAAGCATTTTATTGTCATCAGAAATTATTTCATATCATTTGTTAGTTGCGAAACGTGTCTTCATTAAAACTTCACAATATGTCTTAAGACGTCATTGTATTCGAATTTGGTTTTAGAAAGTGGGTTTATTTTTATTATTCGGCGACTTTTACAAAGAAGATTATTTGCTAACGTTTCGTTTTAGTCAAAAATAAAAAGAATAGACAGGCCATAAAGACAGTTTTCCGTTTTATGTTCCTGAAGCTCGCGTTAAAGGGTTGAACGTATTTATAAATAGAAATGTCCAATAAAAATGAAAAATTTTATTCACATAGCGAAGAATACAAATTATTTGTATACTGATAAAAATCAGATTCAGACAAATTTAAGTACTTTACTTTCTTATCGTGAATTTAAAAAATGCCATATCCATTTTTATGAACATTAAAGTAGTTTGATAACCATAGAAAACTTTTGTTTAGTTCTAAATTGCTTATAAATATCGCAAAATAGAGCCAGGTTCCGTGTAAAAAAAGCACTGGAAAACTTTTTGGATGAAGAGCCACATTAAAAAATCAAAATGAATGGTGGGCCGCAAATAAAACACCATTATCAGATATACATTATTAACCGCAGAGAAATGAGGATTTCAACATAAAAAATAATGATTCTCTAACAACACACAATTTATTGACCGCATAGTGAACCGCACAAAAATAAGGAATATGTTGTTTACAAACATTTCGAATAATTTTTGTATAAATATGTACTTTGCTTAAGGAAACGGAAAAAAAACTCAATACTTATTAGGCAATTTACACACATGTTTCTTTCCCTTTCGGTATGGGCGTACGTTATACACATCATTCACGTCAGATTTGGTGTTTTCTATTGTATTATTTCTATTTTATATATGTATACTGTTGCTAAGTTTGTAATTTTAATTAAAATACTACTAACTCCAGCAACAATTTTAACTAACACTGTCATTATGTCTATTAGTGATTTTGTGTAGTCCAAGTAGTTTTATTATTAGTTTCAGATGAAGAAAAGTATACTTTAACAAATAAAAAATACTCAGAAAAAAATCTGTAGCTATATAATATTGACCATAAAAATGAATTTCTGTTCAACTCCTTTCCTGGAATCAATATCAATAGAAGCATATACCCACAGATAAACTCAATCAAGATTATTATTATTAATTATTTTTTTCAAAATTGACCGATACAAAAAAAAGGTTTTTTTTTGCGCAGGTTTTAATCAATATAATCTGTACATTTAAGAAGCAAAATTTCATGAAAATTAATTGTCTACCGGAATTAATTTACACCATTCTGTAATCCTGAGTCTTACGTTATTGTATTAAGCACGATCATTTAAATGAAAAGAAGAATGCAAATCGATAATGATATGACATTATTTGAATTTTAGCAGTAGATACTTTCACTTCTGAACAACCAAGTTTGATCAATTGTTTTATATAAAGCAATATTTCATTGAGGTCATGTTTTCTTAATCAGGTATGGTTCAAAATTTTTCCGATGTCATGACAAAAGAAATTGTCTTATAATAAATCATTTTCATTGTAAAAGTTTCTCAACTCAATTTGCCATTCTCTTCTTATCCAAATATTTATTTTTTGTTTTGAATGTCAGGACTACGTTGATTGAAAGAAATTTTAACGGGTTAACTTTATCTCAAGAATTATCAAAACTTTTCTGCCCGAAATGACACCAGTCTTAGTTATGTATTATATAAAATTATTTTTAAGTTTAACATATTCATCGAAAACTAATGATCTTATCCACATGGTAACTTAATAAAAAATTCTTTTTAGTGTATAAGCGATTAATGACGGGAAAATATTTTATAAAATTACTATAGGACATAAAATTTTATCATTCATCAAAAATTCAAAGGAAATTTTCTACTAATGGAAGTACGTGTAGGTGTTTTTAGTTTTATCTTAAATTCCTTATAAGTAATGATTCGTGATATTTTAGTTTAACGTCAAATGCTTTTCGATTTCGATCATGGTTCTTTATAAGAGCTTTTATAAATAGTAAACAAAACCTAACACAACATATTATACCTATTATTAGAAATTATCTTTGGCTTCTCAATGAACAATTTTATAGATAAATGCTTTTGGGAATTGATGAAAAATTTCGTGATGAGACATTTTAACTTATATTGAAGTAAACAATTCAACACCATGAAATATTTTCATATAGATAAGACAGTATTGTGCTTTATTGTTAATATAAATACTGGAATTTAAATTTATAAGAAAATAATTTTTTTTTATGAAATCTTTACCGATTTGATGTAAAATATATAAAATGCACTCACTCCTACTAGTTACTATTTCACCGTCTTCCTAAGCGGTGTATTTAGCACTGCCAAACGTATTTAATTTTTTTGTAAGAATGTTTTTGGAAATTTCTGAGGAAGTCTTAAGTGTGCGAAAGAAAAGAGAATACGTCATAAATATAAAGAAAGGTTTGACTAGTTGAGATCCAATCATTATCGACATGGCACTGTCAGTTTTTTGGATGTCTTTTAATTTTACACCAGATCCAATTAAGTCCGGTAAGGTTGGTAGATCTAGCTGACAACCGTAAGTTTTCATCTTTTTTTTGTGTTCGTTCTTCATAAATATACTATGAAACAAGTAATAAAAACCAAACGCTATATTTTTAAGTATAGAAATGAGAGTATTTTAAATATTCGCTTGGAATCATATTTGAAATACCCACTTACAAAATTCATAAGATTAAAATATGTAGAAGCCTTAACTGTATAATCAGCATGAAGTGAAACAGTGTGCCAGTTGAACTGCGTTTTCCCGCTGTTTTGTAAAAATATTGTTATTTTTCCTCAGCTGAATTCAATTTTTTGTCAGAGAAATTCGTCAAAGGATAAAAGCAGTCAAAGACAAAAAGACCGGAACACACAGAAGGGAAACGTTGATGTTAACTCGTTAACGTGATTTGCCGTGATGTTTTTTTTTATACCATTAAATTTCAACAAGCATATCCTTATTGTTGCAATGGTTTTGAAATAATGACAAAATGATAAAACAAGACCAGAGCCAAAAATTTGTTATTTGACACATATGAAAATATTTGTAAAAGTATTTTTTAAAAAATAGATTAACTTGCGCTCTCAATCGAATAGATGATTAGAAGTATAGCTATTTTTTGTATATTTAAATAAAAAAATAACAATTTTTGGGATTAAAACACACATAAATATATCCGTGAGTTGCTAAAACACAGTTTGTTTTCTTCATATAATTGATACACAGCAATAGGTATTGTCGGCTCCGTGACACAGTAGGTAACGTCGTTGGCTACGGTCACGGATGTTTCATAAATTGATCTTTCAATCAATTTATGGATTTCTGTTCGTAGTCATGACTGTTTGTGATGTCTAAAACTCCCTCCCACTGATCCGATCCTCAAGAACGGTGCGTAGCGAGAGCGATTATCTAACCACTAGTCCTTTCCTAGCCCTATCCTTCTATTCCTACTCTCTTCGAAAAACGAGATGTTGAGCAAATGAGTAAAAGACAGTTTTAACAGAAAACTTCTTTTGAGATACCTCCATTAGGAGGCCATATGCTCCACGTTGGGAGTGGACATGAATTTTTTTTTAAATATATATGTATTGTAGGCGTTTTATATAATGAGCATTTGAGGGTAGCGGTTGAAATTGTCATATTGAGATAATTCTGTTAGCCATATCTGACAATTATTCTGAGGCAGGCTCGTTTATTTTTTACGTCAATGTATCTAAGCTATTCTGCGTAACGGAATCCGCTTAATTTTGAAAAATACATTGCATAGCATTTATATAAAAATATTGTAGCTTATATGATTTACTGTGATAAAGAGACAATGCTGTAGAGCTTCATTTGTTTAATTGGAAAGTTTTTGTTGCACTATTTTCTATTAATTTGATAATAGTAGATGTTACCGTTAGATGTTTTCAGCACACATTGGTGTTGTAAAAAATATCGTTTCTGTGTTATGAGTCAAAATCAACATTCTAATAATCGTGTAAAAATGAAACTTGTGAACCAATGCCTTATCAATGAAACCAACAGAAGATAATTATGTGCCGTTTTAAATTTAAAAAACATTCATACTAGTAATAAAATTTTTCTCTTTTCTTCAATCATTAAAAAGTGCACAAAATACCTAAGACTTCAGCTTACTAGTATGTATAATAATAAAAAACAATATTGAAAAATATCTGAACGTAAATATTCCATCCATCTACCGCTGTGCTGCTTTCTTCCTTCATTAAGACAGCTTAAAAACATTCAAACTGGATTGCTGCAATTTTAATATTTTAAGGA
This sequence comes from Himalopsyche phryganea, assembly GCA_022494535.1. NCBI lineage: Eukaryota > Metazoa > Arthropoda > Insecta > Trichoptera > Rhyacophilidae > Himalopsyche > Himalopsyche phryganea. The sequence continues at coordinate 3,500,460 of JAGVSL010000015.1, forward strand.
TTACTATTAACCATGACATTCCTTAAGTGGATTTTTTTGTACAAATAATGACAGCTGACATAGTCAGACATGTGAAAGTGTACAAATTAATCGTTTATGAATGAAATCCTTTATATTTTATTCATTTAAAAAAAAAAATAATTACGTAACAAATGACACTTTTATAACGATGGAAAAGTGTAATTGTAATATTTTGTATATTATACATAAACTATACAATCTAGTCGATTTTCTGGCAAAGAGTCATGTTTTCAGCAATTGCAGAAATACCACAAAAAAACTGTTTAATTTAAATTTTCTTAAAAAAAATGGAAATTTCTTTTTTTGTTTTTAATCTCATAGCTATGATTTATAGCAACTTTTCTTTTGTAATTCATTACATTTTTACCTATACTAACGTACTGAAATTATGTGGAGTCAGCGAAGCGAGCTCTCAGTTTTTTTTTTATATCAAGGGTGTTTTTATACAGCTTATGTCAATTCAGCTCTATTCAGCAAAACAAAATAATTAAGCCCCTTACGAATACTGATTGAAGACGTACAGTAAACAAAAATATTTAAGTACAATAAATTTACGATAATACTCCTGATTTATTGTAATTTTTTTTTCACAAAAATGATCAATTGTTGAGGATATTTTGTTTTTACTAATATGTACAATTTGTTTCTCTATGTAAAATAGTGAATGATTAAAATTTCAACTACCATTCATTCATATTGCGTAAGATGAACATACATTATTCCTTTGACATTCTGTACACTGTAATTTAGAAGAAAAGGGAATATCTTTTATGATATTGAATTTCATCTGAGTCCATTTTCCCTTCTGTAAATACAGCTTAAACTACATAAAAAGAGAAACCTTATTGATATGGTAGTAAGGCAAACAGTTAATGAGACAATTATGAGGCAGAAAATCAAATGAAATTTATTATATTTATTTTTTCTCTATAATAATATATAACCAAAACAAATTATGGATATCATAATTTAGGTTAGTTTTCTCATCGGTCTAAGATTGGCCAACTACATGGAAAACGTTCTGTTATAATACCATGATAACACTAACGCCATATAAATATTTTTTAGTTAAGAAAAGGGATTGAGTAACTCTTAGTGGTAAAAAAACGAATGGATGTGCAACATATTTCGTTTTCTTGTTGAATTTGTAAGCTGTCAGTTTGGAATGATAAAACACAATTTAAAAACTTTTCTTTAAACAAATTGGATTAGCCATATTTTCAATTTATGTTACTAATCTGTAAAACAAATGCTGTATATCTCAATTAAGTACAAAATATATGAAAGCATAAAGAAAAGTTGCTAAGACTATAAAATCACTGTATTTGTAGTAATTACGGTGATTATTTGTATCGTAAACCAAAGTTAACTGAATTAGATGAAAATTTTGCCCACTTTATTTTATCTATATTTATATATCAATTATAACAGTAGATCTATTTATGTTAATTAAATTTCATCTTAAGACATTAGTTCATTTACATGTAGAGTATTTACAGACATGACATTTAAAACTACGATTTTGAACTGAATGCAGCTAACCTTTATCCTTTTGGTGCGATGAGCATATAAATATGCAAATCAAGTTTTACCGTCAAGTTTAGTTGATGGAAGAATAATTACACGCCGTCATACGAAAACAACTTAAGAGAAACGACAACCCGCACAGCTAGTGCAAAAATCAAGTTGAGATATTTAATCTAGTCATAAATTGAATACAAGACTTAATTATCAACAAAAAAATATCCTACTGTTAGGCTACATAGCTCGGTATAAATTCACCCTTTATCTATATATATATATATAAATGAATATTTATTTGTATGTTTGTCCTCTATGCGTTCATTTACCATTAATCAATTTTCGATCAAACTTTTGTGAGTTGTGTGCACACCCGTGAAGGTTTCTAAAGAAAAAAAAATCTAAAATAAAAAAAAAGAATCAAATATACAACTCGTGACACCTCGAAAAAACCTTCTGATTTATTCAAATACGCACCAGACTATGTTCGGGTCATTAGTCAGCTATAAGGCAGTGGTATTCATAACTTAAATAATTTATTTCACTATGAATATCGTGAGAAATATGGAAACAATGAAATATATTGTTTGAAAAGTATAAATGAATTACTATATCAAAAAATTATCGGGCTTTTTTCGAGATGAGAACAATAAATTTAGGATTCAGGTCGGGCTCGGATAACAAGTGTGATATTGGGCTCTAGCCGGGCCGGGCCTGAATATGAATAGCTCGAATCGGGTAGTTTTATGAAATTTCAGCCCGTGCACAGCTCTCATCCAAAAACACTTCAGTAAACAGAATTAAAACACAAACCCTTTCTTTCTTCGAGCGGCACTACAACGCATGTCGGGTACTCACTTTTTCACTAAATGATTAATTTAAATTTATGATACCTTTTATCGTGCCTATGTTCTTTATTCACTCTAAGAAAGGCTAATGTGCTTATGATGTTTCTTGATTTAAAAATTACTAAAAAACTCTTGATTAATGGTAATGGCTATCTGTGGGAAAATGTATACACCATTCTCTCTCTTTGAAGAGAATCTAATAAACAAGTCTTCTGCAAATTATTAAAACATAAATTTTTCTAGCATGTCATATGAGTGAAAAGAACGAAAAAAAGATTTATTTGCGAGATGTCTTCGTAAAAAAATACACTTCCTTGAAGAACAGAACAGATATTTTCAAATATATTTTACAAGCGTATTTCATTTATTACATGTTTAAGCTTCCGCATTTTTTCAAGTTATCAAAAATAGTGCCTGGAAAAATTTTCTAGTTCGATTTTCCTCCGTGCAATGAAAACATGCTTACTTATCCAATTGTACTATAACTCAATCAATATCGTAGCCTGTTATTTTGTTTAATAAAACGAAGTTATATTATATAATTTAAGACATCGACTGAGGGTGCTTGATGGAATTTCAATATCAAATTTGGATTATTGAGATTTTGTACACTTCCATGTATTTTGTCACTAACGACCCGGGTTTCGCCTTTCGGCATCTTCAGGCATTCGAGCACGCGAATGGACTCGAACTCAGTTCGAATGCCTGAAGATGCCGAAAGGCGAAACCCGGGTCGTTAGTGACAAAATACATGGAAGTGTACAAAATCTCAATAATCCAAATTTGATATTGAAATTCCATCAAGCACCCTCAGTCGATGTCTTAAATTAAATACAATAGATAAAGGATTTGTCAATTTTCAGAGTTTAGTAGTTCATTGGAATAAAAAATGGAGATAAAACATTTAGACTCTAAGTAAATGTTACTTTGCTGATTATGATTAGTATAGTTTTCGTAATACAGACGATTTAAAAAAACAATACGGTAGAATACTTATAGAATTTGCATCGCCAACATTGAAAAAAGTTGTTTTTATATCATTATAAATGTATTTTTCACAAAATGGTAGGTTTTTTCTCTTTGTAGCTATAAATACACATGAAGATTGTTGTTGTTTTACGTTGGTAAAAACAATATTTTAGGAAGTTCTTTCATATAATATTATTCATTCATGAGAAAGTACATCACACAAATGTCAATTTACGAACAAAGAATATGCTTACATGTCAAACGTAAATTTGTAAATAACAATGTTCCCCAATAACAAAACTAATGCCACTAACCGAAAACATCGAAGTTGAAAGTAACGTCAAAATGTGTATTCATATTCTCAGATGGAATTGTAAATTCAAGTACATACTGAAGTATTTTTTTTATAAAAAGGTTTCATACACTTGAGCTATTTTCATAATTGAATTTGCCCGCTGTTCTATTTTGTATTATTTAAAAAAAGAACAACTATTTGAATGGGGGAAATGCGGCAAGGCGGGAAATGAATTTAATAGGACGTTTCCATGGAACGATTTGAATTAACCAAAGCAATGAAGCGTCGTGATTTGAATTAAAGCAAAATATGTACGAACATAAAGATTACTACACAGTAAGTTCTAAAGGAAATAGTTGTTGCCGATTGTATGGAATTAGACTTTGCATCTTTAATGTATTATATATATAATACTAAGTTTTTTTACACACTTACTCTTAACCCTATACAAAAATATCTGTTGAACGTGTATTGGAACTATCTAATGTTACAAATGTGTACCCAAGTTTGAAATATTTTACTAGACCAAAAATAATATTGTACAGTGATTGGTTAATAACAAATCGTACCGACTTTGATCAAACATATTAAATTCAATCTTTATCTATTAACTTTTAATAGCTGAATTGACATACATATACATAACGTAAACATTTTAACAATAAGGCACAATTTTTTTGTACTGATAATGCTCGTCATGAGTGAAACTGATAGTGATGATTATATAAACGCAGAAGTAATACAAAAACGATGCGTTTTATTTTTAACTATAATGTTTTTCCAACTAGAATTGAGTTAGCACGTCACAAGTGATAAAATGAACAATTAAACATTGCATATTTGTTGATTGTTTTGTTGTCTATGGTTTCGTTATTCTAAAACAATAGAATCAGTTGATTAAATGATTTTTCAATGTGTCGAATTGGATGTCTATATTATTTCTCTGATACTAAAAAATATATCAACTATTCCAACATCAGGCAAATCTATCTGTTAAAAAAAACACCATTTATATCCCGATCAATTGTTGCCAATGCTCAATCGACCGCGACTTTAAACTGTACGTGACGGAGTGAAAACGGAGTTTATTGTGATAGCAACACCGTTAACGAACTGCCTTTTAAATTTAGAATTGAAAATCGCGTTATAAATTTGTCGAAAAGCTCATTCAATTATTTCGAAATACGAATTTTCAACCTGTTGACTTAAGTTAATTGTTCCATTTATGAATTCAAGTTATTTTACGGGTTTATTGTAATTTTGACTAGAGACAAGTGAATTAAAATTATAAATACGATGAAGTATCGCATACTAAATAGCATCCATTCCATATATTTGTTCTTTTTCTGAATCTTCGTGTTCGATAATGCGCGGTATATTTAATCGTATTTGTGTTTTATATTATAATATAGTTTTTTATATAAATATTCATTTAAAGAAAATCTACATATTTATTAAACATAAAAATAAATCAGAAAAAAATAACGTTTTTGTAGTTTTGTCTTGAAAAAAAGTAAATTGCATGAAAGACACATTAAAAAATTGACTGATAGGTAGAAAAAGTTATATAATGTCGACACGAAAGTTATATCCCAAGTCCCTAAGTGCTACATACGTGATTATACGTATTTTGCATGTTCGTTGTCTACGGACTCAGGTCTATAGGTAAGCATCAAACAATATTGCTAAAAGTAGATACTTCTACGTTTTTTGTAAAGTATAAACACGTAACTAACCACTTATACGAAAGATCTTTACTTAAAATCTGAAGTACAATTCCGTATCTGTAATATCTGAAAAACTAAAAATTTTTAGCAAAACTTTACATAAAATAAAAAAACTAGATTTAAAATAATAGCACTGTACCAATTTTGAAGATGATAGATGCAGCCGTTACTTTGCAACTATGTTTTGAATCTTCTTGAGACGCTTTCCTATGAAATGTTATATATGCAGATACGGGAAAATACGTAGGGAGGGCCGATATATAAAGAAATTGATATATTCTCAATTAAAGATTTTCAAACTACTTGGTTGTTTTGTTTGAAAAAATGCCTTTTTTTCCGGTTTACCTATTGTAAATAACATGATGTTATTCCACATAAAAACTCTTCGATGAACAAATATCTCACATTTTTTGAATGTTAGTAATGATCATAAATTTTCTTCATAATGATATAATTACAACACTGTGCCTTTCTGAGTTCATTTTGAATTTAATGAATTTTTATTTGTTATAGAGTTAACTATGATAAATATTATATTTCATTAAGTGATTCCTAAATTTTATTAGTAATTTTGTTATATTTTGTACTATATTTTTTGATGGAGCTAAGAATCGGCTTAGACCGAAAGCAGGTCTGCTCAACGACCCCCCATAGATGTTAACAGGGATTTTTTTTCTTTAAATTAAATAAACACGACCCCTTGTAATAGAAAATGACTCCTCTGGATGCTTCCTTGCGTATTGCATGTGCATGTGTGTATGTGTGTATGCGTTTGTATATATATATGAATATCTGTGTAGGTGCAGTATGCGAGGAGGTATATTTATATAAATGCAATTGGTGCCCACATGAATTGGCTTCATTGTGGATTGCTTAGCTTCGCAACGATCACGCCCTTCTATCTGCAACGATGGAAGTGGAAAACAAAATTAACATTAGAGATGAAGGAGACTCAAAGAACTGACACTAACGCGCCATAGGACTTAATGCTCCATCAAATTGATATCCAGTGAAGAATCTGTAAAGAAGCTGAAGAAGCCATTATTAGCATTAACAAACGCCTCTTGGGCGAAAAAATTTACAAAAAACTGATTTCCGGCATTTACTATTTTGCGCCATTCGTCAAGCATGTATTTGTAGTTTAAATGAGCGTTCCCGTCTGCCAATTGCGGACGGGAAGGGATCTCATTGCTTTGATCTCTGCTGGGGACAGGAATTAATTTTGTCGCTATGGGTTGGGAGTGTGCTATCGAGAATCCACTGTCTTTGGAGTGGCTAGGTATGGGGCACCTGGTAGTATTGTACCTTAGGGTTCGCGCAAGGGGTGGCCTTGATTTCTGGCTATGGCCGGATATGGATATTGAGGGCTACCGCGTGAGAAAGCCTCGCAAGTCTCCTCTACACGAGAGAGAGACGGCCTCTACTTCAGAAGGAGATAGTGCTATAGGGAGGGGAAATGGAAGCAAGGGTCTTCATTCACAAAGTCGCGTTTGGTTTGTACGTGTATGCCCACCCGGGGTCTACACATTTATTCGCACAATTAATAAAAACAACACAAATGAATTTAAGCGGTAAGGTGAAAGGAAAATTACGCAATTCCAATTAACAAGTCCCTCGACCACTATGCGAGGGAACGGACGGCGCTTGGATCCTGATGGGAAGCCAGCCTAGGCAACCAGTGTCTCCGCCTTATCTGTGAGCCGTTACGCGGCTTTGCTATTGAATTTACTGTTGCGTAATTTACAAACACCCACAGCACGTGCACGGCGCGACTACGAGACCGGTTTTCGGTGGACTGAATCCCCGAAGGGCGCGACAACCACTCCTTGTAAAAAAATTTTTTTTCCTCAAGCCTGAGATTATGCGCAGGTATTCTGACTCTCTAGCCAATTGCAGTTGTCTTTATACCTGTCACTGGACCAATGTAGCATGTTACTGTCTGGTTGGTTCTGGGTCGACACCAGCAGGCGCGGATCTGGCTTTTGATAGGTTGTATCTTGCCGTGAAGGTAGTTTCGTTCAATAGAAGCGTGTGGGTGTCCATTCGTGGTACATTGAAGAAATAATGTCGCGTCACGCGATAGTTTGCCGGGTGAGGCCCATCGAAGTTGGCACACTTAGCTGGACCGTTTGCGCGAGTTTACTTGCGCTCGCGCGTAGAATGTTCATCCGCGCACCTCACACAGCACGCCTGTGCACGACAACATGATGCTGAGTGACCAAACCTCTGACAATTATGACACTGCCCCATTGAAGTTTTATTCATCAGTGACTCAACACTAACTTGATAGCCAAAAATTGAGGAGAGATTGAAAATTCTCTTCCCCTCTCACTTTTCTCCTAGATCCAAAAGAACAAGTGGCAGTTCTGTTTTAGTAGTGCCGCCTTTCATTATTTGAATTTTTCTAATGGGGAATTTTAGAAGTTTTATCGGAAATCTCCACAGGGATACCGCGCAAAAACAACTTTTAGTGGTTTATCTTTGTGCACCATATAAGAGTGGTATGGTACCTTCCTATCGTCTGGTAGTTTTGTTGCTTTTCGGTAAGCAGTAATTGAGGTGGTCTGGATTTTTACTCCGAATTTGAGGTCTTTCACCACTCCTATAAGGACGCCTGCGAGCTTGGCGTCCCTGTAGAATGTCATATAGTTCTCCTTTTTATAGAGAACAATCGGGGGTATTTTTTGACCATGCTTATAAGTCATACCAGAGTTTTGAGAAGTTTCTGGCAAACGCGCGGTGGACTAAGTGTCCGAAAGATCTACTGGTAAGGTAGATTTTGCTTGCAGAGCAATTAAAGGAGAGGAGCAAGGGTTCTCGTCAACCCCTATCTTGGTAAGGTTACTTTCCGGAGCAATTAAAGGAATGGAGCAGGGGCTCTCGGTAACTCCCTCGGCGGTAAAGTTTTTTTCCAACAATTCCTCTTTTAATCTATTGCAGTAGATATTTCTGACCTTTTTTTTCCTACGTTCAAATCGTTGCTTACATTGCAAAAACAATACACTCAAAATTTGTAGTTATGGTATATGAAATAATAGTAAATAAATGAATAATTATTAGTGATTTATTTTTTGATGTTTTTTAGGTGGTTTAATATTTTTCATCGAAATTACAGAATTTTTGCATTTTGATAAAATGAAAATGGTAAATTGATTACAAAAATCAATGTTTAAAAGAGTCAAAATTAAAAATGAGCTCTTTAACCACATTACTGAGTACAACAATGGGCTTTGTTATTTATTTAGCACTAACTTTGTGAAAATACATCTTTGGTATACAATTAAACTTTGTTATTCCATTGGTTTTGTTATTTTATGTGACAAATGTTTCTCCTTCTTAAGAAGCATCTTAAAACTATTAAATTGTAATATTTTTGGTTAAAAAGTATAAATTGTTCTCAAGTCTTTGCCTGTATTTTATAATAAATGAGTAATGAAGAGTGTGATTTTTATTTTCACAAAAGTGATCGACAAGAGTGTTCATAAAAAAATCGCCAATCAATAGTAAAAACTGAAGCTTCTAATTGAACTGTGAGATTCTAAGAAAAACAAAAATTATGATATATATTAAAGATAGTGTAGTAAAATTTTACCAATATGTCTTATTTTTTTTTAAACTGTAATTATGAGCGAATCGTAATTCAAGATAGTGTAGAACAATTCTCGAAGCAAATAAAAGTGATAACAAAACAGACATTGACAAATGATTCCATTTGAAGGTGCAAGGCTCAGACAAGTCCTCATTTCCCAACCTCCCCAATAGGACGATAGTTTTCTCTGATGATTAATAGCTTCTGTCAGTTGTGGGTAAAGATGACGGCGCTGTCTTGTGAGCTGTCAAGAGATCCGCCACGTATTATTACAGAGTTACTAGGCTTACTTGGGAGGCATATCAAAGCAGAAAGTTACATTTCGTATGAACACGTAGTTATGCGTGAAATAAATTGTGTTTATTTGACGTGTGAAAGTATACTTTATTATTTTAAAATATACCAACACCTAGACATTGTGTACTAGTATTCAAATTTCATCTTTATCAACATGCGATATTTGTATTCACGTTTCATTATGGTTTTAATTTGATATTTTCCGGATCTGTCTACGAGTCGTCAACGTCGTTAGCTTTTTTTGCGGTGCTTGCGAGCTCAAATCCCAGCACGAACAATTTCTTAAATTGATTTTTAACAAATAGTTTCCGAATTTCTTTTCAAAAGCTTGGATGTTTACAATTCCAATTTTAAATATTGTAATACAATGGAACGGTGTTGGAATGTGTATTTATATTGTCTCTATCTGGGATTTGACAGAAGTGGAAAAATATTCAGTCGGCGTCCGTGGCGCAGTTGGTTTCGTCGCTGGCTACGGTTACGGATGTCTCGGATTCAATTCCCGGTGCTGACGGTTTTCATAGATTGATCTTTCAATCGATTTATGGATTTCTGTTCGTAGTCTGAGTCCTCCCTCCCACCAATCCCATCCTCACGGGGCGTAACGAGAGCGATTAGCTAACCACTTGTCCTGTCATAGCCCTATCCTTCTATCCCTACTGTCTTCGAAAAAGAAAAGAGAGGTTGAGCAACTGAGTGACAAGCAGTTCTCGTAGAAAAAAATCTGTCAAGATACCTCCATTAGGAGACCATATGCTCCACATTGGGAGCGGACATGGAAAAAAAATATTATAATATGTGATAATTTATTCCTTAAGAAAATATAATATGTATTTCATTAATTTAAAATTTGAATAAATATGATTTTTATTATAAATGTGCTCGTTTACTTGCAAATCTTAAGTACACATGGTACATGTAATGTTATGTTATTGATTACATATTAAAAACGAGTTTTTAATATTATGTTCATACTTGAGAAACTATTCAAATAATCGAATATATTCGAACAGTTTTTTTTAATTTTAAAAAATAAAACACAATTTTTGTATTACTTCCACATGTTTATAATGATCAGGACTGGTTTCGCTAATCAAGAGCATAATTAACTGATCAGTTGATAATGCTCGCAATCACATTTTGTCAAATTGTGTTTTATTTTTTAAAATATAATGTCTTTCCACCAAGAATTGACAGTTAACACCTTAAAAGTTATATTCGAAAAGTTTCAATTTTACTATTCGATATCCGAATAGTTGGACCAAGAAATCTGAAAAAAAAAACGTTAGAAATCACTGCTTTTAGAATGTCATCATTGAAGTTGAAATTAATATTTTAAATTAAATCATAATATTATTTTATCTAGGTAATCCGAATTTATCAAAATTAAATAAACGGGAGTGTTTATTATTATAATTTTATAAACAATAAATTAATTGAAAATAATAATCTCATATTAAGCGCTACTGTTTGAGGTTATATCGTTGTCTTATATTTAAGATGCTATAATCACCTTCGTGGAAGACAGTCTGCAGCCTCCCTTCAAATCAAATCCGCCTACCGTAGTCTGTTGGATTAAGAACTTTGAAGTGGCTTTATATCGGGAATTCGTAACGTAGTAAAACTCAACTTAATAATATAATATTCTTTCAAAGTATGTTATGCTGAGTTATTATAATGTTCATTTTTAAAGGTGGAGAAAATTTTACAAATCAATTTTAATATTTCAGTTAGACTTTAGATAAAGAAGTTTTCTTTAATAAATCAAAACCAAAAAACCGACTGTTTTCAATGCACATAATTAAAAAAAAAATACTAAAAAAAACCATCATGTATTTTTATTACACTGCATAAGCCACACGACAGAGGTAGTGGTTTGAAAAATTAATATTTAATACTTTATTACACATTTTCAGAATGAATTTAAATATATTTTTATTAATTTCAGTTCTTTTATTAAAAATATAATACGATATCTTAAATATTCCTGTTTACCTCTGATTTATGTGCTTCTGTTTACACTTGAGGCATAAACGTCTCACATCTGTCAAGAAACTTTCCTCTCTCGAAACTTTACGACGAGTTTCTATTGATGAAGTGGAAATTTCCTCTGATCGCTTTTTAATTTAATTTTCTTAAACGATTCTTAAATTCGTTTAGTCTTTGTATTAAGCTCGAAATGTTTTCGATATTTCCGCTAAATCAATTATTATCTATAAAGACTTTAATTATTGGCAGAAGCTGTCGACATAAAAGCTCATCTGTATTGCCAGAAGGTCTTCAAAGCTCTTATTAAATATTTTTGTTTTAATTGAAAATTGACATGCTTATTTTCGATTTAACATTAAAAATTGGTGCGCTAATTATTATTGTGACACTGAAATGACTTTTCTAGTCGACAAGTCAGCATGTCATTTCTCTGATTTTTTTTGAAAAATACGCACTTCCGTTTTTATCAGAAAAAACAACATTTTTTTCATTATAATTAAAGTTAAAAAAGCAATTAAGGTAAATTTAAGCAATGGCATCCTGTTTAATATCTGTATAACAAACTTTTATTTAGATAAATAGCCACATAACAACTTCAATTTAGTATCATATACCATAGCATTAATGTGGCAAATAAATATGAGAAGAAATTAATCCAGGAAAAAAATCAGCCAAGCTTTACTAACAAAATAAACCGTGTTGACGTGAAGATTATTGGAAACATTTTTATTAACAGCTAGTCGATATTTATGAGGATAAAACTTTCGTATAGGATTATTTACTTATGTTTACGATGATATCTTTGACTATGTCATATTAAAAAAAACAATGTCGTTACATAGTTTGGTCGAATAAAAAAAGCCAGTGTCAAAATACATAAAAAACGTATTTACGATCTCAGGATAAACAGGCTGGTTAAATCAAAGATTTAATTGATAGCGTGAAGTTTGTTGAAAACAGTCATATTTAATAAATGAGGCGTGATGATGCTTCATTTGAATGTGTTGCGTCACTTTTATATTTCGCATCATTTGCGTGGTCCACTGATCGTCTTTTTTCGATGAGAAAAATATTCATTCGACTCCTTTGAATGGACGGAAAATCAATTGAGGACTGGAAATTACAGTGTTTAGAACATAATACAGAGAAAAAAACTGTTTATTGAAACCACCACCATTGTAAAGAAAACAATAGTATCAACTATCTCGGGTGACAACTTTAGGAGGAAGTTAGAACTACAATTTAAATTCAATTCACTGAGCACTTTTGGACTTATAACTTTTGGTCTTACAAACTAATACAAGAAAATATTTTCCGAAAAGACTCGCAAAATAATGATTCAGAAAAATAAGATACTTTTTTTTTTTTTTTTTTTTCCATGTCCGCTCCCAATGTGGAGCATATGGTCTCCTAATGGAGGTATCTTGACAGAATTTTTCTACGAGAACTGCTTGTCACTCAGTTGCTCAACCTCTCTTTTCATTTTCGAAGAGAGTGGGGATAGAAGGATAGGGCTATGACAGGACTAGTGGTTAGCTAATCGCTCTCGTTACGCCCCGTGAGGATGGGATTGGTGGGAGGGAGGACTCAGACTACGAACAGAAATTCATAAATCGATTGAAAGATCAATCTATGAAAACCGTCCGCACCGGGAATTGAACCCGAGACATCCGTAACCGTAGCCAGCGACGAAACCAACTGCGCCACGGACGCCGACATCGGATGAAATTTTAGGGTTCTAGAAAGAAAGTGCGCTGATAATATACATATATTAAACAATTTTCATTGCTATTTAATTACTTTGTTTAAGCAAATTTTTTGTGATGTTTTTTGTTATTGGTATTTGAAAATAATGGTGTGCCTTAAAATCGACTGTGTTTTATAAAAAGGCGAAGAAATACTAATAATAATAGAATGACGTCAAATAATATATCGACAGCATTTGTAACGCAACTCTAAATATGTTTTCAATAAAAACAGTTTTTACTCTCTCCTGAACAATTTCAATTTTGAGGATTACATCAATTGGCCATCGAATATAATCATAATTACATCTGCCAAAAAACTGATTGATTCAAATATGACCGTCTAATATTTCTTTAATATGCTTGTAAAAATACATCAAGCACCAATTATATTTCTTGGAATTTACAGATACTAAGATGACTTCTTATTATCTTCTGAATTCGAGTAATAGTTTTGGAAGATACTAGCAAAATGAAAATAGATTAATATATATTTTTATAAGCCGGACAACATGAAATATTATACAACTATATAAATAATAACGTGTTACTAAATATTTAATCTAAATGGCTAAATCATACGTTTAGTATTATTAAATTCTCATAAAACGTAATCACTACCTTACCACCCACGCTTTTCGTAACTTAATCTTACCATTATTGCGGGTAGAATCATAACAAGAACAAATTAATCATTTGATATTATATTACAGTACAGATATATCATTTTGTCAGCATTCGCTTCTATTTTGTAATAAATTATTTAATGTGATCTTTTAATCATTACTCAAAAAAGTTACGCCCATGGTTCTTTGAACGATAGGTGAGCTACTAATGTAGAATTCGAAGCAAAACCTAGCAGCATTTATGTTGTCGTACTAAACAGAGGAATGGTTTTTAAGTTTCTTCGGATCTCATCCAGTCACATTTCGTTTTCGTGTGGGTTTTGTCATATAAACGCATATATTATAATTTCAAAACTTGAAATATGGTTTTATGTAGTATTAAATAATTATTTTACGTCATACGTTGTGGGTAAAACCTGAAATACATTGTCGAAAGACGGAAAAATCGAAATTATTCATAGTAGAACAAGCTTGAGACGTGTCTTGGTGGCGTTTGAAACAAAACGGTTGCATACGGTACGTCATGCATCTCGGATTGTTACTATACTATAATTTTGTATTTTTCGATGATATAATTGACGAAGTTTTTAAATTATGATTCATTTTACAAAGAAGACGTAAACTGTAATGAATTTTTAATTTTAAATTATACGTAGATCTATTATATTTAAAAATAGTAACATTTTCATTTTTTATTATGATGTATTTCACATATAATTTAAAGGTATAAAGGCCGAAGTAAAGCCGACAATTTTTGGTGGTAAAGCATTATATTTTAAAAATAAAACACAGTTTTCTTGTAATGCTTGTGATGGGTGAAACCGATCCTGATCATAATAAACATGTGGAAGTAGTACAAACAATTTGCGTTTTATTTTTAAAACAGAGTAACTGTACTGGTTGTTTCGATATTTATTGGTAGAACTCCACTGTATTTAAGTAAATATATCATAGTATTAAGTTATATAAAATATATAAGATGTGAAACCTATTTCTGTTTCATATCATCATCAGATCTAAATTGTATTCGAACGATAGTTCTGACGATGGCATGAAGCAAGAAATAATAGGAAAATACATATCGCACATCCCGGAGAAAAGTGTAGTAAATCAAAAAAAGAAATTTTACAGGAGACCGAAAACAAAATTCAAAAAACTTAAAATCTTCGAACAAACGGTCACGTAGAAAAGAGAAACTAGTGGCTCCCCGCGGTGAATTATTTAACTGAACTTCATACGGTTTTCATGGGGTGTAGATTATCATGTTTACTATTCTATTCCGATATAAAACGTAAATCAGAAATTTTTGATTTACTACATTTTTCTTCGGGATTTGCGATATATCAGTGTTTTTATTTGTATCATTCTTGATATTTTTTCTATTTCTGAGTTATGATAGTTGACAATTTTAGGTGTTTAGGATTTTAAAATCAATAAAAATTAAAAAGAATATTAATAAGTGACCATGTCCATCGAAAATTAAAAAAAACAATCTAAATTTTGTTTTAAATAGCTATTTAATTGGCAAAGTCTTAAGAACATAATATCGTATTTCCAAGTATATATATACAAAGTCTTTCATTATTAATGAAAACCATAAAACGATTTGTCCTAAATAACTTCAAAAAGTAAAATGTATGTCTAAATGAAAATGATTTTTTTATTTTAAAGAGTTCACCCAGTATGAGGCAAGATTTACACAAAAACCAGGCATGATTCTCAATCAATAGTTCAATAAATGAATCACACTTAACTTAACGTTAAAGGAATGTTTTAAAATACAAAACATAGCACATTGTTGAACTAAAGGATAAGCGTAGTATTATAACAAAAAAGTAAATGATTATCACTGTCACCATACAACAATTAATTCTAAAGTATTGTAAGCGTATACAAGAAAAAGAAATACATCAAAATACACAAGTGATACACTCCTCTGTTGGCAGCAAGAGGTATCGGAAAATTTCATTTTCCCGAAGATGAAAATTCCACATATATATATAAGTCTCAAGTCAGCGTTTAGATTTCGCTTTAGTCTTTCTTATTTGTATCAAGCTTTGATGTACAATTATTGTCGTACACAATAAATAACATATGTTTTATAATGTACTATTAATAATGATGTAACTTAGCTTTTGATTCGATCAGCTCATTTAGCCTTTAAGGCATATTCGTCATAGTACATCAAATGAATCAATATGAGATAAAAGAGAAATTAATTGTAGACATTATATTATATAATTATTCAAAGTAAAGGTCAAATTTTTCGTAATATGATTCGTGTTTTTGTACATTTAATTTTATATAAAATAAGACTAACGCTTACATTTACAGAAAAGCTGTGATTTTATTGTATACAATTAATAATTCTGTGTTTCGATTTCTTGAAACTTTTTCTTCTAGATATGTATGTTGGATACTTGCTAAAACATTATTTTAACTAAACGTAACCTAAATATATTTATAAGCGTAAGAAGATATTCGAGAATTTCTAACTTTTTCACCATCATCAAACCAGCTTCAGGAAAACAGAGAATCCAGACAAATAAACTGTCATTACTTATACGCTTTCAAGTTGAAGGCACCCCACGAACAACGATAAGGAGCACACTTCCATAAATTTCAGGATAAAATATATAACGTTCAATCAAGTATTTTACAGGAAAGTTATGTTATTTATTTATTTATTGTAAATTTAAAAAAATTGAAATGCATGTTATATTACCATAGAATCATCAAGAAGTTAAGGACACATCTTTTTGATACGTTAAAGTGTTCACATGGTCGGCTTATCAATGATTTTTACTTAATTCAATTTCCAAAAAGGTGCCCCTTATCGTTGTTCGTGATAAGCTTTCAATTGTATAATTTAATAATAACCACACATATTTCTTGATTCTTTACAAGCTTTTGAGATTTGGGATTCAGTAAAAAATCAATAATACAATTATTACGATAAAAATTATTAATGTAGTCGTTTTAATATATTTTTTTAGTTAGTGTTTTATCTAGTATATTTATGTAATTTAAGACATCGACTCGTATTTGTATCTTCTATATAAACGTTAGACACTGTTTACTGTCTGTCAGTTCGAGTCCATTCGTGTGCTCGAATGCCTGAAGATGCCGAAAGGCGAAACCCGGGTCGTTAGTGACAAAATACATGGAAGTGTACAAAATCTCAATAATCGAAAATTTAGTATATTTATGGGTTAATATATCGGTTCTGAATTTCAGAATATATTTTATGTCATTTATTTTTGCTAAATTTTAGGTTGTCAAAAATATTAACATTAGAATATCTACAGACATTGTTTTAAAACATTTAAACAGACTTTAAGTGTCGCCCACAATGAAAAAAATTTTCTCCCGAGGTATCCCCCTGGATACCTCGAGCGTACCCATAACGACAGCTGCATTCCTTCGTTGGATTTCTATTCTTATTCGCTGTCTAGGGTATTCACTTGAGTGGCACTCACCCGTCCTGTCCGTCGTCCTTCGATCAATTTCCGCCACTGTCCTCAAAGCAGAGAGCCCCAAGGACCGAACTTCTCAAAACCCAATGGACAGAAAACGAAATTTGGCGACAGACAGTCGTATTTTCTGGATTTGCTGGTTTCAGCCGTGAGAGCCGCTGAGCCAGACGAGCGGATTTATTCACGTGAGATGCCGCAATCGTATCCACCACAGTGGCATCCCAGACCATGCATCGCCCCTCTCTCCAGGGGATCATCGTAATGCCGTCGGACCTCCTGCCATCCTGGTGGCAAGCCCCCAGAGGTACCAGTCTCGATGGGACCCCTGATGAAACCAGAGACGGCAGATCAGGTCGTTAATGGCAGAGTGCCGACTGTGTCTTCCGGCGCTCTTCTGACAGCTCAATCCGTGCCGCCCTATATGGTCCACCAACCTCCCACAGGTGCATTTGTGATCGTGACAAAATGCTTAGCCAAGCCGGAGAGTAACCGAAATTCGCAAGGCAACATCGCTCAAAAGCGTATCTAACGGGTAGCGTCACTTGTAGCCATGCACGACAATATATTTTTTAAATAATTTATATTTCAATTTTAAATTTATTCTTGAATATAAAGCATTGGTTTCTAATGAAGTGTTTTAATCTAAAGATAGTTTTTAGTAATTCTACATTCCCTCATTTTTGAAAAATTAAGATTAGTAGGGTGGAATTATTAACGTAAAATTGGTGGAAGTTTATCAATATCATTACGTTTCATGATAATTTAAAATAATATATTGTACAAGTGGGCAAATATCAAATAAATTTATGAAAGTCTGTCTTCAGGAATGCGAGCCCTTCACCGCGAAACTGGATAAAACGAAGGTCCGATAACTGCAATGGCCCACATATAATTATTTTATGGTAAAATTTTTAAAATGTCACATTTAATAGCAATACTATTGATTTTTTTTTTGAATGATCTGCAACTTCATTGTGTACTAAACTTACACACCATTTGTAATAATTTTTCCATCATCATTATTATTTTGTTTGAATAGTTTTGATAGATTTTATAAATATATACTTGCAGTGCAAAACTAGTTCAAATGAAGTGGGAAAAATATCTATTTTTTATTAATAATTACAATTATTTATTTAAAGCAAAGATTAACACTGTACAATAATAAACGAAAAAATAATGAAAATAAAAAAGATTTCCATTCAACATCCAGTAGGAAATGAAATACTTTATTTTCAATGGTACATTTTTCTCTTCCGGTGAATTACGTAAGGTTTCAACTGTATAATTTTACCTAAGAGTTCAAATTTATGCAAGCAGCAAGGAAGTAGAAAGATGTTTCAGATCTTGGGAAAGTTTGCTTTGATAACTAACAGGTAGCTGGAATAATACATAGGTACTTGTTGTGTGCAGCAGATGTGCTTGAGTCGCACTTTAGTTTGAAGAACTTTTGAGGAAAAATCAGAACTACTTGCTTTTGAAACAAACTTTTAACTCTCTGCACAAAGCCATTTGAGGAGACTGCAATTGCGAGCTTTATGATTTACTAAACCACTTATTCTAAAGTGTTTACTTGCCATAGTACTTGAAAGACTTACATTTAGACCAGATAAGCGTTTTTTTGAGGTTACGAAAATGTACATAAAATCGGGAGAAAAATATCTATGTATTTTTTTCTTTTTCAGCTCGTACGGAGCATATGGTCATCATACAGTGCCTCTAAGATTATCTGTTATCGGTCAGTCTCTTAGCGTCTTTCCCAAAATACCGTAGCTCTACTGAATCCATCTTATCTATCAGCCTCTATGGTCTAATGGTAGCTGGGTCTGAGTTCAATTCCCGGTAACGTTAATATCAATATAAAGAATTTCAATATTAAATTTGAGATCTTGGGTATTTGTTGAATCTTTTCTCATCAAGTTGATCTCGGATTAAAAAGCTCTCATCGAGTTTACGTCATTTGATTTAAAAAAAATCTGGTGCCTTGGCTAGTATAAGCTGTAATAGAAAACATTGTGTCACAATTTTTATTTATATATTAATTATTCTACAAACAAACAGAATTTATTATTCGAGAATCCGCAAATTTAAACATGTGCGTAACTAGTTTCACTTATTGTATTTGATTTTGCCATCTGCTGAATTTATTTTAAAAATCAATATATTTTTGACTAGCTATAAATATTGGTTCGTTTCTATCCTTTACTTATAAATAATTATTTATGTTTATTTTGCCGTGCTCTAGTGGTAACGTTCTTAGTCTTTTATCACCACTCGAAAATTTGTTGACATTGAAATTTGAATGTGTGAGAAAATTTCACTCATTACGACCCAACATATCCTGGAAATGGGACATAGAGAAGACTTTGAGAGTGATTGTTGGAATTTTATAATATTACTCAGATAAATATATTATGTATAACTTATATGTGTAACTTTTTATCAATTTTGGCAACTTTAAATTATAATTTAAAAAGCATATAGTCAATAGATATTTAGTTTATCGGAATACTATTTATAGGTTGCCATTAGAAGAAAATGTAATCGATGAAACAAAAAATAAACAACTATAACAATGGAAACCCGTAATGAATTGAGATATCGATTGTTTTTGCAAGAACCTTTACTTTTGTATATTCATACTACAGGTAAATTGTGAGGATCGTGTGGTTGGTACCATTTATTATCTATTCTAAAATTCGAAATTCATACCAAAAAAAACCATTTAATTACAACATTTTTCTATCTAGCCCTGTAAATTAACAGTTGGATTTATATATTACACAATATATTAAAATTTTAATTAACCTAATTTTTATCATATTTCATATAACGAGATTATTGGCTTAGCTTGAATTTAATATTCATCACCATCTAAAGTAAGTTTTGTTTTTTTATAAGAACACCTACTTAACTAGATATTCCGTCAAATTCAGTTGAATTATTATCTTTTGACTTATAGATAAAAACGAAATACTTTTTTAAAGCGTGTTTCATACAAACATTTAGAAAATTTAGTAGCAATTAATACCTAACATGGGTGTTTGTGATATATAGGATTCCCTACCACCCATGCTATTCTAACAACGTGACGCAATGAGAGCGATTAGCTAACCACCATTCCTGTCCTAGCTCTATTCTTCTTTCCCTACTCTCTTAGAAATAGAGAGGTTGAGATCCTCCTTTAAAGGTTCTTATTTTGATCCCCAAAATAAGAATGAACCTGCCAATGGAGATGCCTCTGGAAATATTCATATATTTCTTGACATTTTAGGGTTTTATTATCATAACTCAGAATCTCCCTCGATGCTTGTTTTTGGTAATCCAAGAAAAACTGTTTTCATGCTAGACTAAATAAAACATAAATATAACTGTGGAATAGATGAAACGTGATAAATAAACAGATACTGGTGCCATGACAGTTAAATGCTACACTCTCAATGGCTGTAATGGAGATTATTAGTTCAAACAATTATATGGGATTGGAGAAACGTTTTTAAAATGAGCAACATTTTCATATTCATTTAAGATGGTAGTTTGTAAGTTTAGAAAGATATTTCATAATTTAAATGGTATGTGTGAACACGAAGAACAATTTTGCAATTATAAATCATTTTTTGAATATGCTGGAGATTATGAGTTGATATAAGACCCCTCATTTGTATGTTTGGTTCCATGCGAAAGAATTTTTGTAGAATTGGTCTTTTTAAGAAATATATTAAAATTTGCTCAGATACTGTGAAATACGACATTAAGGAGAAACGGTTTTCAGAATTAAACAAACTCAACAAAGTTTTGGTCATGCACAATGCATAAATCACGATTACGAAAAATTTGATGGTATTATTTACGACTATTCCAACGAGAGTAATTTAATATCGTTTTTGAGCGCAGTTAGAGAGTTATTTCCTTAGGTATCCCTCGCACAAAATGGAAATAGGTGGAGGAGGGGGTATCGGGTATCGGCGAGGGAAGAACACAGAGCAGAACACTGTTCACTGGCTCTGATGATGCGGCGTGGTTCCACTCTCTCGACATCAAACGTGCCTTTGCCTTTACGATACGCTTGCTGGAGCCTGTTGGAGCCCGCCACAGCCCTACATTTCAGTGTTTCTAGATACAAAATTTCACCCGACAACTTATAAATTAAATTGCTTCAAAAATATTTTATAATTATTGTTTTACTAACAGACATATATTAAATTTGGATTATTGAGATTTTGTACACTTCCATGTATTTTGTCACTAACGACCCGGGTTTCGCCTTTCGGCATCTTCAGGCATTCGAGCACACGAATGGACTCGAACTGAGTTCGAGTTCGAGTTCGAACTCAGTTCGAGTCCATTCGTGTGCTCGAATGCCTGAAGATGCCGAAAGGCGAAACCCGGGTCGTTAGTGACAAAATACATGGAAGTGTACAAAATCTCAATAATCCAAATTTAATATTGAAATTCCATCAAGCACCCTCAGTCGATGTCTTAAATTAGACATATATTAACTATGGCTTAAATTGTGCAAAAACGTATAACAAAATTACTGGTTGGTCTAACATTAGAATAAGCCAGAGAAGTGTGTTAGCTCTCGCCAACAATTATTTCGAGTCATTAAAACTCTATCTAGTTATCATTTAGATTGGATTATCTCTCATCTTATACCCTACTAAATTGTTAGGCATTATGTTATACGCTGTTTTTTACATATATAAATGAACGCAGTATTACCACATACTGTATATTAGCTTCTGATAAAGCAGCATTGACCAATAAAAACCAAATGATTTTACACCTTGTCTCCTAAATTGGACGAAACTTTTGGTTCCCCTGATAAGGATAAAATATTATAGTAAATCACCACGTAGATATTATTATGGTAAGCATCCAAACCTCATATATTCCAACTTAAATAACGAAGATTTCGTACACATAAAGACCAAAATAAAAATAGGAAGAAATTATTAATCCTGTAAAATACCAATATGTAATTACTGAGAATGATTTATATTGGGTCATTTATTCAGTTAGATTAGTGTATGACATTTCACTGGACACTCCGTTTTATATTATTGTGTAACAAAAAGACGAATTAAAACATCACATACATTTCGACATCATTTGAATAAAAATCCATCAATCAATATAAAAATTAATATATCTAAGCTATACTTGTTCTCGATACAGGTGCTGATGGAAGACTAAGACCATTACTATTTGGCTACGATGATCAGCATTTTCACTGTAAGGATATTTTTAAATCTTTCATGTATTTTGAATAATTTAAAATAGTGCCTTTTTGAGTCAACAAAAAATTGTAAAACCCCAATTCATTATCGACAGCTTTTTATTTAAACACTTCTCTTAGCAATATGGAAATAAATGGCTGATTCAAAATAACTCCTCACATTGAGGTTTATACTTGGATGCTTAATCATGAACCGGCGGCCATTAATATAGATATAGCTGTACGTATGATTGGATTTGATGTCTGTGTTGGTTTCCAACAATAATTATACCCAATACTACTAAATACATTTTGACTAATGTTCTGCATCCTAGTTTGAAAAGCTCTCTGTCAGAGCTTTCTGCTTGCTATTTATATTCGCGAAGCCTCAAACAACACTTTGTCTCCGTTACAGGGATGATTAATAGGCGATTTGAAATACTTTTTTTGTCAGACACATTTTCGTTTAAAAGCAGTTTAAATATTTAAAAGAATTTACGTCATCAGAAAAATACTATTAAAAAGTTATATGTTTTATACGGGAATTGTTTTTTTACTTACATAATAATATATTAGAGATAACTTTATTTCCCATTTGAAGTTTTTTAGATTTATTTTACTGTCTAATAACATTTTAGATAGGAATATTCTACTATAACGTGTAGCTAGTTGATTCGGGTGGAAAAAGTATAATAGCAACCCAAAAACCGACGCCAGGCTGTACATGCATTTGACAGCTAAAATACGTCACCATTAAATCCTTTTTCGGCATGGACAGAAAAGCTTTTTCTGGCTATCTTGACTGTGTTTCAAAGACGACAGACAAAATTATCTTTTACAAACTATCTTAATGTCTTTTATTGTATACAATAAAGTTGTTTAATATTTACGAAATATTTGAATTACGAATTTTCATAAAATTGACTAAGATAATCTATAATATTTATTATAAAATAATATGTTTCACCCACAGAATTAAACATTACAACTGTAGTGATACATGGCAATGCAGATTTACGAAAAATTATGCGTGTCATTATTTGTGTCAGTATTTATGTCAAGTCAGCAATATAGATGATGCTAATTGGCAAATAATATTTTATTTTTTAACGCATTTGAAAATGCATTCAGCGAAATCAAGCAGTAAGCATACGTTGCGATAAAGGTAAACGTCACTGAAAAATAGATTCCTAAATAACTGATGTATTAGAAATACACATTGTTATACACTACTATCATTATATTAAAAAGTTTTTCTTGAAAATTAGTCGGGGTAGTAAATATTGATTATTGGCTACATTTTCTTCTACTTCATCTGTTACCATACTTGCTCTTTATACTATGCACAAAGCAGACAGTCTTCTTCTACTCTAAGTTCATTCCCTCGTCCCTAATTGCTGTCTAATACAAACAATACATAGTATCTGACAGTCTTTTTAAGCGCCAGAGTTAAAAGAAAATCAGCCAAGGTAAATAGTATTGAAACTACTTCAAGGCAAAATACTCTATAACCTGATAAAAGTCTTCTAGCTGCACCTAATGAGCCAGCATCATCGACATGACGTGACTATTCAAGGCCATATAACTTAGATAGACTTCTTGATTTGTTTTGAGGTGTTATTTTAATATCTATATTTTATGTAAAACATATTACAAAAATACTGGAACTGAAAATTACGTTCTTGTTACTAGTTGTGTATCATACCTATGCCAGTTTTATTTAGCTTGTAATGGCCGTGGTCAGCCTAAGTGTGTTTGTAAAAACATCGATACGAAATAACCTTGATCGATCAACACTATTGAAAGGCATATTGTCAATAAAAATATAAAATTGGATATTATTTGACAAAAATTACATGCTGTTTCACATATAAAAATATTATTAAGGTTTACCAGTAAAATGATTCATTCATTATGGTTACTTAAAGCACTAAACATATAACGATGTAATTTAAGACATCGACTGAGGGTGCTTGATGGAATTTCAATATCAAA
The DNA here is from genome assembly GCA_022494535.1 of Himalopsyche phryganea. Classification (NCBI taxonomy): domain Eukaryota; kingdom Metazoa; phylum Arthropoda; class Insecta; order Trichoptera; family Rhyacophilidae; genus Himalopsyche; species Himalopsyche phryganea. The sequence goes on from JAGVSL010000015.1 coordinate 3,524,776, forward strand.
TTTGGATTATTGAGATTTTGTACAATTCCATGTATTTTGTCGCTAACGACCCGGGTTTCGCCTTTCGGCATCTTCAGAAATTCGTGCGCTCGAATGCCTGAAGACAAAATACATGGAACTGTACAAAATCTCAATAATCCAAATTTGATATAACGATGTGTTTTGATAATGACCGAAACATGAGTTTCTTGTAAAATAAGCCAGATATTTAAAAACAATAATGTTCACGAATGGAATTATTGACGAGTTGTTGATTCCTGACTTACAAATAATTATTGCTCACAGCTGTTCATGTTTTTCTCAGTGTCACTGAAATGTGAATTAACCTCACCTTGGATTTCATACAAAGTTTGATCTAGTTTCACTTACTCCGTGTTATGTCTTCCGATGAATTATTTTAAAGTAATAATTTCCGAAATTCGTGACTATGCTAAAAGAAACTGTTTATGTGGAGAACGAAATCGATTGTACAGAATGCGATTCAATATTATATGTATTTTTACCGTACTGCTCCCAGTGTCGAGCAAATGGAGTCTTGATGTAGGTATTTCAACAGAAATTTTTCTACTAAAACTGCTTGTTACTTAGTTACTCAATCTGTCTTTTTCAAATAGAGCAGGAATAGAAAGAAATGACTAATGGTTAGGTTCAGATGGGTGGGAGGGAATTTTAGACATCACAAACATCCTTACCTACTAACAGAATTCCATAGATCGATTAAGCCTGAGACATCCGTAACCACAGTCAACGTCGCTGATCACTGCACCATGGACCCGTCACCATATAGCATGTACTTGAGTAAATTAGAATCTCGAAACATATAGTATAAAAAATCGATAAAATGAAATAGATGGAATTAATTTTAATCAGTAATATTTCTTTCAATTGTGGTTACGATGTCTTCAGATTATGATGTAGAAATTATTTAGGACTTTAGTCACCGTAACCGAGTTAGCTTTCTTTCTGCTCGGTTGTGAGATCAAGGGTTCTAATTGCCGAATAGAGACATTTATCCATTACTTTTTCAATCTATTTCTTCTTCAATTTACATGCACCATATCCGATTCTAAATAAAGGGAATAATAAAATAATGTGTATAGATAGTGTAATATAGTGCTAAATAGTGTAATATAAGGGATTATACCCTTCTATTCTTAACATTTCTGAAAAATGGTTTAGTGGTTGAGGTGCAAACCGTTCTTGTTACATCTGTTTGTAGAAAGAAACAAATAATTGTAGTATATCAGTTATCAACATAACGATAATTTGCAAACAAACAACTTGTCTAAAATATTTCATATATTTTATCAACCTCAGAAATGTTCGGTCAAAGTTTAGGTCCAAACATGATATCATCGATTTGCCGCTCTTGGCTCAAATTTGAGTACGGTCTCTGTGTCAAATATGCCACTTTAACCGACTATTGATTTTTTCTTGTTATTATTAAAAAATAACCAATTTGGTTTTTCTGGCACTAAGTGGATTTTGTTGAATCAGTAATTAATGACATGGTGTTTAATAAACAAGCTTTTTTACAACACCTGATACAAGCTAACGCATTCAAATTTTATGATGGTTTTTTTTATTTCTTGGAAAAATAACGAATTCGTGACTTTTTTTTATCAAATTTGCCTATTTAATAACATGAAAAATGGTCTTCAAAAAAATTGTATTTAAAATTGGTCATATTTAACACATTTTTTATAAAAACAATTGTGCGTATAACAGTAAAAAATACATACGAACAAAATTGGTAGGTTGCGTGTGAAAAACTTCGTTAATTAAACATTTAATCGTCATACTTTAATTTGGAGTGATTTAAACAACCTTTGTTAAAATTTAACTGTAAACTGCGCAATGTATTTTTTAGTTAAAAATGAGGAAATAATTTTGTATGAATTAATTGATAAATTTCGATGACAAGTAATTCATGTTTTAATAGAAATTAACTATTTGATGTTATCAGATTATACAGTAACTTATTAAATGAAGCCGCTACATAAAAAAGCAAAGTCCGTTTTTACAAATTCAATTAAGTTGACAAAGTTAATTGATCAGTAACCATAAGTGAGTCGTTAGCATATTTTTTTGAAGTTTATTACCTGTGTGTGACTGCCATTTAGTTTTATTTAAATAACATGTGTCTCAAATTTACCGTAAAAAAAGTTTATTAGGGTTCGACGAAAATTATTCGATCGATTTGGTAAAAACAAACAATTTTTTCGCACCTTTGCAATAATCCCTCTAATAGCAAAAGTAAATAGATTTCACGTTACTGGGAGGGTCGCTATTTGGGACTCTACTTTACGAAAAGGACCCTAATACTATCTCTTCCTAATACAGTCTTCGATATCACCGAGTAGGATTGCATATAGAAGAACGTGTTGTTAGAATCGCGCTTTTAGAAAATTTCTCCGCGCTTTATTTGAACTACATTTAATTCAGACGATATTAGTGTCAAAGCAGTTCAATTTAATGATGGAAAGCAACTAGCCTTACTCTGAATATTGTTTATCAAAAATAAAAAGCTAAAAAAAAACATATAAAATAATTATTAATTAAATACATATTAATTAAATACACCTACTAATTTATGGTTCCATGACTAAACAAACATAACGAAACAGAACAATTCGAAAATAATATTTTTGACGTATCTTTTATTTATTGAACATCTAATAATAAATAATATATTCATTAATTAATATAATATTTAGTAATTTATAAAAAGCAAAAAAAGTGTAATAAACTCTAATATGCAATAAGAATGTGTTTATTGTAGATATTAAATACACATATTTGCAAATGACGATACTGTTTATTTCATTTAACACAAGGCACCTTTTTTTAATATTTTAAAATTTGTTTGAAAAAAATATCTAATTCGCCAAAACTTTTGAAAATCGGAAAATCATACGAGATAAACTCGATAAGAAGTCACTTATGTCTATAATCATATCGAAAGGGAAAAGGACGCAACCCACACAAAAAAATATTATGTATAACTCACAAAAAACGTGCTAATAAATATACTATATTTATATATATCGACTTTAGAAAGACAAAAGGACTTATCCTTCCGTCTTTTCAAAATATTTTTTCTTCTATACAATTTAATACACGTTTTGTTTGGGCTATTCAGAATATTTTTTGTGTGTGGGTTACGTCCTTTTTCCTTTTCACAGTCGATATATTTTCAATAAATAATAGACACGAAAATAATATTATCATCAAATTAGTCAATTTTTTCCTGTTCTTTTTCGTCATGTTCTTTTAGTCCGGTAAGTCTAATTTCTGATACAATAATGTAAGAGGTTAAAGCAATACCGACTACGATATGAATCTCACTGATAAATACATCTGTTGTGAAGACGTTTTTTACAAAAAAATAAAACACTACATTTCGTTATACAAATAATGGAATAATAAAGAAATGTTATACTGCAATATGATTTCCGTTGACTTGATTGAGCATACTGAAGATACGTTAACTTAACTGAGCCGAATCGTAAAGTTTCTTCGTTTTCGTTTGACTTCTTGGTAAGTGATAGTAATGGCAGCTCGTACAAACATTCAAGCGAGATTGTGAGCTTAAAAATCATAAATTCACCCATATGAGTTAAGATAAGGTGTACTCTGTTGACGAGGCAAATCATATTCATGAAAATTTATCGAACCATCTTGATGTCACTGTGATCCAACACTATGTTATTTATATATTTTACTATATGATATGAAAGAAAAAATAGATCATTATATTTTTTTTTTGACGCAGAACCGTATGGTCAATTTTACTAGGATTTTTTTGCCAAAAGATCTAAAAAGTAGATAAATACAGTTAAACCTTGGTATAAAGAAAAAAAATTGAGTTAGAGGATGTTTGTTAAAACCAAGCTTCATCATATGAAAATGCATATTTTTTCAAGCTTCTTTTTAATTTATTGCTACACAAGGTCAGTGAAGTTTCCATGAATGAGTTAAAATTTTAAAAAATTGATACAATTTTGCCAAGAAAACATCAAACGGTGGTCGGCACGCGTTAAAACTGTATGATCACGTGCTCAACCTGCGCAGAACATTTTTTACGGCTATGACGTTTTCATTTAAGCCGAATAACAATAAATGAATTTTTAAACAATTTTCGATTTTGACCGGAATTTTTCCCATGTTGTTTTCCCATTTTAGATTTATTTTTTCTGTTATTTCAATGACTGAACTTTATTCCATATTTACAATTTGCTATAAAAAATAATTTACTACTTCTTAAGATAACTATTTCGTTATTTTATCTCCTAATCAATGAATGATATAAAACGTTATTCAAAATTTATTATCTTTAAAAAATGTACATCATAGTTTTTTTGCAATAGAATGCATCTCTCCACCACTTCACTATCCCCACTAAGCATATTTATTAATAAATAAATTTAGTTGTATCGAGTGAATATTTATAACAAGGCATGTCAATTAAATAAACACTTAATTACCAAATTAATTTAGATTACCCATAACTCTTCTGAACTCATTCATTTTTTCATATTATAAAACCATGTTCAAACAAATATTCTGACTGGCACATATTATATAGACGATTTATAATTGAATAACGACTATATTGAGAATCACATTTAAGACAATATGAGAGCAGCCTGGGATGTTTTGAATAAAGCTAACGTTATTTTTGGATACGCTAGTAATGAATTAATATTTTTTAATAAATAATATAAACAATTTAAACACTGAACAGATTTTTTTTAAATGTGTTAAATATTTTTTAATCATTTGTTTTCAAAATCATTCCAGACCAAGAAGAATCAAAATATATATAAACAATATTTCTTTGTACTGTCTGGCCAACTAAGCAGTGTGTATGGAAATGCGGCGGACGTTGAAGTTAAATATGTACCCCCCTCAATAACAAAGCCTTCCACCTACCACACTTGGTTCACCCGTTTGGTTTGTATCGAAGCACCATACCGACACTATACTTATTATACCTTTAACTATGCCTTTGCCCTCTCAGGCTAAAATTATCATCGCCAATGTTATCAATTTTTGTGAAGAAGTAAAGCGACATGGATCACCCTTAATTCCTATAGTTAAAGCAAATGAAAGGATCATAAAAATGACAAAGTAATCAACTGTATTACCAACTTGTGATGGCTTATTAGAATTCTTAACCACAAGCCATAGAGACACATTAGTATATCTTATTAAGTATTACAAAATAAGTTTATACAAAGCAGAATGATGTTTAGAAATTAATGGACACTTTGAATTACTAACATCTAAATGAATTTTCTTGAATGAAGCTTTTCAATACGTATATATAAAATCCCTGGCTTCGATAAAACTTATTTTCCAGAGGATATAACGCACCTATTTTTAAAAATATTCTCCGGTCATACAGGCAAACCTGCCAACACCATTAAGATTTCACCTGTGCCTTTTGAAGTGACCGTTCTGCACCGTGTTAAATCTGTTTCGTTGAAAGCAAATATAAAATTGGTACGTGATACGGGACAAACGTGCCGTTTATGGCACCTGCTGCCCTTTACGGGAAGCGTAGTGCGGTCGTGAACGTGTTATCAAAACAGCATCACTACGACAATATAAACTTTCTGTGAATCATTTTTTATGGCAAAAATAAATAGCTACTATTTAAAAATTCAACTGGTTGCTTGCATTGTGAATATTCTAAAATGTTTTGAAGGACTTTAATGCTTCGTTAAAGACATTTTTGGTATCTGAAAATTACGGATATTTTGAGATTTATTTAGATTAAAATCTTATGTAATAGTCATAACCAAGAGGTGCGACAGCCCGGGTTTGGTAATAGCTGCCTCCAACAACTAACTCCAACTATATATTTTTGTTCAAATTAGCTGTGCTTCAGCGTAAGTCAAGTCAGTCATTCACAGCTGTCAGCGGTCAACGGTTCTCGATTCTTCCTCTTCTTCTGCTCCCAATTGTATTGCTGATTTTGCCAAATCATTGTTGTTAATACAACAATTTTTGGCATTCTACAATAGTAAAATGACACGGTGGAAGTTGCTTTGAATAAATGTCCAGGTTTTCGATGCGAAGATGATCATACACATTGCATTTCTTTTATACAATGTGATCTTAGACCAGCGAGATAAGAGGCCAAACTTACTCGTAGTAATTTTCGACTGCCATGATTTATTTGGTGATTTTTTCTGTGCTTTCACTGTTTCGGTATACAAGAGAACCAACTTACACAAAAATCTCACTTCATCTGTTGATAATTCAATTTCTATGAAATGGGTGATAAATTTAAGTTATACCTTATGATATCGAACAAATCTTAACAAAGTATACGACATTTAAAAGGTTAAAATTTAATGTTGTACTTGTTTGGAGTATTTAATTCTTTTACTTTTAATTTTCAACAAAATTATAACTATCTTTATCCGCTATAATTTTCACATAAATACAGCACTTTTTTAAAAATTTTGAGGTCTTTTTATTAGTTGAAATAATTATTCATCGTAAGTTAGGCGTAAATGCGAACGCGCGCTGAATAATGACTTGATATTAGGCATCTTATTAATGTGATGTAGAGTAACAACCAAAGGCAAATAAAACGGATCATAAATAGTTTGCCGATAACTTTATTGCGGGTTAATTGACGAGATGGGTTTCGTTTGATAAATGGTCGGCGGAAAACTTTGTCGATGGCTTCCAAACTATACCAAAAGGCGTTCAGTATGCCAATGTCATCATCAATATACCCGCCTGAAATTTATAATGCCTATATTTACTTTACCTTTGCCAATTAGTTGGCACTGTAAACAGACATGTCGCATCCAGTGATATATAGATTTCAAAATTGGTAACTCGCTACAAATGAAATTAAATCAGTAACGATAAATTAAATGCGTATAGGTAAGTAAATAACATAATGTAATATCTTGATATTTTTATTTAAAATCATTAAATCTTATCATACTCTCGGAAAACTTAAGCTGATTTCAATAACCTTTTGGTCGCTGAAGAAAAAATGCTATTGTTAAATTTCTCTAGCCGATAATTATTCTCAAATTATATACAAAAAAAAACACAGTTTTGTTCACCCAGGTCTTTTTTTCATTTGTGGCTTAAAAAAAATTGTCAAGCATTTTTTTATCCCGTACCATCGTCACTTGATAATAAGTAAATATTTTTTTAATTTTTTTTTGGTAAAAAACATCCGTCAATTGAGTCAAGCTGAATCATTACATTGTTAACAAAAACATGACTTTCTAGACCCATAATCGGGACAATAGAGTACCACATGAATCTAGCAAGAGTTCAATTATAAAATTTACCTCATAAATTTGAATCTAATGCATTAGTAAGAAGCAATTATTTTATGTTTCATTACTGTCATGAGCAGTTTAAAGTTAAACCAGCGATATATTTTATCGAAATATAAAACACCATTTGTAAATTACACCAATTTATAAACGGGTAACGTGGGCATAGGTCAAGTAAATTGACCAAACTTTACTATCGCGCGGTACCCTAACAGTTGAAATAAGGAAAAATTAAACCCAATTGCATGTCTTTAATACGGACAGAATAATTCGGTTGTTACCCGTTGGCTGCTGCGAATAAATCCGGGATTCCCTCTGTAATCCAGTTAACCCCGGCAAGTCACGATGGGTTGCTATAGCCGGGAATCGCTCAAGGCGGGGGAATCGTAGGGCGGATATTCATAAGCCGGGATGAACCGAGAGATCCTAATAAGCTTCTATATGCGTGTGTGTGTGTGTTCTTGAAAGTTTTTTTTAAACAGTTCCCATAGCGATTAGCTTGACTATTTCATTTTATTTTTCAATTCTTTTAAACAGTCTAGACTGGCCCTTAGTATGTTCACTTACTTGATTGCACATAATTTCTTACATTTTTATTCTTACCGTTTTTTAAAACACTAATAATAATTCATACGCAACGTGCTTCACAAACTGCACTCTTTTATGATTTCAAATAATTTTTGTACACTATTTTTCAAAGAAGTATTAAAGGTTTTGTACGATATTTATGGAATTATCAGCATTGTTATCAATTGCTGCGTTACTTCATTATATTATTTTGAGGATATTTTTGATATTTTGTCTTAAAAAAACTATTAAATGTGTAAAGCGTAGTATATAAAAATGTGCACTAAAATAAATGAATGAAAAACTCTCTCTTCAGAATCAAAAACGTTTGATATTCTACAGTCTTTAATTCTGTAGTTTTCGCAAAAGATTATTTTTGTTAACTCTGAATTACATAACAGTGAAATTTTGAATAAGTACGATGATTATTTGATGATAGTATTGGCTATCTTATTCTATAGCATATAATTATTTTGCTGTTTTCTCGAACGACGCTTAAACGCGAAATTGAAAAAATATGGTATAACCATACATTTCTATAACCCTATCCTTCTATCTTTACTCTCTTCAATAAAAATAGGTTGAGCAACTGGGTAACAAACAGTTTTTATAGAAAAATCTGTTGAGATACCTCCAATAGGAAACCATATGCTCCACGTTGGGAGTGGACATGGAAGAAGAAAAAAAATGTTTCATAATTTAAATGCCTTGAAACGTATGACATTTTCAAACTTTCTTTCTAAAACAAATGCTTTTTGTCTCTTGAACAACGACGCAAACGTGTTTTAAAATGTCATTAATCATTTCGAAAATTTAATGACAATTTATTCAAGAAAATAGAAATAGAAAGTATGTTATTTTGTTGCGTGTAACTGTTTGTAGCATAATGTAGAATCACATATTTTTTATTAAATGTGAAAATCATTTGTGATAAAGTATATAAATTCGAATTGATATTTGCAAAATAACAAAATACTAACGAACCGAGTTAGTATAAATTTCCTTTCTGATTTTATTCAATAACTAGTGAGAACGTCCGTCATAGATGCTGGTATTGAAATCGAAATACTGAATGTCTAAAAAAGCTGTTCTTTAATTTCCATACTGACGGAATGATTGTTGTTTGTTTGACTCGGAATTTGCGTCACGTTGGAAACATTTTAGGCAATGAAAAAATTTAATACCTACATGTGTATGTGATAATAATAAAAGCGTCTCCATCTTCACATACAGACCGGTCTGGGCTATTAAATGTCCGATAATTTTGCAATATATTTACAACCTAAAGTAAAATGAACGTGTTAGGCAGGTAATGAATCGCAAGACGCGTCATGCGTTTTTATGTCTACTGGCGATGACAAAATATAGTTATGTATGAAGCTATTTGAATTCCGCACCATATTGGTGCGCTGGGATGAACCGTTGATCAAATTACGAAAGTTTGATTAAAACAATATGATTGTAACTGATTGCGGCTTAAAAGACAGCCTTGAATTGAGGCGGTAATTGAAATATAACTGAGAAATTAACTCTTGTAACATCAATTATATTATTTAATTTTTACAAATAATAAAAACAGCTTAAATCAACAATAGAAACTTGCATATTTATTTTCATTCAATTGACAAGAGAATAAGGAAGAAAGCTTAGATAATTTTCCAAATGAGATTTTTATTTTTAAATACCTTCTGTCTCTCGTCTTCTTCAAATGATTGAGGATGTTTCTAACGATATTAATATAACCACATTATGATTGTGTTTAAGCCATTACAATTAAATGCACTTTTGTTTACATCATATTCAGTTTCATAAAAATAGTTTTCCCTTATAACAAATACATTCCACAAAAAACAAACTCTTTCACTAAACATAAAGTGATTTCAGATAATAAAATATATTTAACATTGAAGAAAAATATTACATTTACGAAAAAATATTTTCACGTAGATAAAATAGTTTTCATTGAATATAAATACTCACACTTGAAATCGATAGTTGCATGAAGCTGTAATAAAATGAAAATAATTATCACAACTCTACCCTATATTAAGCCGCCTATATTGTTTTTTTTCCATGCATTAGAATACATTACACAAACCAAACCAGACCAACCCTAACATAACATAACCTACTACAACTTAAATCATTATTCTAAAATCACTTTACCCAAAACAGATCTAGGACTGTCAGGGATAAATTTTAAACTTAAATTGCAATGCAATTGCCCCATACTACAATTTAAAGTATTATAATTCAACATATTGATGAATTTTGTATTTTTTTTTCTTGTGATAAGTATGTTATTTAATAAATGAATTTTTTTAAATATAACGATAGAGCAACTAACATAACTCAATAGCTTACGTTTTTTTATACGGCTGTTTTTTGAACCATTGTAAAACAGAATAGTAACTGTGAAAACAAAAAAACAAAAAGTCTACTGCACCTCTTAAGTAATAATACGAATTAATAGCAAATTAAATCTTGATGAAGCATATCAACTGTTAGTTAGTCAGTCTCTCAATCTTTCTCTTCAGGGAAAATAGGTTTAGATAGATAGAATAAGAAGTAAAAGGCGAGTCGCTTTCCTTGTGAATATTTTCTGTATAAGATAGAACAAGAGAGAATGCATTCAGATACAAATTCATAAATCGATTTTAAAGTTTACGTAGGTGGAAAAAAAATATTAATAACCAATCAATAGTCTATTTATAAACAAAATAAATTAACGTTTTCTCCAATCTTAACCAAGTTTTCATAAGAGATTTTGAGCCCTTGGCTGCGCCATCAGGTGCGATGTAAGCATAAAAGAAATTACCACTCGATTACAAGACTGACAAATATACACAATATTTACATTTTGTTCTGTGCTCAACTCAAAAAATGCACGTTTTTATTGAAAAGTAGCAAACGACAGAGAACAATTTGTCTATTCGACGAAACAGCAATTTTCGGTTTGCTAGTTAGGTAGTTAGAAGCTCGGTGATTGCAAAGTGAAAACAGACGCTGTTTGCAATTTGAGAGCAATCAACTACCTTCCTGTTTGCTGGTGCTGCCATAACTGTGCGATACCTACACGATAACAAATATACGTACATTCAGTGAACATGTAGCAGAAAACTGTTGCCCTTTGCATATAATATTACAAACTGCAACCACAACTGCTGCAGTTTTCCCAAAGTTATATAAATACGATAAAAATTGTTTATGCTTAAAAATATTACGTATAAACTGTGTGAATAGACAGCTATTATATTTCCAAGATGGCTTTAAAAAAATTTTTCTTCGGCAACTGTTATCAAAAACGCTAATATCAGAGTTTTAAGCATACAAAACTATATCTAACAATTAACACAAACCTACATAAATCTTTATCGATCTTCCTGTGGTTCATATTATCTCCATACCAGAACTCTTGTTGATACGTATTCTAAAAGATACTTTGTAATAATATATTTTGAGTCAAAAATAATTTATCCTTTTGATGTCGTTTTCGCTACCACGAATGAAAGTGGATTTTGTCTTTGTTGGATCACAAACTACATACCTTGTACATTGAGCCACTTACGGTGGCTACATAGATTATATAGTTTATGTATATTAACTCGTCTGCCACCATGTATTGTTTCTTACATGATGTGTATAAGTAATCATTATTTTCCATTATGGAAAGTGTATCTTAAGTGCACAGCATTATCGACTGCTGATTTTATAGAAGACTTTTAAATTGATGTTTTAATATTGTACATTATTTTTATATTCATCAAAAGCTGACAAGTTTGTTGGCTATTCGTTCATTTTTCGGAAGCTCTTTTTGTAAGCTTGTTGATATGGTCTTGTCCACACAAAATTTACCTGACTGGCTTAAATCGAAAGCTTTCCTCCATCACAACATCGCATATATACCGTTTTAACAAAATAAAGAAGAATTTTTCCTTAATAACAAAATATAAATTGCTTCGATAAAACTAAATACTATACACCAATAGTAAAGCCGTTAACCTCTCGCGATCACGTCTGCTCGTAAAAGTAAAGATTAGTTTTCTGCATGTCTTGGACGTCAATAATACGAAGCCGTGTCAACAGATTATCACGCGGTCAGCATCACGTTTCGAAGAAGAAGAAAAAAACTCGGTCCATGAGGATTAGGAAAGTTCCTTAAATATTGGACACCTATATCACACAGGGAATAAAGACGTGATGCGGTGATCAATGAGTTAACGACGCGTGACACAGGATGATGATGATGAAGATGAGAGAAAACGATTACAATTAGGTTGAAGATTAGATTTGATAATGGATAGCTTCTGTTTTCAAAAAAAGGTTTTACATGGGATTCAATCATACGTACCTACGGTCGCCAACCAGTGGTCCAGTTTTCAGACTAACCAGGTTAAAGAGGCGAAACGCGTCACGTTAGTGATAAACCAACTGGAATAACTAATTTAAGACATCGACTGAGGGTGCTTGATGGAATTTCAATATCAAATTTGGGTTATTGAGATTTATTGAGATACGTTTAATGTGGATGATGGGGTTAAGCTGTTGCATAAAAACATGGGGGATCATAAATTATTTTATCAAGAAATTTTGGAAATCAATAGAGCCCAGTTAAATTCCTTGCCAATTCTGAATGAGCAGCTGAACCTTCCAAATTCTCCGTTATTATATCCTCTACGTTGAACACCTAACAGATGTCACTAAACGTGAAATAATTGTATATATTTACCCTTTCGTCGAATTGCATCCCGTCGAAACCCACAATACTATTACAATTGTAAAATCACTGGTAATTCCATAAGAAGTTGGAAACCGACAATTCGCCACTCTGTAAATGTGGTGTTTTCAAAATAAGGATTAAAGCAGTTCTCGAAATTTTAACTCAGGTATCAGTGTGGCTCTCAGACGTATAATATCTTACCTCGTAAATAATTTGTATCTTCTATATAAACGTTAGACACTGTTTACTGTCTGTCAGTTCGAGTCCATTCGTGTACTCGAATGCCTGAAGATGCCGAAAGGCAAAACCCGGGTCGTTAGTGACAAAATACATGGAAGTGTACAAAATCTCAATAATCCAAATTTGGAATAACTAAGTTATCAATTTTTAATTTAATTTTATATTAAAAATGGACTTCCACAAAGTTACCGCCGAATCCATAGAAATTATTTCAAACAATTTAATATGGCACTTATTAATTGCTTAAAATAATTTTAAATGCTTTTTTTGTAAAAAAAAAATATGTTACTGGTCCGTGAGATTTCAGATTGTTTGATAGGTTGGCGACTGCTGGCATCACAAACATCTAACAAAATACAGTTAACTTGGCTCTTTACTCTTAAGACCTATCGGATTATCGAGAATCTGTTTTCCTTATATACCATGGATAATACGGTCTACCAAATTATTTTGATTTGACAACGCAAGAATCGTCGTAGAGTTAATAGCAGAGCTCCGAACTGCAACTGACCCAAAAACCGGAAAAACCGTTTTTTTGTTCTAAAGAAAACCGTAAGCGAACTGAAAAACATATTAATTTTTTCGGTTTGGTACAAGTTTAAACACGTGCAAAGACAACCATTCACGATCGTTATTTTAAAAATGTATGGCTACGGTCGTGCGCTGCAGCATAACTATTGACTTTGGAGTGTGACGCAGGGCTATCATAGAAGTAAAATGCAATGTTCTAAATTATGGTTGAAAATAAATTTATAATAAAAATAAAAACATAAAAATCTTATCACTCGGGGCTGAACCGAAAACCAAAATCGGGAATAACAGTTATATTTTTTGTAAAGTAAACCGAAAAGAAAAATAGCGGTTTGAAGCGCTGGTTATCAGAGCTTAGCGTTGTATTTCACTTTATAATTATGTGGCGCATAGTTTTGGTTTTATGTTAAAGATCTATAGATCTTTTTTTTAAGAGATGAAACTTATTAAGAATATAAGTCCAAACGGAAGATATAAAACCTGTCAAAGCTGGATTGAAGCAAGGAGCCTATTGCATACTAAAAATGTGATTGATATATTTTGTTCATATACGTAAAAATGTTTTACTCCGCAACATTATGTAACTAACAACTATTATATATACTGGTAAAAAGTTTTTTGACTACCATATTTAATAAATTACATACATTACGTCTAGTTTGGTGTCACGAATTCGAATCTGTATCTAAAATATCACTTAATAATATTTGATATGAAGTTATGCCATCTCAATTTTCACAAGTGTCAGTGAAATTTTAAAATTTCACACCCTACCTTTGTAATAAAAATGCTGAACGACGATGATGAAGTATAAAGTTTTGATTGAATTGTGACACGTGCTTTGCTTCTTTGAGAATCATCTTCAGGTATAAGTATTCCCGTAGTCTGAAGACAGTTCTCAAAAAGATGAAACACATGTTATACATAATCATACAATCAGTAGAATTACAAAGCTGTTAATTTGTTATTATAAATAAATAAATTTCTGAAAAGCTACTATCGAATCGAACATATCTGTTGTATTCATATATTTTAAATTTGTTTTTAAAAATAAGTAACATTTAAACTGAGACTCCTATAAACTTTTATTTTGATAATATAAGTTTAATTTACTTGGGTGTTAACCATGTTCCATGAATGAAAACTCTTCCTGCTAGCATCATTTTTATGTGTCCCTAAAAAGGTCAAAATATCCAGGCAATTTAAAACCAATATCGCTTTTCTCCTTTGCTTACTTGACGGAATTGTTTTATTTTTTGTGTCTTTTGGCGCAGCGCACATGTTTTTCTACATATGAATATGGACCTCGCTTTCACGAGTAGGGGCAATATCATGCAAAGACCGTCCGTTGACTGCCCGTAAAGAGTGTTTGCACAGTATTTGCTATGCGAAAGTGCAAAACAGTGGTGGACCAAGTTTACTAAAAATATATCAAAATAATTAAACGTTTTATAAATTGGCATAATATGCAAGGAATAACATTACTGTATATACTATACTGCAATTCAATAAAAGAATACCCAAACTCTTTGCTTCATTCGCTGTAGAACACAAAACTACTAGTTTCTATCAAATACCAGATATTCGGGTCAACTATGATTTTGGCCTGAAAAAGTAAAGAATAGGTCTACTATAACTGTTAAGGTCTATTAAACCGGGCTTGTAGCCGAGTGGTCTTCGCCTTTGGATTCGATTGCATTGTTCACGAGTTAGAATTACAGTTCGGACAGTTTCATCAAGAAACGAAATTTCTGGGAACAGAAAAAATACGTAGCCTATGGTTCTTAATGTTCATTAACGCCAAACGATTATTTATATGGGTATTCTTTCACAGTAACGTCAGTATTAAGGATGCCGCTTGAATATTAGAAAATTCAATATCTGAATATATTCGGCCTTTTTTTAACAATTCGAATATTTGGAAAATTATTAGAATTTTTAATAAACTATTTTACAAAATCGATGACAGATCACATCAAAATTTCTCCAGATTTCAAGAACTGAATCAAGAAGAATGAACAGCCCAAGTACTGTTCTTTGCCCTACTCGGGCGCTTTCAGTATCATAAATTATAATACTTGAGTTTGAATAACTTCGAGCTAAAAAAATCCTCTAAGCATGGCGTTATTTCAGTAATTGAAAAAAAACCGTTGTAGTAATACAGTAAGCAAATTTAAATATTGTCTTGGAATGTGTATTTATATAATGTTATATTATTAATTGTTCAAATAAAATTTTTAAAAGTATTTTCATACTAATAGAAACTAATCGAATATAGGAATATATTCGAATAGTTCAGTTTTACCATTTGATATCCCAATAATTGGAATCCCTAGATGGTATGATAGTTTTTTTTCAATCAATCAATGGATTTGTGTTCTAGTTAACTGTGAATTTTCGAAGAACAATTATTTGTGTTGAGCTGAGCTTCATTAGGAATCCATAGGTTCCACATTGGGAGCGTGAAAATAAATACAATATCTTTGTACCAAGTAGTCGCCAATTCAAACAATCGACTAATTTTATTCTCTTCTTGAAAAACCAGTATCAGAGCTTAGAAGAAGGTTATTTATTATATAAGAAAATCCCTTTTCATTAAAAAGTAATAAACATTTTATAATTTTAATGAGTGACCTGAAAGAAGTCGGCTTTGTAATGAATTTCATTAACATTATCATGTTTTATATAGGCATAATTTATTTTAATAAAAATCGGTGTCAAAATAATAATTGTTTGTGAAGTATAAAGTGATGAATGAACACGTGATGAAATAAAACAGAAATCATTCTATCATTGCTGTCTACCTGTCAATAAAAATAAATTCGAAAGCGTCTCTAAATATAAACCCACAAAACTGATGTTAAATTTACTAGCATGGAAAAATTCCTTTCAGGTGTCGGTTTTTTCTTTTATCGCTGAAGTCTTTGATCGATAGAAAAAAATGTATTGTGTTTATTTTAGTGACAAAGTGTCTTTATTTTTTTATATTATAACATGACTCACATACAGTCAGCAAGACTTCAAACTTGATTTGTAACAAAAAAAGATGTCAAATGAATTGAAATTTTTTATCTATATTTTGTGCACACTTTTTTGTTTTATCAGCTTAGAATATTAAACCATTTAATACGACAATTTTACTGGAAATATCAATTTTCTGTATTAATGAAAAGACGAAAAAAATAAAAATGCATGCACAATATGTTATTAATACGATTTATTTATCGTCTGTATACTGGCAGAAGATGCATCGAGTCAAAAAAACGTTTTTTCTTTTTTTTAGGAACACAATTCGTTTGTACTACTTCCATATTTTTATAACGATCAGGACCGATTTCATTAATCGAATAAACATGTGGAAGTAGTTGAAATAAAGTGTTTTATTTCATAAATTTAGTGTCTTTCCACCAAAAAATGCGTAGTTACCACCTTAAAAGTGATCAAAAACAATGTTTAGAGATAATCAACTTCATGGATTATTAGCCATTATTTATTAAATTTACCATTTGATGAGATTAGTTCATAATTGACAATTAGTACTTATTAATAATTATTTTTTATAAGTAATGTTAACTATAGTTCTTGCTACTAATAACTGTGAACAAAATTGACTAAATTTATATTAATTTCTTCAAATTACGTAAACAATCCATGGAATATGGCTGAGTAATATCTATAGTACCACAATCAGCCGATTTTAGACTTATTGCCTTCTGCCACTATGCGGCGATGTATTCAAGCATCAATTTATCGTCACATTAAACATTAGTTCAGTGGAATCAATTATAAATTAAAACCTTAAAAATTATTCTACTAGAGAAAATAAAATAAATTCTGCAAAGTTTATATAAAAAAAATGTTAAAGATATTTATTGTTTAAGAAAAACAAATTGTATACATTCATGCTTTATTTTTTCTCTAAAGACTGAACCTCTGGGTGTTTGATTTAAGGTGATATAATATACTTTTAACGGCATATTTAGCGTAGAGAGGTACCTTTATAAGACCGCCTCTGGACTATTCAGAGGCCAACAAAAAGGGTGTTTGCTTTTTTGGTTAACGACAATCCCCAGAGGTGGCAGAACTTGAAGCTTTCGCATAGAGGCTGACAGTTTATGCCATCGTAGACGTTTTGAACAATGAAACCTCCAGGCTTTTTATTTGAAAGAGTAGCTGCCCTTTTTGTCCTTCATTCACAGTCCAAATTACAGTAAAGATAGTAAAAAATGTTTTGTGACGTTGATTTTTACTGTGATACTGAATGAGATTTAAGTTTATGATTGGACAATGAACAACGTTTGCTAGACTTAAATAACTGAAAAAATACCCAATAAATATTTTAAAAAGCTTTTATACTCTGTAAGACTATTTAATCCGGCGTCGGCGTCCGTGGAGCAGTTGGTAGCGTCGCTGGCTACGGTTACGGATGTCTCGGGTTCAATTCCCGGTGCGGACGGTTTTCATAGATTGATCTTTCAATCAATTTATGAATTTCTGTTCGTAGTCTGAGTCCTCGATCCCACCCATTCCATCCTCACGGGGCGTAGCGAGAGCGATTAACTAACCACTAGTCCTGTTACAGCCCTATCTTTCTATCCCTACCCTCTTCGAAAAAAAAGAGATGTTGAGCAACTGAGTAACTAGAAGTTCTCGTAGAAAAATTCTGTTAAGATACCTCTATTAGGAGACCATATGATCCACATTGAGAGTGGACATGGAAAAAAAAGACTACTTCTTATTTTAAAAAAAAGCTCTTTTAAAATGTCCACGTAAAAAAACTCGGGAAGCGAGGGATTAAAGTTTTTTATAAATGTTTGCCTTCACTTATGTTTTAATGGTATAACAGGTAAAATAAAATTATGTGTGCATGTGCGGAGAGTGCAAATTAAAATTTGTTTTAAATTTGAAAGCACAAATCTTTTGTGGGCTATAATAATAAAAGGCTTGTTTATTCAAGTTAGCGATACTAACGATTAAAGTAAACGTTAAGTTTGTAATTTTGTGAACTTCTAGTTCTGGACTCTTAATAGAAAATATCTCCAGAAATTGTTTTTTCGGTTACTGTCTGGAGGTTATTTTTTTCAACCTCTCATTTTTGGAGAGATTAAATATATATACCAGGATGGGTCGAGAAAAGCACTCGTCGTTAGCTAATCGCTATCTATACGCTTTTTTCAAAGATCAGATTGGTGGAAAAAATTTAAACATTACAAATATCCATTCCTTCGAACACGAATCCAATGAATTGTTTGACAAATCAACATATGAAAATGCCCACAATGGGTTTCGATCCCTTGAACAACATAATCCAACACGACGAGTGTCCAAAAGTGTCGAACATTTTGTTTCAGTGATCGGCATTGAATATGTTCAAAAGGTTATCAAATTACAATGCGAATGTAGTCTTGATGATTATCCAGCTAGGGTTGCTATATAGCACGAAGAAATCATAGACAAATCAACCGTTCGGTCCTTGGTGCAGCCGTCAACGTTGATGGCTTCGGCTTCAAATCCCAGTACGAACAGTTTCATAAATTGATTTTCCATTCGGTTCGGAAGCTTCGATGTTTTTGATGTCTAAAATTCCCTCCCACCCACCTGATCCCAAAAACGGGATTTAATGAGAGCAATAAGCCAATCTCTAGTCCTGTTCTATCCCTATCCTTCTATCCCTACTCTCCTCCAAAAACGAAAAAAAGAGAAGTTGAGCAACTGAGTAACAAGCAGTTCACTTAGAAATACGTAAGTTGAGATACTTCCATAAGGAATCTATATGCTCTACATTAAGGGCAGACATGGTCTAAAAATATAAAGAAATAAATAGCACATTTTTTTATTCAGTATTTAATAAGGAATTTGCAAACAAATTTATGTAATTTGATGACTGTGGCTAAAATAATGAAATAATGAATAACAGGACTTTGCAGTATTGGTATTGTTTGGAATAATTGGTCGTTTAATAAAAAAAAATATTTTCGAAAATTTTATTTTGACGAATTTAGATTTTATGAGAAAGATGTGCGAATAATATTTGTCAATGAACAAAACTTCATAACATCAATTTTACTAATGCAACTATTCTACTTATCGGTAGCCGGAAAATTCAATAGTTATTTTCGAAATTTAAAAGCAATGACACATCTCTATATTTTCGAAAAACTGTCTCAAGCAATATGATACTTTATTCTGTATATGATCTTCGAAGACATTCATAAATTTTAAGTAAGTTTATTGATAGACAAAGCAGTCTTTAGAAATAATAAATATCATGACTTGTTCTGGTTTTCTTACTTTTGAATAAAAACAAAATAACAAAAGGTATGAGTAAGAAAAAAATCATTCATATCCCTCAACTTGTCGGTTTGTGTCATGTTATATTTGCGCACTTATAAATCTTTGAAGGCACCAACATTATTATTTTCGGCACATTTTTATGCCAAGAGAATATGAATGGGCTTTCAAAAAGAATGAGATGAGTTCTCGAATATGTTTTTTTTTCAAAAGGAAATAATTCTGGATACATAATGTAGACGAAGCATTGTGTTTCATATATTTTGTGATTGACATTTAGGACATAAATCGAATTGGTTTTCTTTTTTCTTGAAGCTACTCTTCAAACAATATATTATGTTTCATTCACCACAATGTTTATTCTTGACATATAAATTGAATAGGATTTTTACTTTTTTTTTTGTTAAATCATAAAAATATTTCAAAAAATCTTGAAACAATGATGACATAAAGATTTTCATAATAATAGTGTCATACTTTCAACTGGGTGTATATAAACTGGTTGTGCTCATCAAGATCATATGAGAATTATCGACAATAATTCAAATTTGATATGAGAATCAGTTACTTATTATGAAAAAAAAAAAAGATAAATTTGTTATACCACTGGATATGTTTGTTATTCGTGTGAAGATTCTACAGATAAACTTTTGATTTTTATTTGAAATGAAGATTTTGATTTTAATTCTTAACTTATACTTATTATAAATGAGAAATTTAGATTGGAATTTATTTTGTCAAAATAATTTTCACAAAACTATCGGAAATATTCAGGCTTTTTTTTCTGTGAAATCATTACCATGGATATATTTTGTTAGTAATTTAATTTGCGTGAAAATTTAAGACAAACAGTAAGGTGTATTTGATATAGTTATTTGCTGTGCTTTATATTATTAGTTATTGATGTATTTTAAATATGATGGTTAATTTTTTAAAGTTTACTTATTTTAAGCCAACGTTACGGTGTACAATTAACTATTACTAAAATGTTTTCCGTATATTTAACTCTTTTCATCGAAAAATAAATCTATTATTTCATATAAAATGGCACTGAATTAATTCTGTTTTATTTTTATTTCAGGTGGAAGTTGGTGACGTTCTAGTACTTACCCTGCAAAATGTGCAAGTCAAGTGAAAATCATAAAACAATGTTCACTAATAATGGTTTTGTTCGAAACGATGAGTGTGAAGATTTTACAATGAATATTAAATCAATAATGAAGTTGAAATCAAAAAAAATGTTTGAATGGGTCACGTAACTATTGTGTTAACAATTAAAAAAAATCAAAATGAATTCATCTGAACCATATTTTTTCTCTGCGGAGAGTCAATTAGACAATCCAATAGAGAATGATTTATATTATGCTTTGGACTCGTTTTCTAGTGATGAAGCAAAAAATCCTGTTGATTTGGGACACGGGTCAACAGATTATACTTTAAGTTTTATGGAAACGATCATTCCAAGCTTTGAAAATTGGACATTTAATTCCTCAAGCAAAGAAAATGAGACGAAATTAGAAATAAACCAATGGGATCTTTATATTATATTAGTCCAAGAAAGGGCTGCTTTAGTCAGTTTCCTTTTATTATTTTCACTTACAACAGTTTTCGGAAATATGCTTGTAATAATGGCGGTAGTGAGAGAGAGATATTTGCATACCGCAACAAATTATTTCGTAACATCTTTAGCCGTAGCGGATTGCTTAGTAGGACTTGTTGTGATGCCATTTTCAGCTCTTTACGAAGTATTAGAGCACATGTGGTTCTTCGGTATGGACTGGTGTGACGTTTGGAGATCATTAGATGTCCTCTTTTCTACTGCTTCGATATTAAATTTATGCGTCATAAGTTTGGATAGGTATTGGGCCATCACTGATCCGATAACGTACCCTATGAGGATGACGGGAAGAAGGGCTGCATTTCTTATAGCAGCCGTTTGGGTGTGTTCCGGGACGATATCATTCCCGGCGATAGCTTGGTGGAGAGCCGTGCGAACGGAGGACGTCCCAGATTTTAAATGCCCATTCACGGAGCACTTAGGGTATTTGATATTTTCTTCAACAATATCATTCTATTTGCCATTGTTTGTAATGGTATTTACATATTACCGCATATACAGAGCGGCAATGATACAAACAAGATCTTTAAAAATGGGAACGAAGCAAGTGATGAGAGCATCTGGTGAATTAGAACTTACACTAAGGATCCATAGAGGCGGTACTACGAGAGAAAGGCCTGGTACAATTTATCATTCAAACACAACCAACTCGACTCCTGAAGAACATACAGATCTTCATGAGCCGTTGACTGCTTTGCAAAACAACGGATTATCAAGGACAGCTTCTAATAGAATGATGAATGCCACACATTCAAAGCATCTACCGAAAAACTTTTCATTGAGCAGGAAGCTTGCCAAGTTTGCAAAGGAAAAAAAAGCTGCGAAGACTCTTGGTATTGTGATGGGTGTATTCATAGTGTGTTGGTTACCGTTTTTTGTCGTGAATCTGTTGTCCGGGTTTTGTATGCAGTGTATCGCGCATGAAGAAATAGTCAACGTGATTGTGACGTGGCTAGGCTGGGTCAACTCTTCAATGAACCCTGTCATCTATGCATGCTGGAGCAGAGATTTTAGAAGGTAATTAATCTTTTATTAAAACTGTTTAATAGAAACAACATATAAGTAAAGATATCGCTTCAC
Source organism: Himalopsyche phryganea (assembly GCA_022494535.1). Taxonomy (NCBI): domain Eukaryota; kingdom Metazoa; phylum Arthropoda; class Insecta; order Trichoptera; family Rhyacophilidae; genus Himalopsyche; species Himalopsyche phryganea. The sequence continues at coordinate 3,547,142 of JAGVSL010000015.1, forward strand.
AAAAAGCCTAATTAGTTGATTTCTGATAGACATTAAATAAATTCTGACGTAATTTGACGCTTGTTACGTTTCGTTGAAAGCTGTCTTCAGAATAACTATGTCCTAAAATATGTCTTTACGAAAACAAATCAAAGAGAATCATTCACCGATTCAAAACTATTGCTTTAATGGACTAAAGACTAAGCGATTTTTTTAAATATCAACTTGATGGAGCATTAAGTCTTAAGGCACTTTAGCATCAGAGTTCTTCGAGTCTCTTTCATATCTAATGCTACTGTTTTTTGTATTCCTCTTCCATCGTTGCCGATAGAAGGGTGTGATTGCTGCAGACGTAAGCAATCCACATTGAAGCCAAGTCACGTTGACACAAATGAATATATACATATAGATATACCTCCCCGCATACCGTACATACACATATATACAAACGCATACACACACATATGCACACACAATACGTAAAGAAGCAACCTGAGTAAAGTCATTTTTATATTGCAAGGGGTCGTGTTTATTCAATTAAATAAAATCTTAAAAGCATTTAAGGATGGCTAAGTTCACACAGCCAGTTCTTCAATATCTGTTTAAATTAATAAATAAATCAAATTACAGGTAAGTTTTTCAATGTTGGTCAAATTAAAATTAGTATTTTATCATTTAATAGAAAAATATAAAATTACAAATATTTATATAATACGTATAATATTGTGTTAAACAAAGAGAGTAAACTTTTGTGGAGTGCAAATATAATAAAGACGTAACTATTATTCAAACATAAATAAACAAAGCTAAATTATTGTAGGAGTTCCTCGTAAATTTAACAATATTCACTAAAGATACAGCTTACTTTAATTAAACTTGAGTAGTTCTTTTAGGTGAATAACTCTATTAAAGGAATTTTAACAGGTACAACCTTCTGAATTTGTTAAATTCGTGTTCGCAAATTTTCAAACAAATCGTTGGAAAGTTTGCTTTTTGCCTTCAGGCTATAGGAAACTCCTCCGTTACCAATCAATGAGAAATTAAGTAATAAAACTCAACGTGGAAAAACATTTTCAGATATTTTACAAATAGTTGCCTACGCCAAAAACAAGGAAGATAGATATATAAGCGTTCCATCATCCGATAAAATAATATTTTTAAACAGTTTTATACCTTTTTACAAGTAGATTTCACTGAAATATTAATAACGATTTTTCTATTGATATACATTATTCTTTCCTATATTAAAGTAATCTAATTTTAAATATATAAAAAAAAATCTAAATTTATATTGTATAAAAATGATAGCCATCTATTTTTTTATACAAGAAAATTGCTTTTAGATAGCTAGGTACTGAAGCTAAAGATGAGGTTTACCATAAAACATGGCACTCATTAATTTTTCTCAGTTTTGATAATAAAATTAATAAATTAATGCTCGTTTGTGGTTTAAAATATGCAAATAATTTTATGTGCCCATGCTTAAAGATATATTAATTTTATATTCAAGATACACTAGACACTACGCACTTAAATTATTCATATTTTATAAATTTAACAGAAGATAAATCATCATGAAATGTGTCACAGAATTATTTATAAATTAAGTTTAGTGTCATATGGACCACAGAATGAAAGATAAAGATTAATATAAATGTGTAATTTATTACCTTTTTGTTTAATGTAACGCATAATTTTACTTGCTTCGTTCTTCGGTGTTAGAATTTTTAATAACAGTCACTGAAGACAAATGTAGCGTAACTAAGGCACTCAATCCCGAACCCGTTTTACGATTCCAGGATTCAGAAATTCTCAATTCCAGGATTGGTTATTAAGTATAATTTCATTTGTTAAATTGTACACATTAAATTTATTTTATGTCCATTATTGCTTCAATTGGAATTAACATCATCATTCAATTTTTTTTATTGATTTTGAATTAGACAGACATTAAAAAAAAAAGCGAACAAAAATACTAAAAAAAACTACGATTAAAATAGTTTTATATTTTCTTTTATTTATTGCATTATTAAGATAGGTTTTACCCTATGGTTTCCAAAAAGTGAACATGTCTTTTAAAAAAATAAAACACAATTCATTTGTACTACTTCCACATATTTATAATTATCAGGACCGGTTTCGCTCATCACGAGCATTATCAACTGATGTAGTCCAAATGGCTGGAAAAAAGCTGGAAGTAGTACAAATGAATTGTGTTTTACTTTTTAAAATGTAATGTCTTTCCATCGAAAATTGACAGTTAACACCTTAAAAGCGAACATGTCTTTCAATTCGACTTCAAAATATTGTCCTGCCTTCATTTAAGAAGCGGTCCTAATTTGTTTTTCATTTCAAATTGGTTAAGAACGGCTGTTACGAAACGTGAGAAGAAGGGAGATCAAAATACATTTATATTAATTGTATAAGCATCATAAAAAAATACGTAAATGCATACCGAGGTACACGTATTAGTTAGTCAGGAAGTTTTAATTTGATATATAAATTATTTTTTTAGCATTTACAGTGAAGACAATATTATAGGATTGAATAATTGACTACAACTCTGAGTTTGGAAGCCCTAATTGTAACCTCAATAAGTATGATAATTATACTAGAATAGACAATAATTATTATTTGGAAGTACCCTGATTATATTTTACACTGCTAAATCCGATACAAATTTAACCTTGTAATATAAATAAAGAAGGTATAGCTGCAATAATTTTATTTTTTCGGTAAACTTCAATAAATCAACAATATCAAATGTTATTTAAGATATCCCTAATACTCAAATAGTTTACTTTAAAAAACATGAATAACTAATGATCAAAAGGAAGAATAAATGATCAATGTGATTTTTGAAAAAAAAATCATGAAACATAAAAATGTTATCTTTAGTAAAAGTAGTATTTGGAGAACTTTCTTTTTGGATTTTTAAAGTTTTACAATCAAATAATGTTTTATAGAATATTTATTGAGAAATCATGTTTAATATTATAATGAATGCTATTTTTTGTATTTTGCGAGTTACGAGCAATTCGATAATTATTAATAATGCGCGTGTCGATAATGCTCGTGATGAGCGAAACCGGTCCTGATCACTATAAATATGTGAAAGTAGTACAAATGAATTGTGTTTTATTTTTTAAAATATAATGTCTTTCCACCAAGAATTGACAGTTAACACCTTAAAAGTAATTATTAATTGGCTTGAGGTATACAATATAAATCATCTTTTTTTTTGAAATCTTCGTATACAAAAGGCTTATTCGTGTGAGCAGAAAAAGTACAACATAAAATTTATTTCCAGAAAAGTATATATTGACTAAAATTAACCTAACATACTTCTTATATATAAGTCTCTAAATCCAGATTAAAAATATTAGTAACGTTTGTAAAATAAACTATAATTAGCAAGGTAACTATAAATAACAGGTAATGAATAGTTTAAAATGAAGAAAGTTTTCATAAATATTATTATTTATTATTTCATTCAGAATATTCATTTTGCTTATAAGCTCTGAGTAGTTAAAAGTTAATCAATTTTAATTATAGGCAGTATTAATGGTACCTAGGGGTGTAAGGAATCGCACAATGAAATTTAACTACGCTGATCATTCTAGAAATGGAAATCCAGGAAAATTTTGTGTGGAAGTAGTTTCTCGGGTGCTTAGCTCAGTGGGGAAACGTTTTGAGACTTAGGGAAAAAATAAAACGCTAAATTCATCACTTTAGCATAGTGAGTGCTTTACTGAAGAAATGCTTCCAAAGAAACGAAAATATTTCACTTGTGTCTGGGGATAATTTAAAATTTCGTCGACTTGTTTTATCGCTCTTGTATTTTTTCTTTGCTTTTCATAATAAACTTCGGTAATTTATGAAAACAGAGTATAAAATTATGAAAATATGGCTTACAAGAGTGGCAAAAAATTTCATTTAAAGAAAATGACACACTGCAAACTTTTTAATGATAATTTGAGGAACTTAAACACGGTCTCCATTTCATTATTTCAGTTGACTATTGAATTATTTTTGTAAGAAAAAAAATTTAGTTATAAGCAACACTCGGAAATATTACAGGACTCTAGTTTTTATATCGTAGTGTAAACACACCGGAATAAACTTCTACTATTAATTTCTGGTATTTCTTTTAACTTTCTCCAAAGATATGTTTGATAACTAACTTAAATCGTTTTTCATTTAACTCTTTTGGTCCTATTATCAAATTTATTACTGTTGAGCTTGAGAATAGGACCACATGTGTTGAAATACTGAAATATGCACCAGATATTTTAGCAGTTCTATATCACTTTCAAGGTGATGATTGTCAATTATTGGTGGAAAGGCACTAAGGGTATTTTGAGAATCAAACACGTTTTACAATATTGACAATGATCAAGACCTCGCTCATCACGAGCATTATCAATTTATATATCACTCTATATCGCTCAATATTGAGAGTAAACATGAGTAATGATATTACTGCAAAAACCAAAAGTCGGTTTCACTGTACTTTCTTTGTTTATGTTAATTTGATTACTTCTTGATAATAAGGTATACTTAATAAACTAAAATCTCATGTTTTATTTCAAATCTGTTTTACAGTAATGACTTCTCTACGATAAGATCATAGGGATAATTTCCACCTTTAGTTATTCAAAGCTTACGCACAAATCTTCCAAGTTTAATCACCCGAACAAAGCATAACGAACATGGGTTGCTTATTTCATACTATTTATATGTACACACGCCAAATCCATATGCCTTGCCCACAATAAAATGGTTTGCGGTTTATTTCGCGGTAATTTAGTGTAAACTTTGTGAAAATCCATAATTACTCCACCGAGTGGAAATAATTGTTTTATGTAGGCAACGTTGTTGACATATAATTAATGTTAATACTCAAGGGTCCATGATTTGATGGCTATAAATATTTTCATGCTCAGTCAAAATTCAAAGACCTACTCTTTCACAACTGAATGTCAAATTTACTATAAATGTTTTGGTCCGTATGATGATTGCAACTACATTATATAGAAACATATTAAAAAGAATGAAAAGCTTAATAGAAGTAGAAAAATACTATTGTATGATTATGGAAGAAAACGTTGAAAGAAATATTATTATAATTATGTATCAATTGATTTGGCCTTTTCATACGTTTATTGTTTGGGCGAATTGTCAATGCGCCAGATACTTTTCAACAGTTCTTTATCACCTTTAAGGTGATAGCTATCATTTATTCGTGGAAAGGCATATTATTAAAAGAAAACACATTCTTATTTTAAGCAGGACCTCACTCATCGCGAGCATTATCAATTTCTATATTACAATAGATATTGAGAAATTTAATAATGTCCGAAATTAACTTGAGAAACTAAACACAAACATCCATAATACTGAGCATGATTGAAATTGATTTTTTTATATTGTTTATGGCAGTAATTGAGCCAGGAACCTTTTTATATGATCAAATTTGTCTTTCACCCTACAACATGCTTTGTAATAAGAGTCCACTATTTTTAATTGGTAATTGATTTTTTATATGTAGGTGTATTACTTGAGAAAATTTACCCCGTATGCTTGTGGCAATGGTACAAAGTTTATTGAAGTAATTTAATTCAAATTGTTTTTAATGTCGATAATTTATCAATGTTTGTTATAAGCACAACTTTTTTAAAATTGAAAGCTGACGTTAATTCCCGAAACTAACAACTCAATTTTTCGTATCCGTTTCATTGCGAGGTAATCATTTATAAATAAGCATTTTTCTATAATAGAATTGGTTTATAAAAAACTGTAATACTCTTTCCATATAACAGTTTTGCCACCGCATTGTTTGCGTAAAAACACAAAAATCATCTCTAGAGCTTTCTATAAATAATAAATTGTTTGATTCAGTTTATAAACAGTAAAAGTTATTCATGTTTGCAATAATTTCAAAATCGATATCATACTATTACCCTTGCGTGAAAAACAAAGGTCAGGTGGATTTGTCGTGACGTTAACTTTTCCGCATTTTTTTTTTATTCAAAATTCGATTCAAACAAACAAAGCCACGTTTCAAATATGAAGGAATTTTATTTAACCTTTAAAAAGTTTCTTTTTCTATTTCAATATTATATTTTTGGAAGACATAGTCTTGAAATTTCATAAAACTCATATTTCATGCTACGTACGTAAATATCTGCGTTTAAATATTGTAAAATATTAAAATAAGAAATGAGAGTCATCGAAACCAATGCATTTCATTAATATCGACGGTGTTTTGGCGAATTGATTTTACCCTCAATAAATACAGAAATGAGATAATGATAAGATCTCATTTTAAAGACAACAGAGCATCTATCGGCCAAATAATAAAAATTAGAAAAATAAATTGACTACTTTTTGGAAAGGAAACGTCATTTTACAATGGTTTTAGGTTTAAAAATTCTGCACTCGATGTAAGCCACTGTTATATCGACACTCCCTACGTATAATTCCGTATCTGCAAACATGAAAATACAGGAGTGCATTTCAAAGATTCATAACGCAACTCTTCATATAATGTTTTCGATAAAACCAGTTTTTTCTCTCTCCTGAACAATTTCAATTTTGAGGATTGGCTAAAACACCGTCGAATAATATTTAATTAGTTAGTTTTTTCACTCTTTACCAAGAATACTGTAATCACTAGAGTCAATTTACTAATTTTCCTTCACAACGTTTTTCGTAAACGTAAATAAATATATTTACCAAGGCTTACTGATGTTATTCTTCTACTAAAATTAGTAAAAGATACTTTATTTTTGTATTTTTCAGAATGGCTAATGTAGATTTTTTTTGTCATAACACATGCAAAATATAGCAACAACAAAATTATGATGTCGCGAATAAAAAATATTTATAATTTGCTTAAAATGAGATAAGAAATAAGCGAACCACACTACCCACGCAAAAGTCTTGTCATATTGTCGTCACAATGACTAAATTTCATATCGTTCACCAATTGGGGACAAGAGTAGTCTTCCGTAAGTAAAATTTGTATCGTTTCCCATCAGGTCAATCCATATTAAATAACTGTCTTTTCTACATTTCTTCATTCATATAATAATTGTCATCAGATACTCTCATTTCTCACGATAATTATAACCTATATAAAGAACAATCTATAAAAACATAGAAAATTGAGTGATATTATCGAACGTTGACTTAGCATAATTTTCATGTTAGTATTTAGTTTTGTTTACTATTATTATTATTGCTGTTCTCGAGTACTCAATGTTGCTTGAGTATTACAATTAGTTGTATTGAGTATTCCGCATTTTTCGTGATTCAATTTTTTATCTGAAATGTCGGAGGAGATATTCATCAAGACTCGATTGCATGCACTGTATTGTGCAAAAGTTAAGCTTTTTAGTCTTGAATTATGAATATTTAAAATGTATAACTTGCTCCCGTGTATCACTTCTCTCGCAAAGGAACTTAACTGTGATAATCTAGATAGTTTAATTTAATTTAAGACATCAACTGAGGGTGCTTGATGGAATTTCAATATCAAATTTGGATTATTGAGATTTTGTACACATCCATGTATTTTGTCACTACCGACCCGGGTTTCGCCTTTTGGCATCTTCAGGCATTCGTGTGCTCGAATGCCTGAAGATGCCGAAAGGCGAAACCCGAGTAGTTAATAACAATACAATAATAATACATGGAAATGTACAAAATCTCAACAATTCAAATTTTACACATATATTTATTTCTCGTGTGTTATATGAACAACATTTTCCTTTTCTAGCATTTGTAGAGGTCTTCAAGTATGACATAAAAATATAGTTAAGTCCGATCAAATATCAATCCAATGGTTAAATTACACTTTAAGACTAGTTAAATGTACTGAAATATTTATCGACTACTTACATTGAGTATTTTCTCCGACCAAAGACCGAGAGCCTTCGTCTGCCATAAATGTAAAATCGATAAACGAAATAAGCAAAAAAGCCGCAGTTAACATAATAATGTTCAATTTCGAATCGCAGCCACTGTGGCGACGATTCGATTATTTGTATCTCGAAAATAAAACTTTACTAGCGACCCCGAATAACGGTAGCTCTCCGAGACGACGGCCGTTTTAACGGAGTGAAAATTTTTTCGAGAATCATAAACAAAATAAAAAAAATATATATGAAAGTTTCTTCTCCAATAATCGCGTCTCGTTATGGCATTTAAAACTTTCCTGTGAGCGGGATAATGTACATTTTAAACGTGGGACGTATTTTGTGATAAGTAATTTTGAATTTTATGAAAGTGTCTCTTGGTATTGGGCGTTTCTTAGAAATATAATTCTATTTATTCGCAAAAAAATACATGCTCCATTTTTTCATAAATACACTGTTAACTTTTTTAAAAGTTACGTTGCCTGTTTTTTTTTCAAGTAAGGCAAAGATTTTTCTTCATTGCTAGAATAAATAAGTGTCAATACAGTTTGATGAATTGATTTTCAATCGGTTTATCGATTTCTGTTCAAAATGGATGTATGTGTTTTCCGAAATTTAATCCCACTCTTCAAACTAAAATGGGGCGTAATGCAAGCGATTAATTAGCCTCTAGACCTCTCCTTGCCCTATCCTTATAGCTAAACTCTCTTTGAAATAAGATAACCTTCTTTAGAAGTCCATATTATACTCTACATTGAGAGTAAACATGGTTAAAAAATGTTTTAATCGATTGACTTCAAATTGTGTTCACGGCAAACAAAACGTTACATTGCCTTTATTTTTTATATATATTTGTATTACAAATATTTTATGAAATCATTTAATTCAATTTTTATACTACAACTAGTTTTTTTACCTGACTTTGCCAGAGATAAAAGACGCTTATGTTATTTCATTTAGATGTTTGCTCGCTATATCGAAAATTGGTTGAAAGTTAAAAATATCACCGTGGACTGTACCTCTTGTTTTACCCACAAAACAAAGTCCATCAATTAACAATAATCTTAAAAGTTGAAAATAATAAAAGACAAAAATTTCCCCACCTTTACCCTTGATAGGTGCCTCGTTGTAGATGCCATGGATAGAGTTCAAGGCAAAGTGAAGATTTTTTCGACGTAAGATATTCAAAATAATATATCTTCAGACATGCAGTCCTTATTATTCTCCCAAAGTGTTTTTGGGTTGGAACGTTCACAAAATGAGAGGATTACTGCAAAGAGTGTTAATTTAATTTTTTATGGTGAATCCCAATATGTGCAGCTGTCTTCTATTGATTGTCATTATCGAATAGTCTCAATGTCAATCCCAATATGTGTCCTTAACGATGCGTGTCTCATTCAACTCCATCGACGGATCGAAGACCTTTGAAACTCGTTGAACCTTTGACGTTGTGTAATATCAGTCATACTACATAGGATGTAACAACAGTAAAAGTTTCTGGAGTGAACAGTATAAGACCGTTGCCTTATTATCAAATGTCGTCATTTCCTTCAACAATTGAACCTTCCTTGCTTCGACTGAAAATATTTTTTGACTTGAATTTTGGAGCAACACATTATAATAATGTATTCTCAAAGCTAACATTTTTGCAGTGCTCAAAAAATCCTGTCAATGTCGAGTATGCTGAATTCGCCAGACGATTCCAGACGCACATCAAGACTTTTTGCAACAACATTCTTTGATAATAACAATTAAAGTTTCTGAAATGTACAGTGTAGACACAGCATTTAACATTGACGTGGGCATTAAACATCTTCGAAAGCAAAGGATTGCAAGGATAAGTTTCCGCATCTTTTGATTTTATACAAATTTTACGATTCAAGCAAGAACAATGATGATTTGTGACGTTTGTGCTAGTATTTATAGTTACTAAGCAACACGAAGTTATGAAAATGATAATTATGGAATATTTGGTATGAAGCCGTTGCTAAGCAGCGCTTGTTGATTTTATTATCCCGAATTAGTAAACATCAAAAATATCGCGTTTTCAGTTTTAGGTTAAAAGTTAAATGTTGAGAGTTTACAATAGCACAGTTGAATTAAAAATTGCAGCCAAAATGACGTGTGGAAATTTCACGTCGCTAACGTACGCCGTTTGGGAGGAGTTTGTTGTGACCGACATACATACAAACATGGAGATTTCTACATGTAATTGTGCTATATACTAGAGATATATTTGTAATAGTTCAATGAATATATTCATAATAAAACAATTTAGATTTTTAAATTTATGTGTAAGCAGATTTCGTGAATTTTAAAATGATTACTTAGGTCAGGAATCATTCTTTGGGGTAGTTTTCTCATAGAAAGTATCTAAGGAACTCTTTTGGACCATTTCACTATCTTTAAAATTCTTCTAGAGCCGAAAACAGTAAACACAATTAAAAAATTGCACCGTCTGTTAAGCAGTGTCGTAACTTGAAGTTGTCATTTTATAGTTACGAATACTGTGTGATTATTTCCATAACTTAAACTCAAAGATTGACAGAAAAAAAACTTGATTCGTTTAAATAAATCATGTTTTTCCTAAGAAACAAAGTGTTGTTTCTGTATTTGGACATCTATTGTGTGAAACGCAAATTTTTGAAAACTTAAAATTGTTTTCCTGCAAAATGACTAATTCAGACTAAATGCCGTGAAAAGAGGTTTGACAAGTCAAATTGCTGTGACGAAAAGAATAAAGCGTATTTATTATTATTATAAAATAAGTGTATAGTTAAAATCAAAATAATAACAGATAAAAACTTATACAAATTTTATGAAGAAAGAAAATACAGATTTGTTCGAGAATTATATAAAAAGATTTAACTGAAAAACAAAATGAAGACGCAAATACAAAGCATTACTTGGGTCACTAAATATGTCCATATCTATCAAGATATATATATATAACTAAACCATATTGTGTAAACCAAAAAAACTTATATTGCGTTTAAATTGTCAATGTTAATCGGTTACGAAGAATCAATCATTTCTGTTTAATATGAATAGGCGATAAAGTCGACGGCTGTGAATATTTCTGGCATCTCGTAATTTTCTCAAAATGAAATTTGTTATCCGGTAAATGTAGGCCATGATGTTGTATGAAGGAGTTTCCATTTACGTATCATACGATGCCAAAGGTGGAGCTTGGATATCTTGCGGCTTTCAGCTTCGCCATAATGTATTTTAGATTACCCTTGTATATTCAATATCCAAATATCAATAAGCACTTTGATATATTATTGCTATTAACGTTGCTTAGTTGATTACACTTTCGTTTAATCCAATGCGATTAAGACAGATGCCTTGAGTCAGCGGTAAGCGGACTCTGAACAAAGCGACCGCAACCCTTCAGTTAACTTTATCCCGTAGGCATATTCAAGATATATTTAGCTTAGATGATAATAACACCGATTAGAATTTAATATAATATACAAGTCACGACAAGGTTAATACTTAATTCAAATTTTATTCAATAGATTATTTAAGATCTTGGGCATGGGTGTTTGCGATGCTTTTTTTCCATCGATTTGATCACATGTGAAAAACCAATAAAAAAATCTAGCCCCATCGCTATGATTAGTTGTAATGCTAATTGTATATCTATTATAAATATTACTTTAGTCTATAATATTTGTCGGCTCAATGGCACAGTTGGTAACGTCGTTCGCTACGGTTACGGAAGTCTCGAGTTTAAGTCCCGATGCGGACAGTTTTATAAATTGATCTTTCAATCGATTTATGGATTTCTATTCTTAGTCATGAATTTTTATGATGTTTAAAACTCCCTCCCACTCATCCGATCTTCAAAAACGGTGCGTAGAGAGAGCGATTAGCTAACTACTAGTACTTTAACCTGTCCTTCTATCCCTACTCTCTTCGACAAAAGAGATGTTAGCCAACTGACTAACAAGCAGTTCTCACAGAAAATTTCTGTTGAGATACCTCCATTAGGAGGTTATATGCTCCACTTGTGAGCGGACATGGTAAAAAAAGTGACGTTTTAATTGTTAAGTAAATTATTCTAAGCGGCTATTTTAACGTTCCGAAAACAAGTTGAATAACAAAAATGAATATTTTATTGAAAATATATTTGTAATTTTGTCATTTGAATTTATTCAAAATTTTATGTACATTAAGATATATTTTAAGGCATTCCTTTTCAAAAAAATAGCTAAATAACGAATGATTAAAGTGCTGTGAATCATTATAAAATACATACTTTATTATGTCTTCTACAGATTGTTGGAAATATCTGGCTCAGCTGGGTTTAAAGCCCGAGCTGTTTTAAGCGATACGCATACATTAGCTGTAATATCAATACAATTATATTATTCAATGTGCCATAATTGAATCAAGTACTCAAAGCACACATACAATTTAATAATTACGAAATCTAAAACAGCTTTTGCACAAAATATATTTTATTCAAATTCATTCAGTCGACTCTAAAATGGTACAACCTAATGAGATTAAAAAAATACTGATTATTTCAGTTAGCAGCCGCTGTTTGAAGTGACATGTTTGAATAGACATTCTGGCGGGGCTGGGTTTAACTCCCTTATAAGAAGATACGCGTATTTTGAACATATATTTTCAGTTCAGCATTCTTAATTATGTTTCTTTCTAGCCTGGCTTTCAATTTTATTTTGTGTATCGTTAATAGACGATAATGCAAGTAATAATTCTTACAGACCAGCTTAACTTGACTTAAATTTTACAGACAATAAATCTTAGATATTTAATTTTACAACACATTTTATAAAATAAAACATTATTTTCGCTTTTAATCATTCACTATACATCATTTTAAGGCTTTCAATAAATGCTTTTTGATCAGTTGATAAGGAAAATATACTTGAGCGCCCATTATTGAAGTTTCCATCATCATTTTTCATTTACGCGAAAACGAGAACTTGTCTAGTCATCTAATGATCTTATTTGCATTCTGCCCGCGTATTGGAAAGTTGTAAAGACTAGACGGGTATCTGTTTGAATTATCTGAGCACTTAGACATAATAAGAAAATCAAATTATATTTTCTGCCTCTGAGTGTGTACATACTTTTATTCTTCAATGCGAGGCGAGATGCCTTGTATTATAATAAGCATAACGAAATATACATTATTTTTACTAATATTCTTTATGAGTATTTATTAAAATATCCTGAAAAGCATTATTCCTAAATTATTATTTTGAAGCACTCTATATATATATCTCGATTTATATGAACGAAGTAACTTAAAAATTGCCATGCAAATTTATACAAATGTAATTAACAGAAATTTTATGCGTTAAAACTGATTAATATTAAATATTTATCAATTTCATATGTGAAACATAAACTTATATTTACATGAATAATTAGCGTGTAACATTATGACAGAGATGTAATTACAATTTTCGGCCTCTATGGTATAGTGATTAGTGTTTGCCCTAGCGATCAGGTGGGTCCTGGTTCAATTCCCAGCAAGATCAATATGAAGTTTAGATTTGACATAAAAGACTTCTAAAATTTCTCATCGAGTTTATCTCTTATGATTTTATAATTTTCAAAATATTTGGCGCATTGGCTGTCAGCTGTAATGCCAGATATTTTTTATATTAAATTTTAAAAAAAATAAAATACAAAATTGATGTGACGTGACATTCACTATTGTTATAGTGGTCAATTTTTAAAGACCGCTAATGCATTCAGTCACTCATGAAATATAAATATTGTTGTCATAATCTGGTAATATGTGACGAACAAAGTAAATTCACTATTTATTCTATCGAGACAAAGTAGCTACCAACGTGAAGGACCGACACTGTCACGTGACACCACATGGCACGGTTGAAAGCTCATGGCAGCTTTCACGTGAAAATGCGGTTAACAGAGTCTCCGCTTAAGTGGGCATGAATGTTTAACGTAGATGTCCTAAGCCACCCGAAACGTACGATACCCAAAACACCTACGGTACACATTTCGAAACAATTACGGAATTTAATACACTCTTCTAGGAAAATAGGAATTGGAAAAGTTAAGATTTTTATTTGAAAATGAATAAGACTAGTCGCAATTAACCAGCGACTGAATAAATGAATAATTTGATGATCATTGAAATTGGAAACATATTATAAATTAACAATAAGAAAAATTATTCTTAAGTCACTTTTATTATGCTAAAAATAATGAATTGATGATTATATAAACTATCAGACGCCGCTCACATAGACGAATGGTATTGCCTTACTTAAATACTTAAGTCTTACACTGTTGAGCTACCTAGAGTTCTAATTTCTGAACCGACACTTTTTTGTATAGAGTTTTCAATATATTGAAACGCGTGGATGTTTGTCGTGTAATCTTCGTAAACATCTAAAAAAGTTGATATGACTGGCAAACGTCTTATTTTTCATTATTTTATATTAACCTACTCTGAAAATAGTAGTAGAGCGGTTAACATACAACCAGTTTTTCTAAATCACCTTCTGTTTAAATGGGTTTATACAATTCACATTAATAGCAGAAAATAGCTTATTATTTTGCATTTATACAAGCAGGATAAAATGCTGGAATTTCGCAGAGAGGTGAGAGAAGTCAACTTTACCAATTTGATCTTAAACTATGGGATAAATAATTTATTATTATTCTTATGGTTTTTGACGTTCAGTAATTAATTAGAGCGGTTTTTTTTAATTATTTCAATATTGAAATTATGTCACATAAATGTTTCAGGCAAAATTGCTTTGATTTTGCCATCGTTAGAAATAATATCATATTGAATCTGTATGTGATATAAGGTAAAAAGAGAAATGGTAACTTGCTTTTTGCGAATATAAATAGGACTATTTTATCAATTATAATAAAATTAATTTATTAGTATTTTTATTATCTTACTAACGTTAATGTTTTAATTCAAAAATCTTTTATATAAAATAGAGATTGAGCATATGAGTAAAAATTGGTTTTCGTGGGATAATCCGTTGAGATAAGCCATAAGGACTCCAAGGTGTAGAGAGAAGAATTAGCAGAATATGCGTCGGTTTTTATCCCTAACCGTCTATCCCTACTGTTCCGAAAAATCAGAGTTAATCGATTGATTAGCTATCAGTTCTGATAAAACTCACACTTCTTCTAAGATGATTCATCAGGAGTTTTATGTGGTCCACATTTGGATTTTTTGTAAACTGACCTTTTCAATTATCATGAAAACTGTTCTAATAGATTTTAAAGTTAGGCAATAAATTTTTCACATCACCAAAGAGCTTTTCCGTCTAAGTCATTTTAAAGACAAAAGGTTATGCTAAGTGAATCCAGAAGAACGTAAAGTACACTTACAACTTTTGCGAAATTTGAACTTTCCGCTTCATTCATTATAATGATTATTATGAATAAGTATACTTAACAAAAAGAAAAGAAAAATAAAATAAAAGGTTGAAGTATCTTACTTGAGTAACGTTATTTTCCTTTAATAACTTATTTTCAGCAGACAATTTAATACGAAAACAAACGAATATCTATGAAAAATTCCTTCAAAAGTTTATCAATCATGACCGGTTTTACCGAGAGTGAAAATTTTCGAATCATTTGAAAATGTTTACTTACCGATTCAATCCGATTCTTAAAATAAAGAATAAGTACTACAGTAACTGAATGTTTCTCTTTTAAATTATATTTTTTACGCAATATTATATTTTTAGGAATATCTTTCCAAGGTTGAATGTTTGACGCGATTAAACAGTAGAACGATGATGAATATGACGATAATGCATTTCAGAGAAGACAGTTCTCGTTCGGCAAGTGGCGAAAGAATGGTGGTTCATTTTCTTCTTTCTTCACTCGTTTCCTCTTCATTTGTATTCCACCTTATTTGTCGTATTATGTTTTCTAAATATCGCATTTGATAATTTTCACGCTTGCCATTTGCAATTTTGACAGTGTCCTTTTACAATCACATACATATTTAAATTTGGATTATTGAGATTTTCAGTTCGAGTCCGAGAGACTCAGTTCGAGTCCATTCGTGTGCTCGAATGCCTGAAGATGCCGAAAGGCGAAACCCGGGTCGTTAGTGACAAAATACATGGAAGTGTACAAAATCTCAATAATCCAAATTTAATATTGAAATTCCATCAAGCACCCTCAGTCGATGTCTTAAATTACATACATATTTATTTTTGCACTTAGGAATATTACGTTTCGTTACTCTGTTATGTGAAGTGACGACTTGGCACAAGTATCATTTTTATGGAATCTTTTTCTTTAATAACTGTTATTAATTTTACTGACACGACGTAATTGCTCTGGCACAAAACAAAATTTTTCCTCGAATATCCCATTTTGTAAACCTGCATCGTCATGTATCACTACATATTTATATCGACCTTTGTGGTTTAGTGGTAAGAGCTTTGTCCAAGCAATCAGGTAAGTCCTGGTTCAAATACCAGCAAGGTCAATATGAAATTTAAATTTTTTCAAATTAAATTTGTGATCTTGGACATGAGTGACTTCTCGTCGAGCTAATCTAGTATGATTTTTTAATTTTCAAAGTATTTGTTACATTGGCTGTTAGCTGTGCACAATGCCAGATTTTTAAAAAAATAATTTAAAAATCAAATTCATAAGACGAACAAAATTATAGAAAGTAAATTCAACTATTTCAAAAAACGTTACCACATTATCTTAATAAGCTTGTAACAACGAGCGATTATTATGTGCCAAAATATTATTCGTGGAAAACGTAACACCTATCTTTCAAAATATTGTTAAATTCATCGCAATTTATAACAGCACTAATAGCTCCTAATTTGGAAGGCTTTTATTTGCTCCTTAAACTTCCCCAAAAACGAAAGCTTACAGTTAAGAAAGACGACGTGAAGCTCACTAAGGCCATTTAAAACTTTACCTGTGGGCTTTGGGGAGCCTTTTTAAAAAAAGTTTTAAAAGTTTACGTCAAAATTCTCGCACTGCGTCGCATTTTGATTTATTTTTAACGACTTTGTCAATGACGGGATAGAGATAAAAAATAATTTAAAGGCATTGCCCGGCAATTTTTTTCGTCCTTATTTGTCTTCCTATTTTTTTAGCGAACACAATGGATTGATTTTTTAGCCGGAGTTTTTTCCCTGATTGATTAGATTTGAGTATTATGCTAGTTTTTTTGTGTTTTCATGGTAAATCTGTTTGTCCGTACTTACACTTCAAACTTTGCGAAAATATTGTTGTTTTTTGTGGTTATAATTATTTTTTTTATGAAAAAAAACTATATTTTTGCCTACATGTTAATTATAACTAATCAATTAAGATGGGACTACGGTCAATTTATTACACGGTCAAATTCTCAACCATTTCTCGACATCTTGGTTCTTGTTTCAAACAAATTCATTCTTTCAAAATGGTCTTATATACACATTGAATGTTGAAAATTATGCGATACTTTTTTGACTTACAAAACATGTTTTAGATGACACGAATATTATTAATCCATTACACTATATGTCCACTAAATCAAATAATATTTGATTTCTAAAGTGATGTAAAACGTAGTGGTTTAATCGAAAGTAAAATCTAACTAATTAGATATTCATTTCTCGGATTAAATACAGCTGCTTTATGTCAATATAAAATTGTATATGAATTTTAAAGTTATTTATAGCATGTATTTATTTTGTCAGTAAATATTAAAATTTTTGGTCAGTAAGAAATAATAAATTGTCAGTGACTTATTAGATAAATGTTTAGTATACTCGAGGTCAATTAGTAAAATAAACTCTCTGTAATTTATATGAAACGGTTAGTTTTTTATTTAAACCTAAGCTTTATTTATTTGGCAATTTATTATTTCTTACAAACTATTTTTGGAATTAGTTGCTGACCAAATAATTAGTTGTCAATATTTATTGTTTGAATTTTCATTTACTGGTTTAATTTACTCGAATCTCTACTATATAGCACAAAATACATGTAGAAATCTGTATGTTAGTATGTCTGTTGGTCACAACAACTCCTTCCAAACGGCGCACATTAGCGAAGTGAAATTTTCACATCTAATTCTAGCTGCAATTTTTAGTTCAACTGTGCTATTTTCAACTTTCAACTCTCAACATTTAACTTTAAACCTTAAACCGAAAACGCGATATATTTGACGTTTCAATGCGGGGTGAAAAAAGGAATAATAATAGTCACCTAGCAACAGTTCAAAACTAATATATTCTGCAAGTGACAGTTGAGATAGTAACGCGAATTTAGATATTTAGGTTAAACATTGAGTTTCATGTTTATGATTTGGTAGAAAGTGGTATCTTCGTACAACTTGGTGTGCATCTGGAATCGTCAACGAGATTTAGCGCATGACTTTAATCGTATGTTTAATTTGTGGCGCTGCAGGAGCCATTATTAAATGCAGATCAACAAGCTGTCTATCGGGAAGTTCTACGGTGGCATAACAAGAGTGCAGGTGGCAAAATTGTCATTATTTATTTGAGCTGGTTTCAACTTTTAACATTATTTTTAATTTGTGGACTATATTTTGTGGGTGTAACAAAGGAGGTAAGGTTGGCGGTGATATTTTAAAATTTGAGCATTAGCTAGCCAACGTCTAAATTTAATAACCTAACACAAGCGTTCACCATCTTAGGCAAAGCCGGGTAAAAAAATACTAGTTTATTATGAAGATATAGATTTATCGATATAGATTACCATAAATTCTAAGAAGAATTTTAACTCGTACTCCAACCAGAAAAGTATTATGGCATTAAAAGATTGCCTAATAAAATTCAATTTAATGTTTCCTTCTTTTTAAGTAAAATGTAGACTTGAAACAATGTTTTAGCATAAAAATTTACTGCTCAAGTATTGTGAAATATAGTTTATATCTATTTCAGCCTCGCGCTATAGTGAAACAAATGAAATATTTGTAAATAAATAATTCATTAAATTCAGACAGTTGTTTTCACAATTGAGAAAATATTGTTTATTTAAATCTTCTGAATACAGACACAAAGCATAAATTTATTATACGGTTAGTTTTATCCGAAAAGTAATCAATTGTTAGTTAATTTTCAAGCCTTTCTGTGTTGAAAGGAAAAGTGGAAAGTCAAACGAGGCGGTAAAATATTGTGGCCGATAAATAATTTAATCTTTGGTTCGTTTTAGTACACGCTTGTCTGGTTTTGTTAATTGAACGGAGAAAAAGAGTTTAAACACGCGAACTTACAGAGAAAAAAAACAGCTCGATGATTTCTTGCCATGCTTTATGATAGCTTTATAAACAGTTTTTTTTTGTTCAGAAATATCACAAGTAAAAATACTTTGTTATAGGTCATTGTACGTTTATAACAAAAATGTAAGAGACGATTTTACTTTAATTTTCGTAATATTTCTTAGAAAATATTTATGGTTATTTTTTAGTTTTTTTATATTGTTTATAACAATATCATTCCACGTTAGATTAACAGTATACTATGTTAAGCTAAAATGTAGATAACTGACAATCAATGGTGAGAATAAATTTAACGTATAAACATATATCACTATTTACTGTTTTT
The DNA here is from genome assembly GCA_022494535.1 of Himalopsyche phryganea. Lineage (NCBI taxonomy): Eukaryota > Metazoa > Arthropoda > Insecta > Trichoptera > Rhyacophilidae > Himalopsyche > Himalopsyche phryganea. Next base: position 3,566,616 of record JAGVSL010000015.1, read on the forward strand.
ACCTAATGCACGATTTTATTATTTGACCATGACCGGCTTATGTCAGGAAGTATGAATTTTTAACAGAAATAAGTTCTCAGTATAAAATGCTCACTAGCTGAGTGAAACCGTTCATAATAATTATATTATGAATTGAGAAAATTCTATAAAATATGTATTTATTTTACTATCAAAAACCTTGTTTTTGGATAAATATTTAAAAAAATATTATTCTACTAAGAACTATATATTTGAAACCATATCTGCTCCCTACTCGGAGCATATGTCCATCACACGGTTTTTCAAGATTCGTTGTCCCCCGCCAGTCTCTTTGTTTCCTCCCAGGTCATCCCAGCGTACCGTAGGTCCGCCGAGTACATCCTATGGATGGTAATCAGCGGGTTTCCAGGGCGACAGAACCCATCCAGTTGATAGAAGAAACAGGAAGGATTTAGGCTTCCCTGGGCCATGTGCAGCACATGTCCAAGCTAGATCCATCGTAGCTTTTTTATTTTGGACGTAATAAGAGGCTAGTCCGTCCACTCTCTTACCTCCGGGTTCCTGACAAAATCAAACCACCGTACCCCTAATATTCTCAGCAAGCATCTGTTTTCAAAGCACAGTATACGGTTATCCAGTGATTTGGTGAGGTTCCATGACTTGTGACCGTAAAACAGCACCCTCAGAATGTACAAGTCGAATAGGTGGCACTTGGTTCTGACCGAGTACAACCGTGAGTTCCAGATTTTCCACGTTGAGTTGAAAGTTGTAGAATGAATAGTCGGTTCAATATTAAGGTCAAAACTCCATTCTTGAATTTAAAATTTATCGAAAATCGACGTTTTCAGATGCTGTCATCGATTTTAACTCAGACCATTCTTTCTCATATAAATTGGCTGCTTTTCATTCTCAGGTTCACAGATTAGTCACTATACCTCTTAGTAAATTTAATTTTAAAAACGAACTAAACATTATTAAACAAATTGCCATTAATAATGGCTATGAGGCGTCTCTTATAGATAGTCTTGTATCAAAAAAACAACGTAAATTAGCAGAAAAGATGCTATATTTCGGGAACTTGTCTAAAGACATAGACCACCCTAGAATCTGGCATAGAATTAGTTATTTAGGTTGCACAAGCTTTAAAATTAAAAAACAACTCGCTGATAGTGTAAGACCGGCGTTCTATTGCAAAAATTCTCTAGGCAAATTACTTATTAACAATAAAGATAGAGTCCACTTTAAGAACAAATCTGGTATTTATAAATTACAATGCAGTGATTGCCAACATTTCTATGTGGGTAAAACCACACGTACATTAGATATAAGGGTATCAGAACATTTAGTTGCCTTTAGATTAAAAAAAGAAACTTCGACATTCGCAAATCACTTGCTAATGGAGAACCATACGTTTAATGCGGATGATGGGGTTAAACTGTTGCATAAAAACATGGGGGATCATAAATTATTTTATCAAGAAATTTTGGAAATCAATAGAGCCCAGTTAAATTCATTGCCAATTCTGAATGAGCAGCTGAACCTTCCTAATTCTCCGTTATTATATCCTATACGTTGAAACACCTAACAGATGTCACGAAACGTGGAATGATTGTATATATTTACCCTTTCGTCGAATTGCATCCCGTCGAAACCCACAATGCTATTATAATTGTAAAATCACTGGTATTTCTAAAAGAAGTTGGAAAGCGGCAATTTGTCACTCTGCTAATGGGTTGCTTACAAAATAAGGATGAAAGCAATTCTCGAAATGTTAACTCAGGTATCAGTGTGGCTCTCAGACGTATAATATCTTACCTCGTAAAGAATATTTGCCGTATTTGTATTTTCTATATAAACGTTAGACACTGTTTACTGTCTGTCAGTTCGAGTCCATTCGTGTGCTCGAATGCCTGAAGATGCCGAAAGGTGAAACCCGGGTCGTCAGTGACAAAATAAATTGAAGTGTACAAAATCTCAATAATCCAAATTTAATCTTCATTTATTAAACAAATATGTAATCAATATGTATACCCACATGTGATATGTAACAATTATAATAAAACATCTACAGACCGGTCTGGGCTATTTTCTTAGTAAATGAGGCTATTTGCATTTGTATGTATCGAAAAATATCTAAATGTATCCGAATTTATACTGAAACATTATTTAAGAACCATTTAATTTTAATTAAAAATAACTACAAAGATACCTAAATGGTTATTCATATTTTTTTCCGTTACCTACTGTGAAGTGTAAAAATACATATAATCTAAAATTGAGTTTGTAAATTCAGAAACAGATACATTAAAAAGACATTTTGACATCGTAAGTGGTATATTAAAGGATGATCTTTAGTAAAAAATTTCTTCCGATATCTATTGAAATAAAGATTAAGTCGGACAAAAGAAAGAAAACGTCAAAGAATTACGTAATACCGTTTTTACAAAGCAATACAAAAACTGATAATAGTGCCATAAAAAAATGTCGCAGGAGTCTGTTGTATAAGAAAATGACTTCAAAACCCTCTCTTTCTCTCTTATGTAAGATTTTTTGTACAGAAACCCGCAGAATAAGAATTTTTATATTTTATCCTATAATATTAACACATTATTGGCCATTTTTATGTATTAATCAATTTGTGTTATCAATTTCCCACATTGTTTTGAGAAAATATCACGTATAGCAACTATTGCATTATGAATGGCAACTAATTATTTGGTCAGTATCTAATTCAATTAACAGTCAGTAAGTATTAAAGAAACGGTAATCAACAAATGCATAAAACGGTCAGTAGAAAAATAAAAATGATAAGTTAATATTAAAGATGTTGTGATTTAAAACAGAAAAGTATTTATTTCTCATATAAGCAATTACAAGTAAAAAACGGAGAATATATGATAGAGGGATCACAAAATATGTAAAATGGGAGCTCAGCGGAGAACTAGGATTGAGTTATCACAGGGAAGTGGATAAGGTTTGCCAATCTCGGTACACTTTACTTTGTTCTGCAAGGAGAAATATATATATATATGGTAATTAAATTTTGGGCGCCAGGCGTGAAGATACACGCCAAATGAAAGATGATTATAATAATTAAAACACGGTTACCGTTAAAAACACATTTAATTAGAGATGCGGAAACCGTAGATGCACAGAATTTACATTATGATGAAATAAAACAGAAATTATACGACAAAACAATATTTATGAACAGATGGTCACACTAAAACAGGAAAACTATTATAATATATATAAATATAAAACTACGACCTTGGATGATAAACCATCTCGGCGGCGAACTCAGCTGTCCGAGGCCAATCTCCAGCGTTTTACCGACGCATCCTACCCGTTCCACATCCTGGCGCGTAATCAAGTTTTAACGCAGTTCTTGGTGAGGCTTGCCCTTCGTCTCCTACCAACGTCGCAGCGAGGTGCGTGTCGCCGATATGTGACGATTGTCATGTTGCGACGAAATCGTAACAGAGCTCCCGAACTTCGGAAAAAGAAATTCAACGTTCGCGTAGAATTTCGTCTGCAGGCCTTCCAGAGGAGGGTAGAAAGATCTTTGTTTTTGGGGCTGGAGCATACATCCAGACATGACGTTGGCGAGGGTGGAAAATGGGCGGCACTTGATAATAGTGTCTGGCTCGGGTGCGCACAGCTAGGTCTGATGCTAATTGGTGTAGCCGCATCCTCAGGGCCTGCTGAACACACAGCGATCCTCTTCTGGCAAGTAGCAATCTTCATTGACTTGGTTGCAGTTGGATCCAGTGATGAAGTTAACAATTTTTTTTTCAAGTTTATGAAGTTAATGAAGTTATACAAACGAAGCGTAAAAACATAGATACATGAAGACATTAAAACAATATAGATATACTTGAAGACATAAATTAAAATTATTAAGCAAAAAATGAAGCTAACTCCTCCACATCTACGTGTTTCACGACATCAAAGTGCTAAACTTAACATATGCACTAACATGAGTTATAATAATTAGACATAGGTACCAAAAAAAAAAGGTTACAAGATAAGTGTATTGAGACAGAAATAAAGATAGTTGAGACATAAAATAAAAATATTGATACATGAAGACATTTAGAATTTAGATATGTGAAAACATTAAAAAAAGAATATGGATACATAAAAACATATAAAAGAATAAAGATTCATGAAAACAGACAAAAATATGGATACATGAAAACATATAAAAGAATAAAGATTCATGAAAACAGACATAAGAAAATATGGATACATGAAAACATAGGCATAAGACAACCAGAATTTATTGTGTCCAATGGACAGCAAGAGAGAAAAAAAATGAAAAATTGACAAGACTTATTGGGTGAAAGTGTGTGGTAAATCAAAGAGAATGGGACAGGCGTATTTCGCGATACTGCGCTGCACCAATTAAGAGAATGAACAAAAATGCATTTTAATCGTGCAAAAATAAGTGACCGTTTTGACACATGAAAGCTGGTCACTAACATAAGAATAGAGCAAAGATGCAAAAATAAAAATTTAATATTTACCACAACTTAGACACAGCACAACATTTATTATTAATATTACTTGAAGGACTAAATTACTCAATACATAAATTAACTAAGTTAGAGGCATGTGGAGATGCTAAACGGCATTTTCCTATGAAAATATAGGCCGTAACATTTATAAACTAATGAAAAAATAATAAAAGATTGTAGAGTAACCGTCTACTGATCAATTTTCTTCTCCGGGAGGTGACTAACCTGTAAACCTCGGAGCTGTGTTTTCCTTCTTGCATAAACAAATTAACGGGTGATGAGGATCAATCGTAACCATACCAGCCATTACGGGACTCTTATCAAGGAAGCTACTTATAATTAATTTCAAATTTTACCTACCAAATAGGAGGTATAAAAGCAAAAAAAAATAGCATGAGTCTAACATTAACATCGTCATCTATTTCGATGAAACTTTTTCAAACCAGTGATAACGGTTCAACTTCGAGACTACACTAAACTCAATACTTGCATTCTTCATCAATCACACAATCTTAAACTAGCTTAATTACCACACCGTCATTCAGGCTTGAATCGAATCAAGTGAACTAAAGAGAAACAGCTGTCGCAGATGTGAATTCTTCCTGCTTCCACGGGGGTGTGGGGAGCTTATTACTAAGGGAGCTTAATCTACGAGTGGAAGCATTCCAAAAACACGAAAATTGACTGAAAAATCAAGAAGCTAAAGAGTCAACGCAAGATCCGATATAGACAATTCAGGGCCTCACGGCACACGTCCGAATCTAAAAGTAATTAAATATCGATACCAAGGCAGACATTTGCTCACCATTCCGGCACGATTTCAATAAAATAAAAACTGCTAATCACAAGGAAGGCAATGCATATCTCGCACACACAGAACGTTCCCATCAAGAACTTTTAGTCTAGCTGAAGCCTTGCAAAGTTCCAGTTTCTCCCACAAAACATCCGTAGAAATTCGGCAAGTGAGGTACCGTACTCTGTAAACGTAACAGTAAGCCTACACTCCAAACTTTAAAATATAGCTGAGGCACCCAAGAAGCAACTTATCCCAGGGCCGCAGCAAAAAGAGATAAAAAAGAGCCTGGCAGTAGAAGACGTCCACCTTTTCTCCGTGTTCCCATACCACCGGCAAAGAGTCGTTCCTTTAGTGGGTTGAAAATATCCTCACTAAGGAAACACGACATAATAATAAAAAAATAAACCAGGAATTTTTCCTACGCGTCTTCAGCTAACCTCTCTAACATAAAACAAGGTACTAGAGGTACGTTGCTTGAGAATTATAAGCAATAGATAAACTATAGTAAAACAAATCTTCCACACATGCATAACAAAGTAAAATAAATGCATTAAAGCAAAATTTTAAAAATAAAAAAATACCTTGATAATAAAAAATAAATGGAAAACCATTTGAAATTAAGTTTTGAAAATCCTAAAGCTCGGCGTATACGACGTCACAAAGGTTCTGACCACTGACCAGTGCATGGCTTAAAACATAACACTCCCAGAATGGACGTCAGGCTCCAAAACCCCTGATCTCGTTACTCGCCAGAAACTTCAGGTTCCTTCAAGTAACCAACTCAATGACCAGTTGAATTATTGATGCTGAAAGTATAAATACAATTATGCAGCATATGTAAAACAAAGAAAAGGTAGTAAAAAATTTACTAATTACAACACCGGCTATAATCCATAGCACAAAAGAGGAAAGAAAATCAAAAGAATTGATTACATGAAAAGCATGAAAAAAAAATTTTAAAATCATATTTTATGATTACATACTTAGAGGAAATTGTTGTCTTAATATCATGAATCACAAATCATTACAAAAATAGATTATTTACTTATTCATGAGAACTTGAAGATAACAAAGTTTTATAAAGAGCAAAAAAATTTATTCAAATAAATTGAGATTATACTTACATATATATAGTTAAACAATAGCAAAAGCAATAATTTATCAAAACGACAAGATGCAAATAAAGAAAGATTTTAATTTTAATGATGCATATATATATTAACAAATCAAAAAAATAATAAGTATTTAAATTTTATAATGACTGAAGATTAGAGAAATTGAAATATTCGAATTACATGAAAACAAAGATATTAGTGAGATAAAAAGCATGGATATGCTGCACACCCCTTCTCGAAAAAATTTATGCCATAGGCAGAAATCCTAGACATAAAGAAGCAAACAAAATGAATTTAACAATGCTCAAATAATATTGATTAAAAAAAATCCAGCATTATAGCTTAAATTTAATTTTAGATTTACCTTTGAAAATTGTATACATTGATGGATGAATGCAATGAGTAATATTATTAGAAGAAATTTAAATTTAAATTAACATGTTCAATTTTGAAATATTCTTTAGTATAATTTTGTATTCTTAAGAAAAAATCGTTAAAAAAAATAAATTTTAAAAACCTATCCTTGTAGGATATTAAATGAAAGAAAAATTTAAAATAAAAATAAGATTTTCATTAAAAGTGAAATGAGAAATCCATCAGAAAAAATAATTAGATGAAAAACAAGTGACAAAAGAATTTTAGTGGGAGAGAAAAAAAAAAGGAAATAGGAGTATGAATTAGACTTTGAGGATGTCTTTAACGTGAAAATTGCATAGTATCTCCAAGAAGATATACTAATGTGGATATATTTTTCAACAACACCTTCTCCACGAAGCGAAGAGATGGATTAAGTATTGTATTCTTGAGATGAATTGTCAGAGACGATCCAATATATTTTATGATGATGCCATTTGGTATTATAATATGATGGATAAGTATTTAAAAAAAAGAAAAGGATAAAGAATAAATTTGATCACATAAAGAATGGTACTCCGTAAAGGAAGTAACTAAGGAATTTACTAAAGATATGGAAAAAATGATAAAATATATTTTACACCATCGTTAGATTAAGGAAAGTAATTGTGATCTCACGACAAGATCGGTATAGGTCCGTCGTCAACTTTCGGATAGGACTTATATCCTGTAAGAAGCGTCAGAATTATGATTATAGGTGAATTTACATGTAATAATAAAGTTTTTAAATCTTTATATAAAAAAAGCAAATGGAGAAATGGTAAACGGAAGTTTGCCTGCATCGAAACAAAACTATAGTCCATTTTGAAGTGCGGGTTTATTAAAACCAAAAATTAATTCTGTAAAACAAAAATAGAATTAAACAAATAAAGTAAAATGAAAAGATAAGACCTGATAATACATGGATATAGCTGCCATCAAAAACCTTATAATTCTGCGTCCAATCTTTCCAAATTTCACTATGTCACCACCTTGAAATAATAATTGAAGAGCAGAACTGGTAATAACAAATCTGGAATCAGTTTGAAGGATTATGTAGTATCTATATTTATAAACGAATCTATTAGTTTTGAATTTAAAAGAATTGACTGCTCTTTTGTGTTTCAATAATTGTAGAAAAAAAAAAAAAAAATTAATATTATTATCAGGTATATAATATTCAAAGTGAAAATTTTGAAATTAATAACCGTAAATTGTATTAAATTTATTGCAATTATAACAATGCAAAGAATAGAAAAAAGATTGAAATTTATTAAATGAAATAGACTTAATTCGGTTCAAATAAAAATATGAAAATGAACACAAAATTAATGTTTGAAATATCAAGAGCAAAAACACAAGTAAGATCGAGCGAAGTCCGTCACAGAAAAAAAAAATATTCAAAAAGTTTATTTTAAACCTAAATAATCTTTCCTGAGTATTCTCGGAAACGAACAGTTAAACCAATTTCATGCGTGATTTAGTCCTAACATTTAAATAATATTTTCAAGTATTAAAACAAAAATCTCAAATGTTTGGGTAAATAAAATAAACAAATGTTATGGTTTCGACATACGGAATCGTGAGAATATCTTATATCTGCATTCCCACACCAACAAATCAAAATTAACGCTTGCAAGATTTCAAGAACCAACACGTCCCAAAGCAATAACGGACGGAAAAGAAAAAAAAATCCCTTCGCGATGATTCAAACGTAAACTGGTAAAGTATCGAAATACACATGCAAAAAATAAAACCAAAAGATTAGCAACGCTAACTACTTCGGCGTAACATAAAATAATATTTAAAAATAACAGAAAATTACAATATGAATATCGCAATATTACACTATAAAATTACAACGGTACCTAAGAATAATCAGAAATATAACTATTAAAATGTATACCCATCTGATCATAAACACATATGTAATTCGCGAAATAAGGAAGAGAGAAAAGAATTTTAAGAAGTAGTCACACATATATTTCTATACAGAACAAAGCAAGTCGAGAAATCGAAACAGACAATTATCAATAGAAATATTAATCGCGTACAAAATGATTGAATGGCCCTGCACGTTGGAAGCGCCACTGTTGTGATTTAAAACAGAAAAGTATTTATTTCTCATATAAGCAATTACAAGTAAAAAACGGAGAATATATGATAGAGGGATCACAAAATATGTAAAATGGGAGCTCAGCGGAGAACTAGGATTGAGTTATCACAGGGAAGTGGATAAGGTTTGCCAATCTCGGTACACTTTACTTTGTTCTGCAAGGAGAAATATATATATATATGGTAATTAAATTTTGGGCGCCAGGCGTGAAGATACACGCCAAATGAAAGATGATTATAATAATTAAAACACGGTTACCGTTAAAAACACATTTAATTAGAGATGCGGAAACCGTAGATGCACAGAATTTACATTATGATGAAATAAAACAGAAATTATACGACAAAACAATATTTATGAACAGATGGTCACACTAAAACAGGAAAACTATTATAATATATATAAATATAAAACTACGACCTTGGATGATAAACCATCTCGGCGGCGAACTCAGCTGTCCGAGGCCAATCTCCAGCGTTTTACCGACGCATCCTACCCGTTCCACATCCTGGCGCGTAATCAAGTTTTAACGCAGTTCTTGGTGAGGCTTGCCCTTCGTCTCCTACCAACGTCGCAGCGAGGTGCGTGTCGCCGATATGTGACGATTGTCATGTTGCGACGAAATCGTAACAAAGATGCAGTCAGTAAATATTAAAGGAAGGTTAGGTTAGGTTAGGCTAACTAAGTAAAAAAGATAATAAATCCGATTTAGGTTATATACGTGCGAATTTCATTAAACCATTTTGAGTGGTATACAATTAAACTGTTTTAAAATTGTACATTAAGAAATGTTTATTTTATTTATGATTTCAATAAAAATGCACCAATTGCCAAGTAAATAAAGTTTTGGTTATGTTTAATTTAATAACTGACCATACAGGCCGTTTATTTTATTAACTGACCACGAGTATACTGAACATTTATCGAATTAATTACTGACTTTTTTAAATTAATAAGTGACCCAATAAATACAGCCCATTATGAATCAATAGTTTAGTCGAATATATTATGCATGAATAAAATTAGTTCATTTATAGGAAAAAGTGAATTTATTATCAATCACAATAAACATTGAAATATGTTTTATCTAATCAATCTGGTATGAAAATAATTTTATTTAAATGATAAAACATTAAACTGTATACTCTTTAAATTACGTAAGTAATTGTTTGTTTCATTAATTATTCTAAGTACAGAATTTTTATTCGCAACTATCACACGGCTAATGTCAGTACTGATTGAAACGGATTAAAACTCTAATGTTTGATTTTTTTTTGGTTTATTGAATCAATATAAACAAACGTTTAATTATTATGTTTTGTAAATACTTCATTGTCAATAAAATAAAAAAAACTTTACAAATAAAAATAATCAGTTAAAATAATCGAAGAATGTTTGTATATCAAGTATGATATTTAGAGAGAATGAAGGTGATCTTGCAAGACCCATAAAATTAATGTTCCATAGTTAGACGCAATAACGCATAAAAATATTCTTTTATTTAGGGCTTTGAAATGTTAATACTACGTAACGCAAAAAACTTACAAAACCATTTTGATAAAATATATGATGTAATAAATCATGATGTACTCTTAATGGATTGTTCTTACGAAAGACATTTAACGATAAATAGCTGTAAATCAGTCATTTTAATACCCTCTTCAAATGATAATATATAGAATATTTTATAGGCAAGAAAGATGGAGTAAGGAAATGACTAGCTAATCACTCTTTCTCTCCATAGGCCGGTTTCTAAGATTGTATTAGGTGCAATTAAAAAGATAAAAGACCACGGAATTCAATGTTTTATTTTTGTTACCGGATTTACTATCATGAATAATTTTTAATCAATAATATTACATAGATAACTTTTACGACAATATAATTGATAGGAAACTAAAAACCAATTTATCAAGATACAAACATTATATGAAATCATAGATATCATTTGTTTTGAACAGGATATTGTAGTATGTATATTATTTCTTCGGATTCAATTTACTTACAATATATGATGATAATCGCGTTTTAAAAATTTCAAAAACATTAAAATTATGTTAACACAAGCATAACTGTTAGATTTAAATTTAAACAAATGTCAAGTAACTTCTAAAATGTGTCGAGACATCAGCTGACCTCAAAGACTTTCCAGCAATAGATTGTCCAAACAATACTTGAAAGCAGTGTGTTTGAGAGTAAAGTTCCTTGGTTATTCGACGCATAAATCTAAGATAAGTATCCTTAGAATGCTTCTACGTAAGTTATCCCTACTTGGGAAATTCCAGACTACCGGAACACGTTATAAAGATATATAAACAATAAAACCCCAGCGAGACCCAGCAAAGTTCCATTGAAAAAATCAGGATTTGATACGCTTACTTTTAAAAGATATTTCTGATTGATTTTTTCAGACAAAACAATCGTCGTTACGCTTCAATTTCGATTTAGTTACCCATTTCAATTTGGAATAAATACTTTCAGATTTAAGGTTCCTGTATTTCTCTACAGAAAAGTATTTAGGCTTACTAGTGGATCTTTTTCTCCAATCACAACTGGTTGGAGAGTTTTAAGCATTACCTTTTAATTTTATAATATTGTATTTCAAATGGCAGACGGAAAAATGGTATGACTTTATTTTCGTTAACAACTTAGATATTTTGTACGATATTTTTAATTCCGTTATTATTATAAAAAACGTAGATGATTTTTGAAAAGGAATGGAAAGAGACGTTATTATTTTTAGGACTAATGAGTATTTTTCATCGTGAGGAATGTAATATGGTTGTGATATTTTAGACTGTTTAGACTATTTGTTTTATTTTTGTTTTTATTTTGAAAGTCACTACATATCATCCAATCAATTTTATCAATTTAAGGCTTCGTTTGTATAATATCTTTGGACATGTTCAGAATTCTACTCAAACAAAAGAGGTTCTTAATAATCATTTGCGTAGAAGTTGCTGAACTGGCGTTATAGAATAATTTTAGCACCGTCATATCTTTCGAATGTATGCGGCAGTAAATCCATGAAGTCTGCAGTCTTTATTAGGCATTCTTCAATACTTATTCTTTTCTTCTAAGCCTATGAGTAATCCATTGTCTATTATAGATTCATAAAACTGGAATTTATGTATTAAGTAAAATAAACTAATGTACTTATAAACAATCAATCGTCTTTTTCACTGGGGATACGTTCCAAGTTTCAAGAAAAACAGTTGTGAAAAAAACCGTATAAAATAGATACAGTGAACGTAGATAAATGAAAGATAGGTTCTATTATAATGAACCGTGTAAAAATAATGCATGCAAAAAGAGGATTACGTTTTATTAAAAATGTGTTAAATTAAAAATCGATAGTATGCAAATTTTCAGTTCAAATTTAGAAACCAGTATTGTAGCATTATGAGGAAATTCATTTATGTACGAATTTATGAATACTTTCCAGCAAAATCTGCTTTCAACGTGGAGAATATCTCAACAGAAGTTTTTCCACGAGGGCATTTTACTCAGTTGTTCAACATCTCTTTTTCGCAGCAAGCAAGGCTAGAAGGATAAAAAGAAACAGCACGGGCAGGATTAGTGGTTAGCTAATCGCTCCCGCTACAGTCCGTTTTTAGGATCGGATGGGTGGGATGGAATCTGAGACATCTCATTTTTTACTTCGCAGGTATCCATTTATTCGACCGCAAGTCCATTAATCGAATTAAAATAATTTGTGAAACTATCCATACTCAAATTCGGTGAGCACCTTTACCTAAGCCAACGACGTCAAGCACTCGGTTAAAGACCTGGAAAATATTATAAAAATATTTGTTACTACGTGATATAATATTTTCGGTAGATGGCGGTAATCACCAGTGGAATAAAAAATTATCAATTTAAATTGTACATTAAAATCATTACCAAAAATGTAAAGATAAAAAACCTGATTAACGCAATAATTCAAATATAAATGATAATACTTAAACCAAGAACTTTCAAGGAAAAACTTCTTAAACACTTTCTTTAAAATAAGCTTTTTATCCTCAAAGAGTTATGAAAATAGACAAACTTTAATAAAAAGGTCCTTATCTTTTCAATATCAAAATTTATTATAAGTAAGAGAATTTAGAAAGGTTTTGTTGTTACTGTCGTAAAACAATATGAAAAAATGTCAAGTTTATTTTGTTTTTGAAATTTTACGCCTTCTTTTATAGCATCCAAATATTTTTAAAACCCAAAGAAGATCGCTGAAAAGTTTTATGATAGTTTTCAACAAAGAGGTATGCTGATTTGGGCTCTAAATAAAAACAATATTTTCAAGTTGTCCTAAAAAACACGAAAGTATATCAAAACAATATATTTATATCATAATAATAGTACTTGGCCATTTTCGGTTTCATCATTAGATTTTAGTAATAATATACAAAAAATTTACATCGTGGATTTAACACCATTTATTTGTAAATTATTCAAAGATTTTAAATAGTATGAATTTATTGTACAACTAGCCACTATTTTTCTAAAACAATAATATTATTATACGCTTCGGTATTACACATGTTTATGCTGACAATAATTATCATTCTCCATGTATTAAAATTACAAAAATAATTTTCGCATCAAGTCACGGCGCCGCGTTTACCTGTGGATACGGCATTAGTAAAATTTGTTCGCATTCAGGATAATAGGCACGTTCATAGCACATGCTGGAATAATTTGGTAAAATCTTTGAAAGCTCAACTCGTTACGAATATATCCGCATGACTGAAAACAACGTGAGTGAAATTATAAATGTGACACTTCATTTATTCCCTAACACAAAACGCAATGCTACAACAAGCCATGGGTCAGAATATATTTTAAGCAAAGATATCATCAGTATTTGAAATTGAAATTGTTTTTCACTGTAGAAAAATACTATTTCCAACTCTGTGTCTTTACTTTTCTAAGTCTTTGAAGATGATCGTAAATGTCCAGGAAAATTCTTTACAGTAAAGAGAACAACACTCCTACAGAAATCCTATGATAATGCTCACGTATTATAGTCATGAAACGCGTGACGTGGAATCCATTGATAAAATAACTGTGGACCATTTTAAAAAGTTTAAAAAATTAACAATAAAAATGCAAATTATATATATATCTAGAGTTAAAAATATTGTATGAAAGATTTTATCTAGAGCTGAGTGAGATACAAGTTTATCAAAAAGATTGGCAAGAATATTCTTGTATAGAGAAAGGGTTTTAACTTAATCATTAATATCTGTATCAATGATTTAAAAAATATAGTCAGTATGCGATGAGACAAATCGGTTTATGTATGTAATGATGCTGCAAATTTTTTAATTTGAAAAATGGTAACAGGTTAAACTGTTGCATCAAAATATGAGGGATCATAAATTATTTTATCAAGAAATTTTGGAAATCAATAGAGCCCAGTTAAATTTCTTGCCAATTTTGAATGAGCAGCTGAACCTTTCTAATTCTCCGTTATTGTATCCTATACGTTGAAACACCTAACAGATGTCACTAAATGTGGAATGATTGTACATATTTACCCTTTCGTCGAATTGCATCCCGTCGAAACCCACAATCCTATTATAATTGTAAAATCACTGGTAATTCTAAAAGTAGTTGGAAAGCGGCCATTCGCCACTCTGTTAATGTGTTGTTTACAAAATAAGGATTAAGGCAATTCTTGAAATGTCAACTCAGATATCAGTGTGGCTCTCAGACGTATAATATTTTACCTCGTAAATAATATTTGTCGTATTTGTATTTTCTATATACACGTTAGACACTGTTTACTGCCTGTCAGTTCTAGTCCATTCGTGTGCTCGAATGCCTGAAGATGTCGAAAGGCGAAACCCAGGTCGTTAGTGACAAAATACATGGAAGGGTACAAAATCTCAATACTCCAAATTTTATATTGAAATTCCATCAAGCACCCTCAGTCGATGTCTTAAATTGTATGTAAGAACACAATTTTTTTATATATTGCACTCTTACTTATAACTGTTTGGTACAATCAAACTAAATGAAAAAGGTATAGCATTTCAAACATTTTAAAATATCAATTACTCAAAACAAGTATTTTTCAGTTAGTGTTTTCTTTCAGAACAACGACGATATATTAAATAAAAGTAATAAATTGTTTTTTTATTTTATGTCATATCTTTCCAACAACAATTAACTGTTAACCTCACTCAACCAGAAGTTTTTAAATTAAAGTCCGTTATATTTTCTCCAAGCAAAGAACTATCGATAAAGTATTTTATTTTTCAATTTCAATACAAACACTTTTATTCTGTTTAATGTGTATACAAAATTCTATGCAACATATCGTTTTCAACGAAAAAATTGACCTAGTTTCTTTAACATTTTTGAAATATGCTAAGGGGTTAAGCTGTCATATTTTCAATTGATTGATGTCCCGAGGAGGTTGAGATAAAATGACGTTAAGTGAAATATAAAAACTCGCTTACTTTTGAATGGCTGTGATGTTTTTTACGTGATTCTTTTCGTATTTTACGATATTTTTCCAAATATTTGTTTTCACGTTAAACATAAATTGTAAACAATAAACATGATTTTTTTTATTTTTAGGAAATACTCAAACTTAAAAAGCTCTTTCCAAATATGAGGTTTTTGATCAAATGAAAATTAGTGCACTATGAAACTCTTAATTTAAAATTTGTGTTTAATTTTCTTTTGAAAATACTTCTTTGGCATTAGTTTCAATGAAAAGCAAACCTTTTATTTTAAAAAATAAAACATAATTTATTTTTTACTGCCACCACATGTTTATAATGATCATGACCGGTTTCGCTCATCACGAGCATAATCAACTGATAAAAATACAAAAAAACACAGGGTTATTGATATAAAATTGAATGTTAAAAAATAAGGTACATAAAACAGTTGCTTCATGAACTAAGACACGATTTTTCTGATCATCAAACAAATTATACGTACACCAAATAAAACAGTCTTCAATTAAAATGTTTAGATCCTCTTACAAATCAATAAATACTAATTCTCATATATTCGAATAAGCATTTCTATAGCCCTAGCGCATATTTTAATAAAAATCATTATTAATTTGATAAATACAATTATTGCCAAAATCTCTATCATCAGTCAACAAGATGAGAATGATTTTCAAATTTATGATATGCTTTATTTTTTGTTGTCGATGTGCCGTCATAATTAAATTGAAAAGAAGTTTACCGTAATGTTGATATGCAAAATATCGTAAACGAAAAATAAATATGCTTTTAAAATGTATGGGTTATCTTAGAGTGCTTGGGAATACGACGAAAAAAATGCTTAAATATTTCCTTATAACAAGATAATCGCGATGGTTTAGTGTGAGTATTTTTATACCCTGTCGAACAACGTTATAATCCTCTCTTTCACTCAATTTTATGAAAATAACCGAGACCTTTTACAAAATGTAAAGTGCTCGTGGGGCGTAATGCAAAGCTTCCACTGATTACAGTTTCCGTTGGTTATTTTTATAAGAAAAACGAGCTCTGCAGGTAAATAACATCACTTCTGGAACAACAATAATTATTCCTTGTTTGGCGAGAGAATTACTTTGCGTCGAAAAAAGCTTTTGTTGCCTTAAAACAACAGCTGTGGAGGCTGAACATTCATTAAAATGCGGTGCTTTAAGATCAGAGCCATGCAACCTTTTACGATCCTTATCAATATTATTGTTTACTACTTCATATTATTAACTGTAGGCAATAAAACGTAAAATAAATTCAATGTATGGTAAAATAAACAGAATGGGTACAACGCCCGTATCTCGTATCTAATACTAATAAACTAAAATATAATTTAAGACATCGATTGAGGGTGCTTGATGGAATTTCAATATCAAATTTGGATTATTGAGATTTTGTACACTTCCATGTATTTTGTCACTAACGACCCGGGTTTCGCCTTTCGGCATCTTCAGGCATTCGAGCACACGAATGGACTCGAACTGAGAGACAGTAAACAGTGTCTATCGTTTATATAGAAGATACAAATGCGACAAATATTATTTACGAGGTAAGATATTATACGTCTGAGAGCCACACTGATACCTGAGTTAAAATTTCGGGAATCTCCTTAATCCTTATTTTGTAAACACCATATTAACAGAGTGGCGAATTGCCGCTTTTCAACTTCTTTTAGAAATACCAGTGATTTTACAATTATAATAGTATTGTGGGTTTTGACGGGATGTAATTCGACGAATGGGTAAATATATACAATCATTCCACATTTAGTGACATCTGTTAGGTGTTTCAACGTATCGGATATAATAGCGGAGAATTAGGAAGGTTCAGCTACTCATTCAAAATCGGCAAGGAATTTAACTGGGCTCTATTAATTTCCAAAATTTCTTGATAAAATAATTTATGATTCTCCATGTTTTTATGCAACAGTTTAAACCATCATCCGCATTCAACGTATGGTTCTCCATTAGCAAGTGATTTGCGAATGTCGAAGTTTCTTTTTTTAATCTAAAGGCAGCTAAATGTTCTGATACCCTTATATCTAATGTACGTGTGGTTTTACCCACATAGAAATGTTGGCAATCATTGCATTGTAATTTATAAATACCAGATTTGTTCTTAAAGTTTACTCTATCTTTATTGTTAATAAGTAATTTGCCTAGAGAGTTTTTGCAGTAGAACGCCGGTCTAACACTATCAGCGAGTTGTTTTTTAATTTTAAAGCTTGTGCAACCTAAATAACTAATTCTATGCCAGATTCTAGGGTGGTCTATGTCTTTAGACAAGTTCCCGAAATATAGCATCTTTTCTGCTAATTTACGTTGTTTTTTTGATACAAGACTATCTATAAGAGACGCCTCATAGCCATTATTAATGGCAATTTGTTTAATAATGTTTAGTTCGTTTTTAAAATTAAATTTACTAAGAGGTATAGTGACTAATCTGTGAACCTGAGAATGAAAAGCAGCCAATTTATATGAGAAAGGATGGTCTGAGTTAAAATGGATCGCAGCATCTGAAAACGTCTTTATAAATCACCGCTACATCGTAACCATAACTAACTTACTTAATAACCAAACAAAAATTAAATCATAACCCATACATAATCCATTACAAAAAGCACACGAAATTGAGCACAATCAATAAAATTTCAATGCATTTACTTTGAGGATTAAGTTATAATACCGTGTACGTTTCTTTTCCCATAATATCCCGACAATAAGTACGTTAAATATTTTAATTTTAAATAAATGTTTTGATGTTGGAATATGTGCGAAGATATAATTTGATCAATGTCCTCTAAAACAGTACGTAAAGTTAAGTTAAATTAAGCTTAAGCATAGTTCTAGCGATGGTGTGAAGCCGAAATACCTGATAATTTTTTCGCAAAACTGAATACTGTGTTATTTTTACCCTATTGAAGGTTATTGATTAAAAAAACTATAATAAATAATCCAGCAAACTTGCATGAATGAAAAAAAATGAAATATTAGTAATAAGAAGCTGAAAAACGTAATACACTGGAGTAATAAATATTTAAAATAATTTGAAAAACATCAATCAATATTTGACTACTTACAAAAAATGTGATGTAATTCAAACTATTAAATAAAACAGCGTCATGTAGCACCGCATGATTGATCAATTGAATCATTGTATGTGATTAAAAAAGTTTTAAAATGGTGGCATCACTATTAGAATTTTTTGTTCTGATGTTTGTACCCGAATTTGTTACCAACCCCTTTTCCAATGGCTCCAAGCTTAGCAGTCGAAACGCGAAACTCTCACGACAATGAATCTAATTTTAAAACGTAAGTAACTTCCGTTGCCATCGCTCGCTCCTTACTTTTGTACTAAGTGAGACTCTTTTGTCCGATCTAGTAAAATACATTATTATTTTACGTAGGTACCAACTATGACAGGTAAACAATGCGGTCTACGTAAAATCTATGACAAATTTTCTTTAAGTCAACGAGTGATTTATGTGTCACACAATATAACAATGACCGAGAATTAAATTAAACACTGCCAAGTTTTAAAATATTCACGCTGCACGAAAAGTTATTATGCCTTTCAATAAGGGTATTATTATTGATACAAAATAAATGAAAAAAGCCATTAAATAAAATCTGAAATTGCTGCACGGCATACAATACTTTTTAGTCCTGATAAACACTAAAAAAAAGTGTAGCTATGAAAAGCAATGCTGCATATGGTGGTAAACATTGAAAGCGTCGTAAAAAATATTTTATCCGACAGAAAAGCTGACAGGTAGAGTCAATGTGCTTATCAAAGTTTGCACTTAATTTCCGTGTATGTGGAAGATGGTTTGGATAATAAGGAGGTGTCGTATGTGATATAAAAAGTGTAATGAGCTAGCTACATGAATGCACGATTAACTAAATGTTTCCAGAGGAGGACACATCAGTAAATCAAACTCACTGCTAATTATAGTGGACGAAAAATGAGTAGTTTTAATGTATATTTACTTCTGGTGAATTTAGTTAAACACTTTTCAAAAGATATTTAATTTGAATGATCGTCAGTCAACCAATAAACGAGTACGCTCTAGGACTTCTTTACTCGACCGCGCACCTTTTTCCAGATTTTTTTGGAAAAATATTAATGAGTTAATTACAAGAAAAAAAGAATAATAATAAACTTTGTTCTTTTTTATCCGAAAAATTTGAAAGAAAACAATTTTTTGAGTGTTTTCACATATCGATTTTTCAATCTAATTCTATGTAAATGTTTTTATTTTTCATCCATTCTCACCAGTACTATAAATAATATACCACACATAATATAAAGAACGAATAATGCTACAGGCATATATAAATAAAAATATGGCGCAGTTGAGGTTTTTCGAATAACATCGGAAGAAAATTAGGTACACAAAATTTTAATCTTTATGATTGTAAAATATTTTAACATTTATATTTAATAATGTATCTTCTTAAAAAAGAAGAGATGGAATTATGTTGTAAATAAAAGATTGGAATCTTCAAAACTTGAAAAATGAAAGATTTATACATATGAAAGTTGTTTTTAATATAAGAAAAAGATTTGTATATCAAATGGACATGTTCACTGAATTCAAAAATATTTTTAAAAATGGTTACAAGCTTAACTCTTCAATATATAAATAAAAATTATAGTGCATCGTAAATCATCTATAATTATATAGGTAATAATATATTATTACGTATATAAGTCAGCTCCGTGGCGCAGTTGATAACGTCGTTGGCTACTCCTACGAATGTCTCGGGGTCAATTCCTGGTGCGGACATTTTCATAAATTGATCTTTCAATCGTTTTATGGATTTCTGTTTGTAGTCTGAGTGTTTGTAATGTCTAAAACTCCTTCCCACCCATCCGATGCTCAAGGGGCGTAGCGAGAGAAATTAGCTAACCACTAGTCCTGTCCTAGCTCTATCCCTACTCTCTTCGAAAACAAAAAGAAAGGTTGAGCAACTGAGTAACGAATAGTCCTCATAGAAAAATTATGTTAAGATACCTTTATTAAGAAACCATATGATCCACGTTGGCAGCGGACATTTTATAATATAAGAAGCTAAAGTTTATGTACTAGAACGACATCAAGACATGTGATTGTAATCAAGTATTTTTTAACGAATAGTGACAAAATAAATTAAAAACTATTATTATTATTTAAAATTCAAAGTTTAATGTTCAAAAGCACCTTTTGCATAGATCATAAATACATTGATGGAAAGACCTTTGCAAAAAAGTTATCCAAAATTTTAACTCTGATTATCGGCATACACTGGCTTAAAATTTTAACGAGTGATTTATGGCTACATTGAAACAGATTTATTTTACATCACTTATTCAAAAGGGCTTATTTTAAAATCCCTAGAGCGTTTTTTTAGTAGAGTCAAAGTTATTTTTTTCAATAATATCAATTGTTTCACTATTTTTATTTAGTATTTCGTATTTAATTTTACGCTCAGTAATTAGGTAAAATATTTGAATTAAATTATTATTTAGAATGAGTATCACCGATTCTCACTTTTTTCTAGAATGTATTCTCAAGTAATACTGAAATTGACAGAACTGATCTTTATTTAAATTTGGATTATTGAGATTTTTTACACTTCCATGTATTTTGTCACTAACGACCCGGGTTTCGGCTTTTCCTCATCTTCAGGCATTCGTGTGCTCGAATGCCTGAAGATGCCGAAAGGCGAAACCCGGGTCGTTAGTGACAAAATACATGAAAGTGTACAAAATCTCAATAATCCAAATTTGATATTGAAATTCCATCAAGCACCCTCAGTCGATGTCTTAAATTATATCTTAAATGATCTTTATTTATTATTTATTTATTTAAGCAGATTTATTTTGCAGTATACTTACCTGTTTCCAACAATAACTTCGACATCATAAATTAGCTCCCAATTAGGGCTTCCAACCCGGTTTAAACCGAAACCGGTTAACCGGTTTATCGCGTGTTTTGAAAAAAACCGAAAACCGGTTTATTTCACGCGGTTAACCGGGTTTTTAAAAATATTTTTAAAAATTCTTTTATTTATATTATTTTTAAAATTTAACACCTGTCACAAAGGTATCGAAATTATGGACAGAAATATTTCATGCAATAAAGAATTACACGGCATCATCAAAAGACACATGCATTCTTTACGCTTAAATGCATGATTTTCAACTTTTAAATAAAAAAATATGTTCATATGCAATGAAAAGGTGAGATTATAGGAGAAATAATCAAAAAAAATTGTTTTTTGATAAATTTTCACCTAAAAACACGTTGTACTTCATAAACGCTATCGTGCATTAACGACGTAAAATATGATACTTACACAGTACTTTTAGGAGATTACAATTATAGTAAAATTAAATAACGCTGACATTTTATAATTGTTAAGTGCTAGTTTTATGTTTACGTTGTATAAAATAATAAAAATAAATAATTCATATCGTATAAAAATCCATTGAGTCGACTGCTTCTATAGGCTGTACGTTTAAAAGTTGATTGATTATCATTTACTTGGTGTAAATCCATTACGAAGAAGTGAAAAATAGCAAAATATTTAGTTCAATATTTTTTTTTACCATGTCTGCTCCCAACGTGGAGCATATGTCTTCCTAATGTAGGTATCTCAATTTTTTCCTACGAGAACTGCTTGTTACTCAGTTGCTCAACATATTTTTCTTCGAAGAGAGTAGGTATAGAAGGATAGGGACAGCACTATTGGTTAGCTAATTTCTCTTGTTTCGCTCCGTTTTTAGTATCCGATGGGAGTTCCAGACATCACAAAAGTTCATGCCTAAGAACAGAAATCCATTAATCAACTGAAAAATCAATTTATGAAACTGTCCGCACCGGGACTTGAACCCGCGACATCCGTAACCATATCCAACAACATTAACCACTGAACCACAGAGCCGATTATATTTATAACCTACGATTCTTTAAATATTTTCATGTCTATGTGTGCTAGTTATTTTATGAATATTTCCGTTACTTGCTTGAGGGAATACAATTCTATTCTTCTGCTGCTTTTGAAGATATATTGTTTATATTTGACGTTGTACTAAAATAGAGAAAGTTTTGTTTCAAGAATAAGCAATAGAAATTTGTGTAATAAAATTTTATTTTACTTTACCCTAAATTAGTCAGATGTTCAGGTCACACACTATATCCATTCGCAAATTTATGTTTTTGACAAATTATACCGTCATAAAAAATATGACTACCATAAATAATAATTCGAGCGGCAAATTGTTATATCACCACTAGCTTAAGTTAGCCAGATGTTTTCTCGACCATAAGACCCACATTTCGAATTTTATTATATTCTTTTGTTCATATTTTAACAAAACACCTTTTTTCCAAAGCATAGATACTGATAGTCCGATAAACAAATTATCAATCGTGTGTATTACTAAATTATAAATATATCTAATCTGATTTACGATCATAAGAACTTGTAAAAAAATTTAGTGAAATTGATGTAGGTACATATTTTAACTACAAAAGAAATTTAAATTTTTTTATAATATCAATTCGAAATAATATAAAGTTTTCTCGTACAAACACGGTGATTAGTGGAACAAAGAAATTTGATAAGCCACTGATTTCTTACTTGAAATATTTGTACAACATAACTGTTCCCAAAACTATCATAAATTTACTAAATCATATTTAAATTAAGCGTCCATAGATTCTTCCGCAAAAATTATTACGAAAAAACTTTACCCGAAAGATATTATATAATTATAATTGATGGAATGGTGTCATTAACATCGAGACCAATACAATTAATTAAATGCGTAAGAGCATATCAATTGTTCTGATTGTTAACCCAAAATCACAACGACACACGGGAATTGATGAAAGATTTCAAAATGTTGGAATGAACTGTAAATTTCACTTTAAATTTAAAATAAACATGAATTTATTTCAATAAATAGACCAAATTTTAAACTTTTTTTTTATCATGCAAAATAGGCTTGAGTTTTCTAGTTTATTGTAGACGTAATTAATAATTCTATCATTAAACATACGGAAATAATATTTTTGTTCATATGTATGTATTTATAATAATTATTATTCATTCTATTTTGATTAGATATTTTCGTCTATTTCATTTTATGTGTGCTCCGTGTGTTTAACTACATTTTTTTTGTATAAGATATAGTATGTGTTGCTATTGTTTTATTATATTCTGCTTTAATCTAAGTTTTTATAATTTCTCCAGTTTATGTCCTAATATTTTTAATACATTCAAATATTACTCTTTTTTATGAGTTTTATTATTAACCCCTTTTTTTAATTTTGTGTATTTCAAAAAATATATATTATTTAAGTTTTTTATCATTAAGTTTGAGTTTTTTTTTATGTCCGCTCTTAATGTGGAGCATATGGTCTCCTAATAAAGCTGTCTTAACAGAATTTTTCTACGATAACTGCGTGTTACTCAGTTGCTCAACCTCTTTTTTGAAGAGAGTAGGGATAGGAGGATAGGGTTAGGACAGGACAAGTGCTTAGCTGATCACTCTCGCTACTCTCCGTGAGGATGGGGTGGGTGGAAAGGAGGACTCAGACTACAAACAGAAATCTATTGAAAGGTCAATCTATGAAAACCGTCTGCATCGGGAATTGAACCCGAGACATCCGTACCCGTAGCTAGCGACGCTACCAACTGCGCCACGGAGGCCGATAATTTAGTTTTAGTTTCCGTGTGTTTAACTACATTTTTTTTTATAAAAGATATAGTATGTTTTGCTATTGTTTTATTATATTCTGCTTTAATCTAAGTATTTATAATTTCTCCAGTTTCTGTGCTAATATTTTTTAGATACATTAAAATATTACTCTTTTTTATGAGTTTTATTGTTAACTCTTTTTGTTTTAATTTTGTGTATTTTAAAAAATATAAATTATTAAAGTTTTTTATCATCAAGTATAAATTTTTGTTATAAAAAAAAGAAAACACTCTAGGTGTTGTGTAGTTAAAAAAAAATACTTTTATATGATTTTTTGAAAATAATGAAACTATGTATTTCGGTTTAAACCGGTTAACCGGTTAGTTAAAATCTCCGGTTAATTGGAAGCCCTACTCCCAATGAAGTGAGCCAAGTGATAAAATGGAGAAACTTTTTTATTGAAAGTTTTAGTTAAATGATTTTCTCACATTAATTTATACGTTACTTAATCTATCTTTTTCCTGAATGAAATACTTTCACAGCTTGATTTACTCAGCTCACTTTAATTTTATGATATTTTATGATATGTAGAATACCACAACGCAACTAACTGTTTTTTTTCGAAAATATCAGTTGACTCACTTTACTTCTCATTGGCTCAATTGATAGTTTAAATATATCATATTATGTTAGTAACGGGAATACGCCGGAGATGTTAATGGACAAAGCATCAAAAACTCATTATTAATTTTCGCTTTATTATTATTTATCGTGAATCGCGCTTCATTGGGTTTAGCAGGGCTCAAATCTCTTGATGTCATAAAACTATGGAATATGTACTATAGCTTGTGTTTTATTTATTTACTTGAAGTAACCTTCCACCAAAATTTTTTAGCTATTTAAAAGCTACATAAATGTAATAAATTTTCGTCACTAAACTGATCAATTACTTGTCACTACTATTATTAAGAAAACCTTTTTGTTAGCTTTATATTAGCATTTAGATTACAAAAATAGAAGTTCATTATTCAAATATTTTGACAATTTTTATTAACAAAACAAAGTATGAAATGTAGCAAAATTTTATATGATATCATCTACTGACCTATAAGTCTATTTTCTATTCACTACCTTATTGTAATCAGTAAACAGCTGTTGGTTAAAAATGGTGTAGCGTATTTAAAAAGAATCGATCTTTCACCCAAATAAATGAGCCAGTGACATTGATTGAACGGTCTTAGTCGAAGTTTATGTCGTAACAAAGTGATGTACAAGGAAATAATTCAACTTGGAAGAATTTTTTCTTTTTCATGGGCCGGCACAGAAAGGAAGCCGTCTTATCTAGAAACGAAATAAAAGTCATTTATGCAAAGGATATATTTTCTATCGTTTTAATGGGACACATGATATAGGAAAATGTATGATAATGATGCTTAAAATATTACATATTCATTGATCATATACTTATACAATATTATTTGGTATTTTTAAACCATTTACGCTGTCACATGTAAAGAAAATTGATGGCATAGTGCAAAAATGTTGTCTGTTAAGTTTTACGTTTACGTTCAGTAAAATCAAACTTGACCATTTGAGATGCATGAAAAATATAGCCGTAATAAACATATGTATTCTGTATTCAAATGATACAATATCTCCTCAAATACCCTATTGAGAATAACAATATTTTCATAGCTTGAAGATATGATGTAGACAAACTTTTTGTGTATGGTAACAAAATTTTGATAAATACTGGACATAAAATATCTTTGCACTAAGACATCAAAATGTTCTCTTAATGGAGTACCTCAAAAGAAGCTATTTCACCAGAACAAGTTGTTGTTCGGTCGCACAGTTTTTGTTTTTGAAGAGGATTAAAATAAAAAGATGGGGAGAAGAAATCACTTAAAATAAGATTGGCCATGGATAGGACAGATGTAAAAACCACAGATAACCGTTCTTTTGAAAACAAATTTTAAAATACGTTAAATAAAAATAATTATGATATTGGCCGTCGGGGATTTGAGGCCGTGGGGAATGCAACCAAATAGAACGAACGCCTAAAAGCTCTGACCACTCAGCTACAGAACCGTCAATCATATCGTTAAGTCTACAAAAAGAGCTTTAGATAAGACTTACCGAGGTTAAAAGAAATTATGACAAAATGGCAATATATGACTGATTACATTGTTTTTTCTACCTTTATATAATGGAGTAAGTTGCAATTCAATCAATAATATATTATTATCTTTTGATGTTTGCAGGTTGACAGTTTATACTACTGATGATAAACAATTTAGTGCTGATCATTTCTAAAAACGAAATCAATACATTTTCACATAATATAAAATTCCTTTAGATAAGTAGCACAAAATGTGTCATTGTCTATTTTAAATCAAAATAATAAAATGGCAGTTGATTATTTGTCGGCGTCCGTGGCGCAGTTAGTTGCGTCTCTGGCTACGGTTACGGATGTCTCGGGTTCAATTCCTGGTGAGGACGGGTCCGAGTCCTCCCTCCCACCCATCCCATCCTCACGGGGCGTAGTGAAAACCATTAGTCCCGTCCTAGCCCTATCCTTCTATCCCTACTCTCTTCAAAAAAATAGAGGTCGAGCAACTAATAAACAAGCAGTTCTCGTAGAACAATTCTGTTAAGATACCTCCGTTAGGTGACCAAATGCTCCACATTGGGAGCGGACATGAAAAAAAATATTTGGTCAGTATCTAATTAAATTAACGGTCAGTAAATATTAAAGAAACGGTCATTAACAAATGCATAAAACGGTCTGTAGAAAAATGAAAATGGTAAGTAAATATTAAAGATACTGTCAGTAAACATCAAAGTAAGGTTAGGTTATGTTAGGTTAACTAAGCAGAGAATAAAAAATAATAAATTTGGTTTAATTTAATAACTGGCCATTGTATATAAATTACTGACCGATTATTTTATTAACTGACCACGTATATACTGACCATTTATAGCATTAATTACTGACCTTTTTGATTAATTACTGACCCAATAAATACAGGCCTAATAAAACATGCCTTAAGCAGATTTATATAAAAGCCCTCAATAAAATAGGTCGACAATAAAAATTGATTTTTAATAGAAATATGTGAACACTAAATAAAAAAGGAAATTTATTCCTTTTAAAGAGTGAATAAATGCAGTGTCCGCAAAAGTTTTTTTATACTGATAAAAACTGGCGAAGATCTTTCTATTGGTAGGTCGTTTAAAATAATGCTTATTCAAGAGAAAACAAAATTTTGGCAAATAATATGCGTATCTCTTTTATGGAGGAGAAAAAAATGTAAGAAAATATATTTCGTATTTAAATTTTATTCTTCATTTTATCTCACGATGTTATCAAATATTATTAAGTGAAATCTTTGTGTATAATTAAAGTTAATCAAGTTTTTTTTCCTAAATGAATTATTCATAATTTTATAATTTATTTGTAAATTTTGGTGTTTGCTACTCATGTTTGACAAATAAAAAAACTGTAATTTTGGTTTTGAGATTTTCGATATGCCTCATTTTAAACCAGTAAATTTTCTATACTTCTCTGTGGATATAGTATATTTTTCATCTTGCCTAATCATGTGTAGTATTAATTTTCATTGAAGTCAATAAAATTACAACCTAGTCGTTTTTTAATTCAACTCCTGTATAATTGTCATAATAGCCCGTTTTATGACCAATTAAATCACATTTAAATATCCTTTGCAATTCTGCACCTACAACCTGACTAAGGTACCAACTCATAAGCTGTTCATTTTTATACCCTGAGGTCTTTCGTAAATAAATCCATGTATATTATCGGGGTCATATCTTTTTAGAGTCCATATCCTTCTCACGATGGGTAGTGGAACGCGTCCGAGGGTAGCTTGGGACCCTCATTTATGTCAAGCGCACGTGATAGTTTAGACCTTTAGACTTTTAGAATACACAAGGGATTGTTGTGAGTATTTATATCAATAATTATTTAGATAAGTATACTTTGTACTTTACTTATTTATAACATATTATTTCAATCGCTTAAATGGTGATAAATAGTAATGTGAAAAGAAAGTGAATGAATGGAAAAAAAATCACGAACACTTTTGGATCTTTTAGCAAACAAGAATTTTTCTTGTTTTTCTTTAACTATGTAAAAAAATATATTTTCTTGTATTAAATCATGTCAAAAGAAAAAACAACGGAAGGTATTATAATAAAGTGGTAACGTCCGTCATAGATAACGGTATTGAAATTGAAATATTCAATGTCTAAAGTAGCTGTTGTTTAGTTTCCATACTGTCGGCCTGATTTTTATTTGTGCATTTTGACATTTGCATCACGTCGGAGCTGTGTGTATTGTTTATATACACCGCGGACACTTAGTTCATGAAATTTTTTATATAAACAAGTGTATATGATAATAATAAAACGTCTAGATCTACGCCTACAGACCGGTTTGGGTTATTATATATAAGATGTCTCATAAACAAGAAAAAAATAATGCTTCATGTGATTGATCAAACTAGAAACCAACAGGAATTTAATGTAATTACGAAAAATTAACTTGCATAGCAAGCGTTATATAATGCATACCTATGTTTTTAATTTAATTAATTAATTTAATCAAAAATCTAAGCATTCTTGTTTTATCGTGTAGCTGATTTTTTAGTTTTTTTTTTAAACCTTGTAAATATTCTTTGGAAACATTAAAGATATCACGGGAACAAAATACATAAAAATCTTATAAACACTCAGATGCAAAATTACGCCAGTTTTTGTGACGCAAAAAGCCTTGTACAAATAAATTATGCTGATTTATTTCATTAATAAAAATAAAATATGTTGGTAATCATTCTTTTACACAATACGAAATTTTCGTTATCATTCCTTTTGTTTGCACGTTTAAAGGAACATTATTTTAACGCGATTTTTTTGTTTCTAGCAAAATAGATGTTTATTCTAAGGGAGATTTATTACTCGAATACCCCTACGCTTTCGAATGCTTTCCAGAAAATCAAGGCAAAGTCTCCTCGGACTTTAAGGCTTCTCAAGTATTCACGGTCATTAAACTACAACTTCTATTTCGGACGAGGATTTCTCCACTATACGATAAAATATTAGCCAAATATCAAAATATTTTATTATTCCGGCATTGTAACTTCAGAAACAAACTTTTTGAACTTTATTTATGATAAAGTTTACTATTATTTTACGATTAAGTTGATTCTTTATAGCTCAAGTTCCGATGGCATGTGTGGACAATTTCCAATAACTCGGTTCAATGTCAATGTCAGTGCTCGTAGACAGTACTGACATTGATGACTCCACAATCGCTGACTGTGACCCACGAAATCAACTGTATTTGAATAATGCGGAACCTGTTATAGTAACTTTTGGTGAGAAGGTTAACTGTGTAAAAATTACATGTTTCAATACATGACAAAAAATCGATAACCTTAAAAAAACGATAGCTCTAAATCGAAAAAATCTTTAGAAGTAGACATTCAATACAAAGTCTCAATTCAGATCAATATGGTCAAGCCAGTATGTCACCAACGTTCGCGTACTAGATTTTTTGTTATTATGTTATTATGAATGTTGAATTATGAAAACTATGAGGGAGTTCGAAGACATGTAACGTTATCAAAATTCAGAAAAAAAGCATACAATCGTTATAAATTCAAATAAGACAAACGAGTAGTTTAAAACTTTTTGTAATATTGCGATATAATTATATATTATCCTAAATTAAATTAATATACAAGACGAAATAAATTTTTTATTGGTGATGGATTCGGTGGTAACTTTGAGGAAATTCATTTTCAATATCAAATTATTTTTTTTCCTTTGCTATTTCACATCGTGCATGACTACGTTTGATATGTGATTCGATTCTTTGAGATTTATCGTTTGTCTAAATCAGTGATTTCCAAACTTATTATGCCCATGGACCCCTTCTTAAAGCAAAACTCTCATCATTACCCCCCTACATAACTACATAATAGAAAAATTATAAATTTAATTTTGATGTCTTGAATGGTGAATGGTGATGTAAAAAATAAAATACAAATAAAACATTTTGATATTTTAAGTAGTATTTATTGAAATTATAAGCTTTGCTTTAAAATACAAAAACACATTTTTTGATGATATGAGATTATTTATATTCGGCTCTATATTCGTGAGTAACATTCTTAAGTCTCCAGGAGCCCACTTTCGTCATGAGGTTCATAACTGCACTAAATCCACGTTCTACTAAATAGGAAGACGGGAAAGCAATAAACAGCCTCTGTACAGTGACCCACAATGCAGGATATAAAGTTGATATCTGTTTCTGTAACCAGAATTTGTGGTATCCTTATGCAAACATTGGTTTCATCTCCTCATTTGTGGATAATTCAATAAATTGCTCCTGTATTATAATGGTTTCATCTGAATTTGTGGTTCTGCTGACAAAGGGGTCTAACACCCAATCTGGGATAAATAAGTGAAGAATGTTTTCAAATCTTCGGTAGAGGTCAGAATGAAGAGCTGTCAAGTGTTGACAATAAGCTCGAAATTTTTATCTCATTTTGTAATTTCGAAAGATTTGGAAACTAAGAGCGTTCTCCTCTCCCCAAGTTTTGTGTGTGTAGAAAATTTTTTACAACAAACTCATATTAAACTTTTAGTTTCGATTAAATTTAATTGATCACCTTGAACTAAATTTTTTATTGGCACGACTCCTGTACAGTGTCATATTTTAGGCAAGTTATAACATGTAGTGGTGAGAATCCGTTCCTTTTTAAGCCTGCATAAGAAAGACGGCCGCGGTCGGCCTGGTTGTAAGGTGGCGTGGCGGAATGGTTGTAATTACTTGTTTTTTTATGTACCTACTTTATTTATATATTACTCTGGACGTAAAAATTGCTACCAAAATATTTATTGCTTCTTATTTTAACTATCATAATAATGAAAATGTGTTACAAATATTTTTTTATATAAAACCTTTCGCGGACTCCCTGACACTGTTCACGCACCCCCAAACTATTTTTTATTCACCACAGACCCCCTCAGCGGACACACGGACCTCTGAGGGTCTGTAGGAACCACTTTGAGAATCACTGGTCTTAAAATTGTAAATTTGATACCCTTAATAACGTAAGAAGGGAAATAAATAAATATCCATAGTAATTTTGAATTGTTTCGACAGTATTTAAATTTTGATACCATTTTTGAAATTATAAGATTAAATCGTAACAAATCAAGACTCCCTACGTATAATCACGTACGTGACCAATGTCACTTACATGATTGTACGTTTTTGCATTTTCGTTGTCTACGCTCTCAGTTCTATAAGAAGGTATCAAAAAACATTGGGAAAAGTACTTACTTCACCGTTTTTTCGTAAAATATAAACACAAAACTAGCCACTTATACGAAAGATTTTTACCTAAATCCAAAGTCCAATTTCGTATCTTTAATATCTCAAAAATTATAAAGCGCAACTTTATATAAAATAAGACACTAGATTAATAATAGCCCTGCCTCAAATTTAAAGAAGGTAGATAGATGCAGCCATTACTTTGCAACTGCGTTACTGCGTTTTGAATCTTTGAGATGTTGTCTTGTCATGTTTGCAGGTACGGGATTATAAGTAGTCAGTGTCAAAATATACTGATTTATATGAAAAAAACACCTAATTTAAAACAGATAAAATTTCCAGGAAGAATAATTTAAGCGTTATTAATAAAATATATTAATAACGAGATGTATGTTACTTATGTTTTATTCATGCACTATATAGCTTAAAAAATATAAGAATATAGAAATAATTAATTTTTTTTTAGTTAGAACGCAATCAATATACGAAAATAATAAATTATCGATTACCTATTCCAAAGTTTGAAAATCATCACCAGTGCTGTCCTTCGGGAGAGGTCTGCAAATGAAGGCCAGAAATTCCAGTCATGTGTAGAATCCAAGGATAAATCGGTATTTCTTTTGGAGGATGTCCAACTTATTATCGTTTGAGTTCCGGGACCATAATTGAATGGCATATGTATGTGCCTACACAAAAAAGCCTCTCTCTATATTGGCCCAATTAATTTTACGCTTAAGAGAGTCGCTCTTCGTTTGGGATATCGGTTTATATTTCATTTAATTGAAATTCACCACGCAGAATATACAATGGGAAAAAATATATCGACTTAGCCTATAAAGAGAATTTCTCTCGATTTATTCAACCTCAACTAGTCGGTTTTCCATGTATCGAATTAGTCCTAGTGTAATATATTATACAATTTTAATCCTGCCAATTCTTATAAAATACATATATATTTTATCGTAATGTGGTAAAATTATATAAACTGATTCAACTGATTTGAATAATTGACATATTTAAAAAAAAAAAACACAATTTTTTTGTGCTACTACATATTTACAATGATCAGGACCGTTTTCACTCATCACGAGCATTATCATCCGATCAGTTATGATCATCTATAATTTTAAAAATAAAACACAATTTGTGTTGTTCTACTTCGACATGTTAACGAGCATCACGAGCATTATCAATTGAATTAGAATATAATGCTAGTTCCTGATCATTATAAACATGTGGAAGTAGTACGAACAAATTGTGTTTTATTTTTAAAATATAATGCCTTTCCACCAAGGAGTGACAGTTAACACCTTAAATATGATTGAAATATATATATATGTAAAAAATCTTGATATAGATTATCAAGTGTTGTGTTTATAAAAATAAAATAAATAATTAAAATGTGAATGTGAAATGCAATGAAATTAAATTAAATGAAATGAAGCTACTTATCAGCGGGAAGGGGAGGAATCACAAAACATGGAAAAATGGATAGCTCAGCGGAGAAACTAGGATTAAGTTTTCACAGGGAAGTGGATAAGGTTTGCCAATCTCGGTACACATTACTTTGTTCTGTAAGTAGAAATACATGGGGTAATTAAATTTTGGGCGCCAGGCGTGAGAATACACGCCAAATGAAAAAATAATAATAATGAAAATATGGTTACCGTTAAAAACACATTTAATAGAGATACGGAAACCGTAGATGCACAGATTTTAATAAATAAACAAATAAAACAGAATTTACACTACGAAACAATAATTATGAACAGATGGTTACGCTTAAAAAGGAAAACTATTATAATATATAAATGTAAAATTACGACTTTGGATGATAAACCATCTCGGCGGCGAACTCGGGTGTCCGAAGCCAATCTCCAGCGCGTTACCGGCACGTCCTACTCGTTCCACATCCTGGCACGTAAGCAAGTTTTAACACAATTCTTGGCGAGGCTTCCCCTTCGTCTCCTACCAACGACGCAGCGAGGTGCGTATCGCCGATAGGTGACGATTGTAATGTTGCGACGAAATCGTAACACAAGGGATTCGAAGAAAACAGTCATCAGAACACCAATACTCAACAAGTGTCCATACTAGAGTTTTTGTGTACGGTTCAGACGACATGAGATTTATTTGAATTCATGGCCTATTTTTGGTGATAAGAAAAAAAGCGTATTTTAAAGTATAAAGTGAATAATATCAAACTACTCAGATTGCACAATATATAAAAATTATCATACAAAACAATTACAATTAGAAAACTTTCTATAAAAGAAATGACATAATTTCAAAGACAGTTTTATTCTACATATATTAAAACAACAGTGTAGAAAACTTTAAGTAAAATAGCCTACTCTTACATGAAAACAACTGGCACATACGAGATATACACCGCAGACTGAAGTCCGACCCAGATTAAGATACCGTGTAAATTATATAATAGCATATTAATTAGAACGACATTAAAGTAAAAAATATCAAGTTTACTGTTCAAACAAAACAAAAGTGATAAAAAATACATTAAAATCCTAGAGGCGGCCCAGATCTATTGGAACGCCCATCTTGTGCTCCCATAATGCCCAAAATTACATAATATGATAAATTAAAAAAAATATGTATATTTTGAAATCACCGAAAATTGAATTAGAAACCATCTGAAGCTAGATTAAACCCTTACCACTAGAAAACAATGGTCGACATATATAATACTATAATGAGATCCGGTTTCAGTTTTTTTTTTAACAAAACTAATTCTGTTCACATTAAAATTTCTGGAATAATATATTTACATTTTATGATATGTTGATTAATAGTGTAAATATACCATATGTGAGTAGCGAGATCAATTTGGAAATTTTAATGGACAGAGCACCAAGAACACATTATAAATTAGCTTTGCTTCGCCGGGGCCAGAATCCCCTGATGTCAGAAAACGTACTACAGCATGTGCTTTATTTATTAACTTGCAGTAATCTTCTACCAACAATTTTCAGCCATTTAAAAGGAACATAACATATATTAAATTTGCATTACTAAGCAAATCACTTACTAGTCACTTCTTTTGAGTTCAAATTTAATAAAAAAATTTTTTTTAATTATTGTTTGAAATGAATGAATATATAGTTCGTAATTTTCTGTAACTTTCTATGATGTGCTTTTTATGTTATATAAATTCACAACATGAACATGAATTAAGAGAGTCTTCGAATTAAAATAAAATATTTTTTTTTCATTAAACGCATCTATTTTTAAATAATTGTTAAGATATTGATTGGATTGGCATTTAATTGGTCGAACTCCATTATAATAATATAAACTAAGAAATTATTTAGTTCTACAAAATTTTTTTAGGTAGTTAATAACTATTTCGGTTTCACGCCAGAACCATTACAAGAAGCCCATGTTATAACACATAATCAATAAAATTTAAATGTATTTATTTTAACGTGTAATTAATAACACCAAGTAAGCTCATTTTATAAAAAAACAGTTAGTGCTTTAAATGATTTAATTTTGAATTAACATTATGATATTTGAGTGCGTGAGATGACATAATATTGTCTATCTCTTTTTAACAGTATATATAGCTAAATAAAAGTATAATTCTGACGATGGCGTCAAGCCGAAATAGCTATGAAATACCTAGTAAAATTTTGTAGATATAAATAATTTGTTATTTTATCCTGTTAATTGTTAAGATGTTTGTTGTTTTTAATAAACCATTGCTAAATTTGTATAACACGCAACAGCGTAACAGTTGCCCATGTTATTTTTGAAATATTTTTTATAAATAAACCAACCTGGACATTTAAAGAAACATACAAAACACAATAATTGTCTTGTTACGTAAATGAAGCTATTTTTGACTATCTATTTACGGCCCGTTATGTATTTACCTTTTTTATGTAAGGAGAAAAATTTGGGAAAAAAGGTATGCTTCATTTGAATGAATGAACAATAATTTATTTAGCGGTTACCCTTAAATCCCCAATTAACAGTTAATGAAATAAACCTCCAGCCGTTAAATCAGATAAACCCCTTTTACCTTTGTAGATTAACTTTATCTCTTACTTGGAGATGGTTAAAGAATATCTTTTAAGTTTTACAGTAGAACCGTAAAATCAAATTTCAGTCTATTACGCTTTCTGGATAAAAGTTATCTTAACTAAAACTAATTTTAATTTAAAAAAATAGATTTAATGGTGTAATTTACATTCATACACACGGGAAATCGGAAGCATTTACGTTTTTTAGTGGCATAAAAAAATAAATTTGTTAGTCAGTAATCATGCTTCTTTAATACTTTCAAATAACAATACTTTTTGCATTGCAGTGTGAAGTTCAATTTCTAATATTACTTTATCCGTGTCACTCGAGGCTTCCAATACCGTCCGTTAATCACTTTTAAGGTGTTAACTGTCAATTCTTGGTGGAAAGACATTATGTTTTAAAAAATAAACACAATTTATTTGTACTACTTCCATATATTTATAATGATCAGGACCGGTTTCACTCATCACGAGCATTATCAACTGATATGAATACAAACATAACATTCTTATTTATATAAAAGAGAGTATAAAAATAAAAGTATACAAAACTGATGGTTCATGAACTAAGACAAGAAAATACTGATTAGCAAACAAATTATACATAAATCAAATAAAATAGTCTACAATTAAAATGTTATGGACCTCTTGCAAATCAATAAATACTAATCTGAAATCACAAATATGGCTACATTAAATGTCCATTTAGCTGAGCAAATTTTTTTAATGACATTACTGATGTAATAAGCAATAATGAATCATGAAAATTATAAGAAAAAATTAGTGAACCATTTAAATAATCAAATATTAGGTATGTAACTAATATAAACAATAAACAGCCATCTTAAGTGGAGAAAGCAGAGCAGCTATGAGTATCCATTAAATTTTTAATATCTGAAAAACAAAAATTACAGAGACAGAATCAATTCTTACAAGTTAAAAATAACCTTACAGGTATAATACAAATTAATGAATCGGATATAACAAAGGAGAAGATGCAAAGACGGTTTGCTCATTCAATAAATTTGAATTGGGCAAAAATTTATATCTATTCATTTCTAAAATCTCCTGTTTATCTAATTTTAAAGATTTGTTATTTAAATGCAGGATTTTGAAATTTTCTGTTATGTCAAACGTATGTTTATTTAGAAACAAATGGTTACCAAATGTAGACAAATCATCTCCTTTTTTAGCACAAGGTAGATGTTCCTTGATTCTAATATTAAAAGACCTTCCTGTTTGTCCGATATATCTAGCTTCGCAGGAATTTAGGTAGGATGGCTTCGAAGGTATTTATCTATTAAATTGTATTTTTTTTTCATTTTTACACTCAATTTTATATAAATAAGCCTGTTATGTTTGTATTCTTATCAGTTGATAATGCTCGTGATGAGCGAAACCGTCCGGTAAGTTACCAGTGGTAGAACATTGCTTTTGACTTCTAAGCCAATATACTGTACTTCCAAAAGCTCGACAAAAATGTAAATAATTAATGGTGTAATAACATTGCTATATAAATAGATTTTTTTTGTATTCAAAACCAGTTTTTTGAGTTGGTGAAAAATATTCTTAGATGGAAGAGACTTATTGTGAATTTGTTAAAACAATTTTTAAAATGCTTAAAAACCAAACTGAATTTTCAAATAACGTGAAATTTGTAAAATACGCGTGTTTCAATTATTGTCTGTTTCATTATTTTAAGATGTTTAATGATTACTTTTCTTAAAATAGCTGTGTTTTGAAACAAACAAATCGCTTTTTAATTTAGAAATTCCTTTACGTAATTCAATCACATCGTAGTTGCCTAGTTCCAAGATTCAACGTGTCGTTTATCACAAAGTGTATATTCCCTGTGTAATGAAGCAAAATTCATACGATTTCAATTGATCTTTATTGTCATTATCTTTAAATTAAAATAGCAATTGTTAGTTTAATTTTACACTAAGACAAATTTATTCATGCTTTTGACTATTCAGTTAAGATAAAGATCAATATTAATTTACTCAATACCCGACGAGAACATGAAATGCCTATCGCTAGTGTTGTAACTTTTCGATTTGATCTCGATGTACAATATTCAATGACCTTAGATTTTTAATTTAACCCTTTTTGGTTAAAACGTATTTATTTTTTTAAGCTGTGTTTCATTTTATAATATTCCTAAAACAATTTTAAATTTATTGTTATGTTTTTTCTTTAAAATTTGTATCACGTAATAAATTTATATATAATATATAATTATTTTAACTAAACATTACACTTATATAATTACCTATGGTCGAGTGGTCAACGACGTTGGCTTCAGTGGTGGTGCCCACGGTCTCGAATCCCATTACGGTGAGCTTAACACATTGGTTTTTCAATCGATGTATGGATTTCTGTTCGAAGGAATGGACGACTGCGATTTTCAAATGCCCTCCCACTTATCCGATCCTTATAACGGAGAGTAGCGAGCGGCGTAGCCAATTAGGCCTAACCCTATCCTTAATATTTATAATCCTTATTCTCTTAGAAAAACGAGACGTTGAGTTACCGAGTAACAAGCAATTCTCGTTGAAAAACTTGTGTTGAGAGAAGCTACATTAGGAGTCCATATACTTCATATTAAGAGATGACATTCCCTAAAAAATTACACAATGGTATACATATAAACTAATTTCCTGGTAATGCTGCAATAAGGGTTTCGTAACATCAACTGATAACTTGTATAATATCCATTGTTCACTTGAGATGTTTTCAAATACAAATATTAGTACCTTTCTTGAAAAACTGGTTGGGACATGCTCCATTAGCAGTCAATATACTATTGTGTGGATATGTGGGAATATAATTGACAACACGGACGAGCTGCCAACACTTAACGAAAGCAGAGACACCAACAGAATACGTCATACCATATACCGAAACGGGTGATAGACAGAACGCGATCGAACGCCATAGATGCCGGACTACCTCACACACAGACGACAATATTGTCTCACTTGCGGACAACTACAAGGTTAACGGCAGAT
The DNA here is from genome assembly GCA_022494535.1 of Himalopsyche phryganea. NCBI lineage: Eukaryota > Metazoa > Arthropoda > Insecta > Trichoptera > Rhyacophilidae > Himalopsyche > Himalopsyche phryganea. The sequence goes on from JAGVSL010000015.1 coordinate 3,605,146, forward strand.
CTATTCCAAAATGCTAAAATATCTGTAATTACGAATAAATACTATTAGCTATTAAAAAATATTTTTAAGATTTATATTTATCGGTTGTCCAGTTCGTTGGTGACAAATTCCAAAAAAAATAAATATGAATTAAATATGCAGTTATATGTAAAATTATTTGTTATTATTTGCTGTCTATCTGATTCAGTACTCCGATAATTTAAAAATAGTATAGCAGATAAGCTTCTTAAGAATTAAACAAAGGATTTTTAGAAATATTGATGAAAAATTACTGACCCAATAAACATCAATATTTTCAAATATCCTTCTACTGACTATACCCTGAAAGTACGTAATTGTTAAACACCTTTTTACAAAATGTTTAAAACTCAGATAAAATGGTGGTCACCATTTGAATATTGTTTGTCCTATTATTTAAGTATAAGTTATTTGGAGATACCGAGTAATGAACTGACGATCGATTTAGAACATTATTCAGTTAACTTTATATATATTATTACTATGTATATATAAACTCTGTCGAAATCGTCGATTGATACCTAAAATATGACATTACTATTTTTTCTGAAATATTATATGAGGCAAATAAAACTGTTTCTTTTTCTTGAAGGTCTGCGACAGACTCAGATTTAATTATTGAGATATCGTAAAGAAATGATACTCACTCACTTTTCCAAGAGTGGAAAAAATAACTTAACATTTTATTGCAGACACGTTCGCCATCTACGAAGTTAGATACAATAAATTATGCGAATAAGTGTATCACCGTCGCCTTGACACATCTTTCCACGGACGACATAGAACAAAATACATCTCTAAATAATAATGTCACCTATAAACGAATACATATCAGCTATATAGAGCAGCAGTGACGTAGGAATGTCCATTCTCGAGAGTTTTATTATTGAACTGCACTATTTTACTATTTGACTCTGTAAATTTTATGTAAACACTGAACTTATCTAGAAAATATCTTTAAATTCTACCGTATTGAGAATGAATAAGTTAATTTAAAAATCAATTTAATACGCTATATTGTAAATGTATCAGTATTTCACATGATAGCTTCGGACTTCGGATTTCATAAAAAGTATGAGTAGATCGCAATCAATAAAGGCTTAACAATTTTGGATTATTGAGATTTTGTACACTTCCATTTATTTTGTCACTAACGACCCGGGTTTCGATTTTCGGCATCTTCAGACATTCGTGCGCTCGAATGCCTGAAGATACCGAAAGGTGAAACCCGGGACGTTAGTGACAAAATACATGGAAGTGTACAAAATCTCAATAATCCAAATTTGATATTGAAATTCCATCAAGCACCCTCAGTCGATGTCTTAAATTAAAAGGTTTAACAATTGTTTTTTTCCATATTTCAATACTCATGTGTAACTGCTACCAAAACATTCCTGGCAATTATTTAAAGACACTTTATGCAGTTAAGGGATTCACTCAGTAAGAGCTGTAAAACAGTAGTGAGTGTGAAGGGTACAGCGCTAAACGCCCTGGGAAGGAAGAGATTAAAAGTTCGCAATTAGCAAAGTAAGGCGTAATTTATTGTTTCTTTTAAAGTACCTTTAGAGTTTGTAAAATTGGTAAGACTGGAATTCTCCACAATGCTAAAATATTGGATTTAATTGGACAATCAGAACAAGATCAAGTAGGACTTCAAAAGCGTCCAAATCAACTATCCTTACCATCTAACAGCGTCGATGGATGTCTTATTAATGTAACAATTATAAATTAATTGCAGTGGAAAAAAATGTATCCACATAAAGTATAACTGATGTTGGTTGCGTTTAAAAAATAGCCAAAAAAAAACTGCGCTACTGGATTTGATTATAAATATACGAAAGTAGACTATAATCTCTCAAATCAACTCAATTTAATTTATTAATACTGACTCAATATTTCTAGTTCTGTATTGCGTGTCATGAAACAAAAGTAACATACACATGGGGGCTGCTTTTGAAAATAATTGTTATTCAAACACTGTTCATTCAACAACAACAAAAAGTCGATTCATTAATTAAAATATTTAATATGTAAAGCAAGAATTTTATTATCTTATACACATATATATTGGTACATTTTGGAGGAACTTTAAACATATATATATAATTTAAAAATAACCTTAGTAATTGGTTTTTCTTTCGTATTGAAAATAAGTAGGCATTTAAGTTTGATCGTTATATTTATTTTCATTCCTATTTTGTTTTGTATTATCGTCAAGTATTTTTCAAAAAACATATTTACGTAAAATTTGATGTTGAAACTCTCATAATTTTATAAATTGGCTCATTAAAAACAATCTTCACCCCTTATCGTTTCTTAAAGTTTTTATAATATCCTTGCCATCGTCTATTTAGTTTGTTGAAATATGGATAAACTTTTGTTTGTACCGTGTCCGCGTAACTTATTAATTTTAAAGGACAGAATGAGGTTAGACCAGTGTCTGTCAAACTTTTTTACCTCTCGGCACACTGGGGGAGGAGGATTTATTACCCGTCACACCAAATAAAAATGACTTAAAAAATGTAACGTACTTTATTAATACGTGTGAATAAAAGAGTCTTAGTGTACGCAATACTACAAAATATTATTTTATAAATATATATAATGCAGGTAAATATACAGAGGTGGTAAATTTCTTATCAGTGAGAATGATGCAATTAATTTTCAAAAAAAATTATGTCAAACCACCTCACTAAATTTGATAACACAAACATGCAACTTCTAGCAAAACCTTTCTAAAAAACCAAAGCGTCTAAGCTGTAAGTACTTTGATTGCCTTGTCCACAGTTATAATTTGTCTTCATTTGTTGCGACACATCTGAGACTTCTTGCGGCACATTAGTGTGCCACGTCACACGGTTTGGCAGACACTGGGCTAGAAGGACTAACTGTCCGAGTGTGGAAATAAGAACAATTAATAAACTAAATCTATACTGAAAAGGTTTTCAAATAATATTAAATCGTTTGTTTTTATTAATAATGAAAGGTTCTCCAATACGTTTTTACTTATTGAGAACAAAAAAATTATACATACACATTTATAATGCTATGTTGACATAGAAAAATAGTTTTAAGGTAAGGGAAAAACTGGGGTACGAACAGTTGATAGCAGTTTCATTTGTAAACATAAATATTCGTTACTTTTTAAATTGGCTAAATGGTATAGTTTATTTTGATTGGGAAATAGTAACGCTACTTAATCTGAAGATAACGTCACCGTAAAGGACTGAATTTAGTAAGTAAGAAAATTGGAGGAGGCTAGGTAAGTGCACAATGAGATTCTTTGATATCAATATATTTTATCTGGAATAACTCAGTATTTGCATTAATTATACCATTTTTAAACATAGTAATTAATTTTATTAGCAAGTAGATTAATGCAGATTTATACGCAAGCAATTGTCCTTGTCTATTGATTTATAACTTGATTAGTATTAGATTAGCATAAATCCTTCTATATTTTGATTATTATTTATATAAAATAAAAAACCGAAGCTAAACACTTTCTCTTACGAGTTAAAATTTTCATTTGCTGTTTGATCAGAACTGTCAATATGTTACCTATCAACTTCTGCCAGTACGATGACGACATTAAAATTCATAATAATCAATAAATAAATCCATATAATTGAAAGCCAACAACGATTTCTTAAAACTAATACAAACAGAAAATTTCTTTGGTTTTTGTTTCAGAAAAGTTTTTCAACAAAATATTCACTGAATAAAATTATCTTCTGCGTCGTGGGCTTCCAATGCTTCATATTATTTATTACGTATGTATTTTTATGAAGCTTAAAAGTGTTTATATACAAAGGCTTTTGGAACAATAAAACCCTTCTACAATAACCTAAATTAACTTGAAAGGTTTTTATATTGTCACAAATAAACGAGCGGATAATTTATTCAGAGTAAAATGCAAATCACGACAATTTATTTTTTATCGTTCTCAGTAATTATAATATTCTAGCTTAGAGCATAATAAAGTGGAAGTCGCTATACATTATGACTGAAAAGATTCAGCTGTAAATGAGAGCTCATAACTTTTTTTAAATTGTTAAATATTTTTTTTCTTTATTATCTTTCTGCTTCAATCTACTATACTGAATATTTTGCTATCATTGTCTGCTTTTAATATTGAGAATAAATATCATGTAGTGAATTTAAAAATTAAAACATTTTTTTTGTAGAATTTAATTTTTAAGAAGAAAATGAAATAGTTGAAGCTCCAAGACTGTCAATCTTTTTAGGTAAAACAGACTGATAGAAATTTTAATATGAAATAAGAATTCAAGAACATATAAGATGTCTCAAAAGCTGTAATCATTTAATTGAAGATTATCATAATTTTAATAAAAAATAAAAAGTAGAAATACTCCACCAGGTAAATTAAAATGGTATTAAAATGAATAGTTCAGAGCTTTTAAAAATTGAATTTGAAAAATTAGTATTTTTTTTAAATAGGCTCACCACTATTAAATTTATTTCCTTTTTTTTTGTCACCTCCAAACACTAGTAAATAATTTTGTAATTAGTACAGTTATGGTAATTAATACATCCAGAAGAAGAAAAAAAACCCACCCTATCCTGCAATTTTAATTTAAAAATTAGAATCATAGTTTTATTAGAAATAAATAACGTTGCGATATAGTTAATCTGAAGAGGCTTCTTAAGGAAACGAAACGCATTACATTTAGTAACACAGTCATATGAATAACTAATTTATCAATTTTAATTTTATAAAATGAAGTATTTCACAATAAGCTTCCTTGATTGAGATTTATTCACCTTTCATCTATATGACGAATTCGTCTTGTGCGTAGCTATTTCCAGAGGATGTGATCATGATTAGGTAGCTTGTTGTCACATTACAACGCAGTCTGTTGATCATTCAGTCTGTGAGATATTTGCAGCTAAGCTATGCACCATGATCAGTCGGCTGTTTCAAAAATTTGGTTGTGCATTGGCTATCTTGTTTCTATTTATATTTCTTATATGATTAACTACATATCGTCTCACTGCATCACTATACCGTTGATTCAACACCGCAGCAGATTCACAGTATCTTATTACTTATCATATTGTCACACAATTACGTGATCGTTCTTTGTATCCTTTTTGTGCAAAATAATGCTCTTTAGAACACTCTCTTACAGTATTAATTGTATCGCAATAACAAGTGTAAGAGGATTTAAACAACTGCTTTCGTAATCGTTTTTATATAATAGAAGACTAATTTATATCATATTTTAAGAATCTAAAAAAAAATATAATGTTAATCAAATATATTAATGATGTGAATGGGCAACGTTTGTTAAGTAACGTGTACGTCAAAAATTTTAATACCAATACAATTCGACCCACTCTATGAAGTTTTACAGTGACATAATAAGTTAATCGTACTAAATTTATAGCTTTTAAATACAGTATGTAGGCTATATCGTTGACCTAATTTAATAAATTTTCAATAAAACATACACTCGTAGAGTGAAAGTTAGAACCATCGTGTAATAAGCAATATGTATGAAAAATTACTGCTTATTATACCATAAAAACGACAATAACTTACGCATATTAAATTATTTTTCTTTCGTGTTTTAAAAAGGCTCATAAAGGGACTTGTGTTTATGACAGAATGGTGAAATTATATGCAATTACACCGCTGGTAATTTGAAATCGTTTGAATGAATAACAAATGGGATTATAGTGTTTATTACCTACCGTTTATTAATTACATTAAAGCATTCAATACTTTATTCTATTACTTATGCTTTTACAAGATAATTCTAACAACGTAAAAGGGTATTACAGCTGTTGTCAAACCATTTTTTTGACTTAAATAATTACTTGAAATAAAATAAAAGTATTAATTGAATATCAATGTAAAATATTCATAACGCTATACAATCTTTTTTATAAAAATACGTTTTTATATATTATCAGATCTCTCTTCTCGATTGTATCGAGTAATATGACTTCAAAAAGTATTTAATGCATTTTGTTATATAAGGTGTTATTAATATTATATTTTTAATGACACTATTGAATCATTTAAATAATGAAAAGATAATTTCAAATTGGCATAGGTAACGCTTTAGTTTTTTTTTGTTTTTAGATTTTTGATTGTTTGAAAAAAGCCGTGAAAGCAAAATTCTGACGGTTTGATTTGTCCACGTACGTATGCAAAATATAATTTGTCAATAATAGATACTGTGAATAAATGGTTCTAAAACCAATTGCTTCATAGCTTATTCCACGAGTTTCATATGAATTTTGAAAGAATATTTTTTAGTTCAATCACAAATTTAAGCGTTGTTTTGTGTCTACATATTTCTTTAAAATATAATTGATCAAATATGCGAATCTGGTAAATATTTGTTTGTCACTTCATAGCAATAGAATCATGAATGGTAATTAACTAAATATTTCCAGATTTGGAGTAATCTTATTTATGAAAACACTGTATATATATTTTTAAAATAAGTGTAATTATAGTTGAAGGTAAATGTATGCTTCATTTATTAATTTAGTTTTAATTCAACCAAAAAAATGACAAAATAATTTGAATGATAAAAATTTATATAATTGTTTTAAATGTAGTTGTCCTGTGTCCATTCTTTACCCAATAAAAGAGATCAATTTATATTAAGTTTTTGTTGCGTCAGTTACATGAATTATTGAGTTTATTATACGACTATTAAAACAAAAAGTAAAAAAATATCTCAAAACACAAAACCATCTAAAGTTGGTAGTTGCGTTGAAAAAATTCTCAAGCGATGAAAAACTTCGGAGATACTTTTGAAAAGAGAAATTGTTTTTTTAGCGGGCAATATTGGATGATACCCATTCTTGGAGGCAACTCACGTCCCACGTCTCACCATCAGCTCGGATACTTCTTGTCGTTAGCACAAGCGTAGTAGTTTTGTAAATAGATTTTCTTTAAATTGGAGCAAAAAAATACCGGAGTTGACTTCTTGTAAAAATATAAACAGGTTATAAAGCCACTTCTTTTTACAATATGATAAAAGTTATGGATCACTTTCTTTGTATACATTTGTTAGTTGTTTTCTTTGTGAGTTAGTAGAGAAACTTTCCTTTCTCCATTTTGTCATAGAATTTGACAGTGAAAAATTTGACTTTTAACGAAATTGTTACACAAAGAGAAGTATTAATACAAGTGTACACATATTTAATACATCTTTTACCATAGTTTAAATTTTCAAGTCATCATTGCCTAATAAAGACATAGTATCTTCTTTATATTGATTGCTTATTTCTCTTTATATTTATAATCGAAAGTCCGTTATTTTTTTTCGAATTTATTTGTTTCTTTACACCTACACTTAAAGCTTATTAAATTTGTGAATTATCTTGCATTATTAATATAATGTTGGTATAATATATAAATATATGAGTCGCTGAGTCACTAAACACGCTCCAGAAGGTTTTTAGAGTTTTGAGTAAATCACGAAAGACTGTTATGGGCAGTATGATAGTTTTAAGTATAATTTAAGTTGTTTTGTGTCTTCCGGTGTATAATAACAAGTAAAATATTCCTTTTACTATCTTTTTCTTGGAGCGCGTCGACCTTCTAAAATGAGGATCGAGATCGTGTAAAGAAAGGACATTTTTAAAGTTTGGAAAAATTTTGAACAGGAGATGAAATAGGAAGAAATTTTAGATTTGCAACAAAAAACTTGATAGACCACATTAAAAATTGATTCATTGAAAAATCGTCTGGAACGTGTTTAGTGACTCAACGACTCAAATAACATAATTTGAAATCACAAAGACATACCTTAGAAGGCAGTTGTCAACATTCTATTGTTAATAAAATTCTTCATTTCCTTATATAGCTGATAAGATTTGCTTGATTGTTATTTGAATCACTTTAAAATGTTTTTATATAATTAACTATAATTAACCAATTATGATGTACATAATATAATAAGCTAAATGGGACTTTGTTTCGGTTTGTTGCGCGTCATGGGTTCAAATATCGTAAAGAAAACTTCAATGTATTTGTTTCCGAATTCATAAATGAATTTGTATCTGAAGACATTGTATTATATTTACTTGATCTCTTTTACCCAGCTTATTCGCTACTGAAAACTGAACTAACTTGAAAACCAGATACTTAGAACATTTTGTATTAAAATGCGTCATCGAGAGTTATTATTAAAAATTTCAAGTGGAAATGATACTTATTTAATATTTGTATCTGAAATGTTGATCAGTAAATCAACTGAAAATAAATAATATCATTTATAAATACAGCCAGTAGAATAACAAAGCTATAAACTTCAATTGCATAACATACTTAAGTAAGTATTGAAAATATCCAGCACGCAATAAATGGAATCGATTTCAATAAAAAATAACATTGATCAAAGAAAAATCAGCCAATTAAGTTTATAGCTATGACGCATAACAAATAATATGTCCTTCGGAATTTGTTGAAATATTAGTCAATATAAAATGTACTCGAATCAAAATTTGGGGCTTCCGGTCAAACCGGGATTCCAATTACTCCCGCACGACTGGCGAAAGGCAAATGGCGGTGGGCAGGGCACTTTTTCCTGTTTAAGGAACGACATCAAACGATTGCGTCTGTGTATTATTCTTATTCAGCAGTGTAAACATTTCACAAGCATAAAGTAAACAAACACTTTTGTTAAGGTTTTGATAATAATACTGCGCCATTGTTGATTTCTTTTCAATATAATTACGTGACTTAAAAGGTCGCCCAAATTTAGTACATATCGACACTACCTACGTACAATCACGCAAGTGCCACACACGTGATTGCACGTATTTTGCATCGACGTTGTCTGCGCACACCGTTCTATAGGTAGGCATAAAAAAACATTGGGAAAAGCACCTACTTCACCATTTTTTCGTAAAGTATAAAAACGTAACTAGCCGCTTATATGAAAGTCTTTACCTAAAATCTTAAGTCCAATGTCGTATTTATAATATTTAAAAACCATAAAAATTCAAGCAAAACTGTATGCAAAATATTAAACTTGATTTTAAATAATAACAGTCTCCCACTTTTCAAAAATAGATGCTGCCGTAACTTTGCAAGTGCATTTTAAATCTTTGAGACGCTCTCCTGTAAAATGTCATGTTTGCAGATACGAGATTATACGTAGGGAGTGTCGATATATTACATTTATACGTCTAATTTAAGACATCGACTGAGGGTGCTTGATGGAATTTCAATATCAAATTTGGATTATTGAGATTTTGTACACTTCCATGTACATGGAAGTGTACAAAATCTCAATAATCCAAATTTATACGTCTGTTTATTACGATGAAAGGAATTTTTGTTATGGTGAGGGTTAATTTCTAATATATATACTTCAGTCCTACAAAGTGATTATAATGAGCCCATTACCAAACATTAAAAATTTACACACTACTTTATAGAGCGTATTCTATAAAATGTCATCATGTTGGAAATAGTAAGAAAAGTTTAGCTTGAAAGAATGTACGATTTGTCTTAAATAACTCACATCACAAATTATTCGATATTATTTTACCAGAATAAACAACATAAGTTTTCTTTTTTTAAAAAATAAAACACAATTCATTTTTACTTCTTCCACATGTTTATAATGATCAAAACCGGTTTCGCTCATCACGAGCATTATCAACTGATGTAATCCAAATGGCTGGAAAAAAGCTGGAAGTAGTACAGATGAATTGTGTTTTATTTTTTTAAATATAATGTCTTTCCACCGAGAATTAACAGTTAATACCTTAAAAGTGAATATATTTTTCATGTTATTGTCAAAAAACATGGACAATACTAACTAAATAGTCAATGGAAAAAGTATTTCTGTATGAGAATTTTCTGTCCTTTTATTACAGAAATTATCTAAGTAAATACCATATCACTTGACAATTAGGGTAGTATTTTTTTAAATTGTGGTTGAGATGAAATACAAGTATGTGGACCATATGCTTCATTAAAAATTATTTGAATTTATGTATTAAAATATTGACGAAAAGATTTCTTGGCCTATTTTCCTAGCGACTTCTGACATATTTATCAAAATATTTATTTTGAAGTCATTCCAGAGCCTTTGAATTTTTTCAAAGCCTGGTAATAATAATCGTGTATTTATATAAATATTTTTATTTTTTTTGCACATGTGACCTAAATTATTTTTTCAGATTGACCTCAAAATTTGTTGAAGTTTATAAACATTTTAAGTTAAGATTCTTTAAGAAATATACTAAAATAATTTATTTATGATTTATATTTATGAATATATTATTCGCAGTAATATGTATTGTTCAGCACATGGACATTCTACACGATCAAATCAATTCAAAAAATGTGGTCTGTGTGAGATTGAAGTACGTAGTGTCGTAGGTTTACAAAAAATCGGTTTGACATGGCATGTGGAAAATTGTTTCTGTAATCTGTGCTTGAATAATGTGTGTTCAGCTTATTTTCACTATCATCTGAACCATAAATCTATACTGTCTGATACATATGGACGCAGAATATATTTTTTTCCTAATATAGATTGAATCGCTTAAAGGCATTTGCGTTTGACAGAACGTCACTCAAGTTCAAGAAAAATTGTAATTTTCGAACTTGATATTACTTAATAAGTAGTTTAAGATAATTACGTATTAGTTATTTGTTTTAAATTACTATTTTTAATAAATTAAAACATCGGTGAACAATAATAATTCTTATCATTTAATATGATAATGTATGATTAAATGACGCGGACAGGATTTTAACTTAGTTCTCCACAGTATGCCATAACTTTATCATTATTAGAAAATGATCATCCATAAAAAAATGAGTTAAGTTACCCAATTTTTAAAATAGTTGAAAAATTTACTGCGAGTAATAATATAATATTTTTTATTTTATATCATGAAATGGAATTTCTTCTAAAACATCGATTCCTGCATACAATTGATAGAAATGTTACACCAAAAATTCGTTAATAAATATGATTGGTTTTTATTTCCAAAATAGTCCTTTATAGAAATAGTTGTCATTAAAAAAATCGTTTTACATATTTTCTAGCAGCGATAATTCGTTTTTAAAAAAAGCTAAACATTAACTCAATGTCAATTTTTTGTTTAAAATTCGTCTCAAAATGTGCGTATATCCTGGTAACCTAAATCAGCCCGTAAGTTTGCAACTTCACCATCCAGCTATAGATTTAGCAATAGTAAAATATCTATTACATTCTTCCAATAAAAATTGTATCAACATACATTTTCTCATCATTCGTCGATAGGACTGCGTGCCGTTCAAAGTTTACAGCTCCCGAAGGACCCAAAGATAAAACAAGGAGTATCGGCCCAATGGGACCCGAGGAGATAGCAAGCGTGTAAAGCTGCTAGTGGTTCGCCCACAAGAGCTTTACTCAATCAAAAAATATATCGATAAAGGCTGCAAAATATATTTAATAATAACAAGTTTCTCAGGACATGGACGCATTATTTAAAGTCAAAGTCAAAACTTTGGAAGAATATGAATCAAAAGCTAAATAGAAATGTACATCTCAAAAATTTTTTTTAATCATATTCGGAGCATATGGCCATCACGCGGTTCCTCCAAACTCCTCTGTCTCCCACCAGTCTCCTCGCTTACTCCCAGGTTATCCCAGCGTCCCGTAGCTCCGCCGAATACATTCTATGGATATTCATCAGCTGCCTTCTAGGGCGACGGAATTCATCTGGTTGGTAGTAGAGACAGGCAGAATTCAGGCTCCTCTTGGGCATCCGCAGCACGTTTCCAAGTCAGGTTCATTGTCGCTTTTTTATTTTGGATGAAATAAGAGACTGGTCCGTCCGCTCTCTTACCTCTGAATTCCTGACAAAATCAAACCACCGTACCCGTAGTATTCGTTTCAAGCATCTGTTTTCAAAGCACAGTATACGGTTACTTTGTGCCTTGGTGAGGTGCTGTGCCTCGCAGCCATAAATCAGCACCGTCAGAATGTAAGCGTTGAATAAGTGGCACTTGGTTCTGAATGAGTACAATCGTGAGTCCCAGACATTCCGCATTGAGTTAAAGGTTGCTCCAGCTATCCCCAATCGAATTGCAAACTCTTTATGCGGATTCCCATCTCCTATAATGTGTGCCTCCAAGTACCTGAAGCCGTCGACTCTCTCGATGTCTTGCCCCGCGCTCGTCAGAGGGTAGTCTGGATCCAGAAAAAAACAGAAACTGTTGCAGAGCACATTGGTTTTACTCGCATTGACTTTGAGGCCAATGCAATACGAGTTGCTCTGCAGCCTGTCCATCATTTCCTGAATAGCCTGGACAGATTTGTCAAATATAACAGCGTTACGCGTCGTCGGCATACTTGAGGTGTGAAATTCAAAAATAAAATTTTTTAAAACTGAATTTATTAATATTTTAAACTCTCCTCTTCATTCTGCTTAAATACCGATAAACAGTTTGCTAGTTAAGACGATGATATGCGTCTTCGACTTTTTGTATTGTTAATAATATAAAAATCGCCCTAAGGTGCATGCAAAATAACACAATTGACAAAAATGATGGCTAAATACATAAATGTTTGATATCAATCAATTTAATTTCTGTTTTAATTTAATACAGTTATTTTTTAAACTGTTTTTATGCTAAAATTGATTTTTTACAATAACAGGTATACAATAATTTTGCAATGGAAATCATGATATGTTATTTTTAAAGCTTTTAAAAAGTCCATCAATACTAACTCTTAAAAACTTCGATTATTGCTATGCTAAAGACTTTTCATAATCTAAATGGATTAAAATATCAGTGTTGTGAATTTACATGTCCCCATGTTGACGAATGACAATATAAGTTCATTAAATAAAATTCGACGCATGATTTTTTCAATTAACAGAGCCCCGGGAATTTGATTTACCGTTCTAAATATGTTTGTATTTCTCCCGTGCAAATAAACTAATGGTACTGGATGACATTAATCTGATAATGTAGTTTGCCGAAGGTAGACTCTTGAGTCTAAAATCCAATCTGCGTACGGATTGATTGCCCGTATTCAGCGTATGCCCACGTACCTGTTGGTTGTTACTTCCACAGTTGCCGCGGACTAGGGATTGCAGTCCCTGACAAATAGATCAATACCGGTATTAAAAAAATTATAAAAATTTTAAAAAAATAAAGTCGATTGGGATCATGATGATAGAAAATTCGATAATTAGTGATGCTATTGCAATAAACAACAACTGAATGAACGTAAGCCATAAAAACAATATATCTGTGAGATAGACGATTTGTGTATCACTATGCTAATTTTCGAGAAAACTATCGATATGTGACGTCAAGGACGTCTTAGACAGGAAGTGGCCGCCTGGCATCTCATAAAAACTGTGATTCATAAACTTTTCATGTTAAATTTGATATTAACGTGTTGATTTTGCTTAAATTTCAATACCAAAAGAATTGTATTTTGCATTTTCAAAATCGGTATTTCGTTATTGAAAAAACAGCTTATCTGTTAGCATCCCGGTTTTGGTAATACAGTTGGTAACGTCGTTGACTACGGTTACGGATGTCTCGGGTTCAATTTCCAGTGCGGACAGTTTCATAAATTGATCTTTAAATCGATTTATCGATTTCTGTTTGTAGTCATGCATGTTTGTGATATCTAAAACTTCTCCCTCCCACCCATTCGATCCTTAAAAATGGGGCATAGCGAGAGTGATCAGTCAACCACTAGTCCTGTCCTATCCTTACATCCTTACTCTTTTTGAAAAAAAAGAGGTTGAGTAACCAAGTAACAAGTATGGAAAACTTCTGTTGAGATCCCTCCATTAGGAGGCCACATACTCCACGTTGGGAGTGGAAATGGTTAAATAAATATATACATATCTTATTTCAACTGTGAGATCTTTTATACCTATGCTTATTATATAGAATATACTACATGCTCCTAATTGTTCTATACGTGGCCGAAACCATATCCAGACAATTTTTATTCTTAAAACTTGTTCTTCGCGTCGGTCATTAAAGTCACCAGTTGCAAGAGCCGTTCGGATGATTAATGCAATGCCTAGAGAGCTGGATATTTTCAACACTAAACTATAGGTATTGTTCACTAAATATTTTTTCGTTTTAAATTAATAATGTCTTTTTTTTATTTAGTAATTTAAAAAAATGTTTTTATTTTCATTATTGTTTTTATTAGTAGTACTGTTTTCAATAATTATTATTATTGTTGTTACTGTTATTATGTTTGTGAAATGCATGGCGCATTGGCGTCAGCTGTAATGCCATGCATTTCAATTTTTTGAATTTACAATAAATCAATAAGCTCTGTAGTCGAGTAGCCAAGACAATCAGGCTTTCATACACTATATTGAATGGTTAACGAGTCGGAGTCCTAGAATCTAAACATTTAATTCTTGAATTTGTACCCAATGGTACGGATTTCTGTGATGTTTTTATACTAACCCATAACCTTACATTCGATAATGAAAACGTGACGTAGTGATAGCGACTAAACTAATCACAAGTCCTTTCTCGCTTAGGCCTTTGTTTCCGTGTAACGATCAGAAAGTTTTGCGCTCAGATTTCCCAGTAGGATCAAACCAAAATAAATATTGCTTTTTTCAACCATTTGAGGTTTTGAAAATGAGTGTTAGTGATGTTTCGTTTTCTTGAATTAATGTCATTTTTTTTTTACTTCTATTTAATGTTACATATCGATATCTACCAGTTCCAAAATGAAGTAAATGATCATTTGTGTTTATTTTAGGATGACAGGGGCTACTGTTACATTAGATTCAAACTACAACAACTACAAAAAAATATGTTTGTGATATTATAAACATAAATATATTTTTAGATAATCCTAGAATTTCATCAAAATTTACAACAATTAGATAAACCGTAAAAGATTAAGCCTGTCAAAACTCTTGTTTCCTAATCTCAGATACATGCTTTTTGAGTTGTTTCATTTGAACTTGGAGCAATATATAAAATAAATATACAGTATACTCTCGATTATCAGTGTGCGGATCATCTATTAATAAATTCTGTACTTATTTTATGTGGCATATTTTATAAGATGAAACTTTTAGTGATTGGAAAAGCAAAAAAATCTTCGTCTCATCCAAATGAAGGCATATTGAAAATGGAGGAAGGCTTATGCTTGTCATTGCATTAGTGAAACTACATGACCGCAGTATCCTTTTTAAAAACCTTTGCAACGGAAATGTCGCCCTGTTTACATTTTGTAAATAATGACGATACTGTTATAAATGTGATACATGGAGTATTTTAATACATTTTAGAAATAAAATGCCTTTCTACCAAGAACTGACAGTTCACACATTAAAAGTTATCTTATACATCATAAAATCACTTAAGCAGCGAGATAAAAAAATCAAATGTAGAAAAAGATTTGTTGTACTCTAACGAACCTGAGACAAGTGAAATATCTGGAATATATGAGCTAATGGAAAATTTACAACGCTTTGCTGCAAATGTCGACAAAGAAAACATTGAGGAGTGGATCTAGCTCTGATTTTTATTCATACTTTATTAAAATACAAAGGCAAATGGGAATTCAAATATAACAATATAATAGTTCTTCGAAAAATTCAAATTGATAGTAGAAAATCGTTTATTTCATTCCTGTTAATAAATCAAAATCACAGATAAATTAAAATTATTAAACATTTTAAAATAATAGAACAATTTTTTCGGGTTATCCATGTTTTTCTATTATCTGTATAGCCCCTCCCTATTATTTACCACGATAGTCGAGAGTTTACTGTTCATTATATATATACTTATGGCGCATTGATAATTATAAATGACGCCAACTGCTATCATGTTAAAACTAATACAATAAAATGCAACGAATAGTGCCTTTTTAAAATGTTTTGTTTTATCAAATATCAACTAATTTAATTAGATACATTCTCATATTCAATTTATTGTCCTATTGAAATCTTATTTATGTAGTGTTACTATTTTAAAAATGAATTGATTGTGCGAATCTGAAATCATTGAAATGATACCATCCCCAAGCCTTAGAACAGATATAATAAGACTGGTATTCTCAATTATTTTTGTCTTCTGAGATTCCTTTAGACACTTAGTTAACATAAACAATTTATTTAAATCATTAAAAAAACACTCTTCTTCTTTGATAGCATTAAAATTCTATTGAAATATTTAATTTTTAATAAACCTCAGATGTAAATGAGTAAAGCGTTCATTATGATTCTTTATTTTATTATATTTGTACATAAGCCGTAAAACGTTTTATAATATTGGTAAACCATATCTTTGGTTGTTTCTTGTCATACGTATTTTTGATAAAAGTGAACGATACGTCATATTAAATGTCACACCAAGGAAAGAAAAGTGTCAAGGCTAATTTTCCGGGATTTCCGCCTCTGCCGGAAACTCGTTCTGGAAGCAGTTTCCGAGGAAAATGGAACTTAGTTTGCGTTTTTGCAATACAGGACGTGCTATCTTTCTTGATAATGTTTATGGTAAAAATTGGTCGTGAAAATGTTATTACAAAGGTTTAAATCGATAAAATGGTAAATACATTTATGAATGAATGAAGATATAGGAGGACTGAATGTTAAAAGAAAAATATTTTGAAATGCGAATTTAGGTTCAAAAATAAAATTACAAGCAACAATTGTTTTCGAAACATAAACAAAATATATTAAAATTTTTCTCAGGCACTCACATCACATATCGATAATCCAGTTCCATACGACAATAAGTCAAAAAATTGATTTTTTGAGTTAAGTTAGCCAATGTATTCGAACACCGCTCTTCTACAGTTACGCAAAAGTACAGTTTAAAAATACACAGATTTTCTCTCAAAAAGTAGATATTTTCATATGGAAATCAACAAAATTAAATTATTTCTCAGTTACATATATATACATATCGAAATATGTTTTTGTGAACCGTGGCGATCCATAAAGAAAGAACCTTTAATCCTAATACTATAAACTATTGAGCACCTGTTTGAGTAAAAAAGTACTACAAATAATACGCCATCACTTTTTAACGAGTCAGTTTAGATGAGTCAAAACTTTGAACGGCCATATATCAAAACTACCAATTTCTAGTTGTATCACTACGGAACTAGGTCATCGATATGTATCACCAACTGCGTTTAGTTGAAATAACTATTGAATATATAATACATATAAATGTATGAATCTTGAAATAAATTAAGTGATAACTGAAATATGTATATTTTCATAGCTATCTAGTTTCTAATTTTTTTTCTTTACATTATCAATTATTTTTTTATAAATCAGCTTTAGCTTTTATAACTTCAATTAAGATCACAATATTGTTTTTTAAATACAAAAAGTTTTGCAATTTTTTCATTTAGCTTAACCTCATAATCTTTTAAACGTAAATCAAATCCTGGAAGTTCAAATTAATGCAAAAAAAATATTTAAAAGTAAAAAAAGGCATTTCACTGTCGAGATTTTTTCAAATTATAAAACCAAATTTCATTCAAGGACGTCTTCAGTCATTTGTTAATTTGGTAAGCTGCAAATTTTTAACAATTATAATTGTGACATTTTTGATAAATTATCGTTAGAAATCTAATGGCACAGATATTTTTGAAAAGCTCCTACAGGGGCCTTTTAATAAAGAAATGAAACCCGACAAAATTCATTACTCGACAACAATGAGCAGAAAACGTGATATTTGAATGTATTTTGAAGGCCAAAAAAGTAATTATGTGAGAATGTTTACACTCTAAGATTTTAATTAAAACGACCATGTCTAAAAATTTTGTCAAATCACAAAAATACTATCGATGTCACGTATTGCTTAAGAAAATTTCAGTCGTTTTTGTGCTTTCATAATTGTGTTACTAACAGAGCATAATAATGTGGTTTTAATTATAATTATTTGTTTCAAGTATGAGCTTTTAAAACTTTACTGCGAATGTTACAATTGATATATTCAAACGTCTTCTATTTTATTTAGTCGAAAAATGCATTTGTACTCCTTAAAAGAGAATGGAAACAGCCGTATATTTTATGCGTTGCAGCTGAAACGATAACAGGTGAGACCAAAAATAATTGAAAACTACAGACATTCTTAATGCTGTTACTCTCGCTTCTATATTTTACCATATTTTCTATGTCATAATACGATTTAATTGTTTGGCTACATTATCATCACATATTAATTTACTGACTGTGTTGGCACTATTAATAGGAGTGAGCGTTGTTCCGTAAGTGTTTCCGTCACCCTTCTCATCCACTAGACATACAATTATCTGTCCTAAACAATATAGTGTACTTTAATAGAGTTCAGACATTTATTTTGAAAAAATGAAAAGGGTAATAAAAAATGGTAAAGTCTTGCTTATCCTTGAATGGAACAAAAAAATATTGCCATGCTCCAAGATGACATAATTCAGTTTAGATGACAAAATACTTTCTTAGTTATTTTGTTGGTTAATTATTTTATTGTAGCCAACATCCAAATTCTATTGTGTAATCAAATACATATGTAATTTCAAATTTGAATTGTTAAGATTTTGTACATTTTCATGTATTTCGTCACTAACGACCTGCCTTTCGGCTATTAAAATTTGATATTGAAATTACATCAAGCACCCTCAGTCGATTCTTAAATTAAATAAATATGTATTGCAAATCTGCTCTGAAAATTTATTCCTAAAACAAGACCGATTAAGCTAAGCCTTTGAATATTTAAATAGATATTTATATTAATTATAAGCATTTATTTTTCTTATGTTACTAGTATTTTTCTCCTGTTTGTTTTATTTCATTTGTTTATTAGTTTATTCACTTTACGTAAATACGTGTTTTTTTTAATATTAATTTGTCTAATGATATTTTAAAATTTAATATCGTATAGTAATGAATCTTTTAATTTTATAATTAATATTATTATTCTTAAATCATTTGAGCTTTAAATATATATCTCGCTCTATAGAAATTCTTAGCATAATAGAGTTTTAAGATTTGCATAGAAAAGCCACACTAGACATATAAAAAACTTTTGATGTCTTTTTGGAAACGTTTGATTGAAATATCATATGCGGAAACCGTGATGTACAGCGGTGGTGAACCTTTCCACGACACGAAGAGGGTTGCTCTGCAAACAAATGACACGAGCGTGGTAAGAATCACAATTCGCAAAAAGGGGTACTCGTCTGGGACGATAAAAACGTTTACAGAAACTATTTCAATACGTCACAAAGGGTACCCGTTAGTACTTGGCGGTGGTCGCATATCATCATTTTGAAAAGATTCTATACCTAAAGACTGGAATGGGCCCCACGAGTTGGTACGCTCTGGAGCTTTTTGTATACGTTACTAAGTGATTGAGGTCACCAGCATATATTGGTAACAACTGCCGCCGAAATGAATATGTACGCAGTAATCAAAAATCGATTTACATATCTCGATTATGTGATTCATATTATATTTTTTGTACAGATATGTTCCTAGGACACTTTTACTGTTATTAGTAAAGGAAAAATAGTTTATTTATCTTTGTAAAAAAATTAACGTGTATTATAAATTCTGGTATAGCATGTAAATATATAAATGAGGCCATTATAAAAACTACTTTTCTTCAATTTCAATCAATATTTTTAAAGACGTCAAGTGATTGCAATACAACACTTTATGTAATTTTTATATTACTATAAAATTCAATATAAAATACGTATTCAATAATTGGTAGATCGTATTTGTAAAATAATAATCAAATGCAAAAAATATTTAAAATTTGACTTAAATTACAATTTCATCAACGATAAAAAATATCATTATTTCAGATAGATTTGTTTTCAAGGTTAACATGCTTTAATTTTCTATTTTTATGGTAGGTACATACATGATTTATTGATAACAATAATGTGTCGTTGGATTGAAACAATTTTCTTAATAGCAGATGAGTTCATTATGCATCGTTATATGTGTAGAATAATTCATTTGGATTTAGATTTGATGTCTGTGTTTTTTGCAATATTTTATGTTGCTTGCCATCACTTACTGGTTTAATGATTTTACTGAATAGAACACAACGACTTATTTTAGTATTTATCATTCTCAAGTGAATATTTACTTCTAAAATAAAAATAAGAGTTTTAAATTTATCTCACTCAAATTTACAACGGTACTGCAACGAAATCTTCCATCTTCGTGGCATTTTTACTTAAGTTTAATTGCCTACGATAAAAACGAAATCTGCTCTGCGCGTCTCTGAGATATCTCTCAATAAATCAGACTTATAGAGATGAACTAGACAAGACGTGTACTCCACATTTTCGTTATTTTACACTTCAATTATATGTGAAAGAGTGGTGTGTTTTGTGAATAGATGTTTTTTTTATGTTTGTCTGGTGTGTTTTTTTTTGCTAGTGAGAAAAATCAAACACCAAAGTATAAACATGTTTATTGGTCGTGTAAAATTTATTCAGTCAAGCGTGTTATGGATAAAACATTGTAGAAAAATGAACGTTTATCGTTCCATCGTATGAATAACAATTGCTTGAACTTAAAAAACGAAGCATTTCATTGTGAATAGTAACCGTCTAAAAGTTGTCGTAAATTTTGACATAAATCATATTTTTTTTGTTAATCATCCCCTCTGTTGCACATCAACAACTATATCAATACCACCCATAAATTACACCAATAACAGTGTTACAAACCAATAGTTAACTTTGCATCTAATTTATTATACCAATGAGTTGACGAAATAGCTTATATAAGCCTATTTAATAAATGAACAATGATAAATATATTAATTTTAATAAAACCAGTTTATTTGTTCACTTTTTTGATTTCATTTGTTCTATATTCTTTAAGCCACCACGCTTATATTATATTACAATATCCAATAATTGTTATACCCTACATTGTTATAAAAGCGATTTATTATAACAAATAACGGATGAAATAGTGAATGGCTAGAAAAATATTTTTTTCTTTAAAACGAGTTACAATAATTATTTTACCTTTTTGGCCTTTTAGGCGACAAAACAATATGGTATATACGTGCATTAGGAACATGGTGATTATTTTTGCAAACATTTAACATGGCGATTTCATTGATTAAATAAATCTTGTGAAATTAATGTCATAATTGTTACCATTATTGTTGAAATAAATAAATTTTAAATTTTGTCAAATCGCTATATTTTAAAGAAATCTAAATCATTATTAACCATTAATCCAAAAGTATAATTTTGTGATGCAAAAACTCAAAGTTATGATTATCAAGTCCTAATTGATAAAACTGAATAATCCTTAAAAATAGTCAAAACATGCTATTAATAATTATTAGAGACGCGTATTTTGAGTTTTTGCTTTAGATATTTAAATTCATAATATCTAATATTTTATACGAAAATAGTAAAATATGCGAATAAATGTTGAAATCATAATTTATAAATATAAAATTACTTCATTCTTTTAAGAAATATATTTGGTGCATATTTCACTCATGTAAAATAGCAAAAAAAAATAATTGATTTAATTGAACTCACATACATTACAGTTATCAATGTCCCCAAAATTGTAATATAAGGAGTTAACTTGTGATACTATCAGATCAATTTGGTGTCTGGAATACTGTTGATGTTGAAAGATTTTTCTGTACATATAATTTAATTGAAACCGTTAGTCACACTAACCTTAAAGAATCGTCTGTTAAAACGTGTTTCATACTTCATTTTAATAAATGTTAATTTGTTTATAATTTTTATTTAAAAACTCATATTCT
Organism: Himalopsyche phryganea; assembly: GCA_022494535.1. Classification (NCBI taxonomy): domain Eukaryota; kingdom Metazoa; phylum Arthropoda; class Insecta; order Trichoptera; family Rhyacophilidae; genus Himalopsyche; species Himalopsyche phryganea. Next base: position 3,626,933 of record JAGVSL010000015.1, read on the forward strand.
TGTCTCTGTATTTTTGTATTTTATTATATTTTAATAATTTAGTTGAGATGTGTTAATGGTATTTATTTTAAATTTATGTAACATAAAAATAGTTGCTAAATTTAAAAATTTTATGCGTTGCAAAACACTAAAATAATTGATAAAAATAGATGCTCTTAATATGTCTGTCTAATAATTATCAGAGCGATATCCTTGAAACACTATAAATAGAAGGTACATGAATCTGGCTACGAGGTTTACCTATAAGGTGAATTCTGAAATGATCAATTACCCATGCCGTGCAAGCGTTTCAAAGTGAATTAGTATGGCCGCTTATTCCCGATGCAATTTTCGATGAAAATCAACCCTGCCTCAATATTTACGGAAATAATTCTTATTGTGTATTCATTGAAGTGTGAATTTATCATAAATCTATGATTTTTTTTGATTGTTTGTTTACCTGTGATTTTGAATATAATTGTGGGACTAAATACCTAATCATTTTGATTGTATTTCAATAATTCATAATTTGTATTTTGCTGTTTATTATTGCTAAAATATGAGTAAGACAACCTTTTTTAATATTGCGGAGGTTTCTGACAATTTAGTTAATGTTTTAAAATGTTTATATCTAAAAAAGATAGAAGTTCAATGCAATGAACCTTTTGAATGACTTATGTATTTTTGACAAACCTGTAATTCAGTTTTGCTTTGCTTAATTTAGGATGTGCCAAAATTTGATCAATCACCCAGCTTATAGCAGCGAGGAGATAATTTTGACCGGACAGCTATTACCGGTCCGTGACGTCACGTGAAAATCGTCGTCCGTGTTTTTCCGGTCGACCGGACTCTCCCTCGCTATATCCGGCGCTCGATCGCCCGGAAAATGATCGAAGGGGCGGAAGTATGGAGCGTCCGAGCCGTTTCGTGGGCTCCTATTACAATTGATTAAAAGAAAAACGTTATAGTTCGAACGGAAAAGTTTTCCGGTTGGTAGACAATGAGGAAACGGATATGCTATTTCATAGCACAAAATAAAGAATATATTTATTTTTAAAATTTTATATTGCTAGTTTTATAGTTTGTTAAAGTTGTAACCTTTATTTACGCATTCATGATCTTTTGGTATTACGCAATCAATAAGATGAATTAAGCTTACCATACTCAACAGTTGCAATTGGATAGAGATAAACAAACATAAGGGAACAAACTGCAAATTTGCCAAATGGAGATATTAAGCCTCAAAATTTGCACATGTTTTAAAAAACTTGTGGTTAATTTTGTGAATATGAAAATTATTACATATTATGACTATCATTAATACAACTCTATTGGTACTTAAAAATATAGAAGACATTCATAGATTTTAAGATATTAATCAGTAATTCAGTTGGTTCCTTTTTATTTTTTGTCAATTTACATACAGACGACAGTTGCAACCATTTTGCATAAAAAAACCAACAGTTAGATCCCTTTTACATTATTCCTTTCAATATGCGAAGTCATGACTAATGTATTTATCATAAGGGAACCGAGTGTAAATAAACATTTCTATGATTTGAATGCTCTATGAATAATAACGGATTAAAACGACATATTTTATTTTATAATGTTACCTTTGTGAACAACATATCTGAATAATAATATTATATTGCAATAAAAGTAGATAGAGATGGATTTGAGTATACTTAGCTGTTATATGAGGGTTAAAAAATAAAACTAAGCACAAAATTTGAGCAATTTATAACCGGAATAGGTTCATTGAACAGTTCATGTACATTTTTTAGATATTCGCCCACTTATAATCCGTAAACCAAATAATCAAGAAGATGCTGAATACCGTATTATTTATTTTGTTTAGTATACTATTTTTTTTGTAAAAATGTGTACAGATAAATATGTAGATTACGGCCCATCACTAAAGACAGCCAGTCTAAGTTATAAACATTAAGTGTAGTTCATTATTATTTTGAAAAAAATTAATGTAACTATTATTATTTCAAATTTAAAACGCATTTATATTGACAGATTAGGTGTATACTTTTTAAGTGAACGAAGTTTCAATAAAACAAATCTAACTTTCCAACATCCAAGTAGTACTTTTTCTTCATAATGACCCGTTTTGAGATTTAAGATTGAAAGCAAACTATATTTTTCAATCAAAATAAAGAACTTGATGGGTAAATTCTCAATCATAATGCGATTACTGAATGGATAAATATAAAATGAACGTTTTAAAGTACAGACATTTATGGATAAGCAGGATACTGTGATACAAGTGTAAATAAATTATGTTTGCATTAGTTGAACTAAATGATTTCGCGATAATTCCATTACGGCTTTCCGTCTGCTGCAGTATTGGAAGTCGGTATATTTGTGATTCAATTTAAACCACACTGATGTTTTTTATCTTGACAGCTGCACGCGATCCTGATGGTTGATCCGAATTTAAAATATACCTACTGAATATATTTGGTGTTGGCTCAGAACTTGTGATGACTATTTCTTCTGTACCGATCTATTTTAATTTATTTCGGAAATATATGTAATATATATGAGACGACTAAGTATAAAAACGGATATGTCCACTTTTCAATTTAGTTGTGACGACGTTTTTGTGTTTCATGCTTAATTTATTCATTACTTTTATAGATATAAAAATGAACATTTTATTCCAATTAATATAAGCGATATAAAATTTGACATATCGACATTGAATTTATCGGTTTCTGCATGTAATTTCCGTAAAAATCATCATTTGTCGGGTTTTCTAAGTTACAGGTCATTGAGTATCATTTGAAATGACTCAATTTTTTACATATACGTTTGTAAATGTACGTATTTTTTGGTAGATTTTGACAAAATTTGTACTTACCCGTTTTTACTTTAAGGCACTTCAAATAGTACATTTACTACGTTTTGTCATAAGGATTAATATACTTGAAGACCTTAGCCTTAAAACAGCACACATAACAAAACTCATTTTGTTCAGGAGAGGGTAAAAACATAATATCTTGGTTGTGAAAGACATTTACTGTTTCCATACAAAATAGCTTGGACTATTGTATGTTTTTAGAAATGCAATTTTTTTAATAGATATTTGCAAAGTTGTTGACATAGACAGGGAATCGAGAAATGTAATAATATTAAAATGGAAAGTGAACATTTGTTGATTTCAGGCTAAGGACTTCAATTAAGTAGTATTTATATAAAATTTGTTAGGCATACGTGCTTATATTAATAAACAAAAGAAATTCTGTACGTGAATAAACAAATATTCACTATACAATAAATACGTTTATGAACAAAAATACACAAGAAATATCGCTATTTCAATTTCAATAAAAATAATTACACCACAGATGTATAAATAAATATTATTATACAGATTAATGTGTTCCAACTTTATTTACAGTTTTTCAAAAACATGAATTGATATTGTAAGAAGTATTATCATCGAAAACTTACGTCATAAACTTACTGATGGATTCTAGAAATAATTTTTAACTTAACCTTAGTTATTTCAATATTTCAAACTGAATATATCGTCGTTGTTCTGGAAGAAGACACTATCTGTAAAATACTAGTTTTGAGTAATTGGACTTTGAAGTTTGCCAAATGTTTGAAATGTCATACATTTTTCATTTTGTTTGTTTGTACAAAACTGTTTTTAAGTAAAAGTATAATTTATAAAAATGAGTGTGTTCTGTCATACAGTAGAGTTTTAAATAAGGAACATTTTGGTATAACTAACTCAATATGTCATTTTTTCGATTCAGTGTTTTCTTTCAGAACAACGGCGATATTATTCCTTACCCATTATTCATTCGTTTATTTAATTGGTTTATTTTAATGGCAAAAATTTATTTTCAAATATTATAAAATCATTTTAAATTTTCATAATAAATTCAATTAATGGTGAACTTACTAAATGTTTAATTAGAAAAGCGATTTGCGTTATTATACGTGTTTTATTATGTTATTAAAACTTACAACGTTAAAATGAATGATCACGAAATGAAAGCAATTGAGGAGACTGAAACTTGATAACTTTGTTTTAAAAAATATCTTGACGCTGCAAACCCCTTTAGCGTTGCCACAAACTTTTATTCTCAATAAAATTTTAGTGAAATAGCTTGAACCCGGAACAAAATCATCCTTTTATTCAGTGCTGGTGAAATGGTGTCACCATCTGTTGACTAGTACATTGTCTTTATGGAAAGGGTATAGAAAGATGTCTTATCATTTTCTATTATATAAAAATGCCTTTTTTTTATTCATGGATTTGTAGGATAGGGTATTTTTTATCATATAAATAGCTAATTTGCGATTAGAAATAAACAAACTGTTATATGAAAGTAATGATAATATTTTATTGAAGTATTTATTGCACAACTTGAATAGACCAGTAAAATCTAATAATACAATTTTCATAAAGAAGAACATGTTTTGGTGTATAATATAATATTACTGGCTGTCCACTATTGGGCACTACGGAATCACCAGATTTCACCAGTTACAATTTTACTAATCGCTATCAAACTGGGAACTATAATCTTTGGAGCTGTACTTGAAGATCACTTTACTCAGTTAACTGAAGGCTGAATCGTATATAGAAAATCGTCAGAAGCATAATAATTTGTAATACCCCTAGATGCATTCCAGTGCAAATTCTCTAAAGTTATTAAATGTGACATCTATAATATGTTGTCGTCATAACAACTTAATACACTGCTACCTACCGTTATGACAGTGGTACTGATTTGAAGACCACTGCTAGATGACTGGAGGTTGGTTCATATATAAGTAACAATATACTTCCAGTACACATGTTCTTAATTAAGTTGCATTATCTGACATCTGTGATGTTATCATAGCAACCCGAAATAAAAAAAAATATAAATGTCAAAAAAATGAAACTATCAATTTTGTAAGAATTTTTGCAATTTTAATGTTACTCTACTCAAAAAAAAGTATTTAAAAATGAAAACATTTAAGAAGGTCAGCATTTTATAGAGAAAATAATAAAAATATATTGTCTGAATAGCACGTGGAAATATAAATCATTATAATTTAAGACATTGACTGAGGGTGCTTGATGGAATTTCAATTTCAAATTTGAATTATTGAGGTTTTGTACACTTCCATGTATTTTTTCACTAACGACCTGGGTTTCGCCTTTCGGCATCAACTCGAACTGACCTGATTCATTCGTGCGCTCGAATGCCTGAAGATGCCGAAAGGCAAAACCCGGGTCGTTAGTGACAAAATACATGGAAGTTTACAAAATCTCAACAATTCAAATTTTATAAATCATTAGTTTTTATTTTTTTAAATAATTAGGTACGTTTTTTAGAGAATACAAGTTTAAACTATTGAAAACTTTTTTCATGCATTGTAAATAGAATAAAGGAGAACCAAGTAGAATAAAAGAGTTTGCAAATCAGGAAATTAATTAAGAAAACAAATAAAGATACGTTGTGGAATAGTTTTGTTATGATTATAGCTGAATACAATGCTTCAATTGGTGGTCTTGAAACTCTCTAATCAACCATTAAATTAGAAGTCGCAAGTTCCTGTCATAAACAGAATACTGAATGTCATTCTCACGAAATGAATTAATTGGTGCTTTTCCATATGTATTTTCTTCAAACAACGCTACACTAGTTAAATGATCTATATGTTTTATTTCCTCCATAATGAGTAGTGAAGGTTGAAGCAAATAGTATTGATCTATTAGTGTCCGAACAATACTAGTGCCGAGTCAGTAAGGCTCAACACCATTATGTTGAACGAAACGATTTTTGTATTTGCTTTATTTATGTTTATTAGGCTAGTAAAAAACAAAGAAAATTTATTAATACAGTAAAGAAGTCAGCGGTCACATAATTTTTCACAATAAGAACTAAATGAGTAATACACATTCATTTTTGGGAAATATACATGATTTTTATTTAATGACACTAGAAATTAATCCATCAAAGTCAATATTATTACATTCGGCTTAAAGGTGTTGAGCCTTACTCACCGGGCACTGTTAGTTAAAGACCGAAACGCTTAAATACAAATACATCACAGCTGTTTTGATATACAGCAAATTAAAACATAAATGATAAAAATTAAACGAATTTTATAAAAATTCGTAAGCGAGAAACATTTCAAATGTTCAATGAAAATTTAATACCATGAATTTTCAGCGAAGCTATTCACGCATATTTCGATTCATACAAATTGATATGCTTTAACTTTCTTCTTTAAAAAGGGAGCATAACACCTGCAGCGTGAGAAAAATACAATTTTCGATTCTATTTTCTGAATCAAGACTCAATATTTGATGTAGAGAATATTCACCGTACAGAAAACCGCCTCTCTCCATATCGTGGATGAAAGGTTCCCGTGAAAGAAATTTCTTTTTATTTTTATTTTTTACAAAAAAACGACACCTTGTAATTTTGCATATCAAATATATTTTTGGTATAACGTGTTTTGAAAATAATAATTGAAAACAGAGTAATTTTTAAAGTATACATGAATGATTAATATATTATTCACCATGCTAAATAGTAAAAAACTTCATATGAAATTGAAATGATTTACTTTCACACCTAAGAAATAGTCGCGATTAAAGATTTTAAAGTTTTGACAATTCGTTGTCAGTAAATGACTTAAGTGGTGTTTCATATGAAAAGCCATTTAAAAATACCCCGAGGCTGTGCATGTTATGGGTTGATCATTGTATATATAGTAAATAAATGTGTATTGTATGATTATTATTTAAGGTACTTTTTTGTCAGAAACTGGATTGAAGTCGATTTAGCGTTTGCAACAAACATTGTAGAAACTGTAGTCGTGAATGAAATTTTACAGGGAGCATTCACGCGTGGAAAATATATGTATAATAAAAATTCTATTTAATATTAACGTAACAAAATTCCATTATTATGTCTTAAAACAAACTATAATACATTTTCATTGTGTTAATTACGTTATTGAAGGAAAACCACCTTTACACATATTTGCGTCTCAAAATTATATTCATATAAGACATTAATTAACAAATAACTGAATATTTATTATATTTTAATTGAGGTGCTCAGATCCACTTAGGCTTAAAAATTTGGTCACAGCTTGATGGAGGAACATAATTAATTGCATTTCAGGGGTGCGTAACACGGCAACATCGTAATAGGCACGTGAGAAGTTATTCCGCCGTTAAATAAGATAAGGGTCAACCCTTTCTATCCAGTTATATTCTATATTCAAATCAGGGATCCCATCTACCTGTGATTATATTACAGTCATCACACACCTTTTAAGTATTTTTGAATGTGTTAAAAATTTGATATAGAAATAATTGTAACCTAAATGTGCCATTGCAAAAAAATCCACAATGCCTCTAGTGGTACATGCGGCGATTATGTACGCGTACTAAATGAGAATGGGATCTTTAAACCTCAAAAGGTATTGAAATAAATTTAATGTACTCATTAGGTCTACAACAAATCAAAACATAAAAATGAATCGGAATAACGAGTTTTTTTATTTTTTTTAAATAAATATGCTACATATATTCTTTGATTTTCATGATAAATTCCTTTCACGAAAAGATCTTGTAGTTCACAATTTTAAAGAGTTTACATGGTTGCAAAAATACAATTTTAAGTTATTTATATAATTTATTGTGGATACTGCTTAAAAAAATGCTTTAATTTATTAACTGTTAATAAAAACATAGTCTTAAATAAAATTTGTACATACTGTGGAAGATTGTTATAAAAAACATACCATTTAAAATTTGGGTATCACCAAGTAAAATACATCAAAACTATTTCATAGTTTAGATGTTTAGAATCACTGTCTTATTCGAATATATTAAATTTATTCTGTATGTTTATATCATAAAGTCTAGGAATACGGTACGTTTCTTTGAAAATTGCCTTTATAAGCCTCACGCGGGCTCTTCGTCGAATGATCATTCAATCTGAAATAAATTTATACGATGAATAAGAACAGAAAATATCACAGCCAATTTTCAGTGAAAGGAGAAAGCACAAATTACTCGAAAAATATGTATTATAAAATAGTTTTAAGAGAAAAGAGTGATTTATTATGTTTCTCAAATTAATCATTAATAATTTCTGAATATAAATGGTTAATACGCTGTTCAGTTGTTGGTAGTTTTGAATTTGGTCTTGAAATTATTTTCAGACTTATTTGCAATATAAGGTTTTATACTTAAAATTTATTTGCTTTGTAACACTTGTGGATTAAACGTGCAACTATTTTTATTCCGAGTATATCGCAAACTAATATTCATTTACATATGGATGATTAAATTTATTGTTATGCTAAATAAATATTACAATTACGTGACATAAAACACAAACATATTAAGAATATCGTAGATCATTTCTGAAGGAAAAATTATCATGAAAACAGGTTTTTCGTTTCAAGGTATTTAGTTATATTAGTTTTCATGATGGCGTGAAGGTGGGATAGTTATCAATTATATGTTATAATTTTTAAAGCGAAAATTACTTTGATATTTTTTCATTATTGCAATGGATTTCTACAAAGTGAATGAAAATTCAATTGACAGCTTAGCGGTCATAAAAACTATTATGTTGAGAAAACCCTACCAGTTTAACCTATTATTTTATCTACAATAGATTGTTTGTCAAAATGCTTTTCTCTTGTCAATCCATAATAGTTATAGATCTTTTATTAAAAATCATTATTCAAAATACCAAATTTTAACTGTTACTATATTTGTATGTATAAAGACTTTTTGGATCATATTCGCTCCTTATGTGGAGCATATGACCACTATGTGGCTTATTAATGATTCTCTGTCACCGCCAATCGTTTTGTTTCCTCCCATGACATGCCATCCGTCATTTTCGTCGAGTACATCCTGCGGATAGTACCCGACGGTCATCCAGAACACTATAATCTCACTGGTCGGAAGAAGAGGCAAGTAGGATTGAGGATCTCCGAAGGCATCGGCAACACGTGATCCAGCCAGTTTCAACATTTTTCCATGACTTGAGCTTCGAGAATAGATGGTTACGTCGGATATTGGGAGTGAGGTGATTTGACTTAGGGAAGGAGTTCTGAGATTACGGATCGTACCCGGCAGCGCCCTGTTACGTCAGTGGTCATGGAGAGACGAGAAACGTTGGAACTGGCTGAAACTACATCGACCGATTTTTAAATACGTTAAATATGATGTTTTAAATATGTTTAATGATGAAGGTTTATTTTGGAATCCTTCAAAACTGTTTGAAGAAGTTTATAAATTTACAATTGAGGCCTTTTCTTTTAATATAATACTGCAAGAAAGTTTACATCGTGATTATGGCTTCCAATTAACCGGAGATTTTACCTAACCGGTTTTCGGTTTTTTTTTGACAAAAAAACCGGCCATCCGGCTTAAACTGAAATATCTCGTTTCATTAATTTCAAAAAAATCATATAAAGTATTTTTTTAAACTACACAAAATTTAAACAAAGAGTGTTTTTTTTACAAAAAACAAAATTTTAATTTTGATATTAAAACTTAAACTTAATGATTACAAACTTTAATAATAAAATAAATAAATCAAAATGTGGGTCCTATGGTCGAGAAAACATCTGGTTAGGTTAAGTTAGTGGTGATATAACAACTTGCCGCTCGAATTTTTATTATTATTTATGGCACGTCATATTTTTTATGACGGTATATTTTGTCAAAATTTGCGAATGGATATACTGTATGACCAGAACATCCAACTAATTAGGTTAAAGTAAAATACAGTTTTATTACAACAAATTTCTATTGCTTATTCTTGAAACAAAACTTTCTTAAGTATTACTAGCTACATAAAAAATTAGCCCTAGTGTTTTAGTAAAACGTCAAATATAAACAATATATCTTTAAAACCAGCAGAAGAATAGAATTTTATTCCAACAAGCAAGTAACGGAAATATCCATAAAATAACTAGTACACATAGACATGAAAATATTTACTACGATTGTAGGTTATAAATGTAATCGGCTCTGTGGTTCAGTGCTTAATGCTGTTGGATACGGTTAAGGATGTCTCGGGTTCAAGTCGCGGTGCGGAAAGTTTCATAAATTGATTTTTCAATTGATTTATGTTCTTAAGCATGAATGTTTGTAATGTCTGAAACTCTCTACTACCCATCGGATCCTAAAAAACGGAGCGAAACGAGAGAGATTAGCTAACCACTAGTCCTGTCCTAGCTCTATCCTTCTATCCCTACTCTCTTCGAAGAAAAATGGGTTGAAAAACTGAGTAACAAGCAGTTCTCGTAGAAAAACTTCTGTTGAGATACCTCCATTAGGAAGACATATGCTCCACGTTGGGAGCAGTTTTGGTAAAAAAAATATATTACTATTTGTCACTTCTTCAAAATGGATTTCTACCAACTAAATGCTAATCAATTAATTATTAAAAAGTATGATCAGCCTATAGGAGCAGTCGACTCAATGGATTTTTATATTGGAAGACATGAAATATTTATTTTTATTATTTTATACAAAGCGGCGATTATTCAACAATATGTACATTTTTTCCTCTTAAAGGCGTTAAATTTTAAAAATAATATAAATAAAAGAATTTTTAAAAATATTTTTTAAAACGCGGTTAACCACGTGAAATAAACCAGGTTTCGGTTTTTTTTAAAACAATCGATAAACCGGCTAACCGGTTTCGGTTTAAACCGGGTTGGAAGCCCTACTTCTATGGTTTTAAATATATTGAAAATATTGAATAATAATTTGCACATTTTAATGAGAACAAGTTTCCACACCAAATAATATAGCAATTAAAGTTGCAATGATTAAAAGAATGACGTCTAGAAAGTTTAATAAAAGATATATTAATTATTGATTGAATTAAAATTTTATCATAATAAGGTTAACCCAAAAACTATTCAATATATATTTTAAAATTATTTTGGAATTCACTTTTTAACTTCTCATTATGTTTTTAAATAAATTCAATGTTTTTTTTTCTTCTTTCTCAGAGATTAAATATTTTATTGTTTTATCCGCAGAATATAGATTAATTATATCTATTAATTATATCCATTAGTTATATCCATAGATTAATTATATCTGCATTATATTAATTATTGATGGTGAAACAATACATTGAATGCTACGTTATACATAGGAAATAATGTTTTTGTAACAAAACAATATAAAAAGAAACATGATAATAAAACATTGTCGATATAACTGTCCGATAGACGAATAACAATATCTTCCGCAATAGTTAGTCTGGCAGAAGAATACATCGATTTTTCGTCAGACAAGTAAACTGTTGTCACAGTGATACACCATTCTTTGGTTCGGTACTGTGACTCCATTGTCCTTTGACAATACGAACTGATATTTTCAGATATACAAAACAATTTTTCCACTTTTTACTATCTAGAATCCTTATTCTATGTTGAGTCAAATATATCCAATTATTTAACTAGAAACAAATACAACCGTAATACATGATGTAATCTTAATGTCAACAAAATTTTCGCTCCCTATTCGAAGTATTTGGCCACCATACGGTTCTTTCAAGATTGTTTGTCCCCCGCCAATCTTTTTGCTTTCTCTCAGGAGATTCCTGGGTCTCGGATTTCCACCGAGTACATATTATTGATTGTAAAAAACAACCTTCTAGAGCGACAGAGTACATCCGGTTGGTAGGAAAAACTGGCAGGATTCAGGATCCCACATGTTCAAGTCAGGTCACTCGTTGCTTTTTCACACAGCTGGAACAACTTTTATCAATATAATTTTTTAAATATTTGATAGGAATAATAGATATAAAGAAACGCAACATAAAAGTTTATTGTAATATTATTTAAAATGCGTTAAAATGTTCATGATTTTACATCATTGATTGATGGATTAAAATAACACATTTGTAATTATTTTTCGTTCGTTTATATTTTAAAATCTTTTCAAATTAATCCAGCATATATTTTTTGATAAAATTTTGAAAGAAAAATAATTTGAAAACATTATCAGAGTAAACTCTATTTTTATAATACCAATTGTTAGTTAATTCTGTATTTCTTTGTTATATAAAATAATGTTTTTCTAATTTGTTTAAATGTCTATCGATGTTAATTAAACGTATTCAGAATAAAGTATTTATTTTACCTTCTATGTGATCAGATATATTTAGCTTAGCTTGAAAGGTTTCACACTCCTCCGTCGTACAAAACAAATCGAACTCCAATAACGCGAACAGTTACCGAGGTCGATTTGTCAGTCAGACTTCTATAACAGTAGATATGAAATATTATTGCAAATCACCGAGAAAAAATAATACTGAGATACACAATATTATCAAATAAATATGGTTTTTCAAATAAGAGATGGAATATTTAATGATGCATTTAAATTTGTTTCAAAGGTAATATCAGAGACACAAATTGGTTTATTTATAGAAGACAGTTTAGAAACAAAAATTAATGTTTTGTGTAAGCTGTAATAATTATTTCATCTTATTTTTTTTATCAAAAAGGGCATTACTAACAAGTAGTATAACTATTCTTTTCTTAATTAACCATATTTAATTGCTGTATTTATTTATAATCGAGCATTATACCGAGGAAAATTGTATGCAACAAAAATTTTGAATGTTATTATATTTTTTTTTTTAAATAAAACACAATTCATTTGTACTACTTTCACATATATATAATGATCAGGACCGGTCTCGCTCATCACGAGCATTATCAACTGATCTCAGTAAAACATGTTGATATATAATTTAATTATTAAAATATTTTATTTCAATATTTATTTAGCATAATTTGAGTTTTTGTAATCAACGCAATTTTATTCAACAACGAAATGTTAAATTTAACAGTCTTCAAATATTCATTAGCAAACATTATTTTACGCAAAATAACTACTGGCATTTAAAATATCGTTTTTGAAGTTTGTATTTGTTTTTCTGCAAGCCGCACAAAATTATTCGCTACGCAAATATGTCATGTACCGATATTAATTATTACAACCAGTGATCAGTTAGGTTACTTTAACATATTATTCCTTACTTATTCCGTTTTTAACATTATTTCTAGAGTTTATCGATAATGTTGAAAACACGATTTGGTTTTGGTAAAACTTCTTTAATAACAACAATTTTCTTAATCCATTTTAAACTATAAATAAATAATAATAGTGTAAATAAATTTATGTATTCTAATGAATATTTGTTTTCAATTTCCAATTTCAGTAGTGGACCTGGTAACTATGAGTCGCAAAAAGTATTTTCTATACTCTACCAATAGACATGATTATAATAAGGCACTACAGCACAGTAATGGCTCTATTTTTTACTCTAGGGGCGTCTAGCTGCTGAAACTAATAAAAATCATCTACAACTTTGACAACATAACCGATCTTAAAATAGTCGAATAGTCAAAAAAACTATTTAAAATTTTATAATAATTTTTTATTTAGAATGTAGACGACTTTTTATGACTATTAAATAAATAAAAATAATATCTAGAGATACCGTAATTTTGTAATAAAGCAGATGTTTTTAAATTACAATCAACTCGAGGAGAAAAGTCGTTAATATCAGTCGTGTGCTAGACTTTAAATGTGTAATTGGAAAAATATACATTTGACATTGATCCTGATTCCTGACCAAGGATTGATCCCTAAGCGGGCCTTAACGGGAGGTTTCGTTGGCGTTAGTACAAAACAAGAGATTGAGGCGATATAAAATAAATATAAAAAAAAAAAACTTAATAAAAAAGTCTTTCCTCATTTTTAATATTTTCAGGCTAGAGTTAAATGGAGAAAAATCGATATTAATTGTAAAGAATATCTTTCTATTATATAATATGAAAGGAAAATGGCAAAAGCTTTAATAATTGAAAAATGAGTGAATATGCCATAATGACTACAGTGCATGTATGCATATTGGCGAAAAGGCACCAGTCGAATCAATGCTCTCGAATCAGTAAATTTCACGTCTAAGCATCACATTTTTCATCAAATGTCATATAACCGCAAATCTTATTTTGGCTCTCCAGAAAAGTACCAATCTTAACTCATTTTTCCTTTTGCACACAGATATCAATTCACACTTTATATTTCGCCATATGTTTATAAATATAACGCGTCTCACTGAAAATTTACAGTTGATACATTTGAAGCGATAGTGTATATTTTTTCTTATACATTCTTAATACTTTCTGAAAGCTATTAGAAAATTTTCGTTTTACCCATTTTTAACAAGTTTATGAAAAAAAGTATTTTTTTACATCGGCCACCAAGATAATTTATATATAATAAATCGGAATCATGAATATTGAAAATAATGTGCAAGTTTATATTAATTTCATGACTCGGCAAATATTGATTATCACGAAAGTAGTGCTAAATATGGATAATGACTTATTATAAACAATTAAATGACGTTATAATTTTGTTCGCCGATTCATTTCAAATGAAAAATTAATAATGAAAACAATTTAAGCTCAAGTAGTGAAAACGATACGAAAAATTGCATTCTTTTTACTGTTTTTTTTATCAAACTTTGCAATGTGAATTTTACGTCGACATATTTACAGCAAGGGAAGTTTAACCGGAATATTTGTCGCATGCACTGTCAGGCGTAGTTGATGCTATGAAACAATGCAAGCAAGTGGTTTGCGTAATTGCGCTTCATACATTCCGCAGCAAAACTTTCCCATTATCACAATATGCTTTGAAACAATAATTTAAAGGAATCCGAAATAGAACGCTAACCATTAAACGTTAAGTGCTTAATTCAACATATTTGTTTAGCAAATAACTTTCATCTTACATTATTGAATGTATAAAATCATTAAATGAAAACCAATTATGCGCAAATAGAGCAAGATTTCAGTAAATCTCTCTTTTCATTTTTTGCTATTTTACATATTGTAAGTCAGCATATTTAAACAAACTGAACGATCCTTTTAAAATGAAAAAAGCACGTCCCACGTGTGAATTAGTTGCGTTAACTCATTATATCACAAATAATGGGCTTAGTATCATAACTCATAATCTATAAAGATCTATCTAAGCTTAAAAAATCCCATCTAAAATTAATGTTAATTTTAAAAACTTACATTCTCCAATGCCCTATAATTTTCTAAACTAATAATTTCCATTCAGAGCGTGTGTGAGCGTGCAATATTGTACTTTCATGTCCACCAGTGTTTGTTTACATATCATGATATGGAACAGATCCACAGTTTTATTTGTCACAAACTATCCATTTATAACTGTGGCATGAAAACGGTTTTTTAGGTTTGCCAAAAAAAGCATTGATAGAAATTCTGAGCTATGATACTAAATCCGTAAAATGATAAAACGTTTATAAAAATAAAACATTTTTTGTAATAATTCTACACTTTTCGATTAATTTCGACTATTGAAAAAGTAAATATAGCATAGTTTTTCATTCAATATTATGCATGCCTAATGAGAAGTTAAAACAAAACAATTGATGTATTATATATTGTAAAATTATGAAAAGAATTATAAAGAAATTTAAAATAAGTTATCGTTTTGAAAAAACTGTATGTGACTCAAAATAAAATTAAGTGGATTTTTCTCTTAACAGTATGTATAATTTTAGAATTGGTCATTTTCTAATGCATTTGTTTACATAACACTTTATTAAAATATTTTAAAATAGTACACAATTCTAAATTTCTATCAGTTTATCGTTCAGCGAGTGAAAACTTACAACTGATAATTTAAAACGTATAGAATTGCAAATTAAGTTTTTTTTTCGTAAATTTGATATTATTTTTATTAAGTCTTTTCCAAGAGTAAATTGGCAGACGCCGAAAATTTAGCTAATTAAAAGCTTTACTTTAATTACTACAGCTGAATAGCTTTTAACCAATCAACTGTAAATAGCCTAAAACAAAACAAGTTAATTTGATATACTATCATAGTGTAACTTGCCACAATCTAATTAAAACACTTACAACCTAAAGAATTAATTCTAAAACATCTGTAACGCTTTTCTTACAACCTTTCCTTAATACCTTTGTGTTCGAGACAAGTGGTATACCTCCACGACATAAGTTTAAGCGTATATCTGGTAATACGCACAGCCCTAATTACCTGGGGTTTTGGTCCACAACCCTAGCGACCTCTCACTTGCGGGAAGACTGAGAATTAGAAAAGCTTTCATGCTGTAGGGGTGGTTAAATGAAAATTTATTGCATGAAAATATCGTAAAATTTCGTCGTGCGATATAGAAAATATTGCTTTTAAAGCGACAATTTCTAAAATATTTACTACCATATAAATAACCTTTGTGATAAATTTCACCTACCAACAACAATTAGTGTTTTTTTGAAAATTATATCTATTAAAAACCTTCTTCCAGAGAAGATAGAGATGGATTGTGTAAACATGTTACTAATATTCGTTTTTCAAAAATGTGAAGAATCTGATTTTAGTAAGTAAACTAGAACACGTATAAATACTGACATAATTTCCCGAGTTCAGAGGATTACATAAAATACATTACGCTTCGGCTTCATGTCATAGAAATTCATTCAACGCCATAGCTTTTATCAAGTTAACTATGGCTTATTCATTTTATAGCGAAAGTAAATATATTCATATTAATCGGAATATAAATATTATATTTATCTTAACTTATATTTGTTTTTAACTTAAAAGACGTTATTAAATGTTTATAACATAATGCACTCTTAATTTCATCTGAATTTTTGTCGTAATGAATGCAAACGATGGAATTCTACAGATTCATATTTTTAGTTTTAAGTGAATCACCCTAAAATTTTACAAGATATCACATTTCAGTGTGCCCTCAAAGTGTAACATATGGATTCCTAAAAGAGAATCTCAACATAAATTAAAATTAATTTATTTAATCTATAATTTAATTGAAAATTGATTTATGACTAGGCCATTTTGAAGATTCAAAACTGTATAATATGTTGAATATGTAGAACACCGATGAGCGATGAATACTCAGCTACAAGACCGGCGATAATTATATAGAGAGATTGATTGAGTGACTATATTCGATTTCTAAAAAAGAAGTGATCGGTCACAAGGGTGTTTTAAAAGAATATTTTTTTAAAGAAAATAATTCACCTTTGATTCATGTTTTATTACCACTGCCAAATAAGCTTCCATAAGCTTAGTTAGTGATGTCCTCTACGAAAGCTTCTGTCCAACACTTGTCGTCCGTTTGGCGTTTTCGCTTCGTCTAATCGAGTTACTTTGAACGACTTGTAGGAAGGACTATATTGTACAAGAGAGCAATAGTTAAGAATTTTTCGTTTACTGAGCTTAATATTCTCCGAAATACGAAACTATTTTTTGTCTAACACCATTAAAACTTCTTTTCTTCAACTTCAATAATTCAACATAAAATTAAAATTGATAACTTACTTATCCCACTTGGTTTATTACTAACGTGAAGAGTCTCTTTTGTCTCTTTGAGAAGCATCTTCAGACAGACTTCAATAATTCAAATTGAATAAGTATGTAAACTTGATATTGTTTTTTTAATATTACATTGAAGCTTACTTTCAATCAAACAAATATTGTTTAATTTTTTTAACATCGACGGCGCTTTAGCCAATTGATGTTACCCTCAAAATTGAAATTGTTTAGGAGAGAGTAAAAACTGTTTTCATCGAAAACATTATATGGTGAGTTGCATTATAAATCTTTGAAACCCACTCCTTTTAATTCTCATGTTTGCAGATATGGGAGTACACGTAGGGAGTGTCGATACAATAGTGGCTTACATCAAGTGCAGGGTCGGAGTGTTTAAACTTAAAATCAATGTAAAATGATGTTTCGTTTCCAAAAAGTGCAGAATTTATTTTTCTAATTTTCTAATTTACATCTTTCCATCTCATCCGAGACCTGCTCTGTCGTCTTTAAAATGAGCTACAATGATTAACTGATTTTCATATTTTTTTAAGGTTATATCAATTAGCCAAAACACCATCGAATATTTAACAACACTTAAGCTAAGTCACTGAAAATCGAAATAAAAAACAAACAAAATCAACGGTTGGGATCAAAAAATTAGCTGGTGAATAGTGTGATAGCATTCAAGTATTTTTTTTACTGATACCTAAATATTAGTAGTGAATCGGTTAAATGCAAAATACATGTTAATTTAACTGTACTATTAAAGTCGAACTATATGTTGAAATCCTCTTTTTCTTATCTCATTCAAGATATAACATTATTCTTCTTTCGTGACATGTGACACACTTGTTTAGTTGATATCCACAGAATACCCTTAACCATTTTCTTTGATTTTATAAAAGCTTTCAAAACAAGATTAACTTATTGAAGTTGTTTTTGTTAAAGATAACTGTTATGTAAGTTCAACAGTCTGGTGTTGATCAAAGCAAAGCTCTGCTTAGAAGAGGTGACACAAGAAGTTTTCGGGGCCTGCCGTTGTTACTTATTGACAAATTGCTTAAAATTGTTAGACGATACAAACTAATTAAATTTATGTTGGAAATAGGTTGTTTCATCAATAAGTTCAGTTTTTATGGGTATTTTTGGTTAATAAGCTACAACTATGTATTACACATATTTTTTTTATTTAATTTTAAATTTTTATATTATAATATAAAATAGATCATAGTTTTATAACAAAACTAGTAAAACAAAAAATTATTCTTTCACTGTAATGTAGAATGGTTGCCTTTGAGTCGTTTTAATATATTATAATATACTTTTTTATGTTGGTATTTTTTTAAATATATTCATTTTTGCAAAATGATAATGAAAATATAAAAAACTTCTATTCTCTCATTTGTGAAAAGTATTTTTTAGCTACACTTATTGGGTCAGTGATTATTTAAATTTCTGGTCAGTAAAAAATAATAAATGGTCAGTACACACGTAGTCAGTTAATAAAATAAATTGTCAGTTATTAAATCAACGGTCAGTTTTATAAATATATCTAACCTAACCTTTATTTATTCGGTAATGATTTACTAACCAAACATAATTATTAACTGACCATTTATTGAGTCAGTCTATTTATGGAATTAAATACCTTTTTTACTAGCGTTCTAATTCTAAAATTAATTTATCGCATATAAAATATAAGAAATAATTTATTCGTAGTTAGACAAATATTTCCATATTAACACTTTAAAAAGTTATTTAAAAGTTTAAGAGCATTATTGAACTAGTGAGTAGTATATAAAAGTGTTAACTTTTATAATTTATGATATCGACTGAGGGTGCTTGATTGAATTTCAATGTCAAATTTGAATTGTAAAGATTTTGTACATTTCCATGTATTTCATCACTAACGACCCGAGATTTATCTTCATGAATGAACTCGTCAGTTTGAGATGTATAAAATCTCAACAGTTCAAATTTGTTTTATTTTTATTGCTAATAATTGAACAAAATCATAGCACAACACCGTGATTTATCATAGCGATCGTTTCCCACAACAGTTGTGACATGATAACTTCAAATCCAGATTTCCGAAGCCATAACTAGTTTGCGGCAAATTGAAAATATTTTCCAACAGTAAGTAACATGTGTTCGAAAAGAAAATAAAGGCTTTTATATTAAGGAAGCAAGCAATTTATCTCAACTTTGATATAATTTTAACCACGTTCACTACTATACAATCTTAGGGATATGATTCCAATGTTGAAAGCGTGACGGGATTAAACAGTAGGACAGATAATGACTAGAATGCAGGTCGGAGTTCGTTCAGCGAGTGACGACAGAAATCACGTTACGAGGGCGGTTACAGAATTGACGTTAGGCGGTCGGTTGCAGAATGAATCCGGTTCTTAGTTTTTTCTTTATTTATACTGTCGTGTCAACCTACTTTAATCGTCATGACTTGCTTCGATGAGTGTTTACCTGTTACGCAGCGTCTGCAGAATCCATGTCGAATATCGGTGAAATGAAATACTATTTGCCAATTAATTATGCTTTGTGAATAATGCTGCTCTACAGGTGAGTATTACGATTCGTAATCTGCAGCGCCATGTATCCTACATAGTGTTTTTCCAAACCTCCTCTTACCACCGATTTTTTTAAAAATCATGTCTTCATATCCTTTCATAAAAGATAGAGTATGTGTAGATAGTTTTCTTTCAGTATTTATCTCAAAATTTCATAAAATGGTCAGAGTCGGTTTCTTTCAGGGATCTTTTTCAATTTTCATCAGTCAAAATTGCATTGTCCCCGTTCAAATCCGGCACTGATCATAATATAAAAATTATGGAATTAGTAACATCAGCTGTTTATTTTTAGTATATGTATATACATATATTACAATAAGTCGCTGAGTCACTAAACACGCTTGCGAGGGTTTTTAAAATTTTGAGTAATTCACGAAAAACTGTTATGGGTAGTACGATAGTTTTAAGTATAGTTTAAGTTATTTTGTGTTTACCGGTGAATAAAGAAAAATAAAATATTCATTTACACTGTCGTTCTTTTGGAGTGCGTCGACCGTATAAAACGAGGATCAAAAAAATAGCATAGTTAAGGTTGGAAAAATTTTGAATTTCGAACAGGGGACGAAATAAGAAGAAATTTTAGACTTGCAACTAGAAAAATTGATAGATCTTTCGATAGAGCAGATTCGTATAACATACTATAATATTTTCATTAAATCACGAATGTACTGTGAATAAAATACATCTTTTATGAATGAAATGAGTCATAATCAAAACGTATGAGTGTGGTTTCAGATTTAAATAATTAAATTATACGCAGAATTTTGAGCTTTCAGAGAATGTCATATTGCCAAATTAATCAAATTTCTGAATTCCCACGAACGCCGGGGATTTGAAAAAAAACATATTTATTTTTGTAACAATTAATGAACGTGAAAGGTTACCGAAAAATTCAAATTGTTTTTAACTGCGCGACGTCATACAATTAAAAAGCCCGTGTAGAAAATAAACTTTCTCGAGTATTACACCCTTTTGTACGTTTTATTACATGAATAGACCATATTCGTACATCTGCCCACACGACATTATTTCATTTTTAACTTGTGTTCGTTTCGCAATATGCTCTCTCTTCTAATTTACGAGTTTTTTTGCGTTCAAAAAATCTTGCATAAAATAAATTTATGTTACATTGTAAAACACATAAAAATCTATTTTTAGAAATTCTATGTTTATTAATTCTACAGATCCCTGTAATTTTGTTTAAAATACACTACCCGAGATGATCTTGTCTGATAGTTGTTAAGTTTTAACGCTTCCAAATTAACATACAAGGTTCGAATCCATTAATCAATTATTCATAAAAATTAAACACAATGTAAGGAAGTATTTCAAGATTAAATTAGGCTTATTTTATTACATATTTTAACGAAATTTTTATAACGGTATTTGCTAATATAGTGAAGCCCCCAATGCTATGAAACTGTAAAATCTGGAAAACGATTTATGTAGGATTATTTAACACTGTTCTTGTTTCTAGGAACTGTAAAAGATAAAGATAAACGAAGGACAACGATGAATCCGAGAACTATAGATCGAGGTTCCACTTTAATTGCTTTTAAGCAATGTTAATGACATTTAAATTACTTTATACCAAAAATCGTGTAAACTAATTTCAAAATTTTAAATTAATATATAATTAATACTTGTCAAATATAATGTTTCACGTAATAAAACTCATTCTGTGAGCAAAACTAATCATAATCAAGTAAAATAGTCGAAGTTTAAGTACGAAATATCGTTTGCTTTCTATAAATAAAATATTTATAAATTATACATTGACAATGATTATTGACATTCAAAATTTTTAATTTGGCGTATGTAATGCTTTCAATTACTCCCAATCTGAGACACTGAAGATAAATGAAGTTTGAAAGCAAAATTATTTACAAGTAATCCTTGCATCTGGCGTCTCATATCACTAATTTTAAGATAGTGAAAAATATGGTACGGCGCTTAAGGTAGTGCTCTAAGTAACACAGTTTTCTATTGAATTCTTGTTTACAGTAATAACCGAGCACTTTTTTGTTGTTCGTGTAATTCATAATTGCGTTATATTAAGAGAGAAAAAGAGACATAAAAAAACATTACAGGGAAGAAAAATAAACTAATTAATGTCAGCTGTCTATTGGATTAGAACACCGTGCAAAGTAATCCCATACAGACAAGTGAAAACATTGAAAAGTGGCTTAAGGAAAATCCTCTCTGAAATAACATTGATGAGAAAATTCGTTAAGAGCAGGTGCTGTAAACGATTTTCCGGTCCTTATAAATCAACTTGCTTTTAACCAACCTAAAATCTAGTTTGCCAACCTAACAGCCATTTGGGCCACAACTCATTTTAGTTAATTATGTTTATCCTAGTTTTCCAGCGTGTTTTTATTACATAAGAATATACAAATATATTTTTTTCCGTTTCAATATTTTACAAGGAAGAAAGTATCTGACATTACAGCTACAGGTATTTTGAAATCGCATGAGATCAGCTCGATGAACAATTTTAATATCATTCGATATCAACTCAAGGAGAAGACACATCACAAACACCCATGTCTAAGATCTAAATATAAGATTTAAAAAAACAATAATTTTATATTGATGTTGCCGTGACTTGAATTCAGGTCATCTTCTAGGTCTCTAAAGCTGTTACTCTCTCATCTTATATAAAAAAATCAAATTCTAATTAGGGGCTGATGAGTTTATAAAATAGTAAGAGAGACTGAAATTATTTTTAAAAATTGAATAACAATTACAATATATTGACGGATTCTGGTAATCAAAGAATTTTATATGAAATATTTTAAATTTAAAGTATACATTTAACAAATCATTAGGCAAAAAGAGAAAAAAGAAATGTTTGAATTATCTGCTAAAGCAAACTATAGTTCGAAATTATAATATAGCGACTACATTACATAGATACAAATTTTAAAAAAAAAAGTATGAATTTATAATATTAATCAATCCGAGAGCCAGTATAAGAAGCTTTTGCTTATATAGAAAGTAACTTTGGATTTATTTTTAAATTTGAAAAGTTTTCATCGTATATTTTTTTTACTATTGGAAAATATTAAAGTGTATGGCAACTCAAGTCCAACTGCTTTTCTACAAAAAGCACTATTAAAAGTTTTAAAAATGACGCAACAAATTTAATCCCAATTTAAAATTGTACTTTCGGTTTTGTATATTATTTGAATGAGCAACGAGGCTTTTGTTAAATTTTAATTGTTCAGATTTTGTACATTTTCATGGAAATGTTTAAAATTTATTTAAGTTTAACGCCTTTTAAATAATGTATATAAAAACAAATGCACATAACATTAGGCTAAGTCTTCCTATGATCACTTTTTTATTAAGTAATGAATTGATTGACAAAAATGTTTTGCCTAAATATAATTATGTTGTTACTATAAGAGCACCCAATCACGAGATTTCAGGATTCATAATTTTTCAATCGCGGTAATTTCGTGTTTTAAATTGTACATTCAAAATTAAAATTATGCCTATCATTGTTCCAATTGGAATGAGTATATGATTTCAAATATTTTTTTGGCAAGAGAATGGTTTTTTTTTATTAATCGATAACATTTTATTTAATATAATATTATTTTTATTATAAAATAATGCAACAAAAACCAGTAAAATATATTGTTGTCAAAACTATCTGTTCCTGTCTATGGCAATTACAAAGTACGAAAAGGATGTGGTCTCCCATTACATATTGTATGCAATAATTATGTAGTTATTACAAAAAAGTGAGTAGATAAACAGACCAAAGCACAAGTTGTAGTCGATCAGAAAGGATTTATTTTGAAATTTGAATTGTTTTTTAACATTTACATTAAATCTCGGGACTAATAGTAAGACATCCCCAGCAATACGAGATTGGCTTATATTATGAGAATTGAGATTGGGAGCCCTAAAAACTATGTTTTAATAATTAAATGCTAAAAGATAAAAACAGTGAATTTTTATACATTGTTGGATTGGAATTTTATTAAGTCTATATTTTTTAAACTCTATTTCAAAACCTAAAAACCTCACTAATTCTGTATTGCTTCAATTTAGAAAAAAAAATGTTGCTAAAATTCTATTGTTGTTAAATATTCTTAAATATTGTTAAAAGTACTTTTTCAAATAAGATTTATTTGAAAGAAGACTAAATGAAAAAGTTTGCATTACAAAGATAGTGTTGGATAGTTTAATGCAAGAGTGTAATTATTTTGTTTGGCGCAAGCTGCACAAATTTTCACAGCCCCCGCAAAATGAGAATTCCTCGAAAGTTTGCCCTAGACGCTTCTTATTGATGCACAAAAATGACTACGACGGATAAACCAAAAGACGAGATAATCTGATTGCCGTAAAACAAGCAAAAAATAATGAAATTTCGCCACCAAGCAAGCCGCGCGTCTCCTAATGGACGAAAATACAACTTATCTTTTTAAAGCTTGGGTCTCGTATCGTGGTATTAAATTATTTTCTTCGTTATTGACCCAAGGGATTTCCCCAGCCTAATTCTTGGAAATATTTTTCTAAACGCTTATCGAATGCAAAAAGCCGTTAACGTGTGTTATTTCTATCACGTTTCGATGATCATTTATGCAGGTTTCGTGTTATTGAAATGTTATGACAGGCCTCTGCGGGTTTTATTGAATAAATATAGATTTATTGAACAGTTACTTCAACTCAAATAACATAAAATTCATCCGTAAAAAAATATAGAATAAAATCTGTCTTTATTCTACAAATGTAAAATTTAATTTGATGTCTTTTTTATTCCATTCTTCTTGGCTAGGTGTCAAATATCTTCAAAACGTGAGTCTCACTTTGTTATACAAGCAGTAAATAAGAATATTTTGAATTTATATTTTTAAAAAATCGACATTAAAATGTATCAAACAATATTATACAATGCTACGTTATTATTAAGACAAGTTTTTTAAACTCCGTAATGTTGTTAAATGCTAGAACAGGTTTCCTCCAAAAAGCTACCTAATGAATAATTTCAACAACTCAGCTTAAAATTCCTACTCCCTGATCGATACCGACTCTGAATATATTATAAAAGTATGCAATATTTACAACAAATAATCGTATATCTTTTCTATCGATATGAAATATTTATTTGAGTTTTCCTACACTGAATATTTAACAAAATGCTAAACACATATGGTGATTTTTTATCATCTTAAAAAATAATGTATAAAATAAAATTCAATGTAAATATTTATCAAATTCAGAAAATAAAAATATATGACACCGGCAGACATTATTCATTTTTAAATTTGAATGCATTAAAATTGTTAAGCAAACACCAAAAAAGAAAGATTTTTTCATATTTAATACAAACAATTGCGTTACGAAATATCACGAGAGGATATTTATACTTTAGTTTATACAAGTACTTGAAGCAATCAATGGGTTAACTTATATAATAAATAAGCATAATTATTTAGTATTTTTATAATATCTGATAATATTATATAGTTGTGAGCAGTAGTTTTATTCTAAGCGAGATTGTTTCCTGGACAATTTAGTGTATAATATATACTTCTAACCATAGGCTCGTAATAAATAATTTTATAAAATAATGAATATTTTCAACAATTAAACTAAATTATTTTTAGTATACTCAACCTGACAATTTTTTTTAAATATAAATAAAACAGACAATATTATGCGTAGTAAAAAAATAGCATGAGAAATAATTACTCAAGAAAACACCGACTAACAAAATAAGACAATATACACTTTGTCGTAAAAACGTAAATAAAATAAAATAAGTAAGTAAACATTTGTTTTTCTTAGCAGTAGTATCAAGTTAAGAAGCTTCAAGCCCACTCGTAGCAATATTCTTAATGGGAGATAATATTTTGTTTGTAGATGGTTGCTCAGAAGGAAGATAAATAGTTTCTTTTTACTTGTAAAATTTTTTATTTTTATCAATACATCTTTAAACATACATTCAAGAATAATGTTAGTTCAATTATAGTTTTTGCCAAACGCGTTCAATACTTTGTAAACTTTTAAATATTTTTGTGTCAGTAAAAAGCGTTTGAAGCTATCATAGGTTCTGAATATTCTATGCAGTAACTTCGGAGAAAAATCTCCACAGTCCTTATTTACAAGATATTATAATATACAGTAATTGAACTGTAGTTAATTATTTGTTTTAGAAATCAAACATCATAGGCTAACATTGGAAAAGTTTAGTGTTTGAATGCAACTTTGATTATGTTTGAACCACTACTTCATTTTTTATTGAGTTTTATTGGTTTAATACAGTTGAAGTATTCAATAATAAAGATAACAATTTACATCAGCTAAAATTATTGACAATCATAATGAAACCTTCTATAACTCATTAATCCAAAAGAAAAATCTTTTTTTTCTTTTATATCAAACACAATACCCATATGTATTACCATTAATTTGGGTAAGTTTGCCATCGGTCAAAGATTAGCCCACTACATGGAAAAAGGTTCTGCTATAATACCATGATAATACTTATGTCATATGAATATTTTTTAGCTAAGCAAAGGTATTGAGTAGCTTCTGGTAGTAAAAATATGAATTAATGTGAAACATAATTTGTTTAATTTGTCAGCCGTCTTATATTTAAAAACTTATCTTAAATAAATTGGATTAGCCATTTTTTCAATTTGTATTATTAATCTGTAAACCAAATGCTGCATATTTTTTCCCATCTCAATTATGTACAGAATATATGAAAACATAAAGAAAAGTTGCCAAGAATTTATAATCACTGAATTTATTGTAATTACAGTGATTGTTTGTATCGTGGGCCAAAGTTACCCAATTTGAATACAAACTTTGTCCCACCTTGTTTTATCAATATTTATAATTCAATTATAACAATAAATCTATTTATATGTGAATTAAATTTCATCTTAAGACACTAGTACATCTCTATGTAGTACAATATCACACATAAATGCTGTAGAGAATAATGAAAATACAAAAAACCCTCAGAACTGCGCCAAAGTTACCCAAGCTGACGGTATTGGAAATAAAATTTTGAATATTTTTTTTTGGTTGTACACTTAGTTTTTCTTCCATATACACTTCAATAATACAAAGAAATCAAATTTACGTCGTTGTATTAAATTATGAATTTATTAATCTGTATTTGAGTTGAGTTTAATGAGATTTAATGTATTTTCAAGTTTTTATTAAACATCTTTATAAAATTCATCTCGCGATATATATCGACGATGTAATATATTTTGGAAACCGTATGCAAATATCAGCAAAAATGAACACAATTTAGATGAGACTAATTTATTTTTATCTAGTGTGTACTATATGCATAACAACCGACATTAAAAATGTATAGAGAATGTTTTATAACATTAAATTAAGGACACTATTGGCGTTTCCATCATAACCATCGCGATAAAAGAGTAAATAAATAATCCATAATGAATGGCCAAAACGAATAAATTTTCCCATTAACGTATTATATAATTAAATTTATAACTCACTAGAGGAAGAGAATATTACAGAACCTTTATTATAAAAGTAATTAAATTTGCGACGAATTAATCTGAAAATGGATTCGGGCTTAATTTTATTTTTGTCAAATAAATAATTACTTTGCTTATAAAATAAAACCATATTACAAACTGTGGTTTATAGCTATACTGTTGTCATACGGAAAACTAATAATATGTTGGTTAATGATATTATCATAAATTGAAGAAATCTATAAAAAATTACGGCTGAAATCATAGTTATATTTATTTGCTCAGAATGCGCCTTTTACTGTAAGCTTTATTTTTTCCTTACAACAGCGTTATACTGTAGAATCCTTTTGAAGTTCAATAATATGCTATCACATCACAGTAGATATCATTCTGAATTTAGCTAGAGGATAATTTCAATGGAAATGACACATATCGCTGTTCTTTGATCACAAAACTAAAATATGGTAAATGAAAGGTTAATCGTTAACGAAAACGTTATCAATACAGGTATTTTAGACCATTTCTTTAACTCTTGATGCTTAAAACTGATCGTGAAGTAATTTATTCATCGATTCAATTTTATTACATTAATATGTAATACTTAACTTTAATAAAAACTAGATTAAGCAATTATGGTGTCTTGTAGGTTAGGTAAAATATTGCACATTGCAATGGCACATGAGGACTACTATAGAAAATGGCAATTATAATAATATCGTTATAACCAGACCTATTTATTCAGAATATAAATAAGATTGATAACATTACAAAGAGTAGTTTTTAGCCGATCTTTATCTGCCTCATTTTCAGTTGTGTTTAAGTAAATATAAATTGAAAAGATCATTGAATTTCATGTCATGTCAGTTGAAGGTTTTATATCCAAATCTTTAATCATACAAAACTAAAGCATTGATCACTTAGAAATCTTCTCAGTTCATTTGCTGCTATTTTCATTTATTAATACAATTCAATATTAAATCGAACTCGAAAATTATTACTATTTTCGTAGAGTTGGGAATAAATAGATAGTAGAGTTGGCGCAAGTCAGTCCAAAGTTGAAAACTTTAAATGCAATCATGTTGAAATATATTCAAACCTAGTTTGGTTCGCAAATGAAAGATGCTAACTCATTTCAGAATATTTATTTAGCTGTTTCCGTAGTTGAATAATTCATTTTTAATACGATCGATATATCTTATGACTTCATTTATGCTATTTCTATGGAGTTTTCTCATAATAACTTTTTGTTAATATTTTTAATTTATATTTTACTAAACACGAACTTTGTATGACTAGATTGAGATTGAGAAAAATGCACTCTAAAGACGATGAGCTGTATCTCATTCTTATTATAATATTTACATGTCAACTACGTTTATGGTATCAGAGAGCAGTAATAAACTCATCTACGAAGAAAATTTGATATTCTCTGACTCGAGACGCAAAAACAGTGTCTCGTTTACGCGGAGCGAGGCGCCTTCGTGCCGCTGTTTCACAACCAATACCCGAGGTCTGGAAACTTTTATTTTGACAAACTATTTAAGAAAAAAACACGTATGAGCAATAGCGCATCTAGCAATTTTTCATATGTATTTACAGTATGTCCGCTCCGAATATGGTGAATATAGTACGATAATTAAATATTACAATGATATTTTTGTATTACTTAAAAAAACCCAACTCGTTTATTTTTCGTTTATATATTGCGTCGAACAACTTTCACTTTTAATTCTGTAATTTGCATTGGTAATTAATTTAATGTTTTCTTAGTTAATTGCTTGATGAAAATGTAATAATAAGTGTGTATTGTTAGCTTTTAAATATATCCATTCTTCTGTTTAATTGCTATTTCACGGTTTGGTAACAACGTTTAAAACGTGTTTTAACTACAAAATTAAATTATAAAAAATTTATATCTTAGTTATTCCACTTGGTTTTTAATTTAATTTTATATTAAAAATGAACTTCCAGAAAGCTACCGCCGAATCCATAGAAAATATACGTGTTTGAACTATTTGAGAATCTTCTTTAGACTAAATATTCAACAGGATATTTTTTCGTCTCTGTTAAGATGTTGTCATGAAACTATAATTAGAACCGCATTTATTTAAAAACAGATTGTGGACAATAGTTTTTTCTGAGCGTTAATAGCAGAGAAAATTTGTACTATAGGATTAACTTTATCTACATTGCTTACACCGATAAAGTGTTATAAATTATTTAATGCGCGAAAAATAATATATCCTTTATTCAATAGATTTTCTCAAAAAAAAAAGTGAAATTATTTTTAAACAATCGTCTGTATCGAATACATATTTGTATTTAAAAATGTACAATATAAATAAAAGGAGTGGTTTTTTATTGTTGGGTAAAATTAGCGTTTTTACAGAATCACACAACTAATTCTTGCTTTTTCATTTGGTTGCAGGTGAGATTTTTTCTACTGCAGTGTTAATATATATTCATCGGTAAAGTGAAATCTATCGCAAAAGGTATTGATAATCGTAATAAAGCACTCTTATTATTTGCATTTTTTTTCGAAGACCAATTATCTATCATCAAATATCATGAAGAATCTTGAATATTGAAAAACAATATAAGAATATAATGTCCGGATCAATATATATTTCACTTATATTGAATAATCGAAAAGAAAACCCTAATTTTTTATGTTTTATTGAAAAAAACACCACACCTTCATATGATAAATATATATATTTTTTTTACTTTAAATAACAAAGGTTTATATGAAACTGAGGTTAACAGTAAAATTAACAGGGAACAATTTATTTCGAATTCCATAAGGGGGCCTAAGTCTTTCTTCAATATCGTTATTTTTTTTGTCCCAACACCCATGTTCTTCATCCGACAGTTGGTAACCTCACAATTTGTCATGAATAGATAGAAAAGTTCTTTCAGCCATAAATAATTGTGATAATGATGTTTTGACGACGATTATTTGAACTGTGATTGTAAATAAAAGCTGATTTAAGTTTTTCTACCAAGTCACATTAGATAATGTTTAAAATGTGTCCACAAACTTGCCCTTTGTGAAATCAAAAAAATCAGGGGTTAAATAATGTTTAAGCTAGGCTTCAGTTTGTTCACAATTCGACCTTTTCGATTTTTTTTCATCAGCGTTTTTCACGCTTCATGTAAAACGATAGTACATTGAATACTTATTTATGTAAAGTAAAAAACAGTTTTTGGCACAGGGAATGAGTTACGTGGTTCACTTAGCTTCCAATCTCGATGAATTCAAACCAATATCAATATAGTTAAACGATTTCCCCTGTAAATATATTACTTGCTAGTTTTAAAAAAAAATTCAATTATTAGAAATTTTCCACGCTTCCATAATTTTTGGCAATCACCACCTGGATTTCGCCATTTGATATCTTATGGTCACAAAGTAATCGGTAAACGTTTAAAAAAAGATAGACTGAACGATTAGCTATTTTCTTGTGATTTCCTTGCATATCCTTCTTTCTTTACTCTTTCCAAAGAGAAAGGTAAAGAGACTGATTTAGTACAACCTAAGAATTGAAAAACTTGGATTAAAAATAAATATAAATCATAAAAGAATAAATGGCCAATCAGAATCGCTAAGCCGAAGCATTAAATCAATGGCAGTATTTCATATTAAACATCTATATGAAAAAATATATCCGTATTATAAGCATAATATGTACCTCGAATGTTTTTTTGAATTTTAAATGATACCAAAAAAGGTTAGTTCATCGTTGCTTTAATATGTCAATCTAAGTTGGATCTTAATGTAAATAATTTCGACTCCAGAAAAAGCTCTCTCAGATTCGACGCTTGTTCAACGAAAAGGCCGCAATAATTTTACCATAATACAGTATGTATTACTAGTATTTCGTATTACCACACCCGTTATTTCGGTATTAAAAAACAAAGGAAATATTCGAATAGGTTCTGGTAATATCAATATTGCACCCCTCAGTACAACCATGTCTTGTCAAGTAACTAATTTTGAGTTGCTCTATTTGGAGTCCAAATGCCCTACAGTTGTATCCAATTAATATTTTAGCATAAAAATAATAATTAAATTTTAGATTAGATAAAGATATTTTATTTTAAATATTAAACGATGTATTGTATTCGAGTTAAATGAATGCAAATTCAACATTATTTTGCAAAAACGCAGATTATATTTAGACGTACTTTGAGTCAGATTTTTACCCCAAAATTTAACATTTCCATTAAAACGCAAAATGAATCTCTTTATTATAATCTTCAATTGAAAATTAATTTGTCCGAGAAAAGTTTTCAAAAGTTATTATTCACTGAGACAAAAATAATGATAAAAAATAATTCGGTGCCTGGATATTAAATAATTAAATTTTGAATGGTAAGTTTTTAAGTCTGATATTCTGAAGCAATAATACGACCAATTAATTGTTTTTTCACGTAAAAACGATGTCAGTTAATTGGAAAAATATCAAATATCTTAATATGATGGAAAACTAAAAAGTTCTACAGTCGCTTGGTAATTGGTAATTTAAATTCGAATCACATTTTAAAATTGATCAAACCAAGATTTCCATTATCGGCTTATTAATGTCGGAGAACATTTTTCAAATTTAAATCATTAAAAATATTAATCACTTTTTAAGGTCTTATTTAAAAACTTAATCAAACATCATTATTTTTGACTATTTAAAACAACTTTTAATATATTTCTACTTGTCTTATCACAGTTAATCCTTGATATAACTGATTTAAGATTTTGCAGACGAATTTTCCGTTAAAATTACTAAAAATATTTTTTTATGTTAAGGTAAATATAGGTACTGGTAATTAACCATGAGCCAGTAGTTGACTTTTTTCAATAAATGTTTCTGTTTTTAAAAGTGTAAACTGGCTGAAGCTTGAAACGTTGGGTTAGTTTATTTTAATGAAAACGTAAAGAAATAACACAACCAATTAATAAAATAAATACAATGTTTTGAATACCTCCGAGCAGACGTGATCTGGTTAGAAAACAATGCTGAAAAGGTATTTCAGTTGAAATATATAATAATTATTCTAAGAAACTTTTTACTTTGTCTAATGTATTGTTCGTGTTTTTGGAAAAGCATTTAATCCCAATGTTCGGAAAAATAACAAAGTTTTTCAAAAGGAGGTTTCAGATAAGCTCATCAAATGAAAACCTAAAGCCAAATCTTGGTTAGAGATTCCGATTTGTTTCCTTCTCTTGCGAATTTGAATTTCGAAAGAGGTTTTCCCGCACAATTAAACGATAACATTCCGAACATTTTGTCGTGTCTCTGTGATACGCCATTTTGTATTTTAGTATCGCAATTCTCAACCTTTTTTTGCAGAGGAAACGGCTAAAGCAAAATATTCAAGTTTCATATTGTTTAATTATTATATATTTCGTATAACTCTGAAAACATAACTAATTATGTTTTGATAACGTAAGCACTTATAAGCGTTAATCAAATATGTATGGTCTATTCAAGTGTGTGATAATCAGAATGATGACATAATTAAAAATGTATTTTTGATAGAACAAATTAGTTGCCTTTAATTTTTTAACATGATCGTAAACTCAGCAGTCAAATATTAAACAAAAAACTTTCTGTGTTGTACACTTAACAAAACAACTTGATATTCAAACTTTGACATTTCCTTCGCCCCTCGACGTTAAAAAAACCGTTTAATCGTTTATAAGCTGTCAGTTTATAAATCACAAATTTTGATTGGGAACATGTGCTTTCTTCTATTTTGTGTTGGCTTGGCGCCATTTTCCGTGTTTCGTTTTTTGATGAAAATTTATTCCCTCAACTTCCGTTTCCGTTTTTTCCTCAGCAAAGTTTTTGCAGCTGTGTCGATAAATCTTTCATACCCAAAAATATTTTTATGCATACATTATAGATTCGGTATATGTATTTAAAGAAATGTATTTACGATATTTTTATTGGCACTGGCAAAATTAAAAATTAGGCAAAAATTATTATTTTACAGCCACCGACCAAATTCAATGGAAACGTTGTCTCATATTAATTTTAGCATACGAATAATAATCGTGTTAGCAAAATTTTAGCAATGAAAAAATCAGAACTAAATTTCATATTGTTTTGATTGTTTTCTTCTTACAATAATCGCACTTTAATATAAATTCCTTTATATTTAATAAAACAAGCCAACCAATTGACAATATATTTACAATTTAGTAATGTTTCACTTGCACATTTGAAAACTGTAGTATATTTATGATTGACTATCTTAAATTACAGGGCCTGTATCACAGTGGTGAACGTAATTCTTGTCTCGGTGCGGTGCTAACGGTCTCATAAATTATTTAATCGATTTGTGGTTGAATGCATGCATTTATGCGAAGTCTGAACTCCTTCTCATCAATCCTATCCTATGCAGATGTGTAGGGATAACGATAAGCTAAGTCTTTTCCTAGCCCAATTCTCCTATCTTTACCCTCTCCGAAACAGTGAAGTTGAGCGAATGAAAAACTGTTCTCGTACAACAATTACTTTTGAGATAAACTTACTACTTGCTCATGTGTATTCCAAATTAGGAGCGCATAATATATGGTTAAAATCTAAATTAAGATTATCTACCGCACCTACAGATGTACTTAAGCTAAATTCAGATTACCGACCACAAATATTATAATATCGTTAAGATGCGATCTTATCAGTAACAACAAGATTTTGAGCATGTTTTTTTAAACGAAAAATAGTGTGACTTATTTGTTAATTATTAATTATATAAAATAATAAATTTGATAGAGCGATCGATATAACGAAAATGCCCTTTAGAGAAAGTATACATCAATAAAAAGAAGTTATGATCACCTTTAAGGTGTTAGCTGTAAATTCTGTACTACTTCCACATGTTTATAATGATCAGGACCAGTTTTTCTCATCACTAGCATTATCAAGTTATGATATTAAAAAACATTTATTCGATTACTAAATACATTAAAATCTTTGTGTGTACTATACTTTGAAATATATATAATGTTTGATAAATAAGTCCCTAAGAATAAATCTAATTTAAAATATACTGTCTTTGTAACTAAATATAAAGGTTAACTGTCATTTTTTTACTATATTGTAACTCAAGACGGAAAATATAAACCTGAAAGCAGATTAAATAAAAAAATACTCGTCTGGTATTTTTTCTTGGAACAAATAATTGGTATAAAATAAATCTGGAATTTGTTACGTTAAACAACTGATGGATATAAGATAAACTCATAATTTTTGAAGGAAAATCTTGTATTTTTCAAAAATTTCAAGCTAATCCTTTTTTTATCAATCACCTGTGAAGAGCTACTCTTTTGAAAAGCATTCATCGAAACAGCTTTGATGAATGAAAAGATATGGAGAAGACGAAGAGTTTTACCAAAGTAATTTAAAGCAAAACATTACCAAAAGTGGCGGGCTTTGTTTTGTTATTTTCTTAAAGGTATTTTCATTTAGAGGTTTCTCAAAAGAGGCCTTGTTTATTTATGCCTCTGCATTCACTTGACGTTTAACAGACGGCTTGAAAGACTTTGCAGTGTTTTGATGGACTGATGCTTTTCCGATGTTTAATTGATTTTATTATCAGCTTAATGTATTCGGTTAGAAAATTATTGAAACATGATGAAATAGGCGGGATATTTGAAAACGAAATATGAATTCAAAAACTCTAGACGGAGTAACCGATTTTCCAATAACTGTTAATTATTTGAGCTTCGGAATAATAAACGAAAAAATATTCAATTAAAACGCTTGGGGGAAGGCTTGAGACAACTAAAACGTCCACTTCTAATGTTAGGCAAATGGACTCTTAATGAAGATATCTCGGCAGACGTGATTCTACGTGAAATTCTTGTTAGTGAATTGCTTAACATCTCTTTTTCACATCGAAGTGTGTAGGGATAGAAGGATGTGGCTAGGACAGGAATAATTGTTACGTATTCGCTCTTGCTACGCCTCATTTTTAGGATCTTATATGCGAGAGAGACTTTTTAGTGATAACCAACATAATAAACATGTTAACAAAACAGTCCGTACAAGAATTCAAACCCTTTAGTCCCGTAATCAACGCGAATAACGTTGGCCACTGCACCACGAACCAGGCATATTTTTTAGACTTTTCAAAGTTTGAGTCAAGGGATTGAAAAATATTAGACTAGAGTATTAGTACGGCCGTGGTAAGACCAACTGTTTAAACGATGTGGTATTGTTTTAAAACGATGCTGTAATGATTTTCAATATCAAATAAGTCGGTTTAATCAAGAACAACTCGTGTATTAGCCTAAAATAATCATTATTCGTTAAGAAGCGCCAAAAGCACTATATTTAACATATTTAGAACTCGGTTTGCGGAATGGGAATATCTAAATCAGCTGATGAGTTTTTAAAACTCTTTCAAAGTTAAAAGATTTTTTATAAAAAAAAGCTTTTCCCAATTATTACATCCGTAGAAGAAATTGTAACGGAAATTTATTTTTCCTATAACCATACGAACAATTCATTCATGCAGAAGCGTGCATTCAGCTATCTTGGTAAAGATGCTTTTAATGTTTTGAATGCGTCAATTACATGTTTAAGAGGCAGAATTTTCTCTCTCCCGATCGAGTTACAGCGTTCAGAAGAGCGAATCAGATTACCAATTCAATTGTATTATAAAGTGTATGAGGCTTGCGGTGGAAAATTCACTTTGATACTTACGAATAAAAAATAAATGTATGGTAGAATTTTTATTTGAAATTCAGTCATTGCGAGGAGAAATTTCTCATAAATATGGATGTGTCCGCATACATACGGAATATAGAATTATAAGACAGTAACTTAAAGAATAGTGGAAATGTGATTGAAATATCATTTTGAAGTATATTCTTAAAAAGTATTTCATATCCAAAAAGTGTTTCACAAAAAAACCACAATAACGAGTCTTCAATAAACAAATAATAATGATTTTAATGGAGTTAATTGTTGAACATTTTAGTAATTTATGTTTACATAATAAAGCAATGCATAATGTAGATTTCTTCAAATTGTATATTATGTATGATTTTATCCGTCTGATTGTACTATTTTATGCTATGAACACACACATACAAATATTACAGGATATTTGGCATAATCACATTAATTTTTGAAATATAGTAGGTACAATTAAACACATATTTTTTTTTCTCATAGTGTATAGTCATTAAAATTGTAAAGAAAAAATTATTATCAAAAATTATGATTGAGTAGAAGAATAATTATTTTAAAAATATTTTTATTATTTATTTGACAAATAAAAATTGATTCTGATACAAAGGATAAAAATCTATCGCTCCTTTAAGCTTCTTGGCTTCTTACAATTATTATGTGTATGATTATTTTCTGATTGAACTTTTGAACAGTGTTCTAATAACTTTGTGATTTTTTAATGTGTTTTACGCTGTTGGAATTTCGTTGACCTAGATGTAGGATATCGAGTTTGAATCCCATAATGCAGACTTTCATACAGTGGTCTTACGTTGAGTTTATGGATTTGTTACGAAAAGCATGTATGTCAGTAATATTTTCTTGTCTCCCTAACCACCTTCATTCATAAAGTGGTACATTTTTTACAGCATTCCCCTTTCCTAGCCTTTCTTAAGTAAACGATTTGGTGGTTAACATACAATCGATGTATTTTCATGTATTGTTGAGGTTATAATCAACCAAAAATTACTCACGAGTAGAAAACATTGGCCGTGGTCATTTCATTAAATTAAGGAATTCGCAAAAATAAGTGTGTTTAATTTTTATAAAAACAATTTTTGACAGCACAATTTAACAGTTAACACAATACAAGTGATTTCTATTGAGGTGATCCATTGCATTTCCATATAATGTTCTTTATTGGGAGAGGATATGGTTTTTTAAATAAACATTAAAGCTTTTCAGTAATAGTCATTGATTTAATAATACTTTTGACAAATTAAAAACGGTAATACGAAACTTTTACGAACACAGTAATCATGATTACATATCACTCAGTTTGTCAGATACTAGAGTTTTTATCGTGCTGTATGTGGTGACATACATTGAAAGGAGGATGGAAAAAAATACATTTTATTTTCAAAAATTGTATCAGGCTTTCATAAATAATAAATAGTAAATCAAAAAGTATAATACTTCTATGTTAACATGAGAAACTCACTAGATTTCCCTTTGGCTCTTCTTGAAGCCATCAACTACCTCGTTTACATGATTAATGCATTCCAATATCAAACCACTGCACATAACGTCGAGAAATTTATTGCGTTGGTCGTATTTCTTACCACCCTACTCTTCTTTAGCTGCAGCTATGTGAGTGAATTATGAATTGGTACTAAATAACATATTTCTTATCTATAGCTTTATTGATTTAGATATTTTTGCCAGACCCGTAGCCGAGTGTTCAACGTCGTTGTCTTTTCGACTGCAGTGTTCAGTGTACCCCAGTAAAGGCAGTTTCATAAATTAATGTTGTAATCCATGAAAATTAATGGATTAGCGTTAGAAGGCATGAACATTTGTGATGTCTAAAGCCCCTCATATCTTAAAAACATTAATTATAGAAAGTGAGTAGCTAACCACTTATCCTGTCCTAGCGCTGTCCTTCTGTACCTACTCTCTTTGAAAAAGAGAGGTTATGTTGAGTAACAAGCAGTGTTCTTAAAAAAAATCTGTTAAAATAAGCTCCATTACGGGTCCATAAGCTTCACATTGGGAGCGGACATGATTAGAAAAAGTAAAAATAAGCATGTCAAGCTTTTTTCAAAAAAAATCTCTTTGAAGCCTAGAAAATAGTTCTCATTTGAACTCACTCACGTTCACATGAAATATTTCCTTATATGAAACAACAACATTGAACAAAATTAAAACTGTTCTCATTGACGACACTATTGGCAACCTGGATGTGTTTATATTTAAGAAGAAGAAACAATTCATATCAACGATTCCTCAGATCAGTAATATGACATAAATATGTATTCTTATTTTGGCTTTCTATAAGCCAAAAAAAATATGTGACTAGATGTATTTCTTTGTGTATTTTAAAAAGATTGATTTATCTTATACTCTAAATTCTAAAAACTATGCATTCATAATCCACTATAAAAAAATAATGAAAATATAAATAAATCAGTGTGAAAATTAAATGGTCTTATGCGAAGAAGTTGTTTGAAGGGTCTCTTCAATTTAAAGCAAAATATTTTTTCTGGTGACTTTTTATTTTTTATTTCTTACAAAGCTTTTAGATAAAAAAAGCTTCTTTGATACTTTCCAAACAAATGGGGAAAGGCATCCCATTCAATATTATCACAATCTTGCCTGGAAAAGGCAGTGACTTTATTGAAAAATTATTATTACCTATCATTATTTTACATGATTACTTTTTATTGGATAAAATGTAAAAATTAGACAAAAAAATCGATTTTCAAAAAAAATTTATACTGATTTTCATAGTAGTTGTTTTTTTCCATCTAAATAATTCAAAAAGCAGGTTATAACAACAACGAACTTACTGGTTGAATTGGTCATTACCTTTTAGAACTACATTAGAATCACTTTCTTAAAATTAAGTTTAAATGGACTATTGTTCCTAATTTATAATAATAATTTTCACACATTTATTTTTGGAATTCATTGACAATTTGTGAGATTTAGCACTGAATAACAACCTCGTAAAAAAATATCTCAAAATGCTTCCTTAGGAGTCTATATCGACGGTGTTTTAGCGAATTGATGTAACCCTCAAAATATACGAAAACGAGTTAATGATTGGATCTCATTTTAAACAAGACAGAGCAGGTTTCAGACAAATGATGCAAGATAGAAAAATAAATTGACCACTTTTTGAAAGAGAAACATCATTTGACATTGGTTTTAGGTTTAAAAATTATGACACGGCCACTTGATATAAACCACTATTATATCAACACTCTCTTCGTATAATCTCGTATCTGCAAAAATGAGAAATTAGAAGAGTGCATTTGAAAAATTCATAACGCAACTCACCACATAATTTTTTCGATAAAAACAGTTTTTACTCTCTCCTGAAAAATTTCAATTCTGATGGTTGTGAGCGAATGTGGTTTGGTAAAAATTGTGT
Organism: Himalopsyche phryganea; assembly: GCA_022494535.1. NCBI lineage: Eukaryota > Metazoa > Arthropoda > Insecta > Trichoptera > Rhyacophilidae > Himalopsyche > Himalopsyche phryganea. Next base: position 3,666,535 of record JAGVSL010000015.1, read on the forward strand.
AACTTGTGTGCCCTTCCATATAAAATTCGAGTCGTAAATATTATATTTTTTCAAAATTTCATCATCGTGTCATTTCATTTCAAGTTTACTGTTAGTTTCAGTTTGATATAAAAATACTTTGATAAAATATTACGGAAAACTTTGTTCTGATAACGGTATTTTATCTTCTGTTACCAAAAGTAGATCAAATTCGTACACGGAATTGAATAAAGGGAAATTGAGTTTAAATAATTAAATTTTCCCAATCTTATAATGAGTTTAGTCATCGCGCCTGACAATTCAACCTAGAATTGTGTATTAAATCTGTGTTTATATTCAGCAATATTCATTCATTAAAGATGGTGTTATAACTTTATTAAAACATTGATACCGACAAACAATTAAAATCTCAATAAACATCAACTGCAAAGAAAAAATAATACACATTTTATCATATTTCAATAAACAACTAAGCTAGCTGTAAAACCTTGGTCAACGTAATGTACGATTCGATAGTTTCATACACTTTTACAGTTGTTAGTGTAAAAATAATACAATTAACTATTATAAGCCGTGCAGTCAGGCCAAACTGGAAAGGTGTATTTCTTTTCATTGAAATATATAACGTCGAAAGGTTCATGAATCAATATTATTCACCCTTGGATTTCATCTTATAACTATTTAAATGTTTCTGTACATTTCCTCATGACTTATAATTGAATAGAAATAATAAATTAAATGTATTTGTAGACGAGAGGTATAAGATAAGTAAGTCTCAATTACTCATCAATCACTTTCAAAAAGAATAGATTTCTCGGTCTAAACCCGTATGTTTACTTTATCCGCACCATCTTGAGTCAAGTATGACAATTATAGCACGGAATACAGTCTTGGCAAATCGGAAGCAAGGAGACGAAAATATATGTTAACATCGACACAGTTTGTCCTGCAATTATGTTAAGTATTATATTACCATAAATTGTCAGTCGCTATCAAAAAACGTTATGTTATTCAAAAACTAAAAAAAAAACACATTTATATGTTAACGAAACACATTTGCTTGATTTATATTAATCATACAATAAATAGATAAAGTAAAACTAAATTATCTTTAAAACGTATGTTAGTAGTTTTTATATGAATTATTATATAAAAGTCTTGGTAATGTCTTGTAACACACATCCTTGACATAATAAAAGATAATAAATTACTTCGCGACGAATAGTTTGTATGAATCATATTTGTGGTGTTATTATTCATGGCAGCACATTTTTGAAATGGTTTAGTCGAGAAAATTCTATTTTTACACCTAGAAATTCCTTTAATCCATTCAAATTTAATAAGAATACTTTATTACAGGTAATAGTTTAAAAAATATGTATTCACGTTTCAATAACAGTAATCTTGTGAAAATATAATTATAATTTCCATAAATAATTGCGTGCTTTACACTATTATAAATTAAATTTATGGCATCATAAATTTTTTTTATTTTATTTCTTATTTAGGAATTACTCTTTATGATAATAATTTAAATGAATACAAAATACTGTTTTGGGGATGTTAGCAATTGTCTTATTAAAAACAGGTTGCGTTTAAAGATACTAGATTTATAGTAAAATTTTGCTAATCGTTTTTTTAGTATGGATAATAACATTGACAAATAAAATAAAAAATGGTATGTATTTAAAATATTTGCTTTTTTACACATTGAAAATTTGTTTTTTTATATTGTAGTTCTCTCAATTTAAACTGATTTAAATTATTTAATTATAAATAAAATATATTTTATAATATTACTGAGACAAGATAAAGACGAAATATATCTGCTTTATTAACGAACCGTTTATAGCTTTATTATTTTTTACTGATAGGTTTATAAATTAATAGTTACTAACCATCTAATAATCAACTTTTTTTTAACCATGCCCGCTCCCAACGTGGAGCATATGGTTTCCTAATGGAGGTATCTCAACAGAATTTTTCTATCAAAACTGCTTGTTATTCAGTTACTCCACCTCTCTTTTTTTATAACAGTAGGGATAGAAAGATAGGGCTAGAACAGGACTGGTGGTTAGCTAATCACTCTCGCTACGCCTCCTTTTTGAGAATCGGATGGGTGGGAGGGATTTTTAGACATCATAATTCGGGAAAATTCGTAAGCGTATGTAACGACGTAACCAACTGCACCATGGAGTCGACATTAACATCAACTTAAATAATCCGTTAAAATAATTACCTTGAAAATGTACATACTAAAATAAACTGTATTTTTAATGTGATTATAATTTAACTTCCTATAAAGAAATCAATATAAATATTAATTACCCCGAATAACCATCAACTGACGTGTTATGACATAAATTAATTGAAATGTTAAATACTACTCAATATGGAGACTGAGTATTTTAATTTAAGATACAAAGGGGATCGTAGTTAATTTATTCGCGAAATGTATGCATAATTATTAATAGCGGCATATCATGTTATTGCAATTAATTAAACGATCACATGAAGAATGTCAAGTACCTTAGTTAAAATCCCAAGCCTCGTTTGTCATTTACAATATTCGATGAATATAACCTATGTATAATAGGAAGAGGATACGACGCTATATTTATTCACAGCCGACCATTTAACACATACTTTACGTTAATAAAATTATATTCGCGATATTATTATTATTTTTAAATTAATTATCCGGTTCCGTAACCGAGTGGAAACGCTACTTGGTTGCTGGTATAAGCGGTTTGAATCTTTCATTGTATTTTTATAAATCGTTTCCCAGCACCGTGAAATGAATCAAACGAAAAAAACCATGTGTTGGGAAAGCGATTAGATAACTATCTAAAAAACAAGAATGGTTTACTGAATTACATTAACTTCTCATAAAAGACTTTCAATTGAAATGTTCTATAACGAGTATATTGAATCACACTGGGAGAGAACATGATTGAAATATTTAACTTTGGCATACATATTTAAAAAAAATATTTTTGTCAACTAGTTTTAAATAAAGTCACTGAATTCTATTACTTGTTTTCCTATTGTATTTTTAGTAAAAAGTATTTATAACGAAAAACTAAAAAACAGACATTAATTGTTGAAGGGGATCGAATAATATGAAGTTATTCAAATACTTAAATTAATACGTAGAATATATATTTCTCAAGCTACCGAGCTACACAATTTAACTTGGGCCAAATATTTAATTTATTTGTAAACATTAAGCTTCCATTGAAATTGAAAGGAAACATTTTTATTAATATTGTATAACTGCATTTTTTAAACAGAATTTTGAATAATTTGAAAAGACATGTATGAATGAAAAAAAATGTTTTTTTTCTGGATTTACAAAATAAAATATTAAAATATACCTATTTATATCTAAAGCGTCTGCTTACTTTGCGAAGCTTTCAGCAACCTTTCTGAACAGAGAAAGAACAGTCAAATGAATCGAATCTACTTAATGAATTTTACAGAGTTTTATGAAAATATAGCTAAAGCTCTAAATCAAGTTGATCTTACTTCTATAGTGCTAAATTTAATCAACTACATTCGGTAGAGTAAATAAATTTAGACATTCATTTCTCTTCAGATATTTGTTTTGAACGTAGATACATATTTGTCAATTTAAACCGACGATATGTTGGTTACACGAATGTGTTTTTTTCCATGTCCGCTCGCAATGTGGAGCATATAGTCTTATAATGGAAGTATCCATGGAAGTAAGTATGGGAGTACAGAATTTTTTTATGATAACTGCCTGTTACTCGGTTGCTCAGTTGAATATTTTATTTAATCCAAAAAACTCTCTAAACAGAAATAAGAAATACTATTAAATAAATCATTTTTTGGAAATTGTAATACATTCTAGCGATTGAAATCGGTCACTTTTAAAACTATTGCTTGGTATATTTGAATATGATAATAATCTAGTCATGTTTTAAAAAATACTATATTTTACTCTATAGATGATACAAATGCCTGTTATTTACTCCCTACCTTCTTTTGAAGTCCCTCGACAACGACCGCCTATTATCTTGTCGTATGGGCCTAATTAATAACATCAAGGCACCAACCTTTGTTATATATCACCAATAATGATACGGTTTCTCGGTAAAGGTTATACGTAATAATATTTCGTTGAATTCCAAGCAAAACCGTGGGGGGTTTTGAACTAACATTTTCATTCTATAGTAATAAATAAAGAATTCTAAATTTATTACCATCTAATCTTGTTACTATGGTTAATTTTTTTTAAACATACAATAAATATTGTAATATAAGAAATAATAAATATTAAATTAAAATTGAATTTAACCATAAGATTAAAGACTTTTTTATTAATTTTATGATGACTTATTTAGTAAAGAGTCAAAATTTTTCGGATCTGGAACGGAATTGGTAAAAAAATATTCTTCCTTGACACACCTAATATATTCATGAAGTCCGACAACTCAATCACTGTAAGTCTATGTTTCGGAGGTGTCCAAGAAATAAGAACCATGAAAATACAAAGAAATTTAAAACATTTATACCCATTTACGTAATCCTGAATAATATGTTTTCTTATTAAATCTTATTGATGTTTAATTTCTGTTCAAAATCAAGTGTTCGGTTTTCGGCTTGCATACATTTCCTGTAAAACAAAGATTCTTAAATTAAAATATGTAATATCATTAACTGTTAATTTTATGCAGAATGAAAAACCACAATTATTTACATTATAATTATTATATACAGAAAATATATTTTAACAAACGATAATCATTTCACGTTGCCAGTAAATTCATTTGAAAATACACACTCAATGAGAAAAACTAGCATTAATATTTCTTTAATAATAACTATAATAGCTGACTTGTGTGTCCACAAAAGTGTACGATAAATGTAAACTTAGTAAGAAAATGATTCTTTATTTGTATAAGAAAATCAATCGAATATAAAATTACTTCTATTTGCAAGTATATCTATGAGAAAGAAGGCAGTAGACTTTAACGATTGTATTGTTAATTGAAATTTATGAACTTAAGGTCGATAAGAAATAACTTTTTCCAACATGAATAAGCAACTGTAAACTTTACACAATTCATCGATGAAGAAAATGTACTTTAATTTGCCATTTTAATTGGGTTATAAATAATTGCACTTTGTGTTAGGTAGTATTCACTTGGTACACTTGAACTTTTATTTCGATAGTTTGCACTTTGTATAAGATAGTATCAACTTAGTACACTCAAACTTTGATTTTAATAGTTTTCACTTCGAAACGGATTCTTTTAACAAAGTACCACAGACTAATTTTGATAGCTTGACTTTGAAACGGATCATTTTAATTTTGTATGCTATGGACATTGAAATAAATTAAATTAACATATTGCATGTCCACTTAGAACCCTGCTTCTTCATAAATACCACACCTATAATATACTAGTGAATAAATTCTAATGCGTGGAGCAAAGATAATACAGGCGGCCTAATATAGAGTTGCGACAAGTAAACTAGTCTATGTTGGAAAATCCTATGTTGCAAGTAGTAAAGAATAAGTGACACTTCATTACAGCGTTGTGAAACTATCGATTTCAAAGTGTGAGTATTTATATTATGTGATAATATTTTTTCGTAAGTGCAGCATATTTCTTCAATGTTTAAATATATTTTATTATGTGGCATCACTTTATTTTTAGTGAAATAATTTGTTTTTTGTGGAATGTATTTGTTATAAGTGAAAACTATCTTTACGACAGTGAATATCATCTAAACAAAAGAGATTTAATTGTAAGCCATTTTAATTTACGATTATTTTAGTTTTGCAGTTGTGTATGTTTTTAGTGTATATTCCTAAAATATCCAAGTTGAAAAACGATCGCTTGCAATGTAGACATGTTATTGTAAATAATTATTTATTGGAATGCACCAGCTTTTATCTTATATAACGATACACTTGCCTACATATACGTATACTGTACAGAAAAATGTACTATTGTGAATTCAGCCTAAATTGAAATATACTAATATAATTGTTATATCACAAAGACATAGCACAAAATTTATTTTATCACGATTATTTGTCTCTTTGTTTCCTTATGAGTAAATTTCCGCGAACGGGGTGCCAAGAATTTATATTCAGAAAACTAATAAAGAGATATAGCGTAAGAGAATTAACAGAGTACGCAGCAAATGCCTCATGCGAAGGGAGTAAAAATAAAAGGAAAACATAAAGCATTTCTCCACCAAGTGTTTTGCAAGATGTGCTTTGTGAAAAGGTACCGTAAAAGTAGCTGGCTTTATTTATTTCTCTGTTTTTGCGAATGTCAATGATACCAGTTCTATGATGGTAAGCTCTAACGTTGAACTTTTATAGTCCACACGAGAAGGAGGATTTGTTTAGATGAGTTTGTGTAACAAAAAAGTCATGTATGAAATTGTCCAAGTGACTTTTTTCTTATTACGAAGAAGGCCATTGTGTACCATGTTTCACAAAGTTTTTGGGTTTTATTTACATCTGCTCCCTTTTATGCTACTCTATGGTTTAAAAAAATGGCTTACAGTCTACAAGTAATGGCATTTTCTTTTTCATTTAAGCTTGCAATTGTAGGAAAAAATGTTATAATGACTATTTTTTTATAAAGTTTGAAGTATTTATTGATAAAATTTAGTTAGTACTGAAACTTCCAATATATTTTATTTGATTTGTAGCATTATTAAAATATTGATACACAGTTTGAAATATCTATCAAACAATGTTTGATTGCTGAGAGCCTATGTGCTAAGTCTAGAGGTTCAAATCCTAACTTAAACATTGAAAAAAACAACAAAATAACAATCATAAGGTTATCGGTGTCGTTAATGCTCTCAACCATTCATGTATAATAATTTAAATTATATTGATGTAGAATCATAAACTAACAGTAAGTTTTTCTAGTCTCATTTTTTATCGCTATACTATTTGATAAGATAATTAAAAATTTACTCACAAAGAAATAGTAAATAGTCCGTTTATTAAAATTCCTGCAAGTCGTAGGTACTTTAAAGAAATCTTTCAGATTATAAAAAGTACGGGCGTATGGAATTTTATATGAAAACAAATAAAATTTCGCTTATGGAAGATCTAACATAAAATCGTTTGAACAGTTATCAAGATTCTGTTAAATTTCAAATCAGGCTGAAGAAATTGACTGTGCACTGGGTGTTCTCAAAAGCTAAATATTATAAGCAGTGGGTAGTTAATGTTCTTGGGCTTTCGTATTATTCGAATTTGCGGTCAAGGGTTTGAACCAGCGATAAACCATAAAAAGCTCTTAGCTAACTTTTAACAATTTCGACAGATTTTACGGTAACGTTATGGAAATTCAGTTTTAATAGATAATTAAAATTGATAACTTTGTCGTTCCTTTGTTTTTGTCACACCTAATAACCAGTGGAACAACGCAGTTATCAATTTTATTTTTATTTCAACATTTAGTTTCTTCACCTCAACCTATCTGAAGCGAGAGACTTGGTGGCTGACTTACAATCAGATCTCTTTAAACGACCTCATTATGAATCAATATGCTCTATATTGATTGCGAATATTGTTATATTTAAATATTCAGTATCATAAAAACAAAAGCGTTTTTCGCAAAGCGTGATTTATAATATGCTATCGATTTTGATGACTGTAGAATATTTATCTTATTCTAATTATACACAAGACTTACATCGGATTCGCGAAGCCTAGATGATATACTGTTAATTAATTACTTCCGCCTACTTGTTTGTAACTTGTAAGTATCTGTGAAAACTATCAAGTGATAGATAGGGAAGGTAGGGAGAATTTGCAAATGGTAGAAACACTGGACTGGATCTACAATGGCAATTAGTAATTTGAACGATTTTACATTAAACTTTTGCAACGACAGGTGTGCTTAAGCGTATTAGGAAATTAGTTAAACGCATCGGTACTATCAAATAATACATTACGTATTTCACACCGAAGAACTTTACTTTAACACTCTTCATAATATATGATGTCAGGACGTATGTTGTTTATGTCATAGTAAAGTATTAAAATAGCATGTACAAACTATTTATTGTGGAAAAGTAGCTCAATCTTATTATGGAGATGGATTAAGAAAATGTTAAGTACAATTTAGGCATCTGATTTTAAGAACCATGACCAAGTATACTCGACTAGTTTGATATCGTAACGCGTTGGGATTTTTGCAATTTATAAGAAACCGTTTTATTTTTTTCAAGTATGTCTTTGGAGCCATCAGAATCTTAGACAAAAGATTCCGCAAAACCTTTTATATTTCCAATCGGTTGACGTTGATAAATGTGTTTTCTATATGTTCGTTTATTTTATGAATATACCTTTCGGAGCATTTACACTTTGCAAACATAATTAACAAGTATAATTTGACTCAAAATACAGTCTTATCCTTTTGTGACCTACAACTTATTTATATTGCAACTAATTATTTGGTCAGTAATTAATTTCATAAATTTTCAGTTACTAATTCAACAAATGGTCAGTGATACATAACAAATGTCAGTTAATAATTATGTTTGGTCAGTGAATAATTCCAACATGAAATAAGGTTTAGGTTAGGTTTAATCAATAATCTGAACATTTTATATAAATTATTGACGGCTTATTTTATTTACTGACCACGTGGATACTGACCATTTATCGAATTCTTTTATCTCCTATATGGTGCATATGGCTACCACGCGGCGTCTCCATGAATCCCTGTCACCCGCCAATCGCTTTGCTTCCTCCCATGACATGCCAGAGTCCCTCAGCTCCGCCGAGTACATCCTATGGATAGTACCCGATAGTCTTCCAGGACCCTGGAATCCCACAGGTCGGAAGAAGAGGCAAGCAGGATTGAGGCTTTCCGGAGGCATCCGCAGCACGTGCCGCAGTCAGCTCCAACGTCTCTCCATAACCACCGTTGTGATTGGGCGTTGCCCGGTCCGTTCGATTTATCGAATCGACAGAGATTTATCGAATTAGTTTCTGACAATTTATTATTTCTTAATTTTCAAAAATTTAAATACTTACTGACCCAATAAATGCTATTATACATGGAGTGAAGATGTCATTACAAATAATTTCCCGCGTGAGACTTGAGTTTTGAAATAAAATGCTGCAAGTGCATTGCAATAAAATTTGGTTATAAATCAATGAAGAATTGTTACTTTGCCTTACGTTTGGTAAAATAAATGCAAAGTTTGCCCATTGTTGATCTCACTCTTTCAGATCATTTTTTATTATAATATGTACCAGGCCTTGCGTTGAAAGCCTGTCGTGGCACCTTTGCCCTTTATTCTGTTTATATCTACTACACTACAAACTGTGTTGTGCAAACAAATATCTAATTTCGCTGTGAAAGTTTATAAACATTATCATCATCAGTCAAACGGTATTTGTTTCATCCCATCATTGCATAATCATAATATCCCAAAAGTTTCATGCTTTTGTTTAACTTTAATACTACCTGTAACAAAACGAAAATATTAATTTGTGTAAACGTATTTAACTCTCTAAAAATATGCATTTAATTTAATTTTTTGATATTCAAACGTTTCTAATTTCACTTCAGTTTCTTCAGTCCTGTCTTTTCAAAACAACGTATTTTCCAATAAATTCGTTTATATTTTTAAATCACTATCTAACTTTATAAATCACTGACGTTGGCCTGACAATTCATCCGTAATAATTATTACATGGATTTCATTTACTAAAATACGTTAATTAAATAATATTTACATTGCTTTCAGTATTATGTATATGAACCACGTGATAATTCTGGGCCAAATATTATGTATTACACAATTATTTAATATATACCTTTTATCAATATTCGTGCAATTGTCGTCAGCCTTCATTTTGCCCATAGTTAATGATTTTCAATATGTTATTCATCAGTTTATATTTATATGTGAATATTGCAGATAATTTAATTATTTTTCACATGACCTCAGCTTTCATGATTGATATTTATAAATTAATCAGACATCCTGTTACTGTGATTATTGCTTTACTATGATGCCTTTTGTGGATAGGGTAGTCCATGAAAAATAATCAAGTGAAAATCCCCATGGAAATACACATAACCTTGTCCACATAACGTGATTATTTGGTTCAAACGTCTACGACTGCATAAAAAATATAATATCATATTAGTTGCTTGCATTATTTTTATCATAATCCACAGATATTGACTCATTTCACCAATGCATTTTAAATTTATTGATTGAATTGGCATTTACTTGGTAAAACTCCAATATAATAAGGTAAACTATTAAATTATTTTGTTTTAATTTTCTATATATATATATATATATATATATATATATATAAATGAAGATTTGTTTGTTTGTCCTTTATGCATTAATTTACCATTCATCCAATTTCGATCACACACACAAATATTTTAAACTCCGTTAACTGAACGTTAAAAAATTCGTAATATTTTTATAAAAATAATTTACTTACCGCTTTAAATTATTTCACGCAATTTATGACATCATCGAATATGCCCATAAGCTATTTTTGAGCATATAATTTTCCAACCGCCTACGCTTTTTACAAGAACTTTCCTGCGTTACGTGCTAAGTAGTCATAATTTGTGAGTAAGTAGCTGGTAAGCTAATTTAAGAGGTGTTGTTTCCACATTTTTTTGTTGCTGAAAAACTCCTTTTAATTTACACGAAAAATGAGCTTTTATAACGGTTATTTTACAGAAATATAACCAAACTTCATTTAACGTTTATTTAACTTTATTTCACGATAAGAAAATGATTCAAAATATAATACGAACTGCTTTTCGATAATATAATGCAATTCATTTTTTAATATGTAATCTATTCACGATGAGTTGTAGTTTTTATTGATTAAAAATTAAATATTCTGTATAGATAGTTTATTTTGTGTTAAATCTATGTCTATAAAAATTAATGTTTGCTTGTTTTTTGTCCCGTATGCGTTCCTATACCATTGATCAGATAACAATGAAACTTTGGCGAGTTGTTTTTCGCACACCTGCAAAGGTTTATGGATAAAAAAAATTAAAGAAAATCCAAATAAAAAAATTAAAAAAATAATCAAACAGCGACATTCCAGTTCGTGAGAGACATAACAAGTGGTTTTAATTATTAAATTCCAATGGCCGGCCTTAAATAAATTTAAAAGAAAATGTACTGTTGCCACGCATCCCAATTATTTCGACAGATAAGCCAGTCGAGTTCCAATATCTGCAGTTTCGATGCGATTAACAAAGCACAGAGACAATCGGTACAAAAGTGTAGAAAAAATTTAAAAAATCCATGCTTCTCACATGGACAGCTGTATGCTGTATATGGCCTGCTCGCACGTCAAACTTTTGATTTAGTCGTGTACGCACCTGATGGAAAAACAAAAAATTGTTGTGTATCCTAAAGCACTTCAATAAACAAAATTAAAACATAAACACTTTATTTCTTTGAGTGGTATTGCAACGCATGCCTGGTACTCGTTAGTATCATATAAATGAAGATGATAATTTTGATGTTTCAAGATAAACAAATCTTTCTCTTTAAAATAATGCACAAGTATTCTTTTGTTGCAATAAAAATCGAATCAGTATTTACATAACCGGACGTTTATAATACCTCACTATATAATTTAATTTTATATAGGTATTTAAATATGAAAGGTATGATTTTCCTATAACATCATAAACGCCAATGTCAATCTTTTTTTATGAAAAAATTAGTTTTTTATAGATTAATCTAAACATTAAACCATCTTCAAGATTGATTGTACAGCTGCCATCTTTCGAAAAAAAGGATTGATTAAACATGATTTATAAAACAACAGTATTTAAATAATTATTAATCACACAGTAAGCTGTATTTTTTTAACCATGTCCGCTCCTAACGTGGAGAATATGGCCTCCCAATGGTGATATCTTAAGAGAAGTTTTTTTCTATGAGAACTGCTTGTTACTCAATTTCTCAACCTCTCTTTTTTCGAAGAAAGTACCTGTTCTAGCTAGAAAGGTGTAGCTAGGACAGTACTACTGGTTAGCTAATCACTCTCGCTACGCCTCGTTTTTGAGAATCATCACAAACATTCATGACTACGAACAGAAATCCATAAATCGATTGAAAAACCAATTCATGAGACTTCCGTAACCGTAGCCAAGAATTGTTAAGAATATTACGATCGATTAAACATGATATAAGACGGATTTAACCGTTTATTTTTCATAAAATAACAGTATTAAAATAATTTTCAATTACCATAGCAAGTTGTGTAATACGAATATATTAAGTAACTTAAATTTCCACCGAGTAATTGATCTGGTAATGTGATACGAATTTATGCATAAAAGTTGACACATCTATCCCCTGTCAATCTTAATGTAAAATGTATGTTGTATCTATTCGTACAATGGTGGTGTCTTGTTTCGTTTGAGACGCTTGAAGTAGTGTGAGAAGAGACGCGTTTGCTAATATTGTGAATAGAGCCAATCATGTTAATCCATTTTGCACTAGATAATTCTATTATTCGTTAGAAATAAAGCGCTTTCTACGAAACGCAACTAATATTTCACTAAAGTATTTTCACGAATAAAAAAGAAACTATCATATATTTTAAAATGAATACATAGTCAATCTCAACGAAAATTAAGCGATGGAATATATAAAACAAAAAAAGTACTATATACAAAATGAATACCAATATTTGCAAGCATAAAACTGTGAAATTAAACTTAATTTTTTAATCGAATTTTCTTAAACATTTTTTATCTTTAACATTTGTTTCTAAGGTTAAATTTAAGGCAAATGAAAACATGTTGGTATGCTTATCAGATCATTAAGGATAAATTTTGTGGAATCTATGATGATTACTCAAGAAAAAACGATCCTTGGGTATTTATAAATTCAACAAATATCTGACAAACTGACAAAAACGTATATACATGTTACACACGGGCAACAATATCATCTGGTACCAAGTCAGTTCTATAAATTTTATAAATGTTTATGTATTTTAATGAAAATCAAGAAATTAAGACACAGTAACGCACCAAAGATTACAGAACCACTGCTATTTCAGAAGTAAAGTAGCAGTTTTTACACAAAATTGTTCTTTGAATAGATTGAATCATTTTTGTGTAACTGTAATACATAATTAAATTCTGATATTAAAATAAATAAACATTCACATTCAGTTTTAATTAAAATTTTCAAGAAACTTATTAACTATACGAGATATAGCTCTTATCTCCTGATATAAACTATTTGGACAAATAATTGTAAACGTGTCAAAATCTACTGAAACTGATACAACGCTGAAGTAAAACAGTATCACGTATTAAATAATGTTAACCATCCATAGAGTATCTTGAATAATCAAAGCTCACACTGAGATTATACTACCAAAGGCATTCCCATGTCTCGATTTCACTTCGACATGCACGCTGACGAATGATATTTCTCATATATTTTTTCAGAATACGATAAAATGTTTCATTTAAAATAAAGCTGATATTTTTGAATTAAAAAATAACGCCATTTTACACTTTCCAGACAACGATAATATCTATTAAACAAAAAATACTTGTGTAAATGTATGCTATACATTAAAATTACTCGCATCATTAAATCTAAAATTAAATCAGTGTGCTGAACAAATAGATACGAAAAAGTCTATATTTATTATGACACTGGTTGTGTTACTAGTTTTAACACGTTTCTCGCTTCTTTGAGAAGCATCTAAGAAAACTAACGCAATAACAACGTTATCAATTTTAATTTTATATTGAAAATAAATTTCCACAAAGTTACTGCTGAATTCACTGAAAATATAAATGTATCGTTTTTCATGTAGCTTTGACTCTTTTTTAAATAGAATTTGAATCATTTTTGTCGGAAAAGCTAGTTATATAATAAAAAAAACCAGTATAAAACCACCGATATATATATCTATTAATCTCTAGTCTTATAGCTTCAAAAAAACATGGCTGTCTGTTTGCGATCGTGACTTTTTTACATCAAAGCAGTCAGTTAACGATTCCAGATAGTTGTTAATTAGAACGTTTGATTTCTTTGGAAAAAAGCTATTGTCCTACGGTGATAATGCTAAAAAAACAACACGTGCCCATTGTACAACAAAAGATGAAAGACAGAAGTATACAACCACCACAAAGAAAATCGGATAAAGTCGTTGGTTACCCAGTGTCGTCCATGAAAAACAAAAATCTTACAGGGCTCCATCCGCAGTCACAAATTGATATTCCTTTTGCTACAATTTCGTTGTTTTTCTATAGACATTATAAAAATTTCAGTTCATACATTGATTTTTCGATCGCTGTCACTGTAATTTAAAACGGAATAGTCGAGAATTTAATTTTAATTTCAGTAAAATCGATATTAAAGATTTGACAGAAAATTGCTTCAAGGCTGGAAAAAGTGAAAGTAATGGTATACGTCCAATGTATATAATTGAATAAAATACATATTTACACTCCAAAGCTCTGTTCTGTTTATCCATTGAATAGTGATGTCATTTATCAGATTTACTATATATGATTGAATTGCCATTTACATGGAAGGATTTCATTTTTATAAGGTAAAAAAGCAAAGAAATTTTGACTGCTGGGTAAGGTAGATAATTCTTGTGAAACTGTGGAAGTCAAAAATAACAAATTGTTAATTAATTTCAACAACGCAATGTAACTGAGACATTTATATTTGAATAATGTTAGTTTTGACTTTTGTGATTAAGTTTCGTATAGTTTTTGATAAGTGACACTTTCCTTTTTAAATTTATATGGAGAAGATATTACCTCAATAGGAGAAATAAGTTAAAAAGTTATAATGAGATTTAAGGTTTGAAAGTGAACAGACGTCATTACATATATAAAGGTTTTATAAACTTCGAAAGGTTTTGCTTCAGGGAGCATCGGTTATATTTAAAAAAAAAAGGATTACTTTTATTAACATGAAATATTTGATTCCAAAAATTCCGTTTGATTAAAATATTTTTGTTTGTTGGTAATCAAAAGGTGCTTCAGTTTTTTAGCTATATGTTGTTAATAAGAAACATATCTTCACTTCCATTGCAAAATTGTGTATGAGCAAAATTTTTTTTAGTTGAGCATAAAAACGGTCTAGAAAATAACTTTATTGAATTAAAACTAATTAAGTATTTTTATTATCGTTTTAATTCAATAATTTTATTTTATAGACTGTTTTTATGCTCCCCCGAAAAATTTTACTTTAAATTAAGCTGCTTCATAAGAACTTTTCATTCGTCTCTTCGTAGAATGTCAATATATAGTGGATAAAGTGTACGATTGAAGTAGAAAGTATAAAGTTAGGGCAAGAATAGGACTATTCGTCTAATAATAAATCTCTCTCCTTTGTTGGTACTATTTTAAGGATTCGAAAGAAAGTAGTTGGATAAGAATGAAAACATCGCAAACGCCTATGTCTTTGTACACGAATTCGCAAATCGGTCGAAAAATCAATACATGGAAAAATCCGAATATTTCATCTTTTTACCTTGCAGTTGTGAAAAAAGGTCGCCGAATACAGCGAATGAAAATACTGTTTTTCAATTATCATTTTCTCGAGGACACTATTGCATGGTACAAAATCAGTTCCGTGCCGTTCTACTCGGGACACAAATGTGAGGGGTAAACTCTTCTTTTCTATCTTTCGCGCTGTGAAAGACGGCCGTGTAAAATTGGCTGCCCATACACAACGGGTGGTAATGGAATAACCAACTCGAATGAAATATGTTCAAACACTACGTTTTTTATGTTCGCTCACTTAAACTTTATTTTTTGAAGACGGTAAGGTTATTAATTTAAACATAGAAAAGGATTAGTTGTGAACTAATCCCTCTATCTAATATCTTTTTTTAGTAAGATTGAAAGGCTGATGATGAATGTTAACATCCATGTTTCTAAACAAAAATTTATATAACGATTAAAATATTATTCTACGATATTATGCGTTTTACATTTTAATTTTTTGTTTGCAATATGAATAACTTGAGTTTTAAACGACTGGTTTTGATTGCTTTTGTAGTGCTAATATTTAGTCAAAGCCTGAACGCATAAAATCAAAGTCATCCATTTACAACGCCTAAATAGAATAGACTAAACATGTAAGGGTAAACGTGTATTTAGAACTCGCAATGTCGATAGGAAAATAACCAAGTCTCTCCCCTATCAGGTTTGCGTGCTGAAAATTCAATTTGGTGAGGGAAATATTATATAATAGTTCATCTTTGTGATACGATTAGCTTCAAACGGTGGAATACAACATTATTTAATAACTTTTCAGTGTTTTAAATAATAATATTTTGTTTTTTAAAACGGCATTTACTTGGTAAACCTGCATTATAATATGTAAAAAATATCAACGGTGGGATGACGGGATGACGGTTATCAAATAGGTAAAACAAAGTGGATTATATTCATTTCATAAAAATCTTTTTTTCTGACACTTCCTTTTATTATTTACTGCCAATACTTACCACAATAGGTATATTTCTTGTGCTTTTAAAATAAATACATATTAATTCGATGAATTTGGCAGCTTTATTATATTTGGCGAAAAAGTATCTATGTACATGTTCAACAAAAGTGTTGAAACTAATCAAAAAAAAATGTTCACGAAGCGAAATAAAACATTTTGAATAATAGCATGAGATCATATTTTCAATATACATCATCCCAATCAGCAATAAACAATAGTTAAATTGGCTAATGATCGTAAATGTCTATTACTGTTTTTCCCATAGCAGTATATTATTTCTCAGTATAATTTGAATAGAATACTGAAAACCTTTAGTAGAGTGGTGATGACTATAGATGTACTAATTTAACTTGGCCACTAGTGAGGGTGCCACCGTCACGTTAAGGATGTTACCATACTCAACCAGTACTAAAATTTCAAAATTGATATATTAGCGACGGTTGTCAAAAGTAGACAAGATATTTATTTTGCATAAAATGGCAATTGGAGAAATTTATTCTAGACTGACAATTCTAGTTCCAAATTCGGCGGCGGCCAAGAAATGTTGGTAGTATAATTAAGGAGGTATATAACATACGAAAACACACATAATTGTTTTGTAGTAATTCCACAATTTTGTATAATAATGAGCTGGCTTCGATCATTGCGAGTGTTATCTACAAATTAGTTGCTCTTAAGAGTCGTAAGCATGAGAGCGTAAATCGTGTTTGTACTATTAAGTTTCTAAAACTTTCATAAGTCAAAGTACAGTTTTAGTATATCTTTTTTATATTTTCAATCAGTCTCATATTCTATAACTAATACTAGAATTTATGTGGCCTCTTATCAATCTTAAAAGGTAGTTTTCGTGATATTTTTTTTTAAAGAGGCACTTTTAACATATTATTCTACATTATCCATTCAAACAATTCAAGAAAAAAAAGTGTATAGGAAAAAAAAATACTACATTTGAATGCCTAGATTTTGAAAACAAATATTATTTAGATAAAAAAATTCACAGATAATTATTATAAAAGAGAAGAAAGTCATGCCATTTAAAATAGTTTAAATATTCAATGCTAATTTTCTTCTTTCATTCTTTTCTAATCATTGCGAAATTATTTCCTACTAATACAACACCTGAGCACTTTTTCTTGTACATAATAGAATTGTCTTGTATAAATAATATTAGATTATATTGTTGTACATTTTTGGAAAAACCCCGGTGAGTTTCGTGTGAATTTTAGTAATTGTTTTTTATTATATTGTTGAGTAAATGATGATGATGAAGACGATACTTCCTTTAAAGCTTCCACAATCAATACGCCTACGCTTTAAAACATAATGGATAAATAATAAAGTCTAAAAATATACATTACGTATATATAGAAATGGCGGAATAATCGAATATTCAACAGGATGTCTTTTGTAGTATTTATAGGTCCGCGATGTACTTATTATATGATGAGCTATTCGTTTATATGTGAAAATGTCATGGGATCTTATTTTTATTAGATTTTGCATATTACGCACCGAAATTCGACATTACGAAGCATGTTAAATGTAAATGCGTCAGACGAATAGAGAATTAAAATATTTGACATTCCGTAGCATACATTACAGGCTACCAAGTAAGCTATTTTTAAAGGGTTTCATGAGGGGTTTATTTCAATTGTTTTCCGCAATCAAAGCTTTCAGCTGACAAAATCTTTAGTGCAACATTATTTCGGTGGAACACATGAATAGCGAAAGCGATATAAATACTACAAATTAAATTGTCAGGAAACAGAGAACTCGCCTTGCAGTCTCCATTTGGTTTTAGTAGGTAACTAATGGTCGGACAAAAATAGCGGCTTAATTTTCATCAAAAATTGCCATCTATTCACAGCTCTGTAAATGCCTTCCCATGCTAACACATTACTCGTTCTATGATATCATAAATTTCCACTGCTATTGAGCGTATAATATACTTATCGGTTTTCATATTGTAACTTTATTTGTCCAACTATCCATCTTGGATGGAAATTTACGGATATTTCTTGTATTGAGGGTTTATGTATAAACAGTAAACATACAGTTTGAGCTAGTCAATATCTTCAGAAACCACCTAATTCGCTGCTGGAATACGATAATCCGATATGTTGGTCAGTGATTGTTTGCTAGCACATGCTTCCACCGAATTTGAATCAATTCAGCGGTTTCCATATCTCATATACGGTCAATTTGTGTCTCTGGATCATAACGCTGTCCAAAATACTAGAAATAGTTATTTAATATTAAAGTTTTGGTCGTTATATTTGTCTGCTTCTAGAGAGGTTAAGAACTATTTTTTTTCTCATGTCTATGTCCTGTTTTCAGAATCGGAAAAGATGGTTAAATATATTAAAAGATAGCGTGGTCTAGTGTTAAGTGGAGGCGGGTGCGGAAGAGGCCGTCAGTCAAGCCGGCCTTCATTTAATTGCCCTAAGAGATAAATCTTAAATTTAACGAGCCAGGCTCGTACATTCAGTTAGGGACTGGGCATGTCTTAAAATAAGCTTAGTAAGTTCTTCAAACTTACACCAACATTACGAGAAATTCTTGGTAAGAATCGAAATTTTGTTAATGATTCAAAGACAATCATTCTCGTATGGGGTTTTTTCTTAAGTCTTTTCCCCACACAAAGGCTTCAGCTGAAAGAATCTTTTTGGATAGCAGTAAGTAGCTAGCTTACATATGGGAAAGGGATATAAAGACTTAGTCTGTACCCACCCTAGCACTGAATTTAGCCAGGAAACTAGGAGCCCGCTTCGCGGACTCCACATTATAGTTTCAGTAGGAAAATAGAGATAGGAAAAAAAAATAGTGGTAAGATCTTTGCCGTAGCGATCAGGTGGGTCCTGGTTTAAGTCCCAGCTAGGTCAATATCAAATTTAGATATTTTCAATTTAAATTTGTGATCTTGGATACATGTGACTTAATTATGATTTTCCAGTTTTAAAAATATTTGGCGCATTGGCTGTCAGCTGTAATGCCAAACTTTGTTTTTAAATATATTGTAAATTAAATACATATGATATTTTATATAAACCGGAAACATTTGAATATGATAATAAATTATTTCCAGACTTTCAAATAATGAAGCACAGGACATTTATTTAGCAACAAAGAAGACTGACTCTTTTAAAATAACGATACTTTAATATGTTAGGTTTAACATTTTTCGCTTCTTCTAAGTCTCAATTTAGCCCAAAATGAAATGAAATCTTAGAGTGTCTGGCTCACCTATCGCTACGTGTAATCTAGAATGATAATAATAATATGTCAGTTTCTCAAATAAATCAGATAGCTGACGACAAAGGTAAGCGGGAATACAACAAAGCATTGTTCGTCTGTCTTCCCTTTGAACGTTAGATTATTTAATTAAATCTACCATCAATATTGTTTGCTCAAAATATTCTTGAATACCCACCTAATAATATTTCAATTAAAAACGAGATGCCTGACAAGTATTCGCTGCGTAATTACGACTTTTAAGGACTTAACTGATAGAAGTGTCTAAAATAATTATAAGATAAAATTTTCAGTTGATTTAATAAGTAAGCATCGTGGGCTCTTATCAAAAATATTTAAATGAATAAAAGCATTTTTCTATAAAAAGTAAAAAATATTATTAATTCTGTAAGTGTTTTAATTATCGCTTCAAATAACCATTTCTGTTGAAGACGGATTCATGTTCAATAGACAATTGAAATTCAAAACCGTATGATTCTTCTTGCCGTTTTACTGTATGACACGTGTTTCGCTTCTTTGATAAGCATCTTCTTTCCTTATTTGAATATCAAACGATGTTATATTCATCAATTGTAATTTTATATAAAGAACCATTTCCTTATTTTCAAAAATCATTTTAATTTAGAAGACACGTTATTCTCCCGATAAATAATATATTTGTTTTAGAATTTAATCAGTAATGAAAACAATTATACGAATTTTCACAAAACCTTTTTTAACTAAATAACTAACTCTATTATGTCTAAAATTTTATATTTCTTCCAACAAATAAAAAATAAAAACAATTATTTTATAAGTAAGAATCTACCACTCCCAATGTAGTAGAGCATTTGGTTTGGCTCATAATCGAGCTTATCTCAAAATAACTGTTAGTTATTCAATTCCTCAATCTCTCTTTTTTAGAAACAGTATTGATAGAAGAATAGGACTAGAACAGAACTATTGTTTCACTAATTGCTCTTGCTACACCCCGTTTTTTGTATTGGATTGGTGGAATAGAATTTTAAACATCGCGATGCTATCCATGCCTTCAGTCAGAAATACATAATTCTATTGAAATATCAATTTATAAAACTTTTTGTACCGGGACAAGAAGCCGTAATTACTTGAGTACGGACAGGGCGAATTTAATTATATTTATACGTTAACTAATAATTATTATTTTGTAGTGCTAATTTATTTTATATGAATCTTTTTTTTATATACAACGTAATTATCAACATAAATTGCGTTGTCATATAAAGCTTGGCAAAAAATATTTATATTTTTCAAGATTATTAATTTCAGTTCAAGTGGATAAATAAAATCACAATTTCACGAAGCAAAGTTATCTACTGAACACCCTATAACCAAAATATGCCTTTCTTAAATCAAAATCAATTAGTTTGATAATTAAGAGTGTTATGTTTGAGTAGAAATTTAAACGGCTTAAGAAACGTGTTGTGAGCTTTTTTACAAAACTTAAGCCTTCTCCATACTTTACCCTAAAACATTTTTTGATGTTTGTTGTTACAAAGTAAAAGAATATTATGTAGCCTACTTAAAATAAAATAACTTCCATTTTAGAGGACCGTTTACTTCCAGGTGTTCCCTGGTTACGTCAGACAGCCAACAGTATGTTTTAGAGAGATTGCGCGTCTTTTTGGAACGTTGTTTTTGAAATTACACAACATTACAGAGCTTTAAGTAATCACCTCCGGAGCTTTTTCGTCATAAACAGTGTGTGACAGTGAGCCCTTACAAGAGTAGACTCACTGATACGAGACGACTGACATATTTTACAACATTCTATTATGCTTTAAGAGGAGGAATGAATTTTTATATTAAATTCTGTACATTCACGGAAAATATTTCATGGCATGGAAAATCATATGAAGGATAAAAATATTTTCCTCAAAAATGGTGACATAATTTTATATTATTGCCAAATCAACGTACAGTGGAAAAAGTAGAAAAATTGAAAATAAATATTTTTTTTACGGTTCATTTAGATTAATATATTATTGTGGAAAACAACCATTCAGTATAGTTTATCACACTATACTGAATTTTCTCATTTCAGTTTTTTGTTATTGATTGTATTTGCGACGTGATGAAAAATATATGTAAAATATAAGTACTATTTTGTAGAATTATATATATATATATTTATATGTTTACCTAAATAAAAAAATTATAACCGTACAAGTGGTAATCATCCAATGATTTGAAAGACGGTAAGAAATGACTTATGATCAATAAAAAATATCTTAGCATATAAATAAAATTCGCCCCTAGAAAAGTATGCTTGTTCAATTATTTTCATAAACAATAGAATTTTTGTCAATTATAGCGTATCAGTTTCAAGGAGTATTAATCTGTAATGAATTTTTTGTGTATCAAAATTCTATTTCGTACTTACTTAGCCTAAAATGTTAAAACTGATATGAAGTATGAAGGTAAGTCTTATCACAGAAGCTGTTTTAAACTTTCAATGATAAATATATTAAACTTCAAACAAGTCTGATAATTGGAAGCGGATAAAAATTATTTAAATTTCATCAATTATTACCAAAATTACTGAAACACTTTCTACATATAAATATTTTTGTCTCTTCCTCGCTTTTTCTGCATGAGAATCTTGTCCGTCACTTGATTTTTTAGTACTTTCAATAGTTTTGAATTTATAAGTACGTTTTAATTAATATTTTACAATAAACTTAGTCTAAGATTCCTTAAATGATTTTTTTTGTTCTTTGTGGTCTATTAGTAAGAGCAGTACCATATTAATAAGATTGGTCTGCGTTCAACCAGCCACGGTCTTAACCAAATTATTACTTATTTCAATTTAATATTTGGAATCTCAGACAAGGTAGCTGTGATATTTTTTCCCCGTGCCAATCTCTAGTGTTAGTGAAAAAATTCATCGAGTTTATGTCTTATAATTTAAAAATGTAAATAAATCTTTCGCCTTGGCAATATTAAAACTTAATGAAATTTTTTTTTGACATATTTTAATATCATACAAATAAAAAAAGACTTAGCTAGATCATTTCGAAACAATATCTTACATTATATTTAATGAAAAGTATTAATCTCTATATACTTTCATTATTTATTCATGAAAAATTTAGTATCCTCAATTCAAACATAAGTGTCGCCAATGATCCAAACATCATTGAGTCGATTTTACAGCCTCTCGAGTATCGTAAAAGAAATTGCTACAGTGCAACGGGAAGTTAAAACGATCACCAGCTGGTAAGTGCATTCAAGAGAAGCATTAAATTTGTTCGATGTCTTTAGTACCGAATGATTAACTGTGATAGTTTTGTTAGAAAAATGAATATTCCAACTAGGAATTCAAATCAAATATTCGAATATAACAGATTCGAATTCTATCATAACTCTTTTAATATTAGTAATTCTAATATTTGTTAAATTATTTGAATATTGTTCTTTCATAGTATTAATGTATGTACATTCAATTATTCGTTGTACCAAAAAACATTTGGCATCGCATTATATCTTGATATAATATAGTTTGTTTATTTTAACACCATAATAACCACTCAAAACACATGCTGGGAACTATTATATGTCAAAAATATTAATACGTGTCACATAAATATGAAAAATAATTTAATATTCATGATGAAATTCATAAAATATTATTCGAATAATATAAAATTTTATTATAAGCATTCGAATATTTGTTTTCAACAAATATTTAGAATCCCTAATACTAACACAGCACCACCACCAGGCGTGGAACCCATTTTATCCGAGAATCTTTTCCATATATTTTTTTACTCTCTTGCTATTCCAAAAGCTGACACTTCACGACCGAGTAGTAAACCCTGTTAAACGTATTTTCTATTCAGTTGCCTGGTCATGGTTTCAAATTTCCAGCCTTAACATTTCTCAAATTCATTTCCAACCAACATTTATTCAATTCTTAATACTAGCAATATTTTTATATTTTCCTTTTATGAAAGTTAGCTAACAAAAAAATTAAACATTTTATTATAAATTTATATAAACCCAATGAAATACTGATTCGACTTTTAAATGAGAAAACTATTAATTACAATTTTTTTATGTTGATTTAATTGGCATTTCTTTTGTATTTCTAATAAAATAAATTATAAAATAGCAATAGTATTAATTTCCATAAGAATTATCTAATTTCATTAAATTATTTCAATTCCGAAATCACAGACTTTCTAACAATAATCAATATAATTTCGTAACCTAAAACAGGATGTACCCCATATGATATTACACAATCAACACTGTTTTTATTCATCGAGTAACCATTTTCTACTGAATATTGTAAGTTTTGATGTATTATTACTCAAAGTATTGTTTCGTATTTTTTTTGGACTAAGTACATCTCAATATAATAAAGTTTCATCATATATTTATCAAGTCAGCCACTCAATAATGGTTTCTCAACAACAACAAAGATTTATAACACCGTTCAAGAGATTTCACCTGAAAAAAAAACGAAATATAAGAGTTATTATTTTATAGATACAAAACTTAAAGTCGGCGTCCGTGGCGCAGTTGGTTTCGTCGCTGGCTACGGTTACGGATGTCTCGGGTTCAATTCCCGGTGCGGACGGTTTTAATAGATTGATCTTTCAATCGATTTATGAATTTCTGTTCGTAGTCTGAGTCCTCCCTCCCACCAATCCCATCCTCACGGGGCGTAACGAGAGCGATTAGCTAACCACTAGTCCTGTCATAGCCCTATCCTTCTATCCCTACTCTCTTCGAAAAAGAAAAGAGAGGTTGAGCAACTGAGTGACAAGCAGTTCTCGTAGAAAAAATTCTGTCAAGATACCTCCATTAGGAGACCATATGCTCCACATTGGGAGCGGACATGAAAAAAAAAACAAACTTAATATTAATATTAATCATGACACTTTTAGGGATGTTAATGTTCTACAAAATAAATTTTAATTACATTTTTTAACTTTTCCTTTATTTTTTTTAATAACAACATTAAATGTATCACTCATTATTAAAGCTATCACTTTCAGTTGAGCAATAATTGATATCACAAATTTAACCTCACGAGACAATGACTGTTATATTACCTTACTATCGTATCATTCGTATCCCTTAAAATGTTTCTTAGTCAAACATGAAGTATGTACATCTTACTAGTTAGATAGCTGTATTAATGTCAGTTGCCATGGCAAATACATTTTCGTGACGTCACAGAGAGCTGCACAAAGCTTTGGTTTGGCATCACCTGAAGACATGTTAATGGGACAGTTGAACAGGCCATACCTGACATTATGGATTACTTCGAAATAATGGAAACGTTTCAAATTATCAATGATGTCTTGATCACAATAAATTTATGTTCGAAATGTTTACCTATATGACAAATCTTGTAGTATTATTAAATTAAAATATCCTATTTATATTAAAAGAAACAAATACCACAATAATATCCCAAATTTTCAATTTCTCAAGAGAGTCATTACTAATGTTAAAACCTGGTAAAACCCGAAAAATTGGGAATTTTATGTTGCTTATGATATTTTTTATTGTTTTTTAAATATGATGAATTCATGTGAACACGTAAATAAGTGCGTCTTGGCGAGCTTAAGTTTACATATAAAAACAGGAACGTTTCCGTAAATGTTTTGTGTTAGCTTCAAGTATACATAGATGTCACTGGTGATCCGATATTGAATAAGATACTTTCTTCCATCTATATCGTCGCACTAATAACTTATACTACCTCATAGATAGAATGTTGATATACATAAAAAATGCCTCGCTTGTAATGATACAGACACGCCTTAAAATAAATTAGTTATTTTACTTTTTCACCACTTCTTCATAAATATTTTATGTAAATCGATTTATGAACATTTTAA
The DNA here is from genome assembly GCA_022494535.1 of Himalopsyche phryganea. Taxonomy (NCBI): domain Eukaryota; kingdom Metazoa; phylum Arthropoda; class Insecta; order Trichoptera; family Rhyacophilidae; genus Himalopsyche; species Himalopsyche phryganea. The sequence goes on from JAGVSL010000015.1 coordinate 3,692,172, forward strand.
TTAGAATTTATGAAAACTTGGTGTTACCTAAAATATGCATGGAAATCTTCAATTAATGTAGCTCAGTTTTATCATTACTAGAACATGTAATTAGGCATGTTAGTCAAAATTTAAATAGTAACAAAGCCATATTCAAAAAATATGCACTACATAACATCGATAGTGTTCTAACCCTCCAATTGATGTAACCCTCAAAAATACAAATATGAGTTAATGATTGGGCTTAATTTTATAGATGACAGAGCAGGTCTCGGCCAAGTGATGTAAATTATAAAAATAAATTGACCACTTTTTGGAAGGGAAATATCATTTTATATTGGTTATATGTTAAAAATTCTGACCCCCCACTCGATGTAAGCCACTTTCATATCAATAATCCCTACGTTTAATTCTGTATATGCAAACATGAGAATTTACAGGAGTGCATTTCAAAGATTCATAACGCAACTCACCATACAATGTTTTCGATAAAAACAGTTTTTACTCTCTCCTCAACAATTTAAATTTTGAGGGTTACAATCAGCCAAAACGCCGTCAATATTATGAAGCTATTCATTTTGAAACCAATTCCACTTCCAATACCATTCCACATCTCTTTCTCCACTACAATAAACCCTGGCCAAATTGTATTTATATATGGTTTTTCCAGAATAACAATGGACCAACTCCATAAAATCACATTTCAAGATAATTGAATTCACAGTTGATGGTTCATGAATATCGACTGATGGTGCTTGGTGAAACTTCAATATCAAATTTAGAAAGTTCAAATATTGTACACCACCATAAGGTTTGTCATTAATGACGGGGATTTAATTTTAAGTATCTTCAGACATTCAAATATACGAATAAATTTGATTTAGTTGAAGTCAGTTCGAGTTCATTTACCAGAAAAATGAAAATATTTTAATTGAAAGTTTGACTAATTTAAGAAAGGCCTTCAATACGATTATCAATTATTACAAATTATGTTTTATTAAAAATGAATTTTCACAAAGTAGTCCGCGGAATTCTGAAATTTAAACAGCCGGATTAATGATAAATAAACTCTACAATAAGTTTTATGTAAACATAGCATGGCGATGCGCTGTTACGAGCAAAATCTCCTTTCATAGTGTAACATTATTATTGTTTAGTCTACTCTTGCCACAACTAAATTGCTCATACTCATGCGGGTTTTGTGGCAAGTGTAATATTATTTGATAGTAGCAACACTGAAACTTCAGAGCAAAACTTCATTAGACACATAATTAAATTGATTTATACGTGACATAGCTATTAAAAGTTTTACTTACATATTCGTCTGTTGTTTTCTATATTCTAAATATGTGCCTATTTCATCACAAATTCATCACCAGCAATCAATGTGATCAAATGTTTATATATAAACTACTTTTTTGTGATCCAAAGGATGAATTGGAGAATGATTTGATAAAAATATGCTTCTATCTTCAACCTAGAACAAATCGGCAAGCAATAACTTTATGGAAGAGCATTAAACATTATTGAATTTAGATAATAAATGTAAAATAATTTATAAATACTACAGATTATCTTATGGAGTCCTAATTGAATATATCAACAAAAAAAAAGGAGAACTATGTATTATTCAGTCGCTCAACCTCTCTTTTTCGTAAAGGCTAGGAATAGAAGAACACAAAGCCAAAAGGATGACGTTGACCTCTCGACTACAGTAGGGCTATTTTTATTAGTGTAATCAATAAGTTCACTACAAGATTTTGGCATGTCACATGTTTATAAATTGGTTTCGTTACTGAGAGTTTTAGAATTATATACTACAATATTATGATGCCGACTCCTTGGTGCAGTGGCTAGCGTCGTTGTCTACGGTTACGGATGTCTCGGGTTCAAGTTCTGGTGCGGAAAGATTCATAAATTGATTTTTCAATCGATTTATTGATTTCTGTTCGTAGTTATAAATGCTTGTGATTTCTAAAACTCCCTCTCACCCATCCGATTCTAAAAACGGAGCATAGCGAGAGCGAATAAGTAACCACTAGTCTTGTCTTAGCGCTATTCCTATATCCCTTCTATCTTCGAAATAGAGAGGTTGAGCAACTGAGTAACAAGCAGTTCTCGTAGAAAAACTTCTATTGAGATACCTCCACTAGGATGTCATATTCTACACACTGAGAGTGGACATGGTAAAAAAATATTATCTTATTAATATTTTAATTTAATGATTTTGCATAACACCTTGAAAGAGGGATTTAATCTTATCTGATACCAGACATTAGCAACGAGTAAGTACTTAAATTATTTTCTTTCAGCGTTCACATAATATAAAAACATTTTTTTAATATTCATTATAATGGTGCTTTAGAAAAAGACGAATTTATTTTAATAAAACGCGTAAACATATTCATAATAAATACGATACTTCATGTTACGTTTCATTCCGAGTTTTTTTTTATGAAATTAATCAAAACGATTTTATCTATAAGAACTTTTATGCACACAATAAGAGAAAAATAATAGGTTCTGTAAGGCAAACATTAAAACCTATTCAAAAATAGAATTGACCAAGTTAAGATCATAATTGAAATCTTCCTTCTCGAATGGTGACGATACGGCATCTCAAGTATATTTTAAGGGAAAAACTTTACATTTAGCGGCAAAAATAATTTTGTTAATCTAGAGTTTAAAAGAAATACTTTTTCTTGAGACAATGGACAGTTAACATGTTCAGAACAAAAATGTTTTTCTTTCAGAAAAATATATCTACTAAAAAAATATTTTTAAATTAACAACTTGCTTTTAGTTTAAAATCTATAGTTGTTTTAAGAAGAATTTTTCCATGTAGAATGATTAAAATTACGTAATATGTCAAACTTAACCTTAAAGAGATAACATTAATAGAATTTTTTTAACTGTTTTCAAACTGTTAAATAAAGATTATTATATATAAAGTTTATGGGATAATATCAATTCTCATTATTAATAGTAAAGAAAAGTTTGATTTCTATAGTACATATATATTGAGATAGTTTAAAGGTGTTTCAAGATAGGATTTCAGTACAGTATTTTAACAGACGATGTTTTAGAAAGGAACGCAGTGAGTCAGTCGCTCAATATGACTGTGGAAAGAAAAAAGGACGTAAGCCACACATAAAAATATTGTGTATAGCCCAAACAAAATGTGTATTAATTTTTATACATTGTGATGAACGAAAAAAAATATTTTGAAGACGGAGGGATAAGCCCTTTTGCCTTACTGAGTGGAAATATTACATATTTATATATAGATAGAGAGTTATAGACAATATTTTTTGGTGTGGGTTACGTCCTTTTCCCTTTCCACAGTCAATATGATAGGATATTCTAATTCAGTAAGAACATTAAGTATGGTATGACTGAGTAGGATTAGCACCCTACGGCGTTTATACTCAACTTAATATGTCGGGTCTGTGGTGCAGCGGTCAACATCGTTAGCTACGGTTACGGATGTCTCGGGTTCAAATCCCGGTACGGTCAGTTTAACAAAGTGATTTTTCATGGGTTTCGTCGATTTCATCGATTTATTGATTTCTAGTCGTAGGCATGACTGTCCTAAAAAGCCTGTGCTAGCCCTATCTCTCTATTCCTACTCTCTTTGAAAAAGGGAGGCTAAGCAACTGAGCAACAAGCAGTTATCTTAGAAAAACTTCTGTTAAGATACCGCCGTCAGGATTCCATATCTCTTCATAGAGAGCGGACATGGTAAATAAGAAACACATTTTTTCCATACTCCAATTATTTCCATATCTATTTTTGGATTATTACACATCATAAAATTGTATAATATAAATGAGAATATTACACTTAGCGCCATAAGTAAACCATTATTCCGAGAATCCGAAATAAATAAGCGCGAGAGTTTCCGGGAGCATTAAATTTTCATGTATGGTACAATTTTTAGTACGACTAATGGCTGTAGGCATTGATTTCACCGAATAATAAAAAAGTATTTCTTGATGGAATTTTCACACATTTACTTTTCTTAATGGGTTTACTTTATTCCGTGAGACATTTTTTTGTAAGAGTAATTTCGTACTCTTTTAATGAGAAAACTTTTATGCCGTTTTATGAAATGATATCTTTTAAAAGAGTCGCAGTGATTCGTTAAAATGAGCGTCGGGAAAAGTGCTTTAAACGTTTCGTTTCCAGGCGACAAAAGTTCTTCCGAAAGAAAACGTAGCGCTTTTTCGTGTCAAAAGATAAAGATGCACATTTGTATAAGCTTTAAAAAAGCGATAAAAAATTACCTAGTAACCAAAAACTAATGAAAATACGTTAAACAAACCTTCCATATATAAAAACTTTAATTAAACTAACTTGCGCTATTTTTGATGGACTTGGTGAATAAATAAAGTTTATTTTGCAAAATAATTTTTTTTTAATAATGTGCTATGATGCAACTTTGCGCACAGAAAACAGTTACGATTGTTCAAATCGTCCAACATTATCATCTAGACCAGTGGTTTCTAAACTCAATAAGGATATGTGCTACTTTCAGAAATTAAAATTGTCTGATGAGCTACTTATATATATTTCTTCTTTATAATTTTTTATCTCCGTGCTTTATCGTACCATGAATAATATTATTATATTACTTAAAATAAATTAGAAAATCGGACTTAGAATCAAACACAAAATGCTAAGGTATTTTAATTATTTATTTATAAAAAAATAATAATTGAAAAATATCTTGAAACAAGTGTGTGTAAAATTGAATACAATTATCAATATGTACATCTATGACTGTTTCTATATTTACTTTTACGTTCATAATGGAAAACGTTGGTTCACCTAAGTAGGTAGAACAAAACAATGCCATCATTTTGAGAACAATTCAAACTAAAATTTGACACTTTTCTATTGGAACGAAACACCATACTGATTCTACTGCTGAGGCAATACTCTTAAGCGACAAATCACATTGAAATTCTATCAATTACATTTCTGATGAACGCGAGATATCGATAACTTGCGAGCGACTGTTTGGCGATCACTAATCTAGACCCATCATAAGAAAGAGCTTGAGACCGTTCTAAAAAGGGCAAAAGAAGAAAAACCACTTGTGTTTAAATTCTCCACATTGGAAGCGGATACGGTAAAAAAAATACTTTTAAACATCTAATAATAGATTAATTACTGCTTTAATGTGTTATTTAATATTTAAAGAATAATTTTACATATTTTTAAAAATATTTAAAAAGTGATGTTTGTTTTTTAATTATTAATACATATCTTAATCTAATGTTAGATAGAAAGTTACAGCAATCAGTATTGCGCAATTTTATCCCAAATTAAAGGGAGAAAATTTGTATTTCGCACGATTATTTCTGCACCACTGTTAAAGGGCAAAACAGTTCTTACTTTATGACGACAAGACACGTGTTAGTAATTCAATTAAAATCGTCTAAGATGGGTGCCTGAGAAAGTAAATTTTACAACATGAAGTAATGTGGGGATATAGATACATTTTATTTGTCAGTAGCCATCTTAGCCAATAAAAGAAAAGGGGTTCCCTCAACCCGTTGCGTCATAGCAGCATCAGATTAACGAGTCTGTGAAATTTCGTAATCAATACAAAAACATTTATAAGATTATAATTCTTTACTTCGAGTAAGATTTTGTATTGGTCACGGGAAGGAGAAGATACAAACATTTACAATATTAATCGCTTGTGTTTGAAAGGAACAATCCTAAATTAAATACATGAAATAGCGGGAAGCCAATCTTATTTTTCAAATATCCAAAGAATTTTTCACTCAAACAAAAAAGGTTTTGGTTATAATGGGCTACAGAAGATAAACAAAATAATTATATTATGATATGATGATATCACAAGGGTTTTCTACATCAAAAAAAACGAATTCATAAAATGTTGATTTTAATATCAGTGATTTAATTCGGACTATAAATAATTGCACTTTGTGTTAGATAGTATTCACTTGGTACACTTAAACTTTTATTACGATAGTTTGTACTTTGGTACACTTGGACTTTGATTTAGATAGTTTGCACTTTGGATTAGATATTATTGACTTAGTATACTCAAACTTTGATTTTAATAGTTTCCACTTAGTCACGGATTGTTTTAACGAAGTGAGTTAAGTTGTAGAAGGTTATGTTAGGGTTGGCCTGGTTTGGTTTGTGTAATGTATTCTAATACGTGGGGAAAAGACAATATAGGTGGCCAAATATAGGGTAGAAGAATAAATGACATTTTGTTACAGCTTCGTGCAACAATCGATTTCAAAGTGTGAGTATTTATATTGAGTGAAATCTATTTTATATATGTGAAAATATTATTTCGTAAGTGTAATATATTGAAAACTATTTTTATGAAAGTGAATATAATCTCAACAAAAGTGCATTTAATTGTAAGCCATTTAATTCGGATCAAATTCAAACACCGGTTCGATGATACTCTGATTTCCTGTTACTTAGGTTAAGTGAAATAACGCATATTGTGATTTGTTTTCTACTAGCACCACGAATACAAAAACATTGGTATCAAAACAAAATTGACAGTTAGTTAAATTACTTGAAGTGCACGTGTTATTATTAAAATGGAGATTAAGAGCCAGGCCACCGAACCTTCGGCCTTTTAATTAATTGCTTCAATTAATTAAAGGCCGGCAAGAACGTGAGCTTCCCCTTTCACTTTAATTTCATGTCGGCAAAATTAATAAACAAGATATCGTGACGTAGCTGAAGCTTTGCGACAATGTTCAATTTTCTAAATCGCTTTCAGCTTTCTGATTATTTCGAATTTGTATTTAGTAATTCAGCGATAGTTAACCAAATGTGAAAATCATTATAAATTGTTGTCGACTTGGTAATTGTTTGTTCATATAGAGCCTGCAAGTATACAATTATTGAAATAAAATAATTATATATTTAGTCAGTACTCACATAGTGGGAGTTTATTTTTTACGTGTGTTATTTAGAAAATATTAAATCTACAGTTTCTCAACATCTGCCGTTTTATAATAAAAAAGAACTACTTTTATTTTAAATATAAAAATATAATTTAAATTGCAAGAGCTGAAAATTAAATATGGTGAATGTTTAGTGATTCAAAACATTATTCAATCACATTTTTATATCATAAAAGTTAATAATTTCAAAGTTTAATACAAAAAAATGTAAATTCTTTGTTACAGTCAAATATTGTTTTCAGTGCAGTAAGCGAAATATTCGGAAATCAGTTTGATGAATTATGCAGGGAACATTAGCTCTTCGAATTGTCTGAATCGTTGTCATATGTACGGCTATTTAGTTTCATATCATTTTTGACTCACATTACAAAGAATCTGTTTTGCAAAAAAGAACAGGAAGACAATATGTCCATTTGTGTCACTTGCATTATAATATTTTGTGAAAAATATATTATTACTGCATATATTTAATCTTGTTAACTAAATGTTTTTAAAGCCGAAGTAAATCAATGAAATGTTATCAGAGGTATTTTTTCACTGTATATATTAATAAAAGAGTCTTTCGAATATTCATGCTCCGAAGATACGCATATGTCTGAATTTTTCGTTATTCGTCTTTACACAGTACCTATGGTTTTACTTTCTACACCTAGTAAAATGAGTAAAGGTTAGATATTATGCTCAGAAAGTGCGTAGGCAATCTTACGCAGAATCATGGAAAGAAATAACTTTTGCTTGGGAGGGTTTTCATCATAAAAAAGCAGTGAATTTTCTCGTTATCACATCTTCAGGCATTATTATACCGTAAAGTTTACGACGCAAAATGGCTGCAACCGAAAACTGACCGCCGATTTAATCGGCGAATAGACATGTTATTAAAAATATTGCAATGCGGTTTTTCGCTATCGTACGTGACTAAGAAAAATCTTTACTCTAAGAAAAGTTGTAAAAAGGGTTATTTTTTATAACCGCTTTCGTATAAACAAACCTTTTTAACATGCGCTTTACTGAATATTATTACTTAGGAAACCAACAAAGCTTATCTATCATAACGCGAAATGGTTTAATTGAATTTGAGAAAATTTCAAAAATAAGTAACAAATTCAATTCTGTTGTATTTATACATAATACCAATATGAGATAAATATCAAAACTTCTTTCTGCATTTAAAATACACATGAAATAAATTTTAATTATAAATAAAGATACAAAATCTTGTCCTGTCAGAATTAAAGAATTTTTTTCTGTTTAATGGCGACACATCGTCCATCTAAAGTGTAATACGTCCGTCTAATACTTAATTTCAAATATAAAAATTTAAAAAAATAAGATTATTCCGAAAAAAACAGTGATATTAAAATAAAATTTCGATAAATATGAAAAAATACTAGCTGCATTATTATAACCATTTAATTATTAAACTCTTTTATAGAAAAAAAAATACAACGGTTCCACAAAATTATAAAAATATTTTTTTTACATAATCCTTCTTCACCAAATTGTTATTGACACGTGCCAAATTTCGTTAACCTTGATCTTCCTTTGGTGCAGCAAAACAGTAGCCAAAAGAAGTGCAGGCAACCTTCAAGTAACTAAGTTTATATAACTGCATACTCGCCACATTCGATAACTTGGTGAGTTCCTGAATTTTCAAACTTTACATTTATATTCGGAAAATAACATTTCCATTAAATTCAGTTAATTAGTTTTTCAAAATTAATCTATACTTTTAAGTACTTTCACGTCTAATAAAGGTTAAGTAGCCTCAACAAATAAGCGTGACATATTTCAATAGTTATTATATTATATACTTTAATTGATACTTTAATTGAAAATTATGACGAAGAGTATTGAAACATTAAGTATAAAATGATGAGATATATTACTTATTCTATATTAAGAGTGTACAAAATAAAAAAAATAAGCGGTTTTTCAGCAAGTCGAAAATGTGTATGATATTCTTCAGTTTGTTTCAAATCATAAGTGCAGTTTAAAATATCAACATTTGATGTTTCATGTATCTGTAGCTTAAACTTTCAAATTTCTAAGTGGAGTTCTTACTAATAGGTTAAATTCATTTACCACAATAAGTTATTACTTTTAAATACTGTTAATTACTAATTGAAAATTTTTAATTAATAGTAACTTAATAGTGTTATGAAAGAATGTTTTGAACGAGTGTTTTGAAGTTCTTTATTTTAAAATTGATTGAAATTGGTATACTTGCGTCAATTTTTTTGCTGTATTTATTTTATTCATTTCAAAAATAAATAATGATTCTTTTATTTTTGTATCATGGTCTAAAAATAAAAGTAAAAATAATATATTCAATTATTTTAACAGTTGGGAATCAGCTGGTTAAAATGCTGCATACTATCAATTCCCTGCCAAAAGTAACTTGAGCTACCGTTTTCTAAAAAAGTCGTTAAAATGTTCCAAGTGCCACTTTGTACAGCTTCTCAAATTTTACATGCAATGTGTGATAAAATCGTAAGGTCGTTGAGAAAATAAAGTCTGCCAAATTTTCATATCCTTTTTCAAGGTAATTTTCGATTTTTTGATACTTTTAAATAAAAATATAATTGTGTGTGAAACAATTGCTTATAATCGTTTGTGTTATTACGAGTTGTGTAGTTTATCGTTTATGTAAATGTGATACAAAAAGAAAATAAAAAAACCCTGAAAATGATAGTTCAATTGCTTTCAAAAAATATTTAATAATCTCGATACAGGTTTAAAATTAAAAATGTATTTAGCATATTAATCATTTAATTCATAGATGAGTGACATTTATTCCTAAATTTTAGATTTCTAAAACAATAAAAACATTTTATTGATTAAATAGACATTAACTTGGTAGAACTCCATTATAATAGCAACATAATATCTTTGTAGAGCCTAAAACTTAGATATTTTAACTCACAATACAAACATCAGTATCTACTAATATAATAGATCTCTGCTAATGCATTTTGGTAGCTCTGAACGAATAGCAGAGATTTAAAAGTCTACCCAAAACACTGCTAGATAACTAGATAAAACGACGTTTTTTTTTTAAATATAATATGTATTCTATAGAATTTTGTTTTCAAGACTCATTTGAGGCACTCTATGTTTGGTAATGAACCAGTATTTTATGTATGTTAACTATATTATAATCGTATTAACGAATACTGTAAACTAAGCAATTTGGTATATGTGAGAATAATCAATACGGAAACATAGACACGGGTAGAACGCGCAATACCGTCGGCAGAAACGGACAACAATACTTTCTCACTCCACCCTTAAAGTAAATCTCTCTAATAATATATGTTAAGAACTCGATTCCTAAAGGTAACAAAAAAAAACGAAATGATTGTTTAATATAGCATAGCAATTTTCTTTCACTGTCAAGAAATATTTTAAATCGGCATGATTTATAATTAAATCTCTAAGAACGTCAAGATTTTTTTTCTACACAACAAAAGATATTCAAATAACCATTTGTGAATATTATTCCATAAACACACACGCACATTAATTTATCTCTGTCAGCAGTTTCAACGATCATTAATCATTGTCTAATTGTTCAGATATATTTTAATCGTTTCATAAATTTAATACATTAAGCACTCACGCTTTCGGATAAAGAAAAGTTAGTATTTTACGCACCTGTAAATAGAGAAATGCGTAACTTCAATTCAGCTGATTGTCAATAGTACCTATTTTATAACATCAATTAAATAATGAAAGAGAATATAAAAAATATTGCCCTAAAATTTTATGACTGCAATGAAATTTTGACGTTTTTTTTATTTGATTGCCTATTTAGCAAAGTGTTCATAATCTTCAAACAATACTTAATTTTGGGTAAAGACGTTTTTTTTAACTTGTATGCTTTTCGCTATTAAAACTTGAATGAATAACATTATTTAAGTATATTGAGGTGTTACATATTTATTTCAAAAGACATTTTTAATATCTCGAACGTCCGAACTTTTACCTGATAAAATTTGGCACTTAAAAAACTGGCATTAATTTGTATTTATAATTGAAAACAAAAATACCCATAATCAAAATATTGAGTGGAATATTTAGCAATTAATTAAAGAGAGTTGTGGTGTACACTTTTAATTTTGTCTAGATATATACATAATATTATGATTATTTTTTTGTACATGTGACCACCGTGTAATAAAAAAATACGTATGATAAAAAGATGTAGTTAAAACAAAAAAATGAACGGTATTTTCTATTCATATTTCTTTTATAAATTACACATTAGATAAACAATCAAGCTACATGGTTTTTAATACTAGTTATATTATTTATAAAAAATAGATTTCCTCAGTGTTCAATTTTCAGATAACAATAGGATAATATGATAATTGTTTTTGTAATATTTTTTGATACTGCTTGAAAGAAACAAATCAATGTGAAAAAAATAGTTGATCCTTTTTCTTGGATGTTACATTATAACCAATATAAAAAATCGTATAATTAAATAAACTAAAATTAGATTGAGACGGATTTCGTCACAAAATAATAAAAAACAGGGCAGGTATGTGAAATATTTAAGACCATAATGGTGTGTAAGCATTTAAGAGCTTCTCCGTATATATCGCAAGAAAGATACCTCAGTCAAGATTTTAATGCATTTTGAAGGCTATTGACTGACAAGAAAGCATATTGCTGAAGTTGTCGACGTTTAAGCTTTTACGTTTTTTTTTTATTCTGACTGCCTTTTGTAAGCTCAGAAATATATATGTTTTCATTCGAAACCATTACAAATATTTAATGTAGCTGGCATTTGAGTTTGTATTAACAACCGTAAAAACGATTGTTTTGTTTCAATTTTGGTTTTTTTAATATTTTGTTAAACAAGCTATTGGTCACACATCTTTGTTCTTTAGTATAAGTCGAAGGTGATATTGTTTGTGGGAGAAATTGTTTGATATATTATAAATAAATTTTCTTTATCAGTAAACGTAAAACGACTTTATGAATATAAATTAATCATCGTAGTGGAGTGGACATTAATTGAATGAGGCTAGAACTGTCTTAATTAGTTAACAATTTTTAATTTTAGTTTTCAATTATTTATACGAGAATGTAAAACCATTTTATTCAATTATATTTAAAAATAAAAAGTTACAAATATTTTCTCTTACTTTATTGCTTTTCCATTATCAAAATGAAGGAACATAAAAATTCGAAAGTCAACAATAAGCACAACTTGTAGTATAGTCAACACAGTGACTTCGACGAACTTTGCTTAAAAAACATTAATAATTACTCCTATCGATTAGAAGAAAAATAGTATTAAATTTGGAGAGAAAAGTTAAACTAATTAGTATGTTTGTTCTAGATTTTATAACTTCTTTTGATTTTATAAGTTCTTATTTTGTATTCATATGAGGTGATAAGGGATTCCAACTTTTCTTCATTATCAACTATTTGGATGTCGAATAGTAAAATTGGAACTATTCGAATATATTTGAATTGTTTTGGAAGTATGAAAATAATATTAAAAATTCGATTTGAATAATTAATAAAATAACATTATGTAGACTAAAATAAAATTTGCAGCTGTGTCAGATTACTCCATCGGTATTGTTTCAATTACCAAAATTACGGTATATTTAATTTTTTTTTTTAGCCATTTGTCAAATTCAAGTATTATAATTTATGATAAGATACTGAAAGCGCCCGATTTGGGTAAATACAAAAAAAGTCACAACATGGGGTATTGTTTTTGAAATCTGAAGAAATCGACGTTTCAATTGAATAATTAAAAAAAGGTCGAATATATTAGGATATCAAATGTTCAAATATTCGAGTCGGAATTCCTAGAGGTGAGTAAATCAGTGGGAAAGTAAATTGATCTTACGTCTTTCCACCGTTAAATGTGAACACATGGTAAGAAAAGGTCAAGAGAGTGAAGTCACGGTTAATATAAATACACTCTAACACAAGTATTTTGAATTTATTGTCATATCCATCATTCGAGGTTATTGAAAAACCTTTTGGAGTCAAAAATCGACAAACTCTCAACAAAATCTCTTCAAACTAAAAATTACTTGTTCTGTTATATTACAATTAATCTTAATGTGATTATTGAATATTATTTTGCTTTCAAAATTAATAGATATTGACAATCAATTTTCACCATTTTGCAAAAATAGTTTTTTTTAACCATGTCCGCTTGCAATGTGAAGCATATTTCTCCTAATTGAGGTATTTTAATATAAGTTTTTTTACAAGAACTGCTTGTTACTCAGATGATCAAGCTCTCGTTTTCGAAGAGAGTAAGAATAGAAGGATTATGGTTAACTAATCGTTCTCACTAAACCCCGTATTTGGAGCGGATAAGTGGTGGGAAAGAATTTTAGACTTCGCAAATATACACGCAAAAAATCAATTAATAAAACTGTCTATACTGAAATTAGAACCAGTGAGATTCGTAGCTGAAGCCAACAACGTTGACCACTGCACCACAAACCAAAGTGTGTAATAAACATAATTACTTTCTTTATGCATTGTATTTTGTAATATATTCAAATTAAATAATTATATCTTTTATCATAATTTAAAATTCAGTTTCTATTGCGGAACCTATTAAAACGTTACGCCAACATCCGTTAAATAATATCATATCCGGCATACTAAGAATTTTTATCGTTTAAAAGCGTTACTGCAAACGCATTGCAAAAGTTTTTACGATTGACTCACTATAAAATATTATATCAGCCTTCTTCTTAATGAAGTAAGCTGCATTAAAGTAAACACGCTTCCAGTACTGGCCAATATCTGTTGAAATTATATTAAATATTTTTTATTTTGGGATTTGCATTATCTATTTGTTGCTTTCAAAGTATTTTTGACACCATTATCACAAAAACAAAATATATTTTCTATGTATTCGTCGGTAACTTTGTGCGAATATCTTTGTAATTCGTCTATTTGAGAAGCATCTTTAGACTAACTGTATATATAGTAAGGTTATTTTGTAACATTGTACAAAAGAAACACGTGTCGCAAATAGAAACACGAATAAATGGAATAACAAAGTTATTAATTTTCATTTTATATTAATTATCTTTGTTGGATAGGATTGAGAAATTTAAATTTATTGAATGACTTTTTAATATACATAATTATATTGCAGCATTATTTGTTTGAAAAATATTTACTCATGTATTTTGATTTGAAATTTTGACTTTGAATACAATTCGTAATTTAATATTGCTAGCAATCCTTTTAAAGGATGACAAACGTTTATCCTTTGATTGATGTTTAATTAAATAAATAAGAAACATTTCCTCGTATTTTCAAAATGCAAATTAAACTGAATGTAATAAGGATATCGTCATCAAAATAATACAAGATTTAAAAAATGTAAAATTTACATTTTTATACAAATAAATATATTTATACAGTGTATAATATACACATCGGCACAGTATTGTCGTATCGTGATGTCACTGCGTAGCTCGAATCATAAGCAAAAATTTTCAAATGAAGTGACAATTTGTATCGAAGTACAATGTGTTTCCATATGTTTCAAATTTTTCAACACTACTTATCAGGGATGCGGAGTCGTTGTAAAAAACGAGCGGCAACGACTGCTTATTTTTGTGCATTTTGGTATTTCTGTGCGTATTAATGTACTTGTATCATTTTTATTTATGCCTGTAACGTCTTCTTGTTCTGCAGTATACATATATACGTATAAAATATTATATGTATGATATTCAAAATTGGCTATTTACCGGATTGGTTGGTTGGTGTTTAATTTAAAGACCAATGACACATAAATATTAAAGGAAGAGAAAAAAACCTGACAAATTTAGCCTCTTAGTCGCAATCTAAGTCGGAGTCGGGTTGTTGGTCAATGTCGGAGTTAGAGTTGGAGCCACGTTTTTTTTGACAACTCCACACTCCTGCTACTTATTCATAAGTGCGTTGTGAGTGACATCAACGTCGCATCAAAGTACATGGTAAACAGGAAGTTTCCTTAATACACGCTCTGTTACAAATTTTGCAGCAAATGCTATCCATCATCACGGCGTGAACACTCGTGAGTAGCACCAACACTCATAAATGAACGTTCAAATACAATATTATTTGTCCTGATTAATTCAAAATTATTACTCAGCACGTATAAAAATAACTGAACTTCCTTTTTACATTAACAAACTGTCACTCTTAGTATCTCCTTTGAGAGTTTACTACTGAATATTCTTAAAAAGGTTAATGTTACGATAATTACTAACATTAAGCAAACGTTAAAAAGATTGGTTTTCATTTTAAAATGAAATTAACTGTGCATTATCGATGGCTCATCAGCTATAACGATTCCAAATAAGTATCAATAGAATTCACGATATTCCCTTAACTTAACGTATTTTATCGTCACTATCAACTGAAAACAAATTGAGTTAAGGACTATCTTAAATTTTTAACTATTAATTTGGATTTTGTTTTCGAATTAAGTTAAACACATCACTCAAACACAATAAAAAAAATTACAATATGTTTTTTAAGTTTAAGCCGTATTCAGCACAGTAAATAATGACAGTTTTTGTTATATTTTCATTTCATCGATACTTGTAATGATCCATTATTATTTACGAATAAATATTTCATAAAATATACCGTTATTTCATTTGAAGAACCTAAATAAAATGCAGCATAATGTTTGCAGGTTTAATAATATATATCTCTTCAAAGTATTCGCAGAGAGCTTCAAGTTTTTCACAAGTGAAATTGTGAAAATAAAACTTTCCGTTGGTTTTTAAAAATAATATTTTAGAAGCTTTAATACCCACGCAAATAATAACGTATCCTTAGGGGAGTTTGCTTTTCTTTCTTTTCAACGTAAATGCTTTTTGCAGGAGAATAAAGTTCAAATACTGCATTTTATTTTGCAATGCGATATTGCTTTATTTTGAAAATACTCAATACGTATTTGATAGAATGTAGAAATAATTAAAAGTACAGAGACGTACACTTAAATATATATATAAATATATATATAAATATATATATAAATATATATATATATATATATATATATATATATATATATATATATATATATATATATATATATTTATTATATGTGTGATAGAGATAGAGATACATCTACCGCATACCGATGATATATAAATTATACAACGCCTTCATCTCCAACTAAAGACAAATATCAAAATTGTACCATTGTTGTAGATGAATTTCATGTAATGCATATCTTAAAACAAGGGCCAATTTATGTTAAAATGATTTTAATGCAGAGGGACCCAGATACATTAACGCAAAGCAATGAAGGCACCCGTATTACAAGTATTAACAAAAATACTTGGTTACAGTATCGCAATATTCAATCACCTGGATTTCAGCAGTGCCGCTATTTTGTTTTATACTACACAGAGCGTGTTAGTGTATTAGTATGTATGGATTCCGTGATTCTATAGAAGTATATGTATCAGTATTGATCCCGTGATTCTAAAATCTAGATCCGGAGTGCAAAGTTATACGGCATGTACTCTAAACAATAGTTGACAATATTTTTTTACTTACAACAATCTTGGATTCAGTGGATGTGGCCTCATTTGATTTACAAAAAATTAATTCATGATACCAAATTATAATAACTGTATATTTTATATCAATTTAAATATATATTTTAAAATAACTACTCTAACATAAGGCCATGATAAACAATAATTGACACGCATTTATTATAAACATTATCAATATTTGTACCATCAATTTGGATAAGTTTGCCCATCTTACCTGTTATAATACCATGATTATAATAAAGCCATCTGAATATTTTTTTTGGTTAAGCAAAGGTATTAAAAAATCCTTGGTGGTAAAAATATGAATAAATGTTCAACATAATTTGTTTTATTGTTGAATTTGTAAGCTGTCAGCTTGTAATTAAAAAAAAACAATTTTAAAACATTTCTTGGAATCAACTGGATTAGCCATATCTTCAATTTATATTACTGATCTGTAAACCAAATGCTGTATATTTTTTCGCATCTCAATTATATACAGAATATATGAAATCATAAAAAAAGTTGCCAAGACATTAAAATCACTGAATATATAACAATTACAGTGACGTTAGTGACTATTTGTATCGTGAGCTAAAATTACCCGATTTGGATGAAAATTTTACCCACATTGTTTTATCTATATTTATATATTAATTATAAGAATAAATCCATTCATGTTGATTAAATTTCATCTTTCAATTTCATTTCATCAAAGATATTAATGCATTTCTATGTAGAACAATACCATACATAAATGCAATGGGGAAGCATAAAAATACAAAAACTCTCAGAATTGGCTCGATAAACAGATCGACTGTACCATACAAAGAAAAGTTTTTTTAAAAAACGCATGTAACAAAAGCTTTAAATCCCCTTTATTAAATTACGCAGATATATTTTTATTATTTTTTAAAACCACGAATAAGCATCCTTCTGTAGAACAACACATTATTTTTATTTTGACAGACGACACAGAAAAAACTACAAAAGATTTCGGTCATTTCATGTTTAGCTACTCTCAGACATAAGCCATACGGTGACGAAAACTTATGAAAAACAATTTCGAAGCTCGTGGAGTATGGGAGTTTTGAGTGTAGGTATTTGATAAGCAAGGATAGCATCATACTATGTACATGAGAGGAAAACTTGCAAATAAAATTCCTGAAAAACAGCTGAACTATGCAACAAAAATATCTAAAAATAACTATGACTGGCTTCTTTAAGAAATTTTTAACAATATACAAAATAATTTTTGTATGGAGAATATTAAATATGTTTTCAGGCTATGTAATATTATCCAGATTTAATAATAATATTTTAGTAAAAATAATCATTAAAATAAGTCATTTTTCAATGTCGGTGAGAGTTGGTAGGTTATAAGAGATTTTTAAAAAATAACATTACAACGGTAATAAGTTTTCTTTTAAACTAGAAACCATACCCGTCATAGATGACGGCATTAAAATTTAAATACTGAATGTTTAAAGTAGATAATACGTCGGAACCGTGTGTGCATTACGTAACATTTTATTTTATATATATATATATATATATATACCGCGAACGCTTATGCCATAAGAAAATGTCACGTGATATGTGATAATAATAAAAAGTCTACACAGCGGTCTGGGCTATTATATATAAGATTGCTTTTTGTTTTAGGTTTAAAATTTAGCCACTCGTTAACTATTTTACTTTGTACACTGATACTAACGTAGATATTTATTGAAATCAACGGTTTCCAACCTTTTTTTAAATCATTAACTCTTTTTAAAACAGCCAAACAATGTGTGACCTCCACCTTAATATCATAAAAAAAATGTTCGATATGCAAAAATAAACGTAGATTTATGCTGGCTTCATTCTCAACGGAATAATAATAGGTATGTACATGAAAACCGTGAAAGCATTAAAACTTATGTAACATATTACTTATTTAGTGTAAATCTTTCAAAATTCACTGATGAATATTTTCCCGTTCTTAAGTCAGTCCCGGAAATAAGAAAGTTTCATGTGAAGAAGAGGTTAAAAAAAAGTTGAAATGCATGCGTGGTGACATTTTTATTTTTCAAATATGGAAATGTGCTACTTTCAAAATTGTTGCGTTCTTACTCTGTATGGTTTCTCTAAATACGTTGAGAGAGGAACTCCTCGTAATTGACGAATAGAAATACGTATGTCAATAAAACACTGAAAAAGTTTACCTAGTTCTGTGATTGAAATTTGCAACACAGCCGATAAGTGTACCGATAAGTTTAACCGAAACCTGGCACAATATAGAATCTCCATTAAATATGCGTATGCTTCATAAATAAAGGTTTTTAAATGTATACCGAATGTGCCCTAACAAAAATTACTACAATTTAATCAATATGTGTTGATTGCAATTTTGACTCTTATATTTAAGGCTATAAAACACTGTTTTAGTGAAATATTCTGACTTTTCAATCTCCTAAGTGAGGTATCATTATTTTTTCATTTTTCTATCAAATTTATATGATTTAGGAGATAATAATACCTCGGCGTCAGTTCGTTCATGTTAATCGCATCTAAATTGGTATTTTTGTAGCATTTACTAAGCCAATCACGTTTTGGCGGGGAAAAAAACTGACGGGTATTACCGGAATGGAGATTTATGGCTAATTAAAAATCACCCCAAGGAAAAACATGTTTACATCGGCATTGAACGTAAGCGATGGAACATTATCTGGATTTTTACCTTTAAAGTTAAACTTTCAACGGTTTTTAATAGGCAGTTATGGAATCACGAATTCAACAAATAAGTGTTATGTGATGGTTGTTTCCTAAAATATAAAATTAAAATTTTTTTTAATATTCACGCAGTAGTTAAAGCCATTTTAAAATATTCATTTGCGTTAAACTTATTTAGCTTTATTAATGTTTTTTATAAAGCTTAACAATACGCTTATTTAACTAAATTCATTGTTTAAATTTTATTAAAAACCATTCATACGTCTAAATTTATGATGAATACAATTTTTTCTCATTTCATTCCTCCAATACGAATCATATGAACTTTTGATCAAGCATTTACCCATTAACAATCAATCATTTATCCAATTATAAATTGAATTTACTAACACTACATAATTTTAAAATTACTATAGATAGATAGGGTTCTTATGAAGACTAGCTGTTGCTGCTTTAACTCCACCTTTCCGATTATCGATGTGTCAATCAACTTTTAAGATGCTCTATTAAGAAAACGTATAGTCCAAATTTTACGTGAATGTGGTTTAAAAATATTGCAAGATATAAGTCAGTTCGAGTTCATCCGTGCACAGACAAAATTTTAAAGATTTAAATTTGCTCTGAGGTATGACAAGAATTAATTAAAGAGAGGTTCTACATCTGCATGTAAAAAATATGTTATTAATGGTTTACATTTAGTTTTGATTTGCTATAAAAGATACTGTTGTTCTATAATAGGTTCAGCTGATTTTCCAGGACATAAAACTTCCATTTTTTTGGTATTTCACTGTTATCCCCTAAACATGATTATTGAGAATGTTCGTGATATCTTGCTTTATTTCAAGATTCAGTTAAGCCTTGTTTTTTTGCACCACATTTATTAACGCTGAAGACTTTTATAAATCATATTTATTACGCATTCTACTGGTAGGCACTGTCTTATTTAGTAATAAAAATATATAAAAAGTATATTGACATGATTAGATGTATTTGCATAATGATGTTTTATTCATATTTCAGAGCTTTCGTGAGAATATTATGCGTGTGCTGCCCTCGCAGAGTACGACGAAGATATCAACCAGCTCTTCGTTCAAAAGCCTCCCAGGTGTGTTAATTGTTCTAATTAATATCTTAGCTAAATGTATTTTCTTCCTTTTATAAAAGACCGTTTCCTCTTTCTCTTCGTACTGTTATTGATTTTCTTTCTACATAGTTATTCTATTGTAAGCATGTTCTATTATAATTATACATAGCAAAAACCTATTAATTTATGAAAGTTCTAAAAAAATTATTCAGATACACATATTACCACAAAAAATTTTAAAATCCCGTACAGTAAAACTCAAAGTCATGTTTCCCAAGTGACTCTCAAAAAGAAAATACCTAACGGAAAAATTTCAATTCAGTGATAAAAAATAAAGTAAAATACAAAACAAAAACAAATATTCATGCAGCAAGGCATTTTCTTCAGTTATTTACATCGAACATAAAGTTACTTTCTAAAGCATCGGCAAAGAGATACTACTTGATCTCGTAGAAAACGCAAAGGCGTTATTTTGAAAATTGAGCAAATAATAAATAATCACACACAATATCAGTTATAAGTGAACTTAGCAGAACGCTCGTATTTTGAATATTTCTTATATAAATTGCTTAAAGCTCGAACATTAAACATTGTTTATTGAAAAAATATAACAAACTATGCATTTTAGTTACAGCTTAAAAATAATAATTATATATTCGATTTTTAAATCTCTTCAAAATATTATTATACATATATTCGTAATTTATTGTAGTTTGAAACACAAAATATCCTACATTAGTCAAAAACGCATGATAGAATCATTTTATTTTTTTAAATAATATATATTTACTAAGTAGTTTTTGTCTTTTTATATTCAAAAATAATCAGTTTTCTTTTTATATTACGCAAATAGATAGAAAAATCACTTATTCATATTACACACTTTTACTTTGAAACAGCATGAATCGAAAAACCAATGCAAAGTGTGCAAATTTTTTAAAGCTTAATAAATGGATTATTATTTCCAAGTATCCATATATTATATTGTAGTTTTACACTTGATATTTACAAAATGAAGAAATTTCTAATGTAATTTAGAGATCTTTCTACCATTCTCCAAATCAACCCAGTGATCGGTTTACACGAGTCGATTAAAACGGACAGTCTTACCATGCTAAAGACCAGTAAACAATGTAATAATTATCCAATTCAACTCGCTAACTTGTTTTCTTTCGTAACAGGCTAACTATTTTAAACAACTTATTTGAAAGGGGCACACGTCTTATGAATACCGTGTTATGTTTTCTCAGTGAAATCATAAAACTATTATGGTAAAAAGATACGAAAGCTTTCAGTTTTCATCATTTCAAAACTGTCTTGTTTTAATCCACAATGATTTTTAATATTGCTTTTTATAACTTATGATACCTTCTCAGTTCGAACATAGATTTCGTGCATATGGGCCCAACTAATGACAAAAAATATTTCAACAGAAAGTATTTACACGACTACTGGCCGTCAATCGCGCGATCAGGAAAGACGTACAAGGATAGAATAAAACTAGTTGTCAGATTCTCTAAAAGGCAATCGAAATATCAGAAGCATTCATTTTTTTAGACATAAATTTATTATTCGATTCACTATCAAAATATTTATGTAATACTGAAACCTTAACCACAAAGTGGTATTGATATACGGAAAAAAATATATTAATATGCCGGCCAATTGTTTTCTGCTGCTTATTTCAATAAAATCAGAAAATGTCGACTGTCTCAAAACATTCCACGCTTAAAAATGAATCTGTAACAACTTTTCGTATTTTTCATTCTTTGCATATTTCAGTAAAACTTTCCACCTTGAAATCAATATCCAATTCAAATTCCCATATCGCCTGATAAAAAATTAACCTTGAATACTGATCAGCATAGAACAAGATTGCCGCACAATATCAAATATATTCTAATTTCAATACCACGTAACTGCAAAACCTGAATTTTAGATTGTCGGTATTAAATAATCTGAGATTCCCGTAAATTACTCCTCAAATTTTTTTTTCTTTCAATTACAATAAAAACTTGCTAATTAAAATGAAATCTTGAAAGAATTATGTTAATAAAACTATTTTGGATTAGCTATTACATTTTTTTTTGTTTACACCAGGAAATGCCCAAAATATTTGATACGTGATATTGCATGATCGTACTCGATACGTGGAACCGATATTTTTCGGGTCTAGGGTGACATCCATAAAGGTTCGGGTTTGAAAGACTGCCCACGGCTCTTTGAATTATTCATGACCGAACCTCGGAACGGTTTTATAATTCATATATCCTTAACATTTGGCTTTCGATAAATATTGCTATTTGAGAGTTTGCATTTTAATCTAAATTCAATAATGATATTCCAGAGCGTCACTTGCAAAAAAATACAAAATGAAAACATAATTCACTTGGAAACACAGCAATTTAGTAAATAAATAAAAATAACATTTCAATACTTTGTAGGGTAGGTATTCACCACCACCACCCACCGAAGTTTCACACTCCTCTTATAGGTAACATTCAGTAGAGTAACAACGATATTCGTGTTTCAAATTTTGTCAGGAATGTACGAGAGGAATTCCTGGTTGTGTGAAACCTAGTGTGCAGAAAGTAATATATGAAATATTTAAAAGTTTATGGAAAAGATTTTATGAATTGAGTTCCATTCACTTTCCATGTGACGCCGTGAACCCTTGTTACTTATGAGAGATGCATCCAAGTCAGGTAATCGACCAACTTTTAAATACTATCGTTTTTTTTGAATAAAGAATAATAAACATAGTTTAAATTTCAATTGTTGAGACTTTGTACACTTCCGTGTATTTCGTCACTAACGACCCGGGTTTCGCCTTTCGATATTTTCAGGCATTCGAGCACACGAATGAACTATGGAAATGTACAAAATCTCAACAATTCAAATTTTATATTGAAATTCCATCAAGTACCCTCAGTCTATATCTTAAATTAAACATAGTCAAAAAAATCAAAAGACTTGTTTTCATGACATATTTAAGCAGAGCAAAAGAAAACATTTGAACTCTTGAAATAAAATTTATTCTTAAATAGAATATTGATTTATAATTTACAATGCCTGCTCGCTATGTGGATCATATAAACTTTTGATGGAGCATCTCATCAGATATTTGTAAGTAAATCGTTCAACCTGCTTTTCAAGAAAAGCCTGTGGATATAAGGATAAGGTTAGAAGAGTACTACATAACGTCCCGTTTTTAGGATCAGATGGGTGGAAGAGGATTGTAAATATTACAAACATCCATACCTTATTTAATTTTAAAAAACTGTTTGTAAAGAGATTGAAGTCTGTAGATACCGCAGCCGAATAGGACAAACGTCCAAGAGCTGTTGTCCAAGTCTCGGCTACAAGACTGACAATAATAAAACCTATTATTATTTCTTACAATATATAAAATTCATGTTTTCCCTCGATTATGGTTCAATATTTAAGCAAATATTTCAAAAATAGATAGGAACTCTTATCCCAGTAAAATCATTAATAAAGTATGTACACAACATTTTCTTTATTTCTTAACATCAGCGCCTTTATAAAGTCACAACATCTTTGAAAAATAGACACCACGTCGATATTAAAAAGGTTGTTTTTGATTGCTTTTTTAAAAAAGGTTTTACACGCCTTTCGTAACGCCATCTTCTGATTTATCTAGCAAAGACGCGATGAACATGCTGCGACAAAAAATGATGACGTTTATTTTCCTAAAGAAATAGTTTTACTGAAAGTTTACTGCGTTGTGCTTTGTGATTTGTAATATGATTTTTTTTGTGTTTTATTGGATCCATGGTACGATTCTAAAATATTTATCATCAACTGTTACAACAGTATCTCTAATGTAAAAAATGTATATAAATATATTTTTACTATTCAAAGTTTCGATAAAATATATGAACTGGAAAATTGTTATTAGAGTTCTGTATTTTGTTATCGTGCATTTGTGATAAACAAAAAATTCATTTCTATAGATTAGTATTCAGTGTCGTATAAACTCCTGGAAAAATTATTTTACTGTAATTTATCGATTTGATGTTTATTTTAGTGCAAATATGTATAGCATAATGTTTTAATATTGGAATAAATTAGAATTGTAAAACGAATTGTACCACAGTGTGATATGTAAAGTTTAAATTCAAATCATTAATAATTAGGATTTCATTTTCTTGTCTTTTAGAGTATTACTTTAATGGTAGTCACCAGTTAATTATTCTCGATGAAAAGAAATAATTACGATAAATATAAAACATCATTTTAAACACTTTATTATTAATAATGATTAACTTTAACTCATAGAATGAAAAGTAAGTTTATATTATTTTTTAAATGTTAAATTTAACATTACTTGATTTTTGCAAAATGCGAGAAAGTTGCGAATGACTTTGTGTTCGGAGTTTTAACTCATACTAAGAAGCTAACAGTACAGATATTTTTAATACAATCAATTTAAAAGAAGAAATCAATGTAGATTGTAACTTCCCCTCTAAAAGAGACAGGATGTCATGAAATAGAGATCAAGTCAAAATTATATAAATCTGTGCTTAAAATATTGTGGTTCCTTTAAATGAAATTTAAGTATTGGATGTCAAGGGTTATTCACAAACTTTTAGCTCGTAAACATCCCTCAGGGCCGATTATCTTTAATGATATTCCTTCATTATCCAATTCGTTTGGATAATAACGAAGAGCAGATTTTAACTTCCGCGATATCAAGTGTTAGAGAAAGAAGAGAATAAATTGGATTTTTTTAGGTTAATGACTTTCCAGTCAATAATTGTGAAGTTCAAATGGGCATTATTCTAACCCTTTGCTTTGTAGAGTATGTGTTTCGTTTGTTTGGCTAGGTAGATTTTTTAATCACTCAATATGATGATATCGTAATTACTTTACTTAAATAATTAGCCACTACAATTCCAAGTAGGTCTCGAATGGTTTCTTTACTTTCCAATTATTATTTGAGCTTTCAATAAGCTCAAATAATCAAAGTAGAATCCAAGGAACCAGAGTGTAGTTGGTGTCGTGGAGGAAATCTGAAGTATTTAAGACATAGTCGGTTAATAAATCGGCAGATTCTAACGTCTCTTTTATACTTAAATTGCGTATGTGTATTTAAAATATATAATTTAGATAATTATTAACAGCAGTTGATAAAGTGGTGGATACGCGTGTAAAAAGTCTGTGAGATTTTTTTAATTTTTCAAATTAAAGCTGTTTGGTATTTATATCTATTGACAACCATTTTATCAGTAGATCTCAACTCATCGAATATTTACATTAACAAATACAATTTCAAAAAAATTTCACTTTATTAATTTGAAACAAGAATATCGTTGTTACAATGCGAGACACACACTGTAATAAGTGTGTGAACCGTTACGGGCGATGGTAGGTCAAAAGGAGTTTTAAAGTACTCTAACACTAGATCAGATGGACACTTAATAATTATAGCACTCATTACAACGAACATTAGTAATATAAAATTAAAATTGATTGCATCGGTTGTGTTACCAGGCTTGACACGTGCTTCGCCTGTTTGAGAAACATCTTTATACAAAGTCTACCATGAGACATTTAATTAATTATCTATGGTAAGTTCAATTTATGGTCAGTTTACAATTATCTTTGGTGAGTAAATAATTGTCAAATGGTCAGGTTAGGTTAGGTTTAATTCAAAAACTGACCGTTTTATATAAATATCTGACCGTTTAATTTGATAACTGACCGATTAATTTGTTAACTGACTATGTACATATTGACCAGTTCGATTAATTACTGACCGTTTATTTAATTTACTTACCAAAAATTGAAATAGTTTCATTTATTTATTTCGAGACAACAGAGAAATCAGTACAAAAACAAAATTGCCTAGTCATTGATTCATATCATCTATGCTTATATTATAAATGAGAAAACGAACATACGTATTATGGTATATAATAGTGGCATAGTAATAATATGGAAGCGCGGTCATTTTTTTGATGTGAAAAAAAATATAGGCGTCAGGCAAATGCCCCGGATTACCATAAATATTTCCGAATGGGAATATGGATTAGGCCCCCATTCCACGTCTCTACTTCCAATGTGAAGGGCATCAGCCACTTGACAATTTTTTGTCGTATTTTTTCCTCAAGTATTTACATATCTTATGGAATATCTTTAACATAAATAAGCCAAAGTTAAACAACTTAAGCGATGTGTTTGAGGAAATCTCATTTAATGTAATCGCGATATTTCCGCGTGCGGAAATTATTTTATTTAAAGACGCGTAAAAGATAAGATTAAAATTAGTCGATCCTTTAAAAAATTCCATGCTTATTAGATTTTCTATGTTATTCAACGACTTACTCACCACCACCCGCTACATCTTCAAACTCTTCTTGCAGGCTGTATTGCGCCACGTTATTCATGTTTCATTATTTCCCAGGAATTTCCGAGGAGAAATTCTTCAAAACTTGGTTGCATGCACTGTACCGTGCAGAAAGTTAAATAATAAAAAACAGTTTATCAAAGACCTTTTATGAACTGCGTTTCATTCGGTTTCCATAGGTTCTGTGAACTCTTTGAATGCTTTGTAATTTGTTCTAGATGCAACCAAGTACACATGACCGACGGGGCAGACAGACCCGTCTGATCGAGTCATATCGTCTATAAATTTGTGGCATTAGTATTCAAGATACACTAAAAATCGCAGCCGATTGAGATTTTGTCTTGTTTGCACGGCCCAGCATTTTACCTGAATGGACACTCTATACATTGATTTTCTAATCAATTTATGGGATGTATTTCAACTTGAATTGATGTCTATCGTGTTTTCATCCCTGTGAGAGCGATTTGATTTCTATGAGCCATTACCTTATTTTACTCATCCATTATTTTACTTTGTTAAACAACAGGGAAATGATAAAGAAATCTTATTTTCTTCTTATTCGTGAATAAGAAAGATCACTTGACCACGAAAGATCAAGGGCATTGATCACTCGGGGACTAGGATTATAAGACTAATTTACAAGTTAAGATTATAAACTTAAAGTAAATATGATAAATTAATTTCTAATCTCTTTGCCTTACAATAAATACTTTTATATAAACAAATACGTCATTTCAGGGTCTAGTATCATAAGTCAGAATCTCCGTCGTTTTTGGAAAACTAAGAAAAACTTAAATAAAACTCTGGCATAAACGCCTAAGCCGTGATAGGTAAACAAACACTGGTGACCATGATAGTTCAATGCTGCACTACTATTGGCTGGAATGGAGAATATAAGTTTTGAAAATTAACAACATTATCACTTTCAAATTTGAATTATTGAGATTTTGTACACATCCATGTATTTTGTCACTAACGATCCGGGTTTCGCCTTTCGGCATCTTCAGGCATTCAAGCGTACGAATGGACTCGAATTGACATTCGTGCGCTCGAATGTCTGAAGATGCCGAAAGGCGAAACCCGGATCGTTAGTGACAAATACATGGAAGTGTACAAAATCTCAATAATTCAAATTTGATATTGAAATTCCATCAAGCACCCTCAGTCGATGTCTTAAATTTTCACTTTCATTTTTGATGGTATTTCGTAAACTTAGAAAGATATTTTATAATTTGAATAGTAGGCGTGAACACGAAGAACTCATTTTTTGCATATGTAGGAGATTGTAAGTTATGATACTAGCCCCTTCATTTACTGTACAGTTATATTAAATATTAAACTATTTTATATCATCGTTCAGACTACATAAATTGTTACTTGTGGAAATGATCTCAAAATTTATCAATTGACTGATTTGAATTCTGCAATAAAAAAGATACGAAAGCATCTAAATAAATATCTGACAATATTATTGGAATTGCTTACAAAGTGAGATGGTACAAGTGTCATTATGGAAATTCGAGGAAAACTTTGATGCTGTGTCATCGCCTGTCTTTTTTGGCAGCTTATTATTGATTCAAAAATATATTATTGAAAGAAAATGTCAACTTTATTGATCCGAGAAAATAAATAAAATTTCTGAAATACTTTCAATTGATTTCGCAATAACTTTGGGGAATTTGGTTTTTTTTATACCCTCTCCGCTTTCAATGTGTAGCATATGATCTCCTAATTAAAATATATCAACAGAATTTTTTTTCTAAAAGAACTGCTGGTTACTCAGTCGCTCAACTTCTTTTTTTTCGAAAACAGTAGGGATAGAAGGATTGAGCTACGAAATGACTATTAGTCAGCTAATCGTTCTCGCTACGCCTCGCTATAGGGGTCAGATGGATCGGAGGGAATTTTTAGACATCACAAACATCCATGCCTTTCAAGCGAAAATCCACAAATCGAATTTATTATTATTTTTTAGAAAAACGAATTTATCAATTTGTCCGAACTGGGACTCTCATCTTTTAGTAACAACGTTGATTGCTGCATCACGGAACTGACATATATTAATATTTAATTTAAATCATCGTTTTTCTACTGGTATACAATTTTATTCAGTCTGAAAATTATTCTAAAAGATGCGACACACGCGTCACACCTAGCAATATAACCAGTGGATCAATTAAGTTATGAAATTTAGATGGGTCGTCCGACATTTAAAACGAAATAAACATTTTTTAACGAATGAAACTCATTCATTTGAGTTGCGTTAAGAGATGTGCTTATAGATTATGAAACTCTTAGTTAGCATCTTTTCAAAATCAATATTATTTTTTTAATTTGTTTGTGATTAAGTAGATAAAAGCTAGCTAATAGATATTTACGATGTTTTTCTTCTTCTTTCTCTTTGGGCTAACTCAAGTAATTCAAAATATTCGACACATTGTTAATAAATTTAATGTAACACTAAATTCTTTTTATTGACCCTCATTGAGTCACTCTGTAACAATCCACCTTTTTAAGCTTTTACCTAGGATACGAAATCATTGGGTGGCTGTTATTTGATTAACCTATTCTACCCAATCAACTCATTCAATTTTCAAATGGCGCAGGGAGCAGTCAGCTAGCAAAACTTCATAATCAAATCAATACATTCTTAATCTCTTTACAAACGAGTAATAAACTAAATAAAAAAAGCGACGTAATAGAAGTTCTTCGAGAAGCTTTTACTTAACACAACACAGAATATAGTTTTTACAAGTATTTGTATTTATTTATTTTCAAAAAAACGACGATATAAATTGGATTATTTATTCGCTTTACAGTAAAAATAAAACCGGTTTGAAAAAAATCAATTATCATTTTCCTCTCACGCCAAAAAAAACATTTTAATTGAGTCTCATAAAACACACTGGGGCCGTAAATCAAACACGCTCGGTATCATTTTTTGCACCAGTGGATTCTTTGCCGCGTTTATTTTGATTTTGCTTCCATGCTTATTTTATGAAAAATCTCGATAAAACTCCAAACATAGGTTTAAAAAATGGGCCTGAAATTATATTGTGTTTTTTTTTATTTATTATTTTACGGGCGACTTTTATGAACTGAACTCTATTCTTAAATGGAAAAAATTGTATTCTCAAAAATTTTTAGCATCATTAATTGATAAAAGCATTACAAAGCAGTGTTTCCTGTCAGCATTCGCTCATTACGTTTGATGCGAACGGTGCACAAGCAGAGTGTGTGTATGCTGCATTGCAGCTGAATAGATAAATCACCACAGATATATATAAATATCGCTTTTGAGATATTAGTTAACTGTCAATTCTTGGTAGAAAGACATTATATTTGAAAAATAAAATCTGATCATAACTAAGTTTAATTTTATTTTTAAAAATTTAGTAAAATAGATTTAGGTTTATAATTATTATATGAACGTATAGCCGATTTTATTTACTTATTTACAAGAAAAAGTAAATTAGAGAATTTTTTTTCGTTAATCGATAACTTTCATTATGGAGCTTTTTAATTGGACTATCGAATTTTATGGGCTAATCAATCTAATTTGATTAATTTATATATTAGATGTTTATTTTCAGATATAAAAGAAAGTGATTTTGAAACAAACGATTATTGCTACTAGTCTTATAATGTATTTCGATTGTACAATAAATATTTTTTTTGACCTTTATCAAATTATATGAATGTAAAAAAGGTAATTTTTCCCAACTTTCAAAATATTATTTTACCTTGTTCTACAATATTGAATTACTATTTTAAATATATTTGATGCTTATACGAATTAATTAGTTTTAATCTAGATTTTGGATTAAGTAGTATTATTAATTACATCGAAATTCGATCCATAGTTCTAATTACATGTCTGGAAAATTAAAGCTGAGTATCTTTTAAGTCACTGTATTAATTCAAACAAAAGACTTGAACGTTATCAATTACTAACGAATACTTGATAAATATAATATATGCAATCTTCTATAGGCTTAGCACTAATACATCGAAAATGAAATAAATTGTTCACGAACTAACACAAGTTCACGTACATCAAGAGGTCAAATAACCTTTAAAACGTAATTGAACCAATAAACATGGCTCAAGCTTGAATTAAATGGATATATAAAGGAAAAAAGTTATGTTTATAAATCATCATAACCATCTACTAAGCAAGCTGGGGTGGGGTATTTCTTGGTATCCAGCATAATCCTCACTATTTATCCCTTTCGAGTTTGGTGTTCCCAGAATTTAACAGTCATCAATATAGCTTCATCTAGATCAATGCTACGTAACCTCTTCTCTACCACGGCACACCACAATTTAAAATATGTAAAAAGGCTTCATATACACAGAAATTAAATTAAATAGTTTTTCACTTGAAGAACGCAGATTGCAATTATAAAATTATTAATTACGCAATTATATGCGTGGGCAGAATACTGGATGTTATTTGACATTTTAATTTTTTTTTTGCAACAAATCAATACGCTGTGGTACAGCAAGCATTGTCTCATAGCACAGCGGTTGCGGTACATTGACCTAAATAGCAATTTTGAATATACTTTTTTATATATATCACTACTGAATTGCAGAAATAATTTTAGTATGAATATTATGGTACGTATTATGGCACATCTAATGCAATCTTACAATATAATTTTACTTGATTGAACTATGCTGGCATCGTCGTACAGTCCGTAGCTCAAAGCTGTTTTCAAGTATGTGTGGAATTATTTTAACTTGACGTACAGTTATTTTATTGCACTTTACTTTATTGAAGTAAAAACTAATTTAAGTTTAATTTTGTGCTATTGAGATTTGTGCACTTCCATGTATTTTGTCACTTACGACCCGGGTTTCGTATTTCGGCATCTTCAGACATTCGAGCGCACGGATGTCAATTCAAGTCCATTCGTGCGCACAATCAAAATCTCAATAACTCAAAATTGATTTTGAAGTTCCATCAAGCGCCCTCAGTCGATGTCTTAAATTATATGATTTTAGTTTGTCATAAAAAATATTTCAGGTATACATTTTGATGTATAAGAAATTTTGAATAGATAAAAGCTACAATATCTGACGGCACAAAACTTCTTGCAAAAATCATTACTTGTCTGTATTCTCTCTAGTTGCAATAATAAACAAAAAGAATAATGTAAATCAGTTGATAATGCTCGTGATGAGCGAAACCGGTCCTGATCATTATAAATATGTGGAAGTAGTACAAATGAATTGTGTTTTATTTTTTAAAATAAAAAATAGTGTAAATGACCAAAATCCCTTATTTAATTCATAAATCACTAGAGAATTCTTACGTTAGTAATAAATATTAGCAGAAAATAAATTCTAATATTTATCATAAATACTTTGGAGCTACATATTTTAATGGCTTGGCGAAAATAAATTTTGTCATACAAAAGAAGGCTTATCTATTTGATCTTGCAGTCATTTGACTATGTAAATAGCAATTGTAACAAAACAATACAAAAACTGTGATATAAATATACTAAATTTTACTGCCGCAACTTTGAAGCTTTATTTATACCACTTTTCGTAAGTATAACGTGTAGCCAAAATTAAGCTGAAAAAGTTAATCTTACTTTTATAAATCTTTAGCAAAATACGAATTACTAAGATGCAATCTTTACCGCTTCATAATACTATAAGCAATGGAAAAACTCGATAAGTCATTATTTCTGATATTATTTAATGCATTTCGATCAATATTTCTTACAGTGGATATTATTTTATTAGTATGATTAAACGATTTAATATAATGATTAATCACCAGCCTACAGAACGATGATCGTAACTCCTAAAAAACAATTATGTTCATTTTGACTGTCAATTCTTGTAAAGGTATTATATTTTTAAAGTAAAACACATTTAAGATATTAACTGAGAGTGCTTGATGGAATTTCAATATCGAATTTGAATTACTAAGATTTTGAACATTTCCATGTATTTACAATTTGTGAAATACATGAAAATGTACAAAATCACGATAATTAAAATTTGAAACACATTTTTCTCGCATTTCTGAACTGCACTCATGAAGTGCATTGTTTTTTGATTATTATGTTGGTGATCATTTTCTTCGTGCTTAAAAATATCTTTTAATCGTACAATAAAGATAAAAAATAATGTTGAGCCCGTGGTCAACGTCGTTGGCTTGGGTAACGGATGTCTCGGGTTCAAATCCCGGTACGCACAATTTCATAAATTGATTTTTCAATCGATTTTATGGATTTTTGTTCTTAGGCTTGGATGTTTGTGATGTCTAGAATTCCCTTCCAACCAGAACATAAAAATGAGGCATAGTGAGAGCGATTAGATAACCACTAGTCCCGTGCTAGTTCTATTCTTCTATCCCTACTCTCTTCGAAAAAGTGAGGTTGAGCAACTGAGTAACAAACAAACAAAGTAAGTAACAAACCTCCATTAGGATTCCATAAACTGCACATTGGAAGCGGACATGGCAAAAAAATGTTGGCATGGCTTACGGTATAGATTTTTTGTAATAAAATTTGATATTGACGTAGTCAAAGCTTGATTCTGGAACATTATGATTGAGTAACGGAGCTTACTTCGTTAATAAGATAACCATGGAACATCTGAGAGTATTTTAGCTTCTACAGCGAAATAAAGTTGTAGCCTAATCTTCGTTTAGATTGTTATTGCACTTACGTATTCACCTTCTTCTGTGAGACAGACTTTTGGCAAATGAAATAAAGATATTAAATAATTCGACGGTGTTTTGGCCAATTAATGTAACCCTCAAAATTGAAATTGTTCAGGAGAGTGAAAAAACTGTTTTTATCAAAAATATTATATGGTGAGTTGCATTATGAATCTTTGAAATTCCCTCTTGTAAATTTTCATGCTTGCAGATACGGGATTATACGTAGGGAGTGTCGATATAATAGAGAGGGGTCAGATTTTTTAAAACTAAAACTTACGTAAAATGATGTTTCTCTTTCAAAAAGTGGTCAATTTATTTTTCTACTTTACTTCATTTGGCTTCGTTTGCTCTGTTGTATTTAAAATGAAATCCAATCATTAACTCATTTTCGTATTTTTTGAGGGTTACATCAATTGACCAAAACACATTCGATATTTAAAATAACGAATAATTTATGTTGTAAATCATTGCGCACACTAAATATCTTTGCTTTCTTTATGAACTATAGACTCTTTAAATTTAAAGAACGAAGATTGAAATAATATTCAAATATAGTAGAAGGAATTATATAATATTATACGGATTGTGTTGAAAATACTTTTTATTTGAATCTGAATGAAATCATTTAGCTGTAAACGTGATGTATTTTCCATTTAAAGGATTAGAACACCGACGCTAACCTATTTTTTAAAACACTTACACTGTTTAGTTTTCTGCGATCTTGTATTTAATTATCTTAATTGTTTTTCGGTAGTGTCTTTGTAATGGATACTCTTTTTCGTCCATTAAAATTTTAGTACGTATAAAAGTAATTATTGACAATTGACTTAGTGCGTTTCATCAAGCGGCAAACGATAATATATGAACCAATAAACTGGTTATAGATTTCTTGGGGAAGTCTTCGGCAAATTGGGTGATCGTGAAAAAGGGAAAATCCCGCGAAAGTGACGTAACTTTTGTTTTATCGATTCTTCTGGCACGAAAGTGAGATTGTTTCTACGGTGACCAACGTTTTCAAAAAATATTCCGTAGGTTATATTGCATTTTATGTAATATATTTACTTATACCGTATTGATAATTTTTATTTTTATTTGATGTTGATAATTTAAGGGACAAAAAAAAGTTAGATAAGACAGAAAATTTTCATTGGTGAAAATCAAAAATATACTCGTTTTGAATAATTCCCATATAAATCACTGGAAGGTAAAAGGGTTAACATGGCTTTAAATAAACTAAAATACAATCACGAGGAGACTGGACAGTAAAAAAAGAATAACTTAAATTAAATTATTTAAGTAGACAAAATAAACATTCAAATAGGTCATCCATAAATTCTATTTTTTCTAAAATTGATGTCGGAATAGTCTTCGATGAGTCCTCATTAAACATAATATGATATGTAAATAAAACGTATCGGCCATTTATGCTTAACATGCAGAATGAAAATTGTCTTAATTATTTGTATTGAGTTAAAAAAATCAAATGATTGTGGAATCATGGTTTCCCGTGAAACAAATATAGCCCTACAAAACTCACTCTTTCTTACCCAAGTGTACGAGGGCATTGCCAAGGTCGTTCGTTCTCAACTCAAGCCTAAAGATGAACACTGCAACGGATACAACATTATTTTTTATTATGATCCTAATTATAAGTATTAATTTGTGAGCATGGCGATTGCATTCATGAAATAATTTGTCATCATTTTCGTCAAGTCTAGTCATGCTTTACATGATGCTGCCCAACCTGAATCACTTTCCTTCGTCAAAATTAGTCATGACGTGTCTTTCGTATATAAGCATGCCTAAGAAGAAATTGTTATTTGGATAGTCGTGCCAGTTGTGTTTTATTGATCCATACGCTGCCCGACCACAATCCGTGAATAACTATATTCACGCCATATTATTAAAATAATGTAACGAAATAAAGTATTTTTTAATAAACACTGCTGCAAGTAGTCAACAAAATTTAAGCTTTTCAATTTATCAATATTTAAATTTATTCTCAAGCAAGGGGTTAGAACAGCCCAACACGTAATAATGTCTTTAAAGAAGACTTGCAAGCAATCGTCCAAAAAACTGAAAGTCTCGTTTAATATAATATTGTGCATTAGAACTAACGCCATCAAAAAATATCAATAATCGATTAAGTTAAAGCAAAAAAATGTTCGTTCAAAGTATTGAGCTAATGAAAGAAATAAATACGTTTAAATGAAAGTATAATACACAATACGTATTTTATTTTATTTTTATAATAAAATTTAAATACAAATCACGCAATTTTGAAATTAAATTAAAACATTTTAGGAAGTGTCCTCAACACGTAAAAAATCGGTTGAACAGTGATATTTACAGTAATCGTAGACGGCGTAAATCAAAGGACATTCTGACAAAATGTTTTTGAGTGTGATTTTAAACGAACTGTAAATAATATATATATATATAATTGGCTAATCAATTTTTATTTCGTTTTTATTTCTTTAAGATAGAAACGATGACAATGGATGTATACAATTTTATGATTCGTTCAATAACGTCGAGTACCCGTGCAGATGCCAAATTTTTATGAAGGAAAGGAGAAAATACGGCCTGGTCTTGAAAACAACTTTCAGATGGTGAAGCTATTATGACGTCATATAAAATATAAAAGTCATCAATTTTCTTAACTGGCAATCTTTGCTAATCTGAATTTATATTATAACAATACGTATGTATTGTGAAGTTGCTTTTTGATCAATTTTTTAATTTATTATTACTAAAGAATTATGAAATTTTTTTGGTATAAGAAGTAAAATGGCCCAGGTTTTCTTTTCATAGTTATGACAATTTCATATATTTTGATTTTTAACTAATCGAACTAACACATTACAAGTGCTGGAAAGAATATAATACTATTTAATCGCAAATAATAATCGCCCTAATAGTAAAAGCTTGCACATTATATACACTAATGTTAACCTGGTTTATATCAATACTTCAAAAACAGTTATAATTCTTAGTGGCATGTGTGTCAATATATTTTATTTCTAACCGCTTACACATTTAAAAAAATATTTATTACTGCGAAACTAAAGTGTTCGTGCTAGAACTTTATACGGTAGATTATGCGTTTAATGTATTATTTATTCAAATATCAACATTTTTTTAATTAGATTAATACAGTAACAATATTTCAAGAATGAAAAACACCTGATAGTAAATTCTAACGCGGGTTGCGACATGAAAGCGCAGTTCGTTATTATATGATATTAATTATTTAAAATTAAAATATTAATCAGTTAATATGTGAAATATGATTTTTTGTAATGAGTTTATAAAATAGATTACTTCTAACGCTACGTTTTATAATGATATGAAATAATAAATTCATTTGAACATGCGTGTGGTTTAGACAGGCTTTTTAGTATCACAAAATTTTCCCCATCAAGACACCTGTGAAAATATAGTTACGAAAAACAGCTGTTTAACGGCAAGATGTTTTTATTATATGAAATCAATTTGATATTCATTTCAATAAGAAAGTTTTATTAAAATCTAATGGCAATTGCTTCTCTTCTTATTCTACTTTTTCTGTTTCCAACGTGATTCATTTATAAGAATAGCATCTTAAAATTATTTACCGATTTTTAGGCCTTAATTGTACTTGTACTGAAAATGAATTAATAATATATCTGACGATTGCGTACTATCTAAATAGCTGTCAAATATAGTGAAAAATAATTGTGGCATTCAATAATAGTTACCTTATTGTATAGTGGGTTTCACTAAAAAATATATTCTGTTGTTTGTAATGCTTTATTATAAAGAGCCTTTAGGTTTTACGTTGGGAACGAACATTTAAAAAATACCTATTTTAGTCTCCCCCGTTGTATGATATTAAGAATCAATATTGCATAAAATAAATTCAGTAATCTAGGCAAAATTTGAATGAATTAAATATAAATAAATAGACAGCAAACATACAAACAGATGTTATAAAAATTATACCAACAAAAGAATATAAAATGTTTGGTGTTAGTTATATTATAAACTTTTCACCAGAACCGTGGCATGGGTTGAGTAAATAATTAATGTAACTCTCAGGTCATGATATTTCAAAGCTGTTGGGAAAGCATTCCCAGTGAACTTCGTTTTAAGTATATAAATGTGTTTATTCTCATTTATTTACAACGGGAAAGTTCAACGTGTTGTCATATGTGCTATTCATAATGGAATTAGGCTCGGTAAATGTCAATCCACTTAGTTACAAAAATATTTTTCTATCTGTAGTCATGTAGAAAGAGCTGTAGTCCAGCTATCAGATGAGTCCTCGTTCAAGTCCCAGCGAGTTCAATAACAAAATTACATCTTTTTAGTCTAAAATTTTAGATCTTGAGCTTAGATGTGTGTGACACATTTTCTCCTCGAGTTGAACTCGAGCAATTTTAGAAATTCTCGTCGATTTGATCTCTCGTGGCTTAAATTTCAAAATATCTGGCTCCTTGGTAATTATTAGTTAGAGTGCCAAATATGTTGTTTTTTATTAATTTATCAATTAAAACTTTATAATCTTTATTAGTCAAGTGTCCATATTCAACCAATTGGAAAAGGGTATGTACGTGTTTTTTTAAGAATTGATAAATGAATTTAGTAGTGAATCAAGCATTGTTAATACAGAAACTATTGAGCTATTTTGTCAGCATTCAATAACAGTTGGTATGTCTAAAGCTATAATAGATTCAAATGGCGTAAACAATAGAATCGATTGGTCGAATGGAATTTTCATATACATTTTCGTGTCTGATTAATAAATATTAATAAACAGACAATATTGATAATATTTTTCCTATAAAATAGTAAACAACACTCGTTTTATATGAAAAGAAACTATTGTAAAATAATCAACAGGTAATTAAATCAATAAAATAGTCTCCAACTTTAAGTGGTAATGCAACAAAATAATTTAGAAATGGAAACACAACAATAGTTACTACTCTTGGGATGTATTTTCAAGGAGTTTATCATCACCACTGTATATCAGTGGTCGACAACCTTTTGAGAGACTGGGTAACAAATTTCAATTTTGAAAAAATTATTTGATAAAAAAAAAACTTTATTTTTATAAAATGAAAGATACGTAATACGAATATTTGCATATGTGTGGGTAATATTTGGCAAATATGTAGTCGACTTAAATCTAACACAGGAATCAAGGTTTCCTAGTGTCAGTCTATTTCGCAAAGTATTCTGGACACATTTGATTTGAAAAAATGTTTGCTACAAGAATATGTTGAACCAGATGCTGATAATAGAGCAAATGCATTTTTTTAAACATGAAAATTTTGTGGTAATGATACCCATCATGATGATTTTGCATTCATGTGATCGTGTTCTGTGTTTTCAAAATGTACGTAAAAAATTGACTTTCAGTTACTTACTTAAAATAAATAAGTGATAAAAAACAGTATCATTTAAACTTTTTTTAATTATTGGTATGTTCAATAAATAAATAATTTTATAAAAAAAATATTATCACATTTTCTTGGCGGGTAACTCACAATGTCGTAGTGAGTAATTCAATTACCAGAAAGTTTCCGACCACTGCTGTATACTATACCACACCAAAAGCGTCTTTCTCGCAGAGCAAATAATTACTGAATTGAAATAAAGAGATCTAAACACCTCAGTTTTTATGAAGCTATCCGAATTCACGGCGTGCTTTGAGCGATACCAATCAGGGGAAATCAGGCACTCATCGCGGGAATATGAAACAAAAGGCTTGTTACTGGGTGAATGAACAAAAACCGCAGAGCACACGTCAACGAATGGCTTAAATTATTCGCTTCATATGCATAAATCATTATAAGTTGTTGTTTCAAAACTATTTCAAATGTATTTTACAGAGCTGTATTCATAATATTTTTTAACCATATCCACTCCCAATATGAAGCACAAAGACTTCTTATGAATCTTATCTCAACAGAAGCTTTTTTCTAATAGAACTGTTTGTTATTCAGTTGCTCAATATCAATTTTTCGAAGAAAGTAGTGATGGAGATAGGGCTGGGATTAGCGGTTGGCTAATCACTTTCATTACGTCCTGTTTTTAGGATCTTCGAACAGAAATTCACAAATCGATTGAAAACATATTTTATGAGACTGTCCGTACTGGAGCCTCATCCCGTGTACACATTAGCCGAAGACAACGACATTGACCACTGTGGACATAGCAATATAATATTATATACGAGAATAAATTTAAACATTATTTATGTATGTATAAGTCTGACTTATTTTCACTAAAAACATGCAGTAGTTATAATATATTATTATGCAGGCAAGACATATAAGGACTCACCCACTATCGAAATAAAAGTATTTAAGTAATCTCAGATCCCACTATGCCAGCTTCACACAGTTTCAGTAAATATAGTTATTAAAAAACATTACAAAATTATGATGAAATTACTTTTTTAACGTAAAATTAAAAATGGATTTTTAAAAAATACATTACTATCATATCGTCGTTGTTCTGGAAGACGACACTAACTAAAAAAATACCGGTTTTGAGAACTTGGACTTTGAATTTTTTTAAATGTTTGAAATGCCATCCCTTTTTCATTTAGTTTGTTTGAACAAAACTGTTTCCAAGTGAAAGCATTATTTATAAAAATAACTGTGTTCGTCTACACGGTAAAGATCGAAATCATTAATATTTTGGTATCTACCTCAGTATGTAATTTTTTCGTTTTAGTGTTTTCTTCCAGAACAGTGACGATATAGCCTCCAAATTGATAATAATTAAGACTCGTATACATTTTCAGTGTTTTTTTATTATGTCACCAATTTCCACAATATAAACTATAAAAAACGGAGCTTAGCTAAATATTTGACAGAAAGAAAAGGTCAATAAATAAAGTCAATTTTACAATATTAACAATTATAATTCGACTCTGTCTTAGGTATTTCACAGTTGGCGGGAAACAGAAAATGAGAATTGACGTATTCATTTTCTTCATTTCATACGTGAGTTCGGAAAGATTTTGAGGGCAACCTTCGCTTAAACACACGGTTCATTGCTGGCAAGCAGGGACGCCAATTATGTTACTAAACTGTTTCTAAGTCTTTAACTCACAAGTGTTTATATAATATAAAGTTGGTTGTGAAAACTGTTGTTATATTTCTGAAGTAATAATTCTGCTAATGCCACAGCTGGATGCTCAAAACTCTTAAACTTCTGTAGTAATCAATTGCGTAGTAAAAGATTCGAATCCTTGAATAGAATAAGTAATGCATTAATGTTTCCAAATGGATTTCTAATATGTGTATTTGCATTCTTCTCTAATTACTTCTATCTAACCCTGATCACGACTGACTGACTTACAAACAGTTCTGATTAAATATGAAAGCTCAATAAGGAATTCTTAACTTCCAACTTACGAGGAGGACACGCTTAGAAAATCAAGATCTAGCGGCAATTAATTTCAATTGCAATCAAAACCAGGGATATCAGCAATGTTTTTATCAACTGATTTGTCCCAAACGGAGTGTAGAGATTAGAGGTCTGCACGTGCCGAAATTTTATAAAGTTACCCGGTCCGAGCCCGACATGACCCGACTGAACTAGAGTTTCAATATCACATTTTTTACCCGAACCCGACCCGAAGCCTAGATTTATTTTTCTCAGCCCAAAATAAATCCCGGTTTTTTTCAATATAGAAATTCATTCATAATTTTTAAACAATGTATCTTATTGTTTCCCTTTTTCCAACGATATTCATAAAACATGAGAAATAAATTATTTTAGTTATGAATAGTATTGCCTGTGCCATGACCCAAACATAGTCTAAAATATTTTTGTGGAAATTAATTTCCTTACCCAGGCCCATCCCGAGCCCAAATCTGAATTGTCT
This sequence comes from Himalopsyche phryganea, assembly GCA_022494535.1. Lineage (NCBI taxonomy): Eukaryota > Metazoa > Arthropoda > Insecta > Trichoptera > Rhyacophilidae > Himalopsyche > Himalopsyche phryganea. Next base: position 3,733,415 of record JAGVSL010000015.1, read on the forward strand.
TACCCTGCCCGCGGGCCAAATCCGTTTCCGCGCAGACCTCTAGTAGAGATAAAAGAGTGCGATTAACTTACAGCTAGTTGTAGGTGTACCTATTAACCCTGGAAAGAGTGACAAAACTATTAGATTTCAAACTTTCTCCGTTAAATGCATATAATGTCATACTATATCTCAATTTAGAAGTAGAAATAGTTTATCCTCAAACAGTAATTTGGTATAAAATGATTAAATGTTGAAATGAGTAGTCGTTTCAAACGCATTGCGTGTGTCTTAGAACCAGTCTACTGCAGAAAAAATTTAAATCAAACCCAAAATTAAAAATCAAATACTAATCATATCATCCACACACTGTAAGAAACATGCACAATAGAAAATAAGAATATTTATTTTATATATTTTATATAATAATACAATAATTGTATTCATAGTAAATAAAACGCACAAGCCTTTTACTTACTGAAGCATATTTTTTTCACAAAAAGCATATTGAAATTCTAAAAATTCAAGTTATACTAGTTAAATATAGTATATCACACACTCAGATTTCTTTGCGAGCCCTGTTAACCGAAGCATAATAAATAATGGTCTCCAAAGCCGATTACGTACACAGGGCTTATTTTGATCATTATGTTCGAATTTAGAACCAGGTTAAGCGTAGTACTAACTTCACGGCAATTTTTCACGTGAAATGCTTTCTGGGAGAACTTTAATTGTGCTGTGGTGATTTTTTATGACAGTAAATTATTCCATACCGTGGCACGGCTCCACAAGCACGTTAATACAACTAATTGGATCCAAAAAAAGAATTAAATATATTTTTCACTAAGCCACGTGCCAGCATTTTTCAACAATTTATTTGTACGAGTTTGCTGTGCTCGTAATTTTGCGGTTTTATTCGTTTTCCTAACCATTTTTTGACCTACTTTTATTAACCTACTGAAACTATGAGAAACTTTTGAAGCGGGCTCTCAGATTTCTAACTATTTGTATTTTTAAGTCTTTATAGCAATTCATTTGTACTACTTCCAAATATTTATAATGATCAGGACCGGTTTCGCTCATCACGAGCATTATCAACTAACCATCAGTTGATAATGCTCGTGATGAGCGAAACCGGTCCTGATCATTATAAATATGTGGAAGTAGTACAAATGAATTGTGTTTTATTTTTTAAAATATAATGTCTTTCCACCAAGAATTGACAGTCAACACCTTAAAAGTGACTTTTTAGCAATTAGCCACCCGTATTCTAGCTAAGTAATTGATCAATTAAGATTCTTTGATAGCTTCAAGTGAGGAAAAAAATTGGAAAAAACGCCTTACCAATACTGATGGTAGGTAATCAGTAAGTGATTTTTTTATGAACGGTTTGTATTTTTTTGGTGCGAATTCGACGAAAGAATTTCTTAAAATGAAATGGTTAGTCAATTTGCTTATTTATTAGATAGTAAAAAGAGTTAATGTTGGCACAATTTGTTTTGTGGATAATTTTCAAAAATTGGAAGTGATTCTAAATCGTAAAAAAAATCTTATACTTTTTTTTATAGAGTCATGTTAAACGGTTTCCTTATAAATCGCAAAATTCTATCGATTCTCAAACAGTAAATGAACAGGGCAGGCGGTGCGGTGAAATAGCCGTAAAGCAGCCCAGAATTAATTCAATTTGAATTAGCGTAAGCTGAGCAGGGCGAGCGAAGCTACACGGAGAGTGTTCCAGGGTGAGAAGGCTCACGTTGATTAATCGCTCACCGCGGGCCACGCTTTGGAGTTTTCCGGCCACTCTCAGCCATATACAGAGTGCATCCATAATAAATTGAAAACGATTTTATACCCACAGTTTATTAAGATAAAAATAAAAATTATAAAAATAAAACTTTATCTATCTGTCCGATGATCAATCGGAAAAAAAATGAATCTTAATTTATTGCACCGTAATTAATTCTTTTTCATCGATCCGCCGCCGCCGCTGAATTAGGAACTAGAATTGTCAGCCTAGAATAAATTTCTCCAACTGCAATTGTATGCAAAATAAATATCTTGTATATTTTTAGTAAGTCGCTAAAATATCAGTTTTAGAATTTACAGAAATTTCAGTTCTGGTTGAATATGTCAACATTCCTAACGCGAGGGCGGCACTCTCACAAGCGGCCAAGTTAAATTGGTACATCTATATCACGTGGTAGCTTCAGAATTCTATGCCACCTTCAGAATTCATTGTGCCATTTGGCATACCAGCGTTCTTTAATTTCGCCATATATTATAGATCATATCAACACTGTCCACCAAAAAATAAAATGTCATTGTTTCGGTCCCATTTTTGTTGTTTAATACATTCAGTGCTAACGACACGTGACGAGTGTCGTTAGTAATTAACAACAACGTGGTAATCGATAGGGCACTAATATCTAGGTGATTAGTGTGGCACTGAAAGCGTGAAATATAGGTAGGGCATTCAATTAACCGAAGATAATTACTAACCGGTTTTCGGTGTTTTCTTTGACAAAAAAAACCGGCTATCCGGCTTAAACCGAAATATTTAAATTCATTATTTTCAAAAAAAGAATTTATGAGATATTTTCTCACATTTACAATTACACATATTGTGTAACATGTGCCTTATTTATTACATGTGACGTAAGAATCTTTGTGTCTTTTGATAACGTCGTTGTAATTGGTTATTGTATAGAATCATTTCTACCAATAATTTCGACACCTTTGTGACAAATTACCTCTGCATATTCAACAAAATGTACATTTTTTCCTCTAAAACGCGTTGAATTTCGAAATAATATAAATAATATATTTTTAAAAGCATTGTTAACCGCGTGAAATAAACAGAGTTTTTATTTTCATCAAAGTACGTGGTAAACCGGTTAACCGGTTTCGGCTGAAACCGAGTTGGAAGCCAAAAATACTGGTATACGATATTCAATTTTATTTAATAATAAGAGCGTGTGAACGCCATTCCCCGCAAGCTCTTGACGCTTTTCAGAGACATTCCATATAATTATATAGATTATTAGTAATTTTGGGAGCGATTTGTCTTCTACTTTTTAGTCTGTGTTTTAAAAAAAAAGCCTTTATTTTTAGTTTAAATGATTGATTTATAATCGATTCGATTTGAATAATTACTATGACATACGAAAAATACGCATTGATAAATACTAAAACATAACTGTAATTTGGTTTAGCGATTCTAATTCTTTTAATTGAATCTTATTATGCGCTATTTAATCAAATAGCTGAGTTCTTTTACTTAGTCAGAAAGCAATTGTGATGTATAAAACAAATGAAAGCCAACAATACCACAAAAATTTACATCCAGAAATCAAGTATTTCATTTAATTGTAAATACTTTTGTATTGGTAGATCGATCTCATTTGTAATTAGACCTGGAACTGTCTGAACAATTGATAGTACTTTGTTAAGCAAGCGTAATCGATTAGCTCGATTAATTCTTTTTGCAAAATTAGTTTTACAAATGATGTATTTAAAAACAGCATAGTTTTTGCTCGTATTCTGTAGTGAGCAGTTTTTAAAGGGTGACATTGACTTGGAGAAAAGATTAACTCTGATTCAAGATAAAACCCCAAACTGCAAAAGCTTTATGCATGGCTAGGGTGGACCTTATTAACGGATTAAGGCCGTAGGCCTGAATTTTTGTACACTGACCTTAATCAAGGCAAGATTGCGAAATGGTTTTCTATAGTCGATACTTGGATACTTTCATATTATGTTTTTTAGGTACAATTTTATGAAATATTTAGTTGTGTCTATGTATCTATAAATTATAAATAAGTAAGTCTTATTTCTTTCATTTTTTCCATGACACCAATGTGGAATGTACAGATTTCCAGTAAAGCATTTCAAGAGGAATTGTGTTTATTTTGCAGAACAAATCATATCATTTTTATTAATTACTTTCGGTTTCTTTCAATATGACAAATTACAAACAGTTAAAGAAGACACAATGAAATAATCATCAGTACATAAATTTATGAATATAACGGGAATTTTGACAACACTAATGCCCGTAATTTTTTAAACCATTTCCATTCCCAATATGAAGCATATTGTCTCCTAATGGAGGAATCACAACACACGTTTTTCTGCGAGAACTGCTTGTTACTCAGTTGCTCCAACTATTAGGATCGGATGGGTGGGAGGGGAATTTTAAACATCACAAAAATCCATGCTTACGGACAGGAATCCATAAATCGATTGAAAAATCAATTTATGAAACTGGCTGTACCTGGACTTGAACCCGACACATCCGTGACCGTGGCCAGCGTTATTGACCACTGCACCACGGATCCGACATGATTTAGTACTTATTAACTCTAGAATGACCGTAAACGTAAAGTATGCATCAATTATTTGATGTGACTATTAGTCTTTAACCTTATTAAATAAAACACAATTGATATTATTTTGTGAAAATATAATTTTCTTGTTTCTTGGATGCCACCTATTCATATTAATGCGATATTCCAACAGCCTGTAACATCATCTTAATATGCAAACGATCGCGTTTGCAATAGTGTAAACAATACTATATGATAATCCAATGCATTTGTAATCTGCTATAATAGAATAAGCTATTTACCATTGAATACCAGACGCTTCAAAGCTTATAAATCAATCGTACCAATCTCCTACTGATAATTAATAGATAAATTATAGCTTTCTGAAGATATTATGAATACTAAAAATAGATTCACTCATTTTTTATTTTATTTATACGTCAAATCTGGTTTTATAAAGTAGTAATAATTCGATAGCCCAGTTTCATAAGACGGTATGTCAAAAATGTTATGTTTTGAGTTAAGTTAGTCATTATATATTATTCAAACACCGCTCTTCTACACGTCTACAAAAGTACAGCATGTAAAATGTACAGGTTTTCTCTCAAAAGGCAGATATTTGCATATATAAATCAGCAAAATTAATCAGTTCGATATACATGCATATCGTATTGTGAAAATATATTTTAGTGAATCGTGGCTTTCCATAAACTATAAACTATTGAGGACCTGTTTGAATAAAAAGTAATACAAATAATAAATCATCACTTTTTTACGAGTCAGCTTAGATGAGTCGAAACTTTGATCTCCAATATCTCAAAACTACCAATTTCTAGTTCTATCACTATGGAACTAGGCTAACTATAACAATATGAAACTAGGTCAACTGAATCACCATAAGTATTTATTTATCAGTATAAAATGTAAGTTAAACTAAACGTTAAAAGCTGATATTGAATTAAAATTTACAAATGGTTTTTGGCCTATATTTATTAAGTCAGTAATTAATCAAATATGTTAGTAACTAATTCGATAAATTGTCAGTATACACGTGGTCAGTTAATAAAATCAGCAGTCAGCAATTTATATATAATGGTCAATTATTAAATTAAGCTTAATTTATTATTTTATCTTTTTTACTTAGTTAACCTAACCTAAAATTCCTTTAATATTTACTGACCGTATCTTTAATATTTACTTATCATTTTTATTTTTCTACTGACCGTTTTATGCATTTGTTACTGACCGTTTCTTTAATATTTACTTACCGTTAATTGAATTAGATACTGACCAAAGAATTAGTTGCTGTGGTTTTTTTCGTTATTACTTATCTTCGATCGCAAATTGCAACAGTTATAATATGTTATAATCTTTTTTTGTATTTTGTAATAAACGTTATTCATGAAATGAAATTATGAAAAACAAAAATTAATGTAGAGTTCAACAATATTTGCAGTTTGCTTACTAACAAAACAACTACAATAATAGAAAAAAACTCAACATTGAGCAAAAGCATACATTGAATTTGATCTCAACTCGTTACAAAATGAAATAAAAACTTTAATTCCCGTTGCATGCCATGCTATTCATTGTGTTTGTTCAACTACAAACTGAATTAGTAATATTATCAGGTTTTTTCAATGGGTTTTCAAGTTGTGTCGGAAAATTCATTTGTTACAGTAACGGCTGCACACTCGCTTCCAATTGAATACAAAATGGTTCAGCGCAGTTTAAAAATTAATCAACACAATAAAACTTCTGCAGAGCAGTTTCAATTTGTATGAACTGTTTTTGAGAAAATCCGTTTATATGGAGATTAACTTTCCTATAGACAAATCACGCGGGATATAAAATGAAATAAAATAATGTAATTTAATTTCTTTTTTACCAAAATGTATTATCTTTAATTCTAACATACACAGCAACTTAGTAGATTATCAAAAACATTCCGATATTTTCAGTCAAACAACCATTTTGTACAGTATTTTTATTAATAAACAAAATCAATCTAAAACATTATATGATTTGTCCTCCACGATTTCTTTCAGTAGATACATCAGAAATAATGGTAATAGTAAAAGATGGTTTGCAAAAATATGATATTTATGAATTAATATTTATAAAATTCAAAGAAATCATTAAATATTATCACTAAAGGTTGCTTAAAAAATAAGTTTTATAACACACCTTGTCACCAGGGATTCCAACTCAAATATTTAATATCCTAATATATTCAGCTCTTCGATACTATTCGATATTCGACTATTTAGGCTATTTAGGCTATTACTACTCGAATAATTTTCAGAAACATTTTACAAAATCAACGAAAGATCACATCACAATATCTCCAGATTTCAAAAACAATAATGAATACCCTAAGACAGTGTTTTTTTTTTGTTTTCGCCCAAGTCGGACTCTTTCGCAATACTTCATTATTATTATTATAAATGATAATAGTTGAATTTGGATTATTGAGATTTTGTACACTTCCATATATTTTGTCACTAACGACCCGGGTTTCGCCTTTCGGCATCTTCAGGCGTATCCTCAGTTCGAGTACATTCGTGTGCTCGAATGCCTGAAGATGCCGAAAGGCGAAACCCGGGTCGTTAGTGACAAAATACATGGAAGTGTACAAAATCTCAATAATCCAAATTTAATATTGAAATTCCATCAAGCACCCTCAGTCGATGGCTTAAATTATATGATAATTGTTGAGTTTGATGAATAAATCAGAGCTAAAGTTATTTCAGTAATTAAAAAAATTCCGTAATCAAATTTTTAACATTATTTTCATACTTTAGAAACTATTCGAATAGTTCCAGTGTCCCTATTCGACATCCAAATAGTTGATAATGTCGAATAGTTGGAATCTCTAGTATACGCTCAACACCAAGGCACTATTGAATCAATTTTGCTCTCAAGCTGTGATCAAGCTGTCATTTTATTATCCATTTGAATTTCGAATATATTCGACTTGTTTCAATTTTACTATTCGATGTCCAAATACTTGAAAATGACGAATTGTTGTAATCCCAACTCGTCACTTTGTATGTGCTATATTTGGCTACCTTGAAATTTTAATTTTCATGTACAAAAATTTAAAAATTTCTTGCTCCATTTATGGTTTAGTACATATCTTTACTATCTATATATTTAGGAAAATCTTGACCTTTTATGAAAACATGCATGTGACTATAAATAATTTTATAATTTTTGGATCCCTTGTCTAAGGCTTTGTCAAATATTTCCGTCTTATCTATTTCCGAAAAGTTAATTTTCTATCTTTACGATAATAGTTGTAGCTATTAGAAATATGGATATAAATAATATTTTGCATAAAATACGTAGTTAGAAGTAGAAACTGTCGTTAGTGTAAATTTAATGAATTTGCTTTATTAGACCTGTAATTAAGGAATCGAAATTAGACAAAAATGAAAAATAGATTTTGTAAACTAGAAAAAATTTAAAAATTTATTAAAAAAAAAAAGACAATTTTACCAAACATAAATTCAATTGATTTTTAAAATAGAGTTAGTAGTAATAATTGAAATCAGTAGTCTTTGTATATCTTTAAAACATTGCATCAATAATTTACTGGCCTTTTTTTCAATAAGCAATTTTATAGGCAATAATAATATATATTTTGTTTGGCTGATCTTTTTGTTCATTTAGTAATTAATACATTTTTAATCTTATTTGCTATTTTATTTATTGAGCTTTATATTTACAAACGTATCCATGTTTTTTTCAGCGTTTTTCTTCAAGATACTACTCAAACTGTTCTCTTCACGGTATCCAGCAAGTTCGTCAGAATTCTTGCGAACAAACTTACATCTAGCGGTCGACTCCTGAATCTTTTTCCCCATATTTATTTTGTGATTTTTCATTTTAAAAGTTCCTCTTGTCAGCTATATTATTTTGTTAAAATGAATTCCATAAAATATAAACACTGTTAACAATGTAAAATATATAAATATTGACATTAAAGGAATGAATACTTAATTGTAAATATAATATAAGAAATGTTGTTATAGATTCATAAATTGATATAAAACATACTACTTAGCTATTAATACCAAATATTCATAAGCGTATTATTATCCCTTTTAGATAAACGTTTCACACGTAGTTACTTGTGATTTAATATATTAATTTTTCTCTTGGTATCTTACAAAATTAAAACAAAATCATTACTTGTAATTAATAGCAAAGAGAAAAAAATATATAAAGTTATTATTGTTTGGCAACTGCAACACTCTGACAAATATTTAAATTTAAATAATATCAATTTTAAAGCTTTACAGTGTTGCAGAATTTAAGATTATTTCGTGAAATATTTCGTACATTAAGTTACTAATCAGTTTTATTTCTTATTATATGAAGGCATCCAAACAAATAACATAATTGTATTCAAAATACTCATAAATAACTCCAAAATATCTAACATTGCAGTTTAAAACTTTGACTGGAACTAGTCGTTATGTCAGCTTTCACTAAAAATAAGCTTAATTCATACAAAATGATAACCGATATGTGAACTTACTCGTACAAAAATTAAAGTTTCTGAATCGTCCTTATCACCTTTTCCCCATCGTCGACCGCTAACTCTTACACCACCAATCGAGACAACACGAAGAAATCTTCATCACCATGAAAACTAATCAAAATTTAGGATTGAATTCATCCAAAGGTACGTGTCGCAGACCCGGTTGACCACGGTTGTTCCCGCACCCTTGACGTGTTAAGTGTAACCAACCAGCACGAAGCACCCTCATTATGTCCATATGTGTATTGATAGCATTCATCGCATCCCGAAGTCAGGAGTTTCGACTGCTCACATCATCACATCTTCTCCACGTGTATGATGCATTTATACACCTCTCATTTGTAAAAATCTCAATGTTGATATTAAGGCAATATTTTAATAAGAAGTCTGCAATATTTTTGTTTCCTTTTGCACCATATTAAAAGTATTTAATATTTATATAAAATATACACTTCACATATTTACTTTTTACTTCAAGTTGTCCTAAATAAAGCTTTTTTCAAATAAAATACAAATATCGTTTAAGATTGTTATACGTACAAAAAGGCAAGCCTTTTCATTCATCAATAAAGTAACATCAAAATTACAAACGTAGTAATAAATTGGGCTAGCTCAAATATTTTAACCCTGAAGTACGAGAATTGAAAGTCTCCCACAATCATTTGTATTGCATAAAAGCTATAGATAATTATTTCATATACCTCATTTCAAATCTAAATGTTCAAAATTATAATTTATTTGTCATACAACGTCACCACTAGATAGATGCTAATGGAAAATGCGAGTATACGTAATGCGTAAATACGTTATTTTAGAGTAGACGCAACAACTTTCATCTCTAAATTACCCAAAAAACAAAGGTTTTAACGAAACTCTTTTTACCAAAGAGGTGAACATGTAATTCATTAAATGCTTAACAAATCGCACAGTTGTGGTTTTTTTTTGCTCTTCGAGAAATGATGAACGACCTGTTTTCCTTTCAAAAAACATTTAGATTTTTACAAACCATTTGTATCAATACTGAAATAATCTTTTTTTGCAGTGCCTGTTGTGTATTATATGCCTGAAAAAAAAAGTAGTTTTAACATCAATTAATTTATCTCGATAGAGTTATAACAAGTAAATTATGACATATTGACGCCATTGTACATTCATTATGTGTACATCGTCTTTATTTTTTCGTGTAGTGGTGGTTTCTTCATGAAGCATTATATTATCAATAATTCAACCTATAGACAAAACTTGCGTAAGTATAAAATGTTATTCACGATTTATGTATAATAAGTTGAAATGATGAATATTTGAAATATTATGTTTAGTTTATTTTTGAAAAATAAAACATTTTTTTGCAATATTGCCACAAGTTCATATAATTAGTGAAACAAGCCTAGATCATTTCCTAAAACTGTGGTAATTATTACTATAAAAAATGATTTTATTTTCTTAGATTTAACGCCTTTCTACCGGGAAGTGACATTTAACACTTACTGTAATATTTGTACAGTTAATAAAAAGAGAGACAATCAAGTGCTCAATATTAAACATTATATATCAAATAATAATGATAAGCAGTGTGTTTGAATCTCATTTTTGCTATGTTTTTGTACCATTATCCGAATTGTTTATCTCTATTAATGTGGCAGTTACGAAAAAAAAACAAATGACTAACCACTCTTCTTTTGAAACAAAAATATACTCTGGACATGAAAGTACTGTGTTATCATTTTTCTTGAGGCATCTTGTTGTATTTCTTATTAACAGGAATGTCTGGCATCCATAATTAATAATAAGCTATTCATCATACCATGTTGTTTTTCTCACTATTACTTTTTTCGTTAATTACATTTTCGTTGTGGGTAATTTACTCATTAACAATGATTCAATAAATACATTAACGTCTTAAAATAAATATACACAACTTAAATTCAATATGTGTAGAAATTAGATTTATTCAATTTCATTCTATATTTACTGCATTTTCTCAAAAACTTATATCGAATGAGATGTTTGGTTATTAGAGACAACAATAATTCTCTTACTTCGTTCAGTTATTTAATAATACATTAATCTATTGAGAAGACCCCGGATCGAAGAGAGGCGAGCGGCTGGTTATCCGGAGTCCTGGAAGGGCTGATCTCAGACAAACACCATTTCAGATCCGGTTAAAAACTTATTTATTATCCATTCAAGATGCAGTGGTTTCACATTACACAAATATAAAAATCTTAACACATAAAATTGATTCTACATTTACATTTACTTAGCAACTGAATTTACTTTAAGTTTTAATACAAATGACACAACGAATTTAAATTAAATCCAACGCAAATCAAAACACAAAAACAACAAACAGTTCACATCGTCACATCAACTTCGTCGCGACGAGACCTCGTCCGTCCGACTCGGCAGCTCGTCATCGACTGTCTACAAAAATTCAAAAACTCCGTGCCAAGTTGGAGCTCGTAAAAATGGACTCGTCCAGCGGCCGAAGCCCGGGGGCTTCTTAAATGCCTGACAACAAGAAAGAGCGTTTTCTGCGAATTATTGCTCTTTGCCGCAGGCCGATTTCAGTTCGGGACATTAATGACACTTATACTTAAGAAAAACCAGGGTGTGTCAAACCCCCATACTTCTAGTGTCCATGAACTGAGTTCGGACAGCGTAGCAATAATCACAGAAAAACAAGATACAATATACAATAAAGAACACAAAAAAATCAAGTCTTAAAAACACACGCGTGGCAGCGCGTCGGTCGTCACACACGAGGCCACAACACAGGTCATGTCGCGATCGGCATCACAACGGGCGGTGGTATAAATTTTCCTACGCCAACAGGCGTCCTGTTCCTATCCCAGGAAGGCATCCGCAGCGTCCTCGCTCGGCGGGGCAGGTGTGTCGGCAGCATCTCCTCTTCACAGGCAGACGGCCTCATCTTCTCCCGAGAAGGCATCCGCAGCATCCTCGCTCGGCGGGGCAGGTGTGTCGGCAGCATCTCCTCTTCACAGGCAGACGGCCTCATCTTCTCCCGAGAAGGCATCCGCAGCATCCTCGCTCGGCGGGGCAGGTGTGTCGGCAGCATCTCCTCTTCACAGGCAGACGGCCTCATCTTCTCCCGAGAAGGCATCCGCAGCATCCTCGCTCGGCAGGGCAGGTGTGTCGGCGGCATCTCCTCTTCACAGGCAGACGGCCTCATCTTCTCCCGAGAAGGCATCCGCAGCGTCCTCGCTCGGCAGGGCAGGTTTATTAGCGTCTTCTCGTCTTAACAGGCAGCTTGGCAGGCAAAACGGCCTCCCGGGTCGCAAATCTACCAGCCACAGTAGGCCTCACTCGTTGAAGACAAAACAGGCACAGCAGGCCTCACAGGTTGCAAATATAACAGGCACAGCGGGCCTCACGGATTGCAAACAAACAGCCACAGTAGGCGTCACTCGTTGACAACAAAACAGACACAGCAGGCCTCACAGGCTGCAACTCTAACAGGCACAGCGGGCCTCACGGATTACAAACAAACAGCCACAGTAGGCCTCACTGGTTGAAAACACAACAGGCCCAGCAGGCCTCCTAGGTCAGCACGAACGACGTCAAGAGCGGCCAGTCGAGAAATAGGGCTTCGTGAAAAGTAACAGAGGCCAGGCACCTTTCACCGACGACTCCCGCCAGTTTCGCCTTTGAAGCTGGGGTTTCGTAGTAAGACGCCGGGAAGCTGACTGGTTGTCTGGTCCCGATCTTGAAGTCCACCTTCAGGGCAGGGTCCGGATTCTTAGTGTGCGTTCGGCGATTTGAAATTCTTGAAGTTACGTTAAAATTCGGTTGGGCGCCATGAACCACAGTTCAAAGCCACTGCATCTTCAGAGCATGAGTCCTCAGGGGTGAATCCTGAGGTGTCACAAACCATCAATGGCCACTAAGTTGGGCGACAAAAAGAGAAGACCCCGGATCGAAGAGAGGCGAGCGGCTGGTTATCCGGAGTCCTGGAAGGGCTGATCTCAGACAAACACCATTTCAGATCCGGTTAAAAACTTATTTATTATCCATTCAAGATGCAGTGGTTTCACATTACACAAATATAAAAATCTTAACACATAAAATTGATTCTACATTTACATTTACTTAGCAACTGAATTTACTTTAAGTTTTAATACAAATGACACAACGAATTTAAATTAAATCCAACGCAAATCAAAACACAAAAACAACAAACAGTTCACATCGTCACATCAACTTCGTCGCGACGAGACCTCGTCCGTCCGACTCGGCAGCTCGTCATCGACTGTCTACAAAAATTCAAAAAAACTCCGTGCCAAGTTGGAGCTACCCTTTTCCGTAAAAATGGACTCGTCCAGCGGCCGAAGCCCGGGGGCTTCTTAAATGCCTGACAACAAGAAAGAGCGTTTTCTGCGAATTATTGCTCTTTGCCGCAGGCCGATTTCAGTTCGGGACATTAATGACACTTATACTTAAGAAAAACCAGGGTGTGTCACTATATATTCACAACCATAGTATTGAAATAATTTTAGTCATAATTTGTTTAATTTAGTAGACAAAGCTTATAACGATGTAAGTTGTAACTAACAAAATAATAAAAATGCTCTGAAAATACTAGTTTGTCTTATTAGTTTAAAAAATATATTATTAGATTTATTAGCTTAAAGATATCTTTTAAAGAAATTTGCCAAGAAAAGCTTATAAAACAGCCAATATATTTTTATTGCCCACTTGAGTAAAATATATTTTTTGTGGATTTTTAAAAGCTCTCATTAAATTTAATCATAAAGTAAGTACGTTAAAACTCACTTCTCAAAATACACAGTTAATGAAGTTACAAGAATTGAAATCTAACCTGACGATATATTGCAGTAAAAAATATTTTAGTAGTTTTCTTTTCCATTACTATTTTATTGATTATACACATCCCAAACAAAATAAATACTATATTATTTTCGAAATTTGAATCGTTAAAATATTTTCCTTTTTCATTTTCAGTGAGACATTTTTTCATTCTAAGGTAAGTTCGTCACCCATACAAAGAATAGTTCCTTACAACAAAATTGTGTTTAAAAATGCGTTTTCTGTGTCTATTTATGCATGTATCTATAAATAAAACATATCATGTAACATAACCAAATCATATTATAATCTTTGTCTTTCAGATGTACTATTGATACATATTAAATAAAAATTAATATGGTGGTGGACATTGCAACTCGATATCTTCATTATTTACCAGGTTGTGTCTATTTAAACTTTATAATAAAATGTGCTATACTCGGAATTGTCCTTAATTCAGCATTCTAGCCAGTTTCCGTCGCAGTGTTGAATGGGTATGTCTAAAATACTTCCCTAAATTTTCATTCAAGCCACGACGTTCAACTAGCGAAGATTTTGCCTTTCAATATTTTACGATAACAGTTCATGATAAGTGAACACTGTTAAATCATGCAAGTAAATTATTGATTTAGGCAAACATTTTTTTTTATTAATGAAATGTTTCTTTACAATAATCGTACAAAAAACTGTCGAAAATAAGACTAACGGTATTTGTACACGAATTACATTGCTTTCAAAAATATAAACTCAAAGTATAATTTAAATAAATTATGGTCTCATTCTTGACAGCGTAAAATTTTCAATTCTAAATGCAATGAACACACTCTCGAACGATAAACAGTATTTTTGAATATTTTATCATAGAAAAAAATAATAAAATCATCCAAGCAAATAATCTTAACACGTTTATATGAAAATAGTAAGTTGAATGCAATCAACTCGAGCCCAAATACAATGCGCGTCGTTTATATAGTCTTTGATTGTAGTAGATTTAAATAATTCGTTGAAATATTTAGTCTACCGAAAGCATTCTGTTCTATTGTAGTGCCCCAAGGCTTGAATCTCCAGCTTACCAGTTTCATCTTGGGTGAGGATTTCCCGAAGTCTATGGAAACAATGGTTATACATAACATACATTTTCCCAATCGGCTATTTGCTTAATGCATCAGTAATGTCATTAGAAATCTTTGCTCAGTTAATGGACTTTTAATGTAGCTATATTTGTAAATTCAGATTTGTATTTATTGATTTGTAAGAGGTCCTTAAAATTTTAATTGTAGACTATTTTATTTGGTTTATGTATAATTTGTTTGATGATCAACAATTTCTTGTCTTAGTTCATGAACCAATTGTTTTGTATACCTTAATTTTTAACACTCAGTTTTATATAAATAGGCCTGTTATGTTTGTATTTTTCATCAGTTGATAATGCTCGTGATGAGCGAAACCGGTTCTGATAATTATAAAAATATGATAATTATAAAAATATAATACCAACGAATTGTGTTATTATTTTTTAAAATGTAATATTTTTCCATCAAGAATTGACATTTAACACCTTAAAAGAGATTATACATGGGTTTTAGACATCACAAACACTCAGACTACGAACATAAATCCATAAATCGATTGAAAGATCAATTTATGAAAACCGTCCGCACCGAGAATTGAACCCGAAACATCCGTAACCGCCAACGACGCTACAAATTACGCCACGGACGCCGACATATAAATAAATTAATCATATTAAAATGAATAGTTTAAAAGTTGCTACTTGTTCCGCTATTTTTTTTAAACAGCTATTTTTGATTATCTCGGAAAGTACTTTTAATCACATAGGGGCAAATTGAACTTGCAGCGACAATATGCTATTCATCATTTACGAAAAAGAATAGATCATATCTTGTAAATTACTGTTGACAATTTAATATTCTGAGAATGCTTACGCAATTTGATTCGCGGTCTGTTATGGAATTTGCATAGTTATTGAATATATTATTAGATTTATAAGAGTACATAACGGGTTATTGGTTCAAATAGCTATGCGTAATTATCAAATTGTATCGGTAAATACATGCTATTATTAAATATGTATTATTTACTATGGTAAGGTCAAATGTATCCCATATATGTTAAGTTGTACAGCAGACAACTATTAAGTCTATTGTAATTTTGGTTTTAAATCATTTTTATTTGATACAATATTAAATTTATGATCGCTTAAGTAATTGCAAATAGTTTTTTGATAAAGTATTTCATTTCAAACATTTGACAAACTTCGAAGTCCAATTACTAAAAACTAGTATTTTCCAATTTGTCTTCTTCCAGAACAACGACGTTATGTTCTTTTTTTACCATGTCCGCTCCCAATGTGGAGCATATGGACTCCTGATGGAGGTATCTGCACGGACGTTTTTCTAAGAGAACTGCTTGTTACTCAGCTTCTCAACATTTATTTTTCAAAGAGAGTTGGGATAGAAGGATACTACACAGGATTAGAGGTTAGTTAATCGCTCTGGCTACGTCCAGTTTTAAGGATCTAGTGGGTGGGAGGGTGTTCTATATATCACAAACATCCATGAATAGGAAAAGAAACCCGTAAATTAGTTTATGAAACTGTCCGTACTGAGATACAACCCAGAAACATCCGTAACCGAAACCAACAACGTTGACCACTACACCACGGACCCGACAATATTGAACAATATTCAACGACTTATATTCAACAATACTGTTTTATATTTCATTTCTCTGACCAAAAAGATCGTTTCATACTTTCATAAAAATATGAAATAAACAATTCAGTAGTACTCAAAAATCTTGTAGCTTTGCTATTCGATTCTAAGAACTATAAATTCTAATTTTGTAACACCCCAAACAAAGTTAATAAATGATTAGTTGATTCACGT